>CM072523.1:52458562-52648562 GCA_036898135.1 Oncomelania hupensis
ATATATTATGTTGAGGGCTTGTGTGTGTATATTATATATGTATGTTGAGGGCTTGTGTGTATATATTATATGTGTATGTTGAGGGCTTGTGTGTGTGTATATTATATGTGTATGTTGTCGGGTTTGTGTGTGTATTTATTAAATATGTATGTTGAGGGTTTGTGTGTGTATATTATATATGTTGAGGGTTTGTGTGTATATATTATATATTATGTTGAGGGCTTGTGTGTGTATATAATATATGTATGCTGAGGGTTTGTGTGTGTGTGTGTGTGTATTATATATGTATGTTGAGGGTTTGTGTGAGTATATTATATATTTGTTTTGAAGGTTTGTGTGTATATATTATATATGTATGTTGTGGGTTTGTGTGTGTATATTATATATGTATGTTGAGGGCTTGTGTGTGTATATTATATATTTATGTTGAGGGTGTGTGTGTGTATTATATATGTATGTTGAGGGTTTGTGTGAATATATTATGTATGTTGAGGGTTTTGTTGTGTGTATTATACATGTATGTTGAGGGTTTGTGTGTGTGTGTACTGTATATGTATGTTGAGGGCTTGGGCCCTGTTTGGTGGAAGACTGCAACTGTGGAGTAGTTGAGGTGTGAAACTTTGCGGATTGCCGGGAAGCATTGTTACGAACAGGATAGTGTGATGTGTCTGTGGAAGTAAAAATGTATGTGATTTTACTGGTATAAAAACGTTATTTTATTGCTCTGTGATAATGTGATATATGCAGAAATTAATGTTATATTAGTGTTGTGTGTATTATTGCCCTTGTATATGGAATTTCCACACCGCATACTAAATTTCCTTATGATTTATGAGGACAATAAATATATCTTGAATCTCGAATACCTTTGATCAATTACCCCCGTTGGGGTGCCGGGGGTTTCAGTATAAATAGTATCCCCACTTTCTGGAAATTTAGTGCTTTAAATTCCCACTGTCGCTGTCTTTCTCATTTGCTCTTTCTCATTCCTGCTCTGTTCTATCAATCTGCTTGATTGATTGATTGATTTATTGTTGCTTTAGGTCCAGCGGACTCCTCCGAGCCAAATCAGGACCGGACAACCCCCGATCCGCATAAAAGATCTGCTGAAACAACCCTAGTGGGAAAATTGAACGCCCTCCACCGGCCAGTCACTTTACAATAAAGACATCCCACGCGGGGGACGGCTGAGGGTTTACCTCAACTACGCGAACCCCCGGTTACAAAAACAAAATAGAATACAACCATCATTACAAATCATCAACGAAACATATACATATAAAATGCCTATATTGCTAAATACTAACATCATAGGAAGCCCTAGTGACCACCCAGCAGAAAGCGTCCAACACTCCCAAGCTGATCCAACAGACCTCATACACAAACAAGGAGTCTTGTCCAGGAAGAGTTTTCAAGAAAAAAGGTAGGTCATTGATCTAGCGAAGAAGAAGATAGTATAGCAGAGTGATAGGACAGAGCAGGAATGGGAAAGAGTATATGAGGAAGATAGCAACAGTGGGAATTTAAAGCACTAAATTTCCATAAAGTGGGGATACTATTTATACTGAAACCCCCGGCACTCCAACGGGGGTACTGTTGCCGCAGTGAATCTGTCATGCCTACAAAGGCAAGACAGGTTTTCAACTGGGGCTTTCACTGTTCCCTTTATAGGTTAGAACAATCTACAGTGGCAAGATTGATCATGACCCCAAGGGGTTATCAATCTGCTATACTATCTTCTTCTTCGCTAGACCAGTCACCTACCTTTTTTCTTGAAAACTCTTACGGGACAAGACTCCTTATTTGTGTATGAGGTCTGTTGGAGCAGCTTGGGAATATTGGACGCTTTCTGCCAGGTGGTCACTAGGGCTTCCTATGATTAGGTACTCCAAAGTGATTTTTGATTTTCTTTAACTCAGTTTGGACACTAAAGTATTTACATAGATCTTTTTATTCTGAACACAGTGGTATATTGTTTTCCCCATAGGACAAATAGGTAAAAAGTTATTAATGTCTGAAAATGGCGAATGTTGGTGTTTTTTGGAAACCTTTTGGAATTGAAGAAATTGACAACTTTGGAGTCTCAAAGTGAAGCCAATATTGATACCAGAAAGCTGATTTTTGACAGGTAACCTCTTCATATGTTATACTCCAAGCCCAATTTTCTTCAGGCCTATCCCATGTAATGTTCAGCTGTTTTGGTGCTTCAAAGTTGGGAAATCATCAAATTCGCAGTGCGTGCCGGCAAATTATAGGCCTACTAGTGTGCTACTACGCTCAGCACTCGTTTCGCTGAATAGGCCTACAAGTTCGCCATGGCCGCAAGATAACCCGAACACCGTTTGTGTACACTATTCTATGGCAAAGCGCACCGCGATAGAGTAATGCACAAATTAATAAATACCCTAGTTTTATAAAGGAAAGTCTGCTCTTTATTTCTTGCTAATTTTTAAAATTCTAGTTAAAATCAAACTTACATCAAAATCGCTTTAACCATTTTGTTCGTCTCGTAACAACAATTTCACACATCAGAGCCCGCCATATTTGATATGTAAATGAAGCTAAGTATCCGAACTTCTAATTGGTTCTTATTTTTAGGCCATCCAATGAAATATCTTAAAGTACTTAGAGTTTGATATAAGCCACCTCGCAGCAGACGCCGCTGACAATTTGTTTCGCAGCGGCATTCAGCGCTCGGATAGGGGTGTATTCAAAAGCTGTTTTCTCGGAATCTTTCGCATAAACATGCATTAAAAGCAACACAGATGTAAAGATAAAGCTTTCAATTTTTATTTGAATACAGTCACTGTTCGTTTTGATGCAGTTTTACATTAATAATAAGTGTTGAAAGTGAAGTCAAAACTGCCGAGCGGACAAGAGCCAATGAAGGCTTTGGAGTACCTACTATGATGTTTATTATTTAGCAATATAGGCATTTTATATGTACATGTATGTGTTTTGTTGATACTTTATAATGATGTTTGTATTCTATTTTGCAGGGTGGAGAACAACTGAATCAAGAAATCTCTGAAATCCGGCCGCGGCCCAGGGGCCAAGCCCCGGTATTCGCCCCCTGGAAGAAAATGAATTTATGCTATTTTGAAAGTAATTTAGGGCCTCTCCTGAAAGCAAAAAGCACAAAGTAAACATGAATAGAAACAACAACAACCAAAAAAAAAGAATGTTTTATGCACATGTCTTTCAAAAAAGTTAAGAATCTTGATTTGTAGGCCTAACAAAGTTTGAGGTCCACCACTGTTACACACACAAACTCCACATTTCAAATTTTACTGGGCACACGTTTGTCTATTTTTTAGCTGTAAACAGGCAAGAATTTTTATAATTTTAGAGATATTTAGGGGTACGTTAGTAAAAACACTACATCTTAAGTATTAGTGACTAGTGTATAGATTTAAATAAAATAACATGCAAAATGAACAGAAATAAATCTCTTTTGATTATCTACCTTTTTATACTTCTCTTGTCATGTCTTGTTTTTTATTACTCCATGTGTATACAATAAAAAAAAGTTTTAAAAAGTCCAAACAAGCCCCCTCCTCTTCTTCACTTTCATGCCAGTCTGAAAGATCGTATGCATGCACACTACTGACACTAATTGTCTAATGACTAATCAGTCTAATGTCAGTACTCAGTACCGATCTCTTCCTCCAACTCCAAGTCCATTTCTCTCACTTTAATGTCTGTTACAAATGGAAGCCTGTAAACTCCCCTTCATCAGTCGAAGAATCCAAACCATCCATTTTAGACACACACACAAGAAAATTTGAAAAAAAAATCGAAAAAACGATTGCATCACAGAGAAAACTTGTGGAAATGCAGTCGAATGTTTTCACAACAGAATTTAACCGGAAGTCAATTGCCGGAAGTCTCGGAATCTTTCAAACAACGCGAGAATATAACCACATGGTTGGTACGGACGCTTTTGGACGTTTTGCCTGTTCAGATCTTCGGCCGCTTTTGGCCGCTATGCCCAGTAAAGGGTAGCCCTCAGCTTCTCACACTCGGAACTCAATATTTTTTTCTCGGAAATGCAAATGCCTTCCGCGGAAATCCGCGGATTCGCGGAGAATTCTCCACCCTGATTTTGTTTTTGTAAACGTGGGTTCGATAAATTAGAGTACAGCCTCAGCGTCCCCTGCATGGGATGTCTTTATTGTAAAGTGACTCGCTGGTGGAGAGCTTTCAGTTTTACCACTAGGGTTGTTTCAGCAGACCTTTTATGCGGATTGGGGGTTGTCCGGTCCTGATTTGGCTCAGAAGAGTCCGCTGGACCTAAAGCAATAATCATGTAATGTAATGTAACCTTTGATCAATTGGAATGCCTAGACAAGCTAAGCTCAGAAGCTCACAACAACAAGCACACCACAAAATGAACCTCGTCAACAACCGAACACATGAAACCAAGTAAAAGACTGCGTACCTGTGTTTCTGTAAGACGGAGACAGCACGAGGGTGATTAGCACAGTAAGTGAGGTACAGCTCTTTCAGCCTGGGCGCAAACTGCATAAACAGTCCCCCTACCCGTCGCTGAACTAGAGGTAATCTGAGAAAAACAAAACGGGAACAATCGTCACTGGGAGTACATAAATAAATAAAACAAAATGTAAACAATCATCAGTGGAGTAATCAATCAATAAAAATTAAATTAAATTGCTGCACGCATGTGAGCTAATACACGAAATTAAAAAAATTAAATAATTTTTTGCAATCTCATGCCGAATGCACAGTGCGTGAACATTACAATTTTGTTATGACAGTAATATTTTCAGACAGAAAACACTATAAATTATTACAGTCTCAACCTGAACAATGAAAAACACAAATTTTATAAATCAAACAAAATTACTACACCAAGAACTACACGCAACAGCTCTTCAAACGTAGAAGCCATCAAAGGGAGACAACATTTGCCTGGTTCTGCACCTGGAGAGACCGGATGTTTTGCTTCTTTCCCCTTTTGAAACCCAGTCACAGGCTCTCTCTCTCTCTTTCTGCATCACTCTTTCTTTTTGTCAGACTGCTCGCTCTCTTCCTCGGATTCTCTTTTTCGTCCCCTCATGTTTCTACTCTTTTATTCTCAAAATCTCTTCTCTCTCTTCTTCCACTTCTCCGAAGCTCACTCTCTACAACTCTCTTTTCCTCTTTCTCTATACCTCTCTCTCTCTCTCTCTCTCTCTCTCTCTGTGCTCCCTCTCTCTCTCTCTCTGTGCTCCCTCTCTCTCTCTCTCTCTGTGCTCTCTCTGTCTCTGTGCTCCCTCTCTCTCTCTCTCTCTCTCTCTCTCTGTGCTCTCTCTCTCTCTCTCTCTTTCTCTCTCTCTCTCTCTCTCTCTCTCTCTCTCTCTCTGTGCTCAATCTCTCTCTCTCTCTCTCTCTCTCTCTCTCTCTCTCTCTGTGCTCCCTCTCTCTCTGTGCTCTCTCTCTCTCTCTCTCTCTCTCTCTCTCTCTCTCTCTCTCTCTCTCTCTCTCTCTCTCTCTCTCTCTCTCTCTCTCTCTCTCTCTCTCTCTCTCTCTCACACCACAGCTTTCAGACTGAAATACATGAAACAGAATAGAAGCAATTTTACAAAACAAAAACAAACCAAACTTACTTTTCACATTCTTCTAAAGCTGCGAGAAATGTCTGTTGAAAACTGATAATCTCCTCCAAGTTTCCGATCAGTGTTGTAAAGTCAACCGGTGACAATCTGAAAAACCAACAAAATAAAAATCCAAGGTAGAATCACCCTTTGAAAAAACAACCCCACACTACTACAGCACGTACAAGGCCACAAAACAACAATCTCAACAAGACACTACACTTGAAATAAAGGAGGAACACACAGACACACAAGAAGAAGTAACACACACACAACCCCGCAACAATGTGATAAAGAAAGAGCACTGTCATAGAGAGCCAAAGAAAGAGCACTTTCATACAGATCCAAAGAAAGAGCACTGTCATAGAGAGCCGAAGAAAGAGCACTGTCATAGAGAGCCAAAGAAAGAGCACTGTCATAGAGAGCCAAAGAAAGAGCACTGTCATAGAGAGCCAAAGAAAGAGCACTGTCATAGAGAGCCAAAGAAAGAGCACTGTCATAGAGAGCCAAAGAAAGAGCACTGTCATAGAGAGCCACAGAAAGAGCACTGTCATAGAGAGCCACAGAAAGAGCACTGTCATAGAGAGCCAAAGAAAGAGTACTGTCATAGAGAGCCAAAGAAAGAGCACTGTCATAGAGAGCCAAAGAAAGAGCACTGTCATAGAGAGCCAAAGAAAGAGCACTGTCATAGAGAGCCACAGAAAGAGCACTGTCATAAAGAGCCAAAAGCCAAAGAAAGAGCACTGTCATAGAGAGCCACAGAAAGAGCACTGTCATAAAGAGCCAAAGAAAGAGCACTGTCATAGAGAGCCAAAGAAAGAGCACTGTCATAGAGAGCCAAAGAAAGAGCACTGTCATAGAGAGCCAAAGAAAGAGCACTGTCATAGAGAGCCAAAGAAAGAGCACTTTCATAGAGAACCGAAGAAAGAGCACTTTCATAGCCAGCCGCAAAACGTCAACAACTTCTATCTCTCTGAAAAAGACATCGCGGGTTAAAAAGAAAACCTGAACCTCAGAAATAGGAACCTTCGCTTCAAACCTACTCAAATAATGGAAATGGCATCTGACAAAACCAGATCCCGTTGGTGAGACGCATAAGGGGAAAAGGGATGGGTGATGAGGAGTTGGGGGTGGGCGGGGGTTGGAAGATACTTCAGTTAGTGTCTGGCATTCACAGCTATCGTCGCCTTGCAGGTCTGGGAGTTGCGTCCCGCGTCCCCTGTTAGTGGAAGCCAAAGAAGGTAATGACCTTCCACCGAGGGGAATACTAGTCAAACGTCACAAAGCGCGTCAAAAGATTCAGTGGTGACGTTGGTTGCACCGAAAAACAGGTGTAACCGGTGAGTGGAAGTCTATAAAATTGGGGTTTGTGTGAAAGGTTGTTGAGAGTTTGTGGTTGGGTGGGCATGAGTATGGTAGTAAGATTTCTAGCAGGTGTGTCTTTCTTACCCCCCCCCCCCCCCCCCCTTTCTCCAACCCCCCACTGTTTCACCCAACCCTTAAACACCATTTTCCACACATTTAAAAAAAAAATTTTACAAAATAAATTACACATTCTGAAACGTAAAACCTCCTCCAACCCAAAATCCATTTGATATGAAAACAAACTAAAATTTCTCCGCCTTAAAAATTAACCATTAAGTTGGTTGTCACTGCAAAAGTCGCGTTATACAATTCGTTGGGTTCTCTGGATCGCATTTATTTTCCTTTTACCATATCTTCCCTTTTCATCACTACATTGGACGAAGACAAAACTTGAGCGAAAATTGTAACTTTGTGAAGAATGTTATGCAATGTTTTCAAATAACTGAACAGAGAAACATTTCTTTCCTTAATGAGTGTTAGGTAGGGTAAGGGTTCAATTGGAAATAGCACACCACCAATTATTATTTAAAAAAAAAAAAAGAAAAAAAAAAAAGATTACAGAGATGTTATAATCCTGAAAAGAGTAAAAGTTGACTGCAGGATCTTACAACAATTCATAAAAATGACTACCACAAAAGGTTTTAAAACGTTTTACTGATTAACTATATCCCCCACCCGTATACGCGTACCCCATTTTCCCACCACCACCCGAAACCTCCAAAACTGACAAAAGTGAAAACTTCGTCATCCCCAAAACTTACATGCCCTTGGCCTGTATAGGTCTGAAGTAATTCTGCAAGACCTCCGTCATTTCTGACACATGCATGCGCTCAGTCTCTAGCACGTTCTTCAGCACCTGAAACCCAAACCAAGAAACATTCAACGGTCGATTTAACCAGCTTCCGAAATAAGCTATAAGGTCACACAGACGGGACTATCTTCTGTCGAAATGTGGCTCCATACTGCTCAGTTATGTCCCTTCGCAAATGAGCTGCAGTTATGTCCCTTTGCAAGTTGGCTGCAGTTTTGTCTTCAGTCTTGTTTACATCAGCGTTGACCTTTGACACCACTGTCTCCCCTCCTAGCGTTATTGGAATACATTCAGCAGTTCTGGCATTCTGGTCTATCGGCATAACAACTACTGAGGTTGCTCCGCTCAAAAAAAGAAGAAGCGGAAGGCCCTCGTTCACCCAGAAGCTAACCCTGCGCCAAAAAAGAAAGCAAAGTCGAGAGCGAAAATGAAAAACCTATAACTACCATGAAAAGGTTTTTCTTATGTTGGTCTGTTGTAAGTATTTGTTAGCCAACTGTTGTCTGGGATCGAGCGTTATAAATAAACTATTATTAATGTTATTTGCAGCCTTTTCCAGCGCAAGAGCTGCTCAAGGCGCCGGTCGACAAGGGGATCTAACTCCAGCTGCCTGAGATGGCACCTTGCTGCCTTTAGGTGCAGCTGACTGGGAGGTAAGGTTTGGTGGAGGAGGGGCCTAGTGCTGAGGTGGGCTGGTGCAACCGAGGCTCACCCGTACCTGTCTGTACCCTGTACTTACCACGTTGTGATAGAGTTGCATGCTCTCCCGTTTGTACACGGGTACATCCGCTCCTTTGCCACTCTTCAGGCTGATATCTGCACACAACAGCACAGCGTTCATAGTACACAGCCACCCACACAACTATTCACAGCACAGAGTCAACACTACCAACATCAACATCAACAACAACAGCAATAATAATAATAATAATAATAATAATAATAATAATAATAATAATAATAATAATAATAATAATATAGCATTCTCTTGTTATTATTAATTTTTTTTAAAACACACAAAAAAAACTCTCGGTTTAATCAAAGAGCAATTCTCACACATTCACACAACGAACTTATTCACGGAAGAGAATGAACAAGAAAAACAAAACAACAACAACCAAAAAATAAACGTAATAGTGTTTCATATAAACTTTAACTACAAAGAGTCACCTCCCAAAACCTCCATGTTTCTCCACTTCAACAACTTTGGTTAAAAAAAAAAATATAAAAAAAATCTTGACTTCAAAATTAACAGTTTTTTTAAATGATAAATAGTCGAATAAAGAAAGAAACGAGCAAACAAAAAACGATATAAAGAATCACGTTCAAGCAGGGTTGCATATAGCGTACAAAGGAGATGATGGGTGGTGAAAGAAAATCAAAATCCTAAATTAAAACTGTGAAAGATTGAGGTGGTAAACACAAGGGATATAAAAACGTAAAGAAAATGTTACAGGAGGAAAAAAAAACAAACACGCCAAAAAAAAAAAAAAAACTGAGTCCGGGGATCATACCACATCGCTAAAGCTAAATATGCACATTTGCAAGCTCATATATCATCTAGCTCCATACACCAACTGACCAAATATTGGGGGAAGAGGGGGAGGGAGGGAGAGAGAGAGAGAGAGAGAGAGAGAGAGAGCGAGAAAGAGAGAGAGAGAGAGAGAGAGAGAGAACAAATCATGTTATGTGTTGCAATATAGCACTCATTAACAGTCATTAATATGGTTTCTGTTTCAACGGCCAAAGCTAAGTGCAAGAAAAATTCTCAAACCGTAAACTAACCAACCACATACCGCCGCCATGAAGTGAGACTGCCGTGACTTCAGTACTGCGTGCCGTTATCTATCGAGTGCCGCTAACGGATTATTAACTGTCATTATCTGACTGTCGTTATCTGACTACTAACTGCCGTTATCTATTTCCTACCGTTTATCTGAATGACTGCCGTTATCCGATCACTGCTGCCGTTACCTGCATACTGACTGCCAATATCCGACTGTTAAGTGCCGTTATCCAACTACTGACTGTGGTAATCTGATTATTCTTGACTGTCGTTATCTGACTAGTGACTTCCGTTAGCTTACTATTTTCTGCCGTTATCTGACTACTGACTGCCATTATCCAACTACTAAATAAGGGTGAGATACGGCTGCATTATTTCCTGGCTGTTATTAACCTCTTCTACCCTGCATAAGCAGAAAAACAAAGCTACCTCACAAGATAAAAAAGAAACAAAAGAAAAAAACAAATAGATAAATAAGTTAAATAAAAATAAATAAGAATATACAATTATAACATTTTTTTTTAATAAGGATGATCCTATCCTATCCCATAACTCAAAGGTCGTTGGGGCACCACAGATGATTGATCGTTTAACCAGCGTATTTTATCTTTCTCCGACCTCAGCAATCCTCATGGCATCGCTCAAGCCAGTCCAATCTTGAATGTTGTCCTCCCACCTCTTTTTCTGTCTCCCTCTTCTTCTACATTTTAACGTATTACAGCTATATGTTATTTATTTATTTATTTTTTTAAATATAAATGAATGAATGAATAAATAAATAAATAAAATAACAAAGGAAACAAATTACAACACTGCCCTTGTATGAGTTATCTGTGCAATCTGTGAAACGTTGAGAGAAAGAAAAATTCCACCACGACTTAGAGAGAAAAAACATTCACCACAGATAGAAGAAAAAATGACCATCTAGAATAAAACAATCCATAATCACCACAAACCTGGAGAGAAGGGGAGAGAGTGAGAAGGAAAAAAACCACCAACCAATCTCCACAAACTAAAAAAAGGAACAAGGGTTCACACTAAGACAAACTACAAGACTCTGACCTTGGAAACTGAAGAGGTTATGCTTACCAGCCTTGACCTCTTTGACATAGTTGCTAGGAAACCATCCTGTCTTGCCGTTGAGTGTGCCTTCCCACCAACCCCCGTCCACCACCTGCGTGACCGTGACTATATCTCCCTTGGAGAAACACAACTGCAAAACAATGTCACATCATTATTAAGGTAATAAAATGTAAATAAATTTATATTTAAATCAATTTATAAATAAAAAATTAAGGGCGTAGCCCGAAAGTCTTTGCTTTTATATTTTTCTTGGTGTTTTTTGTGTATTTTGTTTCTGATTTCTATATAATTATTAAGGTAGTGAAATATTAGCAAATTTGAAAAAAAGAGTCACACAATTATCGAGTCACATAATCATCGGCGTTAGTGAAATACGGGTAAATAATCAACTTTATTAAAATGAAGATTTCGTCTGACTGTTTCACTTGTAAATAACTCTTGGTCAACATATATCATTGTCATCGTCATCACAATTCAGTTTGGATGGCACTGGCTCTGTGTCATAGAAAACTTGCTACAGCTTGAGGTACATGGAGAATAATAATAATAATAAATAATAAATAATAATAATAATAATAATAATAATAATAATAATAATAATAATAATAATAATAATAATAATAATAATAATGAGTTTTAGATGAAAACTGAGGTGTTTGATGGTGGTAGTGGTGATGATGATGATGATGATGATGATGATGATGATGTAGATGATGATGATGATGATGATGATGATACTGCTGCCGCTGATGATGATCACATACATAGCTCTGTTACTCCATGCTATCATCATACTTAGGCCACATAGAAACATGGACACTAAAAACAGGGATTATCAGGGGAATGTCATAAGACCCACAAGGGTTAGCAATGGTTTAGCTAGATGGGAATGGGTGTAACAGCAGAAATGTTGACGACAAAAATGTGGTAACTCAACTTTGCGATAGATAGTATTGAATAAACTTGACGTTAATTTACAAGTTATCTAAAGGGAAGTCCACATAGGTTAAATTAACCTCCTTGAAACGTTCGTTCCGGAGACAATCAAGCAGACCTCCCTAACCAAGAATGTTAAGTAGCTAATTCGGCCATATGACCAGGGTCTCTTGATCGATAAGTAGCCCAAGCGACTCATATCTCTATTGGATCTACCCTGTTTCGTCTCCGACACTTAAAGTCGAGACGTAACCGAGAGTGTCTCCCAAGTAAGACAGGTGAAAGGAATTTCCTCAAAGGAGATTCACATGTAATCCCGTATGAGCGAGATTAACTAGAACGAGAATTAAATGATTGGTCGGAGGACGGAAAGACCCCTGCATATCCCCGTATCCTAAAACTTAGCTAGTCGGTCGAATATTAACTGCGAAGCCACGAGGGTCAAACAAGGAGCAGACTGCAGTGAACCATAAAGCCTCAGCCTCATCAAGAAAGTGATAGACAACAGATGGTTTCACGATTCCCAGAGACTAGAAGTAAGTTAACACGCGTAATTTTGATACGTGTATGGTTTATATATTGGTTGCCATGTATTAGTATGTTCATGTTATATAATTACAGAAACTGATTATTGAATCTGACACGTTGTGCATGTTGATTGATATACTTTAGCCTTAAGATTCGGATCGAAGTGTGCATATGGGAAACTCGGCAGGTGTCTGATGCTATAGACTCCTTGCAGAGGGCACCGCATACCCATATCAGGATAGAAGATTGTAGCCAGAGTTCTGAATTTTACAGTTCAGCTCTGGGACGGTTTGTGTAGTCAACGCATGATGCTTGCTCCCGTGGAAACGAAGGAGATCACCTAGATTCTACCTCGCTACGTCCGGCCCCGTAGCTACACGACTCACCCGATCATCCTGAGAGGCAAGACTCCTCAGATTGATCGACGGACTCGAGCACTCGCAGATGCGTAGTGCTCAGCTAAGTCTCCCTCAAATGCAACTGAAGTTTAACCCAACTCAGAAAACGAAAACCAGACAATTGCTTAGCAAATGATGAAGAAGAACTGTAAAAAAATTACCCAGCACATTGAACAATTATAATTATTAATTTACATTTAAATGAAGTAAGGTTAGAATTTGTGTTGGCTATATAAAAGTTGAAATCACATACATACGACTGGTGTCATTCTATTTGTATTGTTGTGTGTCCACTAGCTCTTCTTCTCTTGAGACCAAGTAAACTAGTCCCTTGATTAGTAATAAGAATTTTTGTAAGTGAGCCAAATGATACTTTAAAACCCGAGAACAAATATAAATTTTATGTGACCAAGCACCGTGATTAGTCTCTCACACCGCGTTGGGATTTTGGTAAAAGAACGGCTGATAGAGGTAGCCTAACGCCCCATCTATCTACAAGTCTTACTCCCCTTGTAAAATAAACGTATCTTCCCCAGAATATCATCACAATGGGTACCTAGCTGGGTTTATAACCGGGATAAAATAAAGCCGCAAAGAAAAGAAGATGGGCACAGCCTCATTAAGCTGCACCAGAGAAAAAGGAGGTCCCAAACACATCTCTACCCCCAACGACTGAAAAGTTACAGGGACACCTTTATCTGCCATACTTTAACAGGCATGTGGGGTGCGGAAAGTTGTGAAGTGACTTGCTGTTGTTTTAAGTTCGCACGTTCGGGTGGAAGGGAATGGAGCGTGAGGGTATGGGCAAGCCTGAATTAAGCACAGTTCACCACCATCGGCATCATACAAACCTTTTTCTTTTGCCAAGAATACATCGAGGTGTAGTGTGGTCTCCAATCAAACTACCAACACAATCACAGTTCAGGATGATTGAACGATTCTTATTGCTCTAGAATCAAACCACACGAACACCGCAACATCAACTTAACTGGAGAGCCAGATCAGATGAGAAACAGTCATTTTGTCATCAACATATCCAAAAAACATTTTTTTTTAAATCTATCCTGTGACGTTTTGCAGTCAAAGATTGGTTTAATCAGTCAAAGATTGGTGATATTCAAGTCGATCCTCAATAGGTTCAAAGACGCTTGCAATTATACGATATGAAGATTTTAAGTACTTCGCTGTATGATACTATATCTGTTGTATTCTTCACCCTAAACTACACTCTGCACTCGCCAACACTATACTTAACAACATTACTACACTACATTAATGTCTTGGTCACTACAGCAACTAACCAATGCCAAACACGAAAAGGAAAAAAAAACAGAAACGCTGTAAACATGGTGCCACAGATGGAAGTTTTTAACAACTAGACATAATAAACTCTGAAACGGTAAGGTGGGACGCTGCCACTAAGCAGATAAAAACTCCGCAAAACTGACTTACGACCTCCCCTTAATCTTCGCTACGGCTTCCAGGCTAAAATCAAGAAAGTAAACAAACTTGTGAATTGGAACACGAATTATCTCCCCAAGAGGGAGGCAGAGGGAAGAGGAAGGAAAATATCCAAGTCTCCAAAACTTATAACATTTTCCAATACAAAACCTAAGCAGTACTGACCCATTCCAATTAATTGTCAAGAGAAAAATTAATGAAGAAATAAAAATCTGTCAATTTTTTATCTTATTGTTCTTGTATAGCACTTTTCAAGCTCAAGAGCTGCTCAAGGCGCTGGCCGATTCAGAACCTTTACTGAAGCACCCAAATGTAAACTTTGTGCGGCTGCAAACCCATCTATCAAAGTTAAAACTGCTATTAAAAAAATAAAAATTAAATGAGAAGGGGAGGTGGCTGTTTGGATTTTAATACTAAAAATACGAAATCTAATGCCATGTTCCGTCGTCATAAAATGTTGCAAATATCTGAAATTGAATGATTAGGAATGAGGACAGGGCATAGAGGACAGAGCGAGGGGGGACGGGCGGGTGGGGGTGGGGGCAGGGCGATCACAGTACCAGCTCAGGACAATCTACAAACCACTCAAATGTAGCATAACCAGTAACACAGAAACCAATAGAGTGGCACAATCTGAAAACAGACAGTAGCTGTGCAGTATATAACTAATTAGAAGTCAACAGCACCACAATACAGAAGCAAATGTAACATAATCTAGAACCCAACATTAACAGAGTAAGAGAGCAACTAAGACCATAATACGGCCTATGTGAATTGCATTACACATATAAAGACGGTAATGGTATAACAACAGAAACTACATTCCAGAAACCACCAGTAAGTGGCTCAATATAGCATAGCATAGCATAGCATACAGGCTTATAAGCCTTTATTAGCTCTCAAGATAAGTAATTTGTTGAACGTATATGTAAAACCACCCGTCATAGTATTTAGTCTACAATCTAATACTACTAGTACAATCTAAAAGCAAACGACGTAGGATTATAGCAAAGTATATAAATTGCATGTGCGACCTAAAACCCACTAGCAGTGTAGCCAAAGATCTTTGGTGTAGCCGCACAAACCAGAAACATCACCAGCTATATCAACACAGTGGTTTCTAGTACGTTCTATAACCAGCAGCTGCAGCAACACCTACGCTACACCCCAGTACCAAAATTTACAAGTAGCAGTAAGCACCAAATTATTACTAGCATCTGCAGCCTGTAGTACACTCTAGCAACCCCCTGAACAGCATCATCTACAGTCAGCAGCTGCAGCACAATCCAAACGTCAGCCTTCAAAATCGTAGTAACAGTGAGCACCAAGGTACTAGCTGCAGTAGCATACAGCGCAACACAGCAACCACCAAAGATAACACGATCTAGCTCATTAGTACATAAAGCCTAAAGAGAGGCAAGATCTACAATCCAGCACCAAAAATCTAGCAGTACCATGATGCAAATTTCTGTAGCAGGTAACACAATCTAGCAACCATCAAAAGTATCATAATCTAATTCATGGTTAAAGAAACAACCATTAGAGAGTAGAATAAGTAGCCTACAATCTAGAACCATCACTTTCAGAACATCTTAAATCCTTCACACAAAATCTATGATACTACATTAGTAACACAATCTAGCAAACACCAAACATACAACCTAGCCCACGGACTAAAAACCACCTAAATAGTACCCTCTCCATCCAGCAGCTGCAGCAACATCTAAAGCCACAGCACCAAAAAACTAGCAGTAAGCACCATGATACTAGATTCTGCAGTAGCGCTCACTAAAACACTAAATGGCGATGTTGCAACGTGATCATAAATTCGCTCAAGACTTTTTTTTTTTTTTTTTTTGGAAGTGCTCTGATAGGGCTGTGACCAAAAAGGAGTATTTGGGACACGTTGACAAAGATTCGTGAAGACCCGAAGAGCGTAGGCTCATCTAGGATGCTCTGCATCGCAAGTGAACTGAGAGAGGTTGGGGCCGCTGTATATGGGACAAGGGTGTGTGTTAGGGGACGGGTGTGTCTCAGTAGGACAGTGTACGTCGTGAGGGTGGGTGAGTGCATGGGTTGGAAGGGGAGGGAAAGAGGGAGGGAGGAAGGGAGGGCGAGGGGAGGGAGGGGGAGAGAGAGAGCTGGAGGGGATTTGGTTGGGGAAAGGAGGGGAGGTGGAAGGGGGAGAGGTGTGGGGAGGGCAAAAAAAGCAAAGGGAAGGGAGGAAAGATATACATTTGAAGAAGAATCTCTTTCCTGTATGTATAAGCTTAGCCATGACTTTAAAAAAATCAGATGAAAACTGGAGGGGGTTAAGGTTAGGTAGAGGGTGGGGGGTGGGGGGGAGGCGGATTGAGAGGAGGTAGAGATGAGAGTAGAAGTTCTGATACTGTGAAGGCATTGAGGTCGTAGAGTCAGGAGCGGAAACGGAGAAAAAATATAAGAGGAATGGTAGTAAAAATCACTGGGGAACCATTCTCAAGTTGGGTAGTGGTAGTAGTTTAAGGAAGAGCATCAGACAGGAGTGATAAGTGTGGGAAGGTGGAGAGATGCTCTCTCTCTCTCGCTCTCTCCAACTCTGCGTGCGTGCGTCCGTGTTTGTTTCTTTGTTTGTGCATGTGTGTGCGTGCGCGCGCGCGTGTGTGTGTGTGTGTGTGTGCGTGTGTGTGTGGGCGCGTGTGTATACGTGCGTGATTGCGTGCGCAAGTGTGTGTACAAACTTCAAGCAGTAGCCAACCAGAGCAGATAAAGTGCAAAAAGGGGGTAGAGGCAACTTGATCGGGGTTGCTTCCTGTGTCAAACGATAAGCTGAAGACTTTTGGTGCCAGACTTGATCCTTTCTATCTCCCCGCACGTGCCTTCTACCTCAGAATATCCACAGATGATAGGACGCTTTTTTTTCAACATTTAAATTAACCTTGTTTGATACATAATATAATAAACGGTTGTGAACCAACCTACTGGAAAATACGAAAGGCAGATTATATCACATATAGTTGTGAACCAACCTCAAACAACAATAATAATAATAATAATAATAATAATAATAATAATAATAATAATAATAATAATAATAATAATTATAACGGATTTGTATATAGCGGGTACTCCAGCCTATGACCAGACTCACCACGCTTTACATAATCATTACATATAAATACATGCACTCGATGCAGTACAGGCAGACTACAAAGAATGGACAACTAGGTCTCTGTCTGTCTGTCTGTCTGTCTGTCTGTCTCTGTCTCTCTCTCGTCCTAGACGGGCAAATGCCGGTTACACAAAACACACCCAGCAAGCACTAGGTTCCTTCTCCCTCATACACGGTCGTCCACGAACGGTGCTCAAGGGTCTAGGCGTCAAAAAATGCGCCAAAAAGTTGCAAGTGGGCGCCTCGTGTGGGTTCAGCTAGATCCAATATGAACGTACAGCGGCTTGAGCAGCTCTTGAGCTGGAAAAGCGCTATGTAAGAACGATGAAATCTCTCTCTCTCCCTCTCTCTCTCTCTCTCTCTCTCTGTGCTCTCTTTCTCTCTCTCTGTGCTCTCTCTCTCTTTCTCTCTCTCTCTCTCTCTCTCTCTCTCTCTCTCTCTCTCTCTGTGCTCTCTCTCTCTCTGTGCTCTCTCTCTGTGCTCTCTCTCTCTCTGTGCTCTCTCTCTTTCTCTCTCTCTCTGTGCTCTCTATCTTTCTCTCTCTCTCTGTGCTCTATCTCTCTCTCTCTCTGTGCTCTCTCTCTCTCTCTTTCTCTATCTCTCTCTGTGCTCTCTCTCTCTCTGTGCTCTCTCTCTCTCTCTCTTTCTTTCTCTCTCTCTCTCTCTCTCTCTCTCTCTCTCTCTCTCTCTCTCTCTCTCTCTCTGTGCTCTCTCTCTCTCTCCTCTCTCTCTCTCCCTCCCTCTCTCTCTGGTTCAGGAGAGGTCATAAAGACTAGGTTATCGAGGCCAAATCCTCCATCCTACTAAACGACCCCCCCCCTCAACCCCCTACACCACCCCTCTCTCACCCCTACCCCCTTTCAAACAAATGTTAATCCATTATGGGAACACAATTATTGTTATATTTATAAACAAGCCACAAACTGACAAGACGCGATGCTGCTATCTACGTCGCTTACTTCCTCACTCATTCCCTTCTCCTTCACTCTTCCGTCGCTCTTCTCTCCTTCAGTTTTGCCTTCTGTGCATACTGGCAGCGCCTTGAAAAGCTCTTGAGTAACCATTATAATATTAATAATTTCTTTTTAATAGCGCCAAGCCAAACTTAAAGCTTGCTCTAAGCGCTCGCAAGCATACACACACACCCCCCCCCCCCCCCCCCGCACACACAAACACACCCACAAAAACACCACAATTCAATCACACACACTGATTATTCTGGATCTAAAAGTATTTGGTAAAGAGGTAGGTTTTGAGGCTCTCTTTGAACACGGTAAAATACTGGGAGTGCCCAAGGTTGGAGGGCAGAGAGTTCCAAAGAGTTGGGGCAAACACACAGAAAGATCTCCTGCCAGAGGACTCAAGCTAATATCTAGGAATTGAGAGGAGAGAGCTCTGCATTTTGTGAACAGAGTGACCGAGAAGGTTGGTAGGGGCAGAGAAGTTGTGAAAGATAGGAAATGAATCAGTGTGCAGACCGTGAAAGCAAAGAGAAGCAACGTTGTAATCGATACGAGCCTTCACAGGCAACCAGTATAAGGTTTAAAGAGCGGAAGTTGCACTAGAATGACGAGGTTGACGAAGGTTGGAAAAGCGCTATATAAGGATTAAGTAAATATATTAATACACCTCTATCCAACTAATATGTCACCAATATGTCACAATACATTTTCATGCTAGCTAGCGGATTTCAAATAAGACGCAGACAACAATAAAATGATGCTATGCGCTACGTATCGCATCAAGTTTTTCCAAAACTAATTATCAGAGATCATATTTGTCCACACTATTCTATTTTTTTTATTTCTATTCTGTCCCGTAACCCTGAGGTCGTAGGGGCACCACAGATGATCGTTTAACCAGCATACTCCATCTTTCTCTGTCCTCAGCAGCCCTGATGGCTTCCAAACCAGTCCATTCTCGAATGTTGTCCTCCCACCTCTTTTTCGGTCTCCCTCTTCTTCTACCTCCTTGCACTGTGCCTTGCAGAATAGTCTTTGCAAGGCCTGATGATCTGGGGACGTGGCCATACCATCGGAGTTTACGTTTCTTCACCACTGTAAGCAGGTCATCGTGTTGTCCAATGGCTTGTGTGATGGTCTGTCGGACTTCGTCGTTGGTGATGTGTTGGGTATAGGAAATGCCCAGAAGTCTTCTGTAGCACCTCATCTCCATGCTTTGTATTCTTCGTTGGAGATCTGCTGTGAGAGTCCATGCTTCGCAAGCATATAGGAAGATGGAGATGACAAGGGAGCGCAGCAGCCTTACTTTGTAATGTAGACTGATGGTCCTGTCTTTCCAAATGGGCTTCAACCTTGTCAGGGCAGCAGTTGTTTGTGCGATCCTGGAGAGGACTTCCTGTCGGGACCCATTGTCTGATACAATGGCTCCTAAATATTTGAAGCTATGCACTGTGTTGAGGGATTGGCCTTGGACTTTGATGTCCGTGTTGATGCCATTGGTGTTGTTGGTCATCATTTTGGTCTTATCTGCACTTATTTCCATTCCATAAGCTCTGGAGGTGGTGTCAAGCCTCTGTACCAGCTGTTCAAGTTCTTGTTCCTCTCCAGCCAATCCATCAATGTCATCCGCAAAACGAAGATTAGAGATTGCTCTACCCCCTATGCTGACTGTGCCTTCATGATCTGCAAGAGCATCTGATTTGTCCACACAGGAAATGCAAACAAGACGGACATCTTATACGCTCTACCCCGCTCCCACCCTCTCCACCACCAAGTCAGTCACCCTCTCTCCATCTCCATCTCTCTCTCTCTCTCTCTCTCTCTCTCTCTCTCTCTCTCTCTCTCTCTCTCACACACTCACACACACACACACACGCTCCTCCTCTGCTCCTCAGTTTTCTTTTTACAAGTTGAATCCACAAATATTACTGAATTCATCGTCACGGCATATTTCTTCACTAAGCACATACAGACAAGACAAAAACTGATATAAATGAAAGATTCCTTTTAATCCGTTCTGCTCACATCAACTCACATCTATTTCTAGGTTTTACTAGCTTCATTATCAAGAGCACATTTCTCAGCTTAGCAAATACTGACAAGGCGAAAACTGCGACAAATAAATATGCAGCTATGTAATTTATCTGCTGCGTTCAGGTTCACTCTCTTTTTTTTTGAATAGCGTGTAGTTTATCATGGAGCCGTTGTTTATACATGCATGTCTGCACGCGCTAATCTTGCTGCCCGGTAGCTTCACAACACAGCATTGCACCAAAGGCTATCTTGCACCCACAAACAACTTCTTTTTTCTCAGCAGGTGAATTTAGGGCCGAGGGGCCTGAGGAGGTCGTGGGGTGGAGAGAGGGAGAGGGAGGGAGAGAGAGACAGAGAAAGACAGAGAGAGAGAGAGAGACAGACAGACAGAGGGAGGGAGTGAGGGAGTTAGTCATTGTTTATAGGGTCCAGCAGACTGCAAAGAGCCGAATCAGGACCACCCCTGATCCGTATAAAAGATCTGCCGAATCAACCCTAATGCCGTAATGGTAACACTGAAGGAACTCCACCAGCCGGTCATTTTACAATAAAGGCATCCCAAGCAGGGGATGCTGATGCAGTACTCTCATTTATCGAACACCCGTACTCTCATTTATCGAACACCCGTTTAGAAACACAAAATAGAATTTAAACATCATTATAAAATATTAACTAAATATATACAAAAAACATGCCTACATTGCTAAATAATAATACCATAGAAAGCCCTAGAGACCATCTGGGAGAGATTTCAAAAAAAAACAAAGGCAGGTGACTGGTATAACGAAGAAGATAGTAAGTACATGGACAAAACAGAGTAGGAATGAGAAAGAACAAAGGAGAAAGAACAAAGGAGAAAGACAGCGACAGTAGGAATTTAAAGCAATAATTTTCCAGAAAGTGGGATACTATTTCTACAGAAACCCTCAGCTTCCTTACAAGGGGGGAGGGAGGGGGAGGGAGAGAGAGAGCGAGAGAGAGAGAGAGAGAAAGAGAAAGAGAGAGAGAGAGAGAGAGAGAGAGAGAGAGAGAGAGACAGACAGAGAAAGAGAGGAAAAGACAAAGTGTGAGAAAACAAGTCAAAATATCAACAGGCGAGCATTTTTTTAGATTTTGAAAGCTGCTGAGCACTTAAACTTATTTTAGCAAGGAATACATTAAAACGCCCAGCCCTCACTTTACGACTTAAAGGGTAGCACAAGATTACTTATTTTGGCATCACGGATCCGTTCTCAATTCACAGTGAGTGTTGCCCCACCAGAAAAATTTAAAATTTATAGTATACACTTTTTTTTTAAAAATATATATTCTTTGAACATAAATCGATGACTTCATTTCTTTATGTGCCATAATATAGCATCCAGGTTGGTTCTAAAAATAGCACCGCTGCGAAAGCGTGTATAGTAAGAACAGTTGTATGGTTACACAACAAAGGAAAGAGACGCTTAAAATTCAAAGCTTAGTGGGTCAGTTTGATCAACGTTTGCCCATTACATCATCGTTTAGGGCCCCAACATTGCCATTGTCACAGTGGCCCTCTAAAACTCTAAACATAGCAACAACAACAGCAACAAGAGGAGAGGAATTAAAGGAGGGAGATGGGGGTGGGGGTGGGGGAGAGGAACGGGAGAGGAGGGGTGGGGGAGGAGGAGAGGGAAAGAAGGGAGAAACGAAGAAATTCTAAAACAACACTATTGGAAACAACTTAAAACATTATTTATTTATTTATTTATTTATTTATTTATTTATTTATTTATTTAAATAATCTATTTATGATAATATTAACATCACAGACTATCGACCACCTATTGTTATTGTTAGTTCTTCTTCCTGCCTCCATTCTAAATATCATTTCATAGGTTGTTGGCGTTCGGTTGGGAAGTACTGATTTTGGTCTTTTGTGCTTTGTCCGCCTGAAGACTAGCTTTAGCTCCAACATTTTCCATTACATTACATTACATAATTATTGCTTTAGGTCCAGCGGACTCTTCCGAGCCAAATAAGGACCGGACAACCCCTAGTCCGCATAAAAGATCTGCTGAAACAACCCTAGTGGTAAAACTGAAAGCTCTCCACCAGCCAGTCACTTTACAATAAAGAATCCCACGCAGGGGACGGTGAGGCTATACTCTAATTTATCGAACCCCCGTTTACAAAAACAAAATAGAATACAAACATCATTATAAATAAAATTATCAACAAAACACATACATATAAAATGCCTACATTGCTAAATAATAACATCATAGTGACCACCTGGCAGAAAGCGTCCAATATTCCCAAGCTGATCCAACAGACCTCACACACAAATAATGAGTCTTGTCCCGGAAGAGTTTTTAAGAAAAAAAAGGTAGATGACTGGTCTAGCGAAGAAGAAGATAGTATAGCAGATTGATAGAACAGAGCAGGAATGAGAAAGAACAAATGAGAAAGACAGCGACAGTGGGAATTTAAAGCACTAAATTTCCAGAAAGTGGGGATACTATTTATACTGAAACCCCCGGCACCCCAACGGGGATACACATTTTCCATTGCCTTGTTTGGCCTGGTTTTTGTTTTGTCCTGAATTAGCCATTTTTGGCTTATGAACCCTATCCTATCCTATACCGTAACTCGGAGATGATCGTTTAACCAGCATACTCCATATTTCTCTGTCCTCAGCAACCCTCATGGTTTCGCTCAGTGTCAAACCAGTCCATTCTCGAATGTTGTCCTCCCACCTCTTTTTCGGTTTCCCTCTTCCTCTACCTCCATGCACTGTGCCTTACAGGATGGTTTTTTGCAAGGCCTGATGATCTAGTGACGTGGCCATACCATCGGAGTTTCCGTTTCTTCCCCACTGTAAGGATCGTGTTGTCCAATGGCTTGTGTGATGGTCTGTTGGACTTCGTCGTTGGTGATGTGCTGGGTATAGGAAATGCCCAGAAGTCTTCTGTAGCGCCTCATCTCCATGCTTCTTATTCTTCGTTGTAGATCTGATGTGAGGGTCCATGCTTCGCAAGCGTATAGGAAGATGGAGATGACATGGGAGCGCAGCAGTCTTACCTTGGAATGTAGACTGATGGTCCTGCCTTTCCAAATGGGCTTCAACCTTGCAAGGGCAGCATATGTTTGTGCGATCGTGGAGAGGACTTCCTGTCGGGACCAATTGTCTGATACAATGGCTCCTAAATATCATGGACCCATGTATTTCTTATTATTATTATCATCCCACATCAGAAGCAGGTAAAAACCTAAACAGCGTGCCCTACTGAACTAATCCGCTAACGATGAACGACACAACGCTCGCTGCGAGGGATAGAAAGACAGACAAACTGTTCAACAGAGCGCACCTCATCGACCACAGAAAGCGAGAAACGTCCTAAACTTAAAACACAGACTAGGCGTCCAGAGAGTAAGCCTAAACCAGTTCCCTGGTTAAAAGGTGTTCCTGTAACCTTTCGGCCGTTGGGGAGACAAGCGTTTGGGTTATCTCTTCACTCTAGGCCAGCTTAATGAGTGCGGCGGCTATCTCCTCGCCCTCGCTGCTGTACCATCTCCGGTTCTAAATACGGGCAGATGCCCCCATTCACCGTTGGTTGGACTGGATGTGTATTGTGCGCTTGTTTCATTTCTTTATGTCGTTTGGCAGTTGCATTTCAAGGTATGCCCCCCCCCCCCACTCCCATCCCTCATCCAAATACTAACCCCGCTCGACTCTGCTTAACACGAAACATTTCTAACATGGGCCCAAACCACAACGCTACTGCACCACCTTTTAAAAAAAAAAATCTCAAATCAAAATTCATTTGTTAATGAGAAACGAAGCAACGCTCGCCGAACGACAGACAGAATATTTGAGGCATCCAAGAGTTGATTTACTATGGAAGCATCCTAAAGTGAAAACACATCCAGTAATGTAAGTAGGCACGCAATCATAAGCCCCTTCGAACTTCCTACTTAACTCAGCCGCTAATGAGAACCGATGCAACGCTCGCTAGCCAAAAATAGCTTGTAAGGTAACGCCAAACGCACGCTTATGATTCATGCCTGCTCCAAGAAGGTACGATTGAACTTCCAGCTTCTTCACCTCCAGACTTCCTGACCCGTTTTAACAGTTTGGTTTGAGAGTGCTAATCAATGTGTGTTCTGTAGACTCACTGGAGCTACAAATTGATTGATTGATTGATTGATTTATTGTTGCTTTAGGTCCAGCGGACTCCTCCGAGCCAAATCAGGACCGGACAACCCCCGATCCGCATAAAAGATCTGCTGAAACAACCCTAGTGGGAAAATTGAACGCCCTCCACCGGCCAGTCACTTTACAATAAAGACATCCCACGCGGGGGACGGCTGAGGGTTTACCTCAACTACGCGAACCCCCGGTTACAAAAACAAAATAGAATACAACCATCATTACAAATCATCAACGAAACATATACATATAAAATGCCTATATTGCTAAATACTAACATCATAGGAAGCCCTAGTGACCACCCAGCAGAAAGCGTCCAACACTCCCAAGCTGATCCAACAGACCTCATACACAAACAAGGAGTCTTGTCCAGGAAGAGTTTTCAAGAAAAAAGGTAGGTCATTGATCTAGCGAAGAAGAAGATAGTATAGCAGAGTGATAGGACAGAGCAGGAATGGGAAAGAGTATATGAGGAAGATAGCAACAGTGGGAATTTAAAGCACTAAATTTCCATAAAGTGGGGATACTATTTATACTGAAACCCCCGGCACTCCAACGGGGGTACTGTTGCCGCAGTGAATCTGTCATGCCTACAAAGGCAAGACAGGTTTTCAACTGGGGCTTTCACTGTTCCCTTTATAGGTTAGAACCTGGAGCTACAAATGTCCAAAAGAACAGGATTAGGGGAAGAAAAAAAAACAATAACAGGCCGTTAATATTCCAGCCTCTTCACCTCCAGTCATACTGACCAGTTTTTAACAGTTTGGTTTGAGAGTGGTGATCAATGTGTGTTCTGTAGGCTTATTGGCTACAAAACTAATGTTCCAAAGAATAGTATTTAGGGAAAAATCCCAGACGGTTCAACAACGTCCAGCCTCTTCACCTCCACACATACGGACTCTCTTTAACAGTATGGTTTGAGAGTACTGATATGTGAGCTCTGCATGCCCTTTGGCTACAAAATGTCCAAAAAGAATAGAATTAGGGCGGGGAGGGAGATGTAAGGGGTCGGCTTAGGCGGACAGTTAAAATTCCAGCCTCTTCAGTTCCAGACATAGCTGTTTTAGAGTACCCCTGAAATCATTACTTCTGGACGGTACCTAGACATGATGATATTTGAAGAAAGATGGGTCTACAAGAGTTGACCTCAGGCAACGTTTAGAGACAAACTCGCATACCTATTTTAAGACGGAGGCTATATTAAAGACATGATCATTTGAAGATATATTGACCAGTAGCGCGATGACTTCCGGACGGTGCCTAGACATATATTAATAGAGAGAGAGAGAGAGAGAGAGAGAGAGAGAGAGAGAGAGGTCTGTCTGTCTGTCTATCTTGTCTTGTCTTGTCTTATCTTATCTTATCTTATCTTATCTTATCTTATCTTATCTTATCTTATCTTATCTTATCTTATCTTATCTTATCTTATCTATCTATCTATCTATCTATCTATCTATCTATCTATCTATCTATCTATCTATCAAATCAAATCAAATGTATCTATCTATCTATCTAGATATAAATTTATATACTGTAGATTTTGTAAAACACTGCGGTCACTACTCACTAGACGATGATGACCCAGTGGTGTTCCTAGGATTAGAGGGCAATAGGACAAAATGTCCTAAATCATATAACTAATCGGACATCATGTCCTGACTACATAAAAGCAATGGGACATTGAGATTGTGAAGCGAACCGATTAATGGTGCTTCTTTAGAAGACAGTGACTGAGAATAAATATGAATAAAGTAAAACAAAAACTGTTGTGTAAACAGTTTAAAACTGCCCTTTTGTTGTTCGACGGAATGTACTAAAGAGTGATAATAGTCTAGCATTGTCCACTATTCAAACTCGTTTTAACGGCTTTGACACTCCAGTTTGTACAGATGTTTCTTGCAGTGACCGCTCTAGTCATAATACTATCGGACAATGACCGCTAATTTCGCAATAGAATCGGACATTTGACGGGACACAGGTGTTTGCATTCGGTCATTTTCCAAAAGAATCGAACCATGACCGATGTCCGAGGCCTCGGGACATCACTGGTGACCCGCAAACTGATTACTTTAAGACGGCCCACAGACATGACGCTACCTTAAGCAGTAGTAATATAACCAATAAAACTCATCAAAATTCAAGATTCAAGATATATAGTTATTGCCCCTTTAATGACAAGGAAATTAATAAATATATCTTGAACCTCTAATACACCACGCTATCGTTGTAGTACGGATTTTTGCTTTTAGTCTATATGAAGATAGGAGGCTATGTTGAAGACTTGGCAGTAATCGGACGAATGTTATTCGGGAATGATTACTTCAAGCTGATGCTACAGGACGCTATCTTCAGAAAAGTGAGTCTACAGGAGTTGCCCTTGTCATGAATTGGCTAGTATTAACTCTGCTTGTTGACTATTTAGCCATGTGTAGTCTTTGTACCAGTAGAGAGTCAGTAAATTACACAGCAGACAGCACACTGCGAGCCTGAGCCACACACACAGCGCAGTGACGTCAGCACTTGAGTTTTGAATCGGACCGTTGGAACCAATGGGAGAGCTTAGGCAAAGCGGTTGGAGCCAGTTTGACTAGGTCCAAACCCCGCACATTTTTGGTCAGTTGGGAGGAATACACCGAAGTGTTAACAGCTAGAAAGCTGGCAGAGAAATCTCTACACACTTAGACCAGGAAGCAGGACTTAGAATCTTAGAATTCTATTTAGTCAACACGGGCCTGAACTTGTCAGACAGGTAAATGAACACCCTTCTGTTTCATCGTGATATATTTATATTATTGTTGAAATTATGTTTGTGGAATTTGCTATGCATAAATGTGAATTGTTAATCCGAATTTGCGTGACCACGTGGAAGAGCCTACCACGAGGCGAAACACGACCGGTTGCGCCGCCATGTTGTATCCCGTACGGAACCACTGTTGTTTAACTTATATGTATGTTTGCAGACCAGTGGCTGTACCACTGAATGTTTATAATATTAGTAATTCTGTATGTGTATAGTTAGCCACGATTGATATTTATGTATGTATAGGAATTTAGAGGGAGATTCCAGTGGAACCCGGAAGTAGCAGAATGTTCGTCGCTTATGTATAGAGATGTGGAGCTATCACTGAGGGCTACTTGGCTTTCAGTGAGACGCTCTGCACAAACCGATTATTCAGGGTTGTGCAGAATTTCGTCTCTTATATTACAGACAGGCAGGCGAGCTATCCCGAGCTATCCCGAGCTATCCTGTGAACCCCACTCCACAGAAACAAGTTGGTTGAGGAGACTTTACCGCACAAGACGGAAAGAGCTACCCGGTAAAACACCCTGTCAGACCCCACAGCGTGGCAAGGGAACCCAACTACACAACGACACAGGTGGACCAGAAGCTACCTCACAGAAGGACTTCGACCGCACCACCCGCCAGTTAAGTGTGTTATCCCAAGTGCACTTAAACTGATCATAACAGGACCACAGTAGTCCAACTCTTCATAAACTGTAAAAAGGACCACAGTAGTCCAAATCTACATGAGATATAAGAGCAAGTGCCCGAGGAAGAAATACCAGCTGCCTATACTAGACTATCAGCGATCGAACTATTAGCAGTGACTGAGACTTTTTAAGTTAGATTAGTACTTAGAGAATCTTGTATAGAGTAGAAGAAATAAATGTGTGATTTTAACTGTTATCAAGTGGCTGGTCTACATATGATTCATAGCCGTGTGAAAGCTAGTGTGACAGTAATCTCTTACCATTTTTCTATCTATTTCTGTACCCCAACCTTAACACAGAACGAGCTAAACAAATAAATTTATTAAAGTAATTCATAGGGTGACTTACTAGCAGTTCCCACCGAATAAACGTGAGGGTCCATAATTCCATTGTGCAGAGCCCATAAACCCCACATGACACTTTAATTGGCGAGCCTAGCCAGGATCTGTGTATAATAGGAATTGGGTATAACCGGACCTAAGTACAATAAAATTAGATAACAGTAGGAGTAGTAGAATAACTTAGAATAGTGGTAACAAGGACTGATCAGTTGGGTGCACTATTCTTTAGTTAAAAACTTTTTTGCTTCAAATATTTTTGTGCCTGTATGTTGCATTGTTCTTTTGCAGGTTTTGCTTAAATAACTGTTGTATGCCATTTGACTCTTGTTTTATTCTATTATTGATTACGAATTTGATTGTCTTTGCATTGCTTTTATTGAATTGCAATATTGCTAGTGTTTTGGTATTCCACGTGATTCAGAGGTTGTTCATAGACACGTTTGGCAATGTCGGACCCAGTGGCCTTGAGATTGCGCTTCAAGGAATTAGGGGAAGCTTTACACTTAGCAGGGGGAGACCTAATTGCGTATATCAATGCAGAGGTAGAGAAACAGGAGGCTAAGGCAGAGAGAGCAGCAGAGAGGGAGGAGAAGAAACTAGCCTTAGAAGCAGAGCAAAAGAAATTAGAATTAGAAGCAGAACAGAAGAAACTGGCATTAGAAGCAGAGCAGAAGAAGGTAGCAGCAGAGAGAGAAGCAGAAATTAGGAGGTGGGATTATGAGCGGGCAGAAAAAGAAAAAGAGCGGGCAGAAAAAGAAAAAGAGAGGGAAGAAAAGGAAAAAGAAAGACAGCATGAGTTAGAGCTAAGAAGATTGGGATCAGGAGCTTCAAGTTCTTCCTCAACCCCTTCCCACTCAGATCAGCTAGAGGTAGCATCCAACCCTGTACAAGGAATGTCATTTCCACTGGGAACATTCAATGAGAGAGAAGAAGGTCTAGATCTCTATTTGACTAGGTTTGAGCGTCTAGCAACAGAGTATAAACTAGATCCCACTCATTGGTCTTTTAAGCTTAGTCAAGGGCTTAGAGGAAAGGCTTATGACATCTACAGTAAGCTACCGACTGACAGAGTGACGGACTATCACAAAGTAAAAGAGGCACTCCTAACGGGATTCGAACTAACAGGAGAATGCTATCGGCAAAAATTCCGCACCAATCGGAGAGTGAAAGGAGAGAGCTATGCGCAGTTCGCGGATCGGTTGTCCACAACGCTGGATAAGTGGATTAGCCAGTCAGCCACGGCTAAGACGTATGATGGACTGACAGAACTGTTAGTATGGGAACAGCTACGGGAAACCATGACCCCCGAGCTGAGAACATTCTCAGTAGAGCAAGGCGCGGAAAGACTGGAAGATCTGGTCAAGGTCGCAGATAGGTACGTGGCCGCCCACGGAGAAGCCAAGAGCTTCAGGCGAGACCTAAAGCCTAACGGGAAAGAGGCACAGAAACGAAGCCCTAACCGGGAAGAGCGCACCGCGAATAAGCCGAATAACCCCAGACCTGGGCAAAATAAAGGACCCAACACGGAATTCGGGAAAAGAGGTCCCGCAGAACAGAGACGGTATTGTTCGTTCTGCAACAGAAACAATCACTCCACCGCAGAATGTTTCAAGTTGGCCGCACAACGTAGGGAAGAGCGCGAAAGCCGGCCAGCGCACAGAGTTCTAACTCAAAGCAGCGGTAACAAACCACACACGATCGGAGATCACCCATCGGTGACAGACACGGTCAAGGTCAACGGAAAAGAAGCGAACTGTCTGTATGACACAGGTCTATCATACGACGCGATAGTTAGCGAATCTCTTGTATCGCGCGCGGACTTGACAGACAAGACTGTCGACTTACAAGGAGCAGACTTGACGAAACCGACGACTACTTGCCCAATAGCTTGGATCGAAGTAGAGAGTAGGTACGTCACAGGAAGAATCCAAGCAGCTGTTTTACAGAAACCCCTGTATGATCTAGTGCTAGGTTGTAGGTATGTGTTCTTAGGCACGCCCCCCAAAACTGTAGAGATAGCTGCAGTGCAAACCAGGGCCCAAGCTAAAACCCAACCACCCCAGCCCGAGTTCGCTCCGAATCCAGGACTCGAAGAGATCAAAACAGCACAGAAAGAAGACACCTCGATAGCGAAGTGCTTCCAGAAGCTACCCAAGGCGCACACACCCCCGCACAAGGGAGACTTCTACATGGAAGAGGGAGTTCTACATCGTCAAGGAGATGGAGATCACACCCAACTAGTACTACCAGCCACCCTTCGAGCCCAAGTACTAGAACTAGGCCACAGCATGCCACTCAGCGGACACATGGGAATTGGAGCCACAGTGCAGAGAATCAGCGCACACTACTATTGGCCAGGAATCACGGAGGATGTCAAGCGCTACGTGAAATCTTGCCACCAATGTCAACGATATTCCCCGCGACATCACACCGTACCAGTTACCTTAGGACCATCGGTAGTAGTCGGCGTGCCATTCCAGCAAGTCTCAGTAGACATAGTAGGACCACTGCCCATGACCAAGAAGAGGAACAGATTTCTACTCACACTCGTCGACGCATGTACGATGTGGTGCGAAGCAGTCCCGTTGCCAGCGATAGACACCAAGAAGATTGCAGATGCACTCATCGCCATCTTTACCAGAGTCGGATTCCCGGACAGCATTAGAACGGACAACGGATCGCAGTTCACCGGCCGCCTGATGCAAGACGTGTTCGAGTTGATACAAGTTCATCACATTCGCACACCACCATACCACCCAGCCAGCAACGGACAAGTAGAAAGACTGAATGGAACCCTTCTCACCATCCTCAGGAAAGTCGCCGACGACAATCCAGAAGCGTGGGACACCTACGTGAATGCGGCACTGTTCGCATACCGAGAAACGCCCCATGCAGCCACAGGCTACACCCCGTCAACATTGCTATTCGGCAGACCTCTAGCAGGACCGCTAGAAGCCCTACGCAGAAGTTGGACGGAGGCCAAGATAGACGACACACCAAGAGGTGCCACCAAGTACGTCGCAGACCTGCAGGAAACCCTCAAAGCAACGTGGAAGAAAGCTGGTGAAGCACTGAAGAAGGCAAGAGCCCGTCAGGCGAAGTACTACAACCGCCACGCGAAGGACAGAGAACTGCAAGTCGGCGATCAAGTGCTACTCTTACTTCCAAGTGGAACCAACAAGCTGGACATCGCTTGGAGAGGACCGTACCGGGTGACGGCCAAGAAATCCAAGACAGTCTACCAAGTAGAGGTGAACGGGAGAGCCCGATACCACCACATCAATCTTCTAAAGAAATACACGGACCGACCAGCGACCCCCAGCACTCACAACTTGCTAGCCATCGCCATCGCGGAAGAAGTAGAAAGCATGGAGACCAATGCAGTAGAGTATCCCCTGCACTCCAAAGAAACCTACAAAGACGTGATACTCAACGGAGACCTAGCCGCTAAACAGCGACAGCAAGTACTACAGGTCATTCGACAACATCAGACTGTGCTAACAGACCGACCAGGGAGGACAGACCTCGTCGAAGTAACCTTAACGGTGACCGACCCAACACCCGTCCGCCAGAAGCTCTACCCGATGCCACTGTCTCAGCAGCGAGCCATCAAGGAAGAGATAGACACCTTACTGGCAGCCGGAATCATCTCAGAGTCTACTTCACCCTACAGCGCAGGCACGGTATTGTTGCGAAAACCCAACGGAGAGCATCGACTGTGCATCGACTTCAGACTCCTGAATGCGGTAACGCAGTTCCAGCCAGAGCCACTCCCGGACCAGACAGACCTATTTGCCAAGCTACAGCGAGCGAAGTACTTCTCACGCATCGACCTCAGCAAAGGATACTATCAGATACCAGTACAACCACAAGTCCGAAAGTACCTAGCGTTCAGCACTATGGAAGGACACTTCGAGTTCAATGTACTTCCATTCGGACTCCACAACGCACCCAACATCTTCAGCGCCATGATGCGAAAACTCCTGGCACCCCTGAGCAGCGAGCACCTACATTCGTTTATGGACGACATCCTCATCGCAACACCTACGTGGGAGGAACATGTCACGCTCCTACAGCAACTACTCGCCCGCCTCAGAGACACGGGATTGACGGCAAGACCCACCAAATGTCAGATTGGATTCACCGAGCTGGAATTTCTGGGACACACCATCAGTCAAGGAAGCCTGCGACCGGTAGAGAAGACAGTGAAACGCCTACTCGACGCTCCTAGGCCCAAGACAAAGAAGGAAGTGCAGTCATTTCTAGGACTCTGCGGCTTCTACCAGAAGTTCATCCCCAACTACAACAGCATCGCCGTGCCACTGACAAATGGAACCCGGAAAATCGCCCCGGACAAAGTAGTTTGGACAGCGGAATGTGAGACAGCATTCCAAACACTCAAGGACAGAATGACATCAGCGCCAGTACTCCACCTACCCGATTTGACTCAGCCATTCGTTCTTCGCACCGACGCAAGCGACTTAGGCCTCGGAGCAGTACTGCTACAGCGCGACCCCAAGAATGCGGAGACGCTATTCCCTGTCGCCTACGCCAGCAGAAAATTGAGACCCGCCGAGACCCACTACGCCACGTCGGAGAAAGAATGTCTTGGACTAGTCTGGGCCATACAGAAATTCCAACTCTACCTGTATGGGACCCACTTCACAGTTCAGGTGGACCACCAACCACTATCGTTCCTGGCAGCCTCCAAATCCTTGAACTCTCGCCTGATGAGATGGGCACTCACCCTTCAGGCATACTCATTCCAGATCGAGTACATCCCCGGCAAAGAGAACCACGGAGCCGACTACCTCAGTCGCCATCTCGTGGAGGACACAGCAGCTGTCGCCCACCCAACACAACTAAGGGCCACAGCACCAGAATTCGTCCCCGCCCAATAATACCCTGTCACTAGTGTCCATAGCTACCTGGCACAGCATTGCAGCTCAGGTAGAGCAACTTACTTAGTTTGTAAATAGGACCCTAGGATAGTGCAGTGTTAAACTAGGCTCTGTAGTAGAAAAAGGTCGAATCCAGTGGTCATCGCCTTTTTTCAGTTGAGGGAGCCTGTCATGAATTGGCTAGTATTAACTCTGCTTGTTGACTATTTAGCCATGTGTAGTCTTTGTACCAGTAGAGAGTCAGTAAATTACACAGCAGACAGCACACTGCGAGCCTGAGCCACACACACAGCGCAGTGACGTCAGCACTTGAGTTTTGAATCGGACCGTTGGAACCAATGGGAGAGCTTAGGCAAAGCGGTTGGAGCCAGTTTGACTAGGTCCAAACCCCGCACATTTTTGGTCAGTTGGGAGGAATACACCGAAGTGTTAACAGCTAGAAAGCTGGCAGAGAAATCTCTACACACTTAGACCAGGAAGCAGGACTTAGAATCTTAGAATTCTATTTAGTCAACACGGGCCTGAACTTGTCAGACAGGTAAATGAACACCCTTCTGTTTCATCGTGATATATTTATATTATTGTTGAAATTATGTTTGTGGAATTTGCTATGCATAAATGTGAATTGTTAATCCGAATTTGCGTGACCACGTGGAAGAGCCTACCACGAGGCGAAACACGACCGGTTGCGCCGCCATGTTGTATCCCGTACGGAACCACTGTTGTTTAACTTATATGTATGTTTGCAGACCAGTGGCTGTACCACTGAATGTTTATAATATTAGTAATTCTGTATGTGTATAGTTAGCCACGATTGATATTTATGTATGTATAGGAATTTAGAGGGAGATTCCAGTGGAACCCGGAAGTAGCAGAATGTTCGTCGCTTATGTATAGAGATGTGGAGCTATCACTGAGGGCTACTTGGCTTTCAGTGAGACGCTCTGCACAAACCGATTATTCAGGGTTGTGCAGAATTTCGTCTCTTATATTACAGACAGGCAGGCGAGCTATCCCGAGCTATCCCGAGCTATCCTGTGAACCCCACTCCACAGAAACAAGTTGGTTGAGGAGACTTTACCGCACAAGACGGAAAGAGCTACCCGGTAAAACACCCTGTCAGACCCCACAGCGTGGCAAGGGAACCCAACTACACAACGACACAGGTGGACCAGAAGCTACCTCACAGAAGGACTTCGACCGCACCACCCGCCAGTTAAGTGTGTTATCCCAAGTGCACTTAAACTGATCATAACAGGACCACAGTAGTCCAACTCTTCATAAACTGTAAAAAGGACCACAGTAGTCCAAATCTACATGAGATATAAGAGCAGTTGCCCGAGGAAGAAATACCAGCTGCCTATACTAGACTATCAGCGATCGAACTATTAGCAGTGACTGAGACTTTTTAAGTTAGATTAGTACTTAGAGAATCTTGTATAGAGTAGAAGAAATAAATGTGTGATTTTAACTGTTATCAAGTGGCTGGTCTACATATGATTCATAGCCGTGTGAAAGCTAGTGTGACAGTAATCTCTTACCATTTTTCTATCTATTTCTGTACCCCAACCTTAACACAGAACGAGCTAAACAAATAAATTTATTAAAGTAATTCATAGGGTGACTTACTAGCAGTTCCCACCGAATAAACGTGAGGGTCCATAATTCCATTGTGCAGAGCCCATAAACCCCACATGACAGCCCTCACGAAACGTATACCTAGATTTAAAACGGGAGGCTATCTTAAATACTTGGGTTAAATACTGACCCCTGAAATGATTACTTCAGGACGGGGTCAGAGGGGTCGCCATCTTACGAAAGGTGGGTCGACCGAAGTTGATCTCATGAAACCCTTAACGCAAAATCTATCCCAAAGACAACAGTTATACTACAGTAAAGTTGTAATACTAGTTTCTGTAGTCTATATTAACAGAGACTATCTTGGCTATCTCAACAAGGCTTGGGAGTCTTCTGATCCGTTAATTATAAATGATCCCTGCAGGATAGTGCCTGAGCAAGGATGCAACCTCAAAGTCTGGTCATACTGACTCCTAAAAATAAAACGATTCTGGCCCTATATAGACAGTGCGCGATCTTCAGAAAGGTGAGTCTACAGGAGTTGACCTCGGGAAAAGTTTAGGGATAAATCCACATATTGAGACTGGAGGCTGTCTTAATTAAATACTTGGTCATAGTGACCCGTCTACTGATGACTTGAAGACGGCGCCTGGCCGGACACTTAAAAGGCTGCTCGGAACCTTAGACTATAGAAAGCGGGATGCTGACACCATAAGGAAGAAGATAGCAGTATCTTAGCACTTAAGGCTACGCAGAGTGTATTTATCAGTGTCTTCGCTCTACGATTTCTGCAGCGCTATCGGGTGCAGCCAAAGATTAGGTCGCTATATTCACTGCGGTCGTGCAGATTGTGTGTGACAAGTGATACTGAGAGGTAGGCATGTTTTCACCTTATCGCTCCATTGAACCTCCGAGCTGTGCATCTAGTGCATATTACTTCCAAGATACTTTTTATAAATTTCGGTATCTTTCCACAAGCCAAACTACTTATACCATGTGCTCTGCACAAGTTTTAATTTTTTAAAGTCGTTTTTTTCCCCGTCAGCCTGACAACGACTAGTTGAAGCCTATTGATGACTATGTGTTTAATTATAACAATTTATTATTCCTTTTTTACCAACGCCTCTATATACTGATCCAATAATTTTTAAATGGCGATAAGAGGAGGGAAAGGTGGGAGACGATAATGATGGCGACGATGATGATGACCAACAACACCATGGTAAAGATGATGATAATAGTGATGGCAATGATGATGATAATGATGACGGTGATGATGATGGTTGTGGTGGTGGCTGATAGAAGGTAGGAGATGACAAGGAAGATGGTGATGAAGAGGAAGAGAGAGATGTGGCATGGAGAAGAGAGTGGTGGGTGGTGCTAATGATGTCACTGCGCGACTTCACCCTTGACAACACAAAGGGACACAATCATACACAAAAGCTCACCTCATCGTTATTCTTGCCCTTGAAGTTAAAGGTGGCCTTGACATGTTTCGGCTGCCCATCGGCCATCTTGCGGGCTTGCCCCTTTAGGGAATGACCCCCACACCCTTGGGGGTGGGGCTTGCGAGGGGCAGGGACAGGGGTGGGGTTTCGTGGAGGTGTGGGGGGCGGGGAGGATGAGTGAGCGGCGACTATGTTCTCGATGGGCTCATAGTCGTGGTCCAGAGAGTCGACGCTGAAGCGACAGGCCCCGTCGCTCAGATGGGAGATGCCGGAGTAAGGGGACAGGAACTCGGAGGCTCCGCGACTGGCGCCGGTGGAGTTGCTACCCCTGTAGCCGGCGTCGCTGCTGCCGCTGCTGCACCCACCGCTGTAGGGTCCCACACCACCGTAGTTGTTGCTGCTGTTGTAGTGGACGCCGGTCACACCGCTGCCACCACCCACATAGGACTGGGGTGGAGTGTCCGGCCCTGGAACATCGTCCAAAGACGCAATAAAATCGTTAATCTCGTTGACAATTTCGATATAATCGTCCGGATACTCGTTGCTCTGGATCCTCGCCATCTCAGCTTGCGGGCAGCTGAACAGCGTTGGTCTGACGTGAATTCACCGCCACCACATTGTGTCGTTTACTCCAGCACAATCTTCAAACACAGACTTGATAAAGAATGCCTATGCCTATTCAAACAGCACATAATCCATTGACCCCTCAGACGTACACTGAAATACTGTTACAGCGTACCGCTCAGGTCCAAGAGTAACAGCGGAAAAGAATCTGGATGGCAAAGTCATTAATTAAAACGCGTGATTCTATTATACGTTAATAAATTGAAATAAAACTTTCACATCACAAACAAAATTCACTTTAATAGGATGCACACTAGTGAAATACGTTTAGTTTACAACTTGGTCACGGTGTTTCTTGGTAAAACATTATTCCAAAACAGAACTGGTGAAACAGAAGGCAGCAACTTAGCATCAGTTGATAACACCACAACACTGTTAGCTTGTCCACTGTATTTTAACATCAAACTCAAGGCTCTAACCACAATGTCTAAGAAAAGAACGCCACATTAATGTATAGGACACACCACACTGAACTAAGCTATACTTCGATTATATTAGAACTACAACTTTCGATTTGACTATCACAATCCGGATAATACTATTAATAGTGAGTTATAACAAATAACGCCAGATTAAGTACTTTCGAGTTCAAACTTATGGTACTTGCATTGAGTGAGTGAGTGAGAGAGAGAGAGAGAGAGAGAGAGAGAGAGAGAGAGAGAGAGAGAGAGAGAGAGAGAGAGAGAGAGAGAGAGAGAGAGAGAGAGAGATTTGACTATCACAATGCTGATATTAGTGAGTTATAACAAATAACGCCAGATTAAGTACTTTCGAGTTCAAACTTATGGTACTTGCATTGAGAGAGAGAGAGAGAGAGAGAGAGAGAGAGAGAGAGAGAGAGAGAGAGAGAGAGAGAGAGAGAGAGAGAGAGTTTAAAAACCACTATTCCACTCAACAGCTAAGGCCAACATCACAGAGTCTTCATCCTAGGTTTCTACACGCTGTCCTTTGATGCCAGCAAAGAAAGCATCATTCATTCTAATCCATCGCAACACCACATTCCTGCAGCAACCTGATTAGTAAACCTAGCGGGGGTCACAGAGAGAAAGAGAAATCCAACCGATGCATTTATTGATCCTTTATATTACCATCACAACACACAAGTCAAACCCAGAGAGATCGTCATCTGTCAATGACCCAACACAATTGCTTCGATGGAATCCTACTGTTTGCACAAGACTAAAAAGCAGTGGTTTGCTTATATTATTATAACACGCGAAGTCATCAGCCTGCATTGTAAACAAACACTGTCCCTTAACGCTGCCTTGAGGGAATGCTTACTGCTTGCAACACACGACCATGGTTTGCTTATGAATGAGAACAATATCACATATTATTAGCCAGGTTCTGGAGGTACGGGGTTCTGTAGTTTCCGTTAGAATGCTGGTGACGGAAAATGTCAGACAAATTAACATCACTTGAACTGCCGTCCGCTCTGGAGTTGTTAGCGCGTGAATCATCTACCTATTTAGCATCCCTTTACTTGTCTATGAGTAAGTCAGGAGTTAGAAGACAGAATCCTTGTCGATGTATAAAATATTTAATGTTTTGATATAGAGTTCATGTTTCGTTTCGGCTTCCATGCTAGCGTAGGAATATCCCATTTACTGTTGTTATTCTACAGAATGATCAACTATTTAGCAGCTTAATAGGTTAAACTGGACACAGAACAAGCAAGCGAGCAAAACCAATCAATAGATAGACAAGGCAGCGCACTTGTGAATGTCAATTGTCAATAATACATTTTATAAAAAGAATTAAATCACGATGGCGTTCTATGCTAACCGCGGCGTTGTACGTGTGCTACATTTGTATTGTGTAGTATTGTGGAACCGCTTGCTCCTCCTTTCCCAACATTCCCCTACCCCAAACCTTTTACATTACAGCCCACACACAACGTTCCTATTCCCCACACCATCACCACCACCATCCTCTCCCACATGCACAGCCACCACTTACTCCTCCTCCACCTTCATCTCTCCTCAATGTACTCCACCAGAAATCCTACGCGTGGGCACGCGCCGTGCACAGGCTCACGCAAGTAAGAAGCGGAACCACGTACACAGAAAAACCCTACAATCTGTACAAGAAGAGAACAGGGGTAGGGAAGGTGGGGGGTGGGGTGGTGGTGGAGAGACTCAACCAACAAATTTACAGCAGAACGCCTGAACGAAGTCTACAAACTGAAAGAAAACTAACAACTCACAGTGGATGACAGCAAAATCAACAAAATAATGCCAGTTGCAGGCAACTCTGTCTGACTGTATGTCTCTCTCTCTCTCTCTCTCTCTCTCTCTCTCTCTCTCTCTCTCTCTCTCTCTCTCTCTCTCTCTCTCTCGCTTTCTCTTCATTTCATCCCAATTCCTACGCACCCCTTCTTCTTTCCGACAAAGTCGGACAGTGACAAGCCGAACACGAGAAGACTGAACGCAGCAAGAAACAAAACCAAACGGACAAAGAACGGCAACTCGACAGTCAAAAAAAAAAAAAAAAGAAACTCCTGCTTCCAGAAGTCATCGCTATACATTCATATTATTTTATTCCGTCTCCCACACAAGCATATTTGCAAAATATCAGAACTGGGTCTATTTAAGAATGTAGGAATCGGAAAGTGTTTGTTTTGTTTGTTTTTTTTTTGACGGAAAGAAGCCAAACTTCATCTAAAAATGTAAGAATCTGATGCAAAATTGGCTCTTACCAATTCCGACTAAAAGGTTGACCTAGTTCGTCTTCTATAGGAGACGAAATGGGTCGAACTGTCTTAAAAAATTTGCCCGAAAAGTGACTGGCTTCGCTCCGTCCCGGATAGAGCACTCCCTTGTACTTAAAACACTCTCGTGCACTACAACTGCACTCCCATGCACTAAAAGAGCACTCCCGCGCACTTAGGAAAAACTGGGGTCCTGGAAAAAAGTGGGTTCCAAGCAAATAAACCCATTTGTTACTAAGAAAGACAAGGTCTGCTACCCATTTGTGCGTTTATTCACGTGCACATACACCTCCCCCTCCTCTTTCCACAACGTGTGACACTGACAAGTTAAAGAGGCCGGCAACAGAAAACTCTCTCTCGGCACTTCACAACAACTCTCACCCTGTGTGGGTTGGTTTAGAAGTCTTGACGACGCGTTTTAGAGAAATAGAATACAAGTATAGAGAACCTGTTCATCTGGTGTTTTCTCTCCTTCAACACTTTGGATTGTCTTCCCGTACTCCCAAGCGCTCACCCCACCTTATACAGAAACGTGTACAACCTGCAACACCGACAGCCAACCAAAGAGTGAGCACTGAAGTGTAACGTCTACACCCACCAATGGCGACATAAGGCAGACGGAGATAACCATCCAGAGAAGGACCTAAATCAACACTGAACCACTAGAGCGGTCATACTGCTAAGAGGGACCGTGAAATACGGCCACCTTTATTTTGCCCACCACGTCATTCCAACCTGGGTCATCGCTGTGCTTTAACGTCAGTTGGCAAAGCAACGAAAACCGGTCCCAAAAGGTCAAGGTCAAGTTTCACCCAAACATGTATCGTTTTCTGGATCACCTTAAATCAAGGGCCCATTACTCATGGCTAATGGATTTCTTCAGTGCGTGGGTGTGTTGATGATTTGACGATGAAATCACTGGAATTAAAATTCGTGATGATGCACTCTCGTTCTGCAAGTCACTCATAACGGTTAACTCGGAAAGAACAGAACAATTGCACCATCAAGTAAAAATAATTATAACAGACTATTTGCACTGTGAACTCGAAAGAACTGCATTCACACTTTCGTAATTCCCTGGCTTGTTTGTAGTCTTTAAATTCAAATGGACGGTACACTCATAACGTTAACGGAAACATTTGAAGTCAACGGGGACGTCTACACTGAGAACTCAAAAGAATAAAGCATTTACAACGGAATGTCCATTTTACCATAACTGGAGAACGACACGGTTGTTAGATTAAGAAGTCTACAACAGACCATCACACAAACCATTGGACAACACGATGACATGCATACAGTGGTGAACAAACGGAAAATCCGATGGTATGGCCACGTTACTAGAGCATCAGGCCTTGCAAAGACCATCCCCTGCAAGGCACGGTACGGTGCAAGGATGCGGAAGGAGAGGGAGACATAAAAATAGGTTGGAAGACAACATTCGGACTGGCTTGACACTGAGCGAAGCCATGATAGTTGCGGAGGACAAAAGATGGAGAACGCTGGTTAAACGATCATCTGTGGTTCCCCAACGACTATCGAGTTACGGGGTAGGTTAGGATAGGATAGGATAATATTAAAAACAAATATTAATTTCGCTGTAGGTCTGACTGCGATTCCTTTACATTACCTTATCTCTTTCACTTTAAAGAACACAACGCTAGCACCAAAGATAAAGAACACAACACTAGCACCAAAGATAAAGAACACAACACTAGCACCAAAGATAAATTATAAGAGTAGCTTCTTGTGATTGTACTGCTAAACTCCAAAGGTTTGCCACAGATGGAACAAGTCAAGCTTGACTGAATTTGTACAAGTGTATTCTCCAAACACCAATGTTCACTTTACATCATTCTCATCGCATTTAACGTTGTGCCTCGAAGAAACAAAGGAAGAGTCACCAGCTTCGGCAATTTCAATTTTCTACGCTTTCGTAGACAATCGAAACGTGGAACACAAATGTTGCAGGTCAAGATGGGGAGAAATTACGGCGACAAACGCTGCAGCAGTAACAGTCACTTCACGCTACTGCTTGGGAACTTAACTCGGAACAACCAAACACTAGCACCAAATCTCCGAAAGTTGAACACAGGCCAGGAGGTCAAGCTTGAATGAATTGTGGCCGTTTACGCCGCAAAACTACAACAGTCACATCACACGTGTAGAGTTGACCGGCAATCCGCCTCCGCGCTACCTTATCTTTTGATCTCAGCCCTGGGCTCAACATCAGCAGCACGCGGTGTACAACACATCCACCCCCTCCCAAAACACAGACCCGCCAGGCACCCACTCTCTCCACACAGGTGCACAACGCCGCCGCCGCCACGCTCTGGCCCTTTCTTGCTTCCAGGTGCGAGAGACCACAGGCTTGGAATTCAGGCTTGGTCTAGCCTACCCAGTTGCGGTTAGGGTACCTGCATCATAGTGCGTTGCCCTTCTCAGAACCGGAAAAAAAGAACTGGTCTAGTGATTTGGCGCGCCTGGCTCAGCTGAAACTGACAGCCGCTTTTCTCTAAAGAGCTGAAGACTCCGTGTCTTTGTCACACTAAATGTGAGAATTCGAAGGCTGCAGTCTGACTTCATCCCTTGAGAGAAAGATGGAATGTGCGTTAGGACAGACAGACTTGCTGCAAAGAAGCAGGCAGGAGAAACCAAGCGAGTCTGTATTTAAGCCTAGACCCACTCTCTTCATAATACCACCATTGTACGGAGCGTTAAAACAATTTCACAAAGTAAAATCGCCTAAAAATAGTTGAATGAAGTGAGAATGTCTGCAGCACAATTATCAGCTAGAGCTTAAAACGAAGAATGTTGTCTGTCAGTCCACTGTATACTAATCCATTATTACTCGTGCAGAGAGAACTTTTGAGGCTGCAGCCCCCACCCCTAACATCATCAGCGGCAAAAGCGGCAGAGTTCGTGTTCTAGACGTTGGTGATTCGATTCCTGGTATAACAGCCCAGACAATAAACTTGGCTGTAAACACTGGCCACCCTATTTCTGCTATCAATATTGTTATTGTTCTTTTCGGTGTATAAGGGGTGAGTTTAGGCGGAGAGTTCGGTTAGGAAGCCGATGGGTTCGAGTGTCCAGTCTCTACCTTGTACTGAGTGGAGCTGAGGCTGTCGTGCGTCCTTTGGGAAAGTAACCCGAATGTCACCCGCTTGGTTTGTTTCCAAATCCAAACCTCTAAACAACCGTATCAGATTTTTTGATAGCGACTCATAGCGATGAAGAAAAATGTGTGTCAAGATAGATGCGAAAGAGGAAACAAGGATAGTGAAGAGCGTCTTACTACTTTGTTTTACCGCACTCTATTTACTGCCCTGTCTGCTGTTCTAGGGAAGTTACAATGCTGGAGGTGTTTTCCCACAGACAGACAGACAAAACATAGCTTATCCAGAGGCAGCGCAAACCATTTTGTCTGGCATAACGCTGATAAACAAATATTTAGTTTTGTTTCTCTCGTCCTTCCACCCCACCATTCCCCCCTCTCCCTCCCTCTCTCTCTCTCTCTCTCTCTCTCTCTCTCTCTCTCTCTCTCTTCCTCCATCTCTATTCTCTCTGTCCCCCTTCTCTCTCTCTCTGAAACCAAGGACAACCCAAACAAAATATAATGGTCAGTCCCGTTTTTTGTCGCTATTTTCCTACATAAATGGACAATAGAATATAAAAATAATGTATCAATAAAATCTTATATCCAGGACCCCTCTCTCATTTTATATTACGATAGTAGAAGCTCCAAGGAAAGGCGAATTACTCGCCGACATGGGTGACGAATACAGTCCAAGGTAGCCAGACGATAGAGTTCATCAACACTTGTCCCTCATCAAAGACACATCTGCCGGCCAAACCACACAGAGGGGGTCAGTGGGCCCCACACGTGTTGTTCATTCTGACAACAATACTATAATATACTATCGGTGCAGTGTTTAGGAACACAGGCGAGGCTGATATCGTACTGAATGTTCAATTGCCGTAGGCTACAACACTTTGCCAACCTTAAGCAAATGACTAGAGTAGTATTTGAGGTGTTCTCCTGGGCTGGCGTGCATGAACGAACTTAAAAGCCGACTTAGACTTAAGTAGCATGTTTTAGTGAAGCGTTAAGTCTAAGCCGGCTTTTAAGTTCGTTCATGCACGCCAGCCTTGGTGCCCATCTGAACCAATTTTTCGACATCGAGTTCTACAAGTGCTACAATCTGTCCAACGCTTAAGATCTCCGCATCGTAATATTCACTCCGCCAGTCGCCGCAAGCTACGCACAGCCAAACACCTCTCCAAGCAAATAACTATAGCGGTCTTTTGATGGTGTGCTCTCCTGATGCTCATCAAACCCACTTCTTTGAGACCGAGTTCAACAACTGTACTATCATCTGTCCAGCGCTTATGCTCGCAGCTCTCTCGGCATCATATTCACTCCGTCAGTGCCGTATACTCCTATCCAAGAAACGACCTTGGTCTTGACGGCGTCTTCTTTCTCGTCCTTTCTAATCCAACATCGTCTAATGACAATATGAGCACTACAAAATATTTACCATCTGTCCGGCGCTTCTGCTCTTGGCGCACACACAGTATCAAATTGACTCCGCCAGAATCGTACGCTTATTATCTGATGTATGTTCCGAAACAGACTCTGTTTGTCTTTGATGACGTGCTCCCCTGGTGCCCATCTAATCCCCCATCAATGATATAGAAGCAGGGCTGTCAGCAAGCAAATACTGCCAGTATAGAAGCATATCACTGGTCGATACCCAGATATAGGCGCTCGCACTGAGTTTAAACAAAAAATCTCCATCGCCCTGTACATGCAATGGTAGCATGCAAACTCGCGGTCAATGAGATCCAAAGGATCACTTAACGGCAGTGGGCTTAGTTCATTAAATTGATCGATTAATCACTGGGATTGTGTGATTAATATACGTGTATGTATTGCTATGCCCGCTATTAATATTATTATTAATGTTACTGCTATATTATTACTCAGTATAGTATATCCAGGGCGAGGATTTGTTCAGCAAAATGTGGAGTAGCAGATGGATAAGACACAACAGCGCACAGAGGCTACAGTAAACAGTAGTACAAAGGTGCTATGGTTTAACCAGATGCAACTGTTTAACTCACCTCCGCCGTTGGCCCTATCTTCAGTTTTAAGATGTGCCCACACTACAGTCTCACCACTCACACGAACATTGCACCGCGCTACCCGTAACTCTCTCCCTCCCATTCCTCCTTCCCACCCCTATCTCACAAGGTACCATCCGTCTGTCTGCTTGTCTGCAGTGCCTGTCTCTTTCTCTTAACCCAACATTACAGGTTCCCAGACGCAGAAACATTTAACTTATACCAAAGTCATCTGAACGGCCTTCCACAGGATTCTGACTTGCCCCCCCCCCCCCCTCACCCCCACCTCCCTCTTTTTGTCTGTCTTTCAGTCTGTTTACATATTCTACATTTACCCTAAAGTTTCTTCTGCAAGTTTTCCCCCATCATTTTTTAAAGTCTGAGCTCACCAAATGGTTGGAATGCTAATTATGAACCCATCTCTCTTTTCTCCCCCTCCCTCCCACCTGTCCTCCCACCCACCACACTACATAAAAAACCCACAACTGTATATTTTCACTAGTAGCAGCGCGAGTTTTTAAATCACTCAACGCTCTTTAACGCTGTTCATTTTTTTTCTATCTTTCTTTCAAACAATTCAGCGGTTTTCCGACGAGTTTCCCGTTATTGACTCATTGCTCTGCCTTAGCTTTCCTTCTCTCGCCACATATTTCTTAGACGTCTTAGAATGAACGAAAACCAAAAAAAAAGCACTTCTGGAAGAAGTTACCTTCAACAACATTTTTGCTGAAGAAGACGAGGAAATGAGTTGCGTCCAATAAATGCTCTCACTCCTCTCAAGTCCGGGTTCTCACTCCAGACCACACGCTCTCACCACCACCACCACCCCCTTTTACAGTCCAGCTTCTCCTTTCACGTCACCACACCCTCCACCCTTTGTATCATCGCACCCCCCACCTCGCATCCACGCTCACGCCAACCCCAAATCTCTGCTGCCCTCGTCACAATCATTATAAACACATATACACACACACACACACACACACACACACGCACACACACGCACGCACACACACACACCATCCCTCAACCAGTCCCTTCCTATTAGGTCTTGCCACAGCAGGTATGTCTTCCAACATCTTACAGAAGGGCATCCCACCGTAAACGAAAACCGGAAGGCACTTCTCGCGCACAGGTAAAAAATGCGGAAGAAAAAACACATAATAAGAAGACATTTTGTATAGTACAGCAAAACCTCTTGCTTCTCTTTCATCTGTAATCTCTCATACACACTTCCCCACCTCCACCCTACCCACCACCCCGCTCTCACTCTCTCTCTCTAACAAACACATTCTTCTTCTTCTTCCCCCCCCCTCTCTCTCTCTCTCTCTCTAAATTGTTCCTATCCTCCCATAAGAAATCTGTTTTTGTTAAAATTATTAAATTACTTAAAAACAGTAACGCCTTCTGTGTAAACTGACTTTGTATGCATTTGAATTTGATTTGATTTCTTGTTTATAGGGTCCGGTGAACCTTTAGCGTTCACATGCATTTGAATGGACACAAACATAGTTGGGTTTTTATTTTACATCCACATACTCATTTTTTTCTAAACTGCCAATCACGTAGATACGTGTGAGAAAACTCTGATATTGTAAATATCTTTACATATAGCATGCAATCCCCCTCCCCTCCCCCTATCTCTCTCTCTCTCTCTCTCTCTCTCTCTCTCTCTCTCTCTCTCTCTCTCTCTCTCTCTCTGTGCGTGTGTGAGAACGGTGCGCGCGCGTATGCATCTCAAATGTGTGTGTGGATGTGTGAACTATGTCCATTGCTCTATTTTGATTTGATTTAACTGTATCCATGTGCCCGAAGGGTGTTTATTGGGATAAACCTTGCCTTTCCAGCCACTGCACTTTAAAGTCTTGCGGCAGCAAAGCAGAAGGCATTTCTCTCTGGCCCAGGTTTTAAAAAGCAAATTGTGAGCTAGAAAATGCGGAACTAGCTGTGTACAGCAAAACGATGTAGTGGAAAGGTCTAGCCTGACTTCAACAACAACAACAGATGTTTGCTACGATTCATGAAGACATGGCACAGAAAAAAACAAAGAGCCTGCCGGAACTGGTGAGGCAGAATTAATTTTTGTTTGTTATCCATGGGAACTACAGTTCAGTTCTAATGAGTTCTATTGTATTGTACTGAAGTGGTTTGTGTTGAAATGCAATGTATTGTCTTTTATTGTATTAACGTGTGTTTTGTTGAAATGCATTGTAGTTGTTGTATTGTATTAACAATTGTGTTGTATTGTATCGTATTGTATTGTACTGATTTATTACCAAAAACGTGATGTCCGAAATTTGTACCAAACTATATTAATTTGATTCTGCCCAAATAACAATGAAGATTAATATTCAATTTTACATAACATTCAAGGTCGAATATCCATGACGACGACGGCGATGATGATGATGACAGGGGTGGTGATAGTGGTGGTGATGTTTAAGAGGATGATGAGGCTCGAGAATTCATATCGCCGATGAATGAATTGAAATTAATTGTTCTACTTCTTATGTTATAAAGATTTATCAGCCCAAACAACTAATCAAAGCTCTACTAATACAATCCACCTTACTACAGCACGCCCAATGCGATGGGTTTTGGTATAAAGGCGCCAGAACTACACAGACCGTGGAGAAGGAGAAAGACTGACCACGTAGCTTAGCCGAACCTTGATGAGACCTGAACCCGTATACTAGAAAGACTCACGAACTAGCTGTGGGGAAATCCCACGACCTTACACTTGCAACATAGATCGTGCACGCCTCTCTGTATGCAATTTTCTGCTTGCAGTTAAAACAGGAACGCAATGCTGAAACAATTTCAGTACAGTCGAGCGACTGACGAACACGTCATTTTGTATTATGTCATAACGTTCAGCCTCTGCTTTCCAGAAACAACAACCCCTGCAAGGGATTCTTCAATCACCAGTAGCTAAGCCTGAAGAAGGAGAAAAAGTACAGCAAGAGGAGAAGAGAAAGAGGAAAAGGAGTAGGAGAGGGAGGGAAATAATAGTGATGAAGATTATGCAGAAACAAACCAACCCAAAAAAATAATTCTCATACTCATCATTAGAGATGAAGAAGAAGAATGGGGACGAGGACGATATAGCAGGAGGAGGAAAAGGAAGAGTCGGAGGAAAATAATAATAACGACGATAATGACGAAACAACAATATTTGTTGTGTTATTTTCATCTTCGTTAGAGAAGAAGAGAAAGAAAAAGGAGGAGGACAAGAAGAAGAAGAAGAAGAAGAAGAAGAAGAAGAAGAAGAAGAAGAAGAAGAAGAAGAAGAAGAAGAAGAAGAAGAAGAAGAAGAAGAAGAAGAAACAGAAGAAACAGAAGAAGAAGAAGAAGAAGAAGAAGAAGAAGAAGAAGAAGAAGAACAACAACAACAACAACAACAACAACAACAACAACAACCGAAGAAGCAGCAACAACACCAACACTTCTGACAAAAACAACAGCAGCGGCAGGAGCAGAAACAGCACAAATTACAACAACAACAACAATAACAAAATAATAATGATAACGATGGCAACAACGAAAGAAAAAGATTGGGTTGTGGAAGAACAAGAGAGTAATAATAATTATAATGTGATGATGGTGGTGTCTTCTTTTAGAGTATGGATGAAGTGGTGGTGTACATTCTCTCTCTCTCACTCAAGAACACCAAAGGTTCGAAGATGACCGTTGAAGTTTCTCTTGTTTATTCCGTCGTCAGTACATCATGACAAGGCAAATCAAGGCAAGGCAATACAGAAACAGAGACAGTGCAGTGTGTCTCGCCTTCGGTGGTCTGACCGTTTGTCCCCCTTTAACTACCGAAACTTTCTTTATATGGGACGCCGCCAGCCTTAGAGGGCGCGCTTAATGTGAGGCACTGCCGCGGCTCTAGAAAGTCGTCTGCTGGCGCAAATTTGTGTTAGTTACAAATCTCTATCTTACAAACACATATTATAAACTAACAAAATATATACAAATTATACATCGGCGTAAACGTGGGAATACAAGCTTTCTACTGATATACAATTCTCAGACCTATCGGCTATGAAATAAAACAATAAGTAATTTAAAGGAGAAAGTGGTTGCCGATCCAAAGAGATTTACACATCAAAAGTCATAATAACTCTTAAATTCGATAAAATTCTAAACAGCAATTATAATAAAAAATAAAGTACAACGTCTCCTCTTTCCAACCATGTATAATACTTCATGGTTATTATTGTGGGTTTTAAAGTAAATGAATAAATAATATGACATAGTAAACACAGCCTAACTGAATCAATGGACCCCGGTCAGTCTAGCGAGAATGTAGGTCGCTACACATTGCGCAACCGAAACAGCCCAGCGTAACCGAAACCAGTGCGGCGCGTGTACCGATGTGTACCAATATACTTTGCCCTATCCACTGTCGCGATCCCCTTCGAATTCGCTACCTAACTGAAAAACAAAGTTGATATATACTAATAGAAAATAAACTGCTAAGTCTAACGGTGGTATTATGAAAAGTATCTGAAAAGTATATCTCAAGTAATAGCCATAGTTCAAGTTTAACATGGATACAGGAAGGCCTACTATTTAATGGTAAGAAATTTACGTAGCCGCGGCTCGGCTACATTCACCTCGATTCTTTCAAAAACTCAGCGTCCTCGCTGAGAAAACCATCGTATACTTAAGACAAACGGACTTGGCTTTACCAATCAATCGCGTCGTACAAAAGAACCGAACAACACAGAAAGAAAACGAGAAACAATTTCCTTGAAAACGCACATTTAAGTACGAATCCGCCCAAACAAAAACCAGTTATATCGCGGACCTGGCATCGCCTTGCAAGATAGTTGATTATGTATTTGACAGTGAACCAACATCATACAACTAAGTCTATGATACAACAAAACCAACCATTATCACCTGTCATTTAAACACGCTATTCACTACACATGATATACATAATCAGTCACATTTCCCTGCAAATTGGTGTTAAATTCGCACTCAGATATAAACCATCAATTTTACAAAAATAAACATAAACTAACATGATAAAAAAAGAAAACGAGAGCGAGATAAAAACTAACATTCCATGTACCAGCAAAAACGCATTAATACAGAATACATAACGGGGTGAGCATAACATTTCAATAACATTAAAACGTTCTCAGCAAACGTTCAAGGTTCGTCAAACACACGAACCTTGAAAATCATTAATATAAATAAAACACCAGCATCTCAACCAAATGAAAAGCATTAAAAGTGAGAACATAACATATGTACATTACATAGGCATTAATACAAAACATCGGCATGAAAACACAATCATTATCATAGCTACAACCTATATACAAACGTCATATGTTCGGCAAAACGAAGCAAACGAGACCACATCGTAATAGAACGAACACACTGTGATAGTCTTGTAACGAGGAAAACTAAGCAACTGTTATTAATGACCAAATAAACTCTGCCAGCGCGACAATAATTGTAAAAAAAAGATAGTGGTCACGCATTAATATTATTGCCACAAAATAAACCAGATTCAAACACTAAGCTATGCACACACCTAAAACATAATTGTCTTCGAAGCTGGGCACAGTTTCTGTTTATCACTTGTCTCTTCACTCTTCGATCATCATATAATGTCTTTTCAAGTGTCTTCTTTTTCTCTGGCACAGTTCAAATACTCTGATCTCTACAACTAAAATGTCTTTAGGTAGGCCTACACACTATAAACTGTCACATAATCTACACACTAGCTGAGTCACAATTATTTCTAAAATGTTCGCGAAACTGTGGACTGTCTTTTGGCGACACATTTTATAATAAATGCGGCCTACCTTTACTGTGTTGTTTTCTGCGCCAGTCGTGCCGAGCGTCGTGGTTCTGGTGTTGGTGTTAAGGCGGCCAACTGCGCTGGGGGTGCCTGCACCAAAAGCGCTGGCTCCCGTGCAGTGGCTGGCCCGTTGTAGTTGATGTTGGCACCGGCAGGTGGGCGAGGGCCAGGGATGGCTCTCATCCAAGCTTCCGGCTCTGCTTCATCGTCACTGTCGCTGGACAGCATGGGCTCGGGTGGGTCAGCGGGTTGGATCAACATATCGAAGTGCTGACCCACTGGTTGAATGTCTCTTCTGTTCACCACGTCATCGCCATCCCCCGTGAAGGTAGGAAGTTTGGGGGGAGGCATCATCCACAGCCTCTGCATGTTGCCTGTCTGCGCCGCCTCTCGCTGCCTCTCGGTGCTGGATGGGCGACTTCTTGGCTCGTTGTTGTCCGCTTCTTCCCGGCTAACGTTTGGTGTCTCCTCGTCACTCTCTGCCTGTCTTGCTGCTCTCCTTGACTTCTTTCCTTTTGTCATCTTCTTTCTGTCGTCGACGGTGGTGTTGCCCGATGGTGTTGTCATCAATCTGATCCTGCTCGCAGCGCCATTTGTGATGATGGTGGTGTCTTCTTTTAGAGTATGGATGAAGTGGTGGTGTACATTCTCTCTCTCTCACTCAAGAACACCAAAGGTTCGAAGATGACCGTTGAAGTTTCTCTTGTTTATTCCGTCGTCAGTACATCATGACAAGGCAAATCAAGGCAAGGCAATACAGAAACAGAGACAGTGCAGTGTGTCTCGCCTTCGGTGGTCTGACCGTTTGTCCCCCTTTAACTACCGAAACTTTCTTTATATGGGACGCCGCCAGCCTTAGAGGGCGCGCTTAATGTGAGGCACTGCCGCGGCTCTAGAAAGTCGTCTGCTGGCGCAAATTTGTGTTAGTTACAAATCTCTATCTTACAAACACATATTATAAACTAACAAAATATATACAAATTATACATCGGCGTAAACGTGGGAATACAAGCTTTCTACTGATATACAATTCTCAGACCTATCGGCTATGAAATAAAACAATAAGTAATTTAAAGGAGAAAGTGGTTGCCGATCCAAAGAGATTTACACATCAAAAGTCATAATAACTCTTAAATTCGATAAAATTCTAAACAGCAATTATAATAAAAAATAAAGTACAACGTCTCCTCTTTCCAACCATGTATAATACTTCATGGTTATTATTGTGGGTTTTAAAGTAAATGAATAAATAATATGACATAGTAAACACAGCCTAACTGAATCAATGGACCCCGGTCAGTCTAGCGAGAATGTAGGTCGCTACACATTGCGCAACCGAAACAGCCCAGCGTAACCGAAACCAGTGCGGCGCGTGTACCGATGTGTACCAATATACTTTGCCCTATCCACTGTCGCGATCCCCTTCGAATTCGCTACCTAACTGAAAAACAAAGTTGATATATACTAATAGAAAATAAACTGCTAAGTCTAACGGTGGTATTATGAAAAGTATCTGAAAAGTATATCTCAAGTAATAGCCATAGTTCAAGTTTAACATGGATACAGGAAGGCCTACTATTTAATGGTAAGAAATTTACGTAGCCGCGGCTCGGCTACATTCATAATAATAACAACAGCATTACATTACATTACATGATTATTGCTTTAGGTCCAGCGGACTCTTCCGAGCCAAATCAGGACCAGTATAGCCGAATCAGGACCACAAAATCAAGACCACAACTTTGTTGAAAGAAGAATCGCCCCTGATCCGCATAAAAGATCTGCTGAAACAACCCTAGTGGTAACACTGAAGGCACTCCACCAGCCGGTCACTTTACAATAAAGACATCCCACGCAGGGGACGCTGAGGCTATACTCTAATTTATCGAACCCCCGTTTACAAAAACAAAATACAATATAAACATCATTATAAAATATAAACAAAACACATACATATAAAATGCTTACATTGCCAAATAATAATATAGGAAGCCCCCAGTGACCACCTGGCAGAAAGCGTCCAATATTTCCAAGCTGATCCAACAGACCTCACACACAAATGTGGAGTTTTGTCCCGGAAGAGTTTTCAAGAAAAAAGGTAGGTGATTGGCCTAGCGAAGAAGAAGATAGTATAGTAGATTGATAGAACAGAGTAGGAATGAGAAAGAACAAAGGAGAAAGACAGCGACAGTGGGAATTTAAAGCACTAAATTTCCAGAAAGTGGGGATACTATTTATACTGAAACCCCCGGCACCCCGACGGGGGTAATAACAGCAGCAGCAACAACAACAACAACAACAACAATAATAATAATAATAATAATAATAACAATAATAATAATAATAATAATAATAATAATAATAATAATAATAATAATAATAATAATAATAATAATAATAATAATAATAATAATAATAGAAAGGGCAATGATTAAAAAAATGAACGAAAGATGCAAAGAAAGAAGAAGAGTAATGCTAAACTCAGATAATGCTTTAAAAAATAAAGAAGGAAACAAAGCAAGAGAGAAAGAGGGACAGACCAAAAAAAGCTGGTTATAGGCGAAGACAAACAAAAGCCAAGGCCAGAGCTGGTTTGCGTCGACAGCGATGTGTCAGTGCTATCATCATCGACAGCTAACAAGTCTCTGTAGAAAAAGTAGCAATAATGGTAAAATAGGCACATACACGCTCTCTTGCTCTACTTGACTTCCCTACTGACCGACTTTTCTCTCACAAAGTCAGCCTGCGTGACCGTTTGTCTGTTCTGGCTGATTGTCTGTCTAATGGTTTGTCTGACCGTAAGCCAGCCAGAATGACTGCCCGTGTGCCTGCCTGTTTGTTTGAATATAGTCTGAAAGATGCAAAAGATGGCCAAAGTTGATCTACTTCAGAAACATCTTAAGAAATGTGTACTCTGCAGTTGCTCTGCCCAAGGTTGGGACCCATCGGGGGACATTTAAACACCAGTTGTTCTCATTTCACACTTTTTAATTGTCTTTTTTCCTGTTAGAGAGTAAGTTATAACCTGTGTGCCTGCGTGACTGCTTGAATGTTTGTTCCAAACTAGACTGAAAGATTCTAATACGATACAACGTAACCCTCGTAAGGAAAACCGCGATAGCTTTAACGTTAAACATTTAGCTGATTATAAAAATGTCACAACATACTATTTTTCCGGTAGCCAGAAGTGCTAAACAGAAGTGGAACTTGCAATCAGAAGGAACACAATTTATTCCCGGTCTTGCTGACGTCTGATGTTTCGATTTGGATCATTAAACCTCCGTAGCCAACCTTATTTGCTCAAAAACACTCAACCCCCAATAGATCTACTTTGAATGAAAGATTTTATTTAAAAAAAAAAAAACTTACTCCGAAAAGATCCATCTCACATAAATATACGTTTTCTCCCCAAGTATTCAAAAAGGTATTAGCGAGTAACAGTAGCATCAAAGATAGAGTTAATGCACACAGAGACAATAGTCCTCACTCAGACACACGCCTGATTGCTCCCACGCTAATGTCGCAAAGAACTGCCTCAAATAAAAATAATTTACCCCACATACAGACACCAACGTAACGGAATTCTCAAACAGCCAGATCTCACGCAAAAGAGACGCGGCTCATACAAGCACGAAAGTTGACCTAGCTCATGAAGACCCAATGCTTAAACGCAGACCTATATCACCCTGAAACCTAGCTCACACAAAGGGGCCTAGCTCACGTAAAGAAGCCTAGTTCACACAACTGATGACCGAGGTCACAGATACACGAAAAGATGACCCAGGTCCCGAAGGCGCGAAACGAAAGTAGAAGCGAAATGCCTGTATCTAGTCTCCCGGCAGCATCTCTGCTAACTGACTGTACACGCCGTTATCTCCCTGAAAAAGGATAAGACACTTTCTCACGGCAAGCGCACACAAAGGAGTCTACATTCCTGCAGACAGTGCCAGCATTAGCAAGACGGAAGATAACCTTCCACGCTGATTGCCGTTTCCACTCCTGTTTAGCACTGGAACAGATAAAATACGACGTCTTCCATTCCAAGCATAAAGCTGGAGAGGTCAGGGGAGTAACTATCGAAATTCAAAGAGATTTTTTTTTCTTCTGCAGACAGTGCTCTTAGTAGCAAGACTGGGAATAAATTGTTTTCCTTCTGATTGCAAGTTCTACTTCTGTTTAGCACTTCTGGCTATCGGAATAAATAATATAGTGTGACATCTTCTAAGCTCAAGAAACAGCTAGGCCTGGAGAGGTCTAGCACTATTCGTATACAAAGAAAAAAAGTCTTAACATTAATGCAGGTGGTGCCAATATTAGTCAGACCGAGAGAGATTGACATCTCAAGAAAGATAATCTCCCAAGCTGATTGAAAGCCATTTCCATTTTAGTACAGCACTTCTGGCTACCGGGATAAACAATATATTTATAATTGTGGCATCTTCTAAGCGTAGAGCAGGCAGTGCCAGCGTTAGCGAGCGAAACTGACACCGTATAAAAGATCACCTTCATAATGATAAGACAGTGGAGATCAGGTGCTTATCCTTTAGCAAACAGATCTTATTGCAGAGGGTGACAGCATTTCGAGAGAGAGGCTGCTTGCTATTACGGAAGCTGCTTGCCATTTCCGCTAATGTTTAGAGCTTTCAATAAACTAAACTAGAGTTGTGCTGGGCTATAACAATGGTACGACATCCTCCAAGCATAAGACTGGGGAGCATGCTACAGCAAATGTAGAGACTGAAGCCGATTAGCCCGACGGATGGCCTTTCTCTCAATCACCCTTTCTTGTGTATATACTTTCGGCAGTTGTGTTTCGTGTGATAATGTTCGCGGGCTTACGAGAATCCGGCGAGCAAATGACTTTGGTTGCCTTCCTTGGCCGAGTAAACAAATCCAGCACTCGTGGTAATATAATTTAATTAATGATAACGCTAAACTCCTTTGGAGGAAGGAGGAGAGGAGTGAAAAAGAAGTTCTAGTGTTTGGAGCGTGGATTGTTTAGGGGTGTGGTCTTGACGTCGTGTGCTCTTGGGGAAGGAGGTGGGGGGGGGGGGGGGGGGGGGGGGGCGGGACGGGTGGAGGAGCGAGAGGGGTGGGGAAGGAAAGGAATGAGCGAGAGGGGGGGGGGAGGGAGAAACAAAAGCCACGCCAGCACCTCCGTTAACAAGTTACCTGGAATTCATCCAGTCCCCCAAGGGTTCTGAAAAGGCTGAACTTGTTCTTTTCGAGTTTTTTTTTCTCTCTCTCTCTCCATTAAACGAGGATTTCCATCCACTAACTGGAATGTATTCAGTCTTGCCTGGAACCACACAGCGCGTCCGAGCCTGTTGAAGCTATACCCGATACAGTCTTGCTTGTCTGGGTTCTGTTTTTGTTTCTGAACGTGTTCCCTTTGACAATCGACTTCCAACCTGTTGCTTGCTTCCAATTTGAACCTGAAAAATCACCCTTAATTAACTTAATTTTCTTCTTCTTCTTACAATGGACTTTCAAGTTTAACAAGTGTGCACCTTGATGATGATGATGATGATGATGATGATGATGATGATGATGATGATGATGATGATGATGATGATGTCGCAGATAATGATGATGATGATGATGATGATGATGATGATGATGATGATGATGATATTGATCGACGTGTTATGGGGGAATCTGGTTCGAACTTGCGACCTCTGGAACTGGCACTCTGTACTGCACTTCCATGCACAAGCAGACAATACAAAGTCTGGCACCAAACCATCGTTTACAATGCGTGGGGTAACTGGCCCAAGTGCTAATGTCTGGGACAATTGTGTAGAAATCTCCATCGATCAGGAAGCAGCACTCTGTGACTAAGCTGTTCTGCCAGCACTTGAACTCTGTCTTTTTCCTCGAGGAAATATGAAATTAATTATATCCACGTGCGGGCTCAAAGTTCACTCCGACCCTAACACCCATCTAAAAGATCACAGTGACCCCATATCGTGTCTTAAGGTGCTTCATTTTATTTCACGTTGCTACTCTCAAAGTGAAGAAGAAGGAAGAGTAAGAGAGGTAGAAAGAAGAAGACGGAAAGAAGAGCAGCACTATTCGTGATCATGTTTTTTGTGTGGAAATATTTATGCACTGAATAAATTTCCAATGATTCATTCAAGAAGAAGAAGAAGAAGAAGAAGAAGAAGAAGAAGAAGAAGAAGAAGAAGAAGAAGAAGAAGAAGAAGAAGAAAAAAAACAAGAAGAAGAAGAAGAACAAGAAGAACAAGAACAAGAACAAGAACAAGAAAAAGAAGTTGTTGAAAAAGAAGAAGAAGAAGAAAACTGTTGTTACTAATAATTAATTCTACAATTGATAAATATTCAATGTTTATAGGGTCCAGCGGCAGGGATAGCTCAATGGTCAGAGAGCACGACTTGTGTGAGTGCGTCTTGGGCGACGTGGGTTCGAATCCCGACTTCAGCAAACTAGTGTGTTTGCTGTATATTACGGGCCAGCGCCTTGAGAATCTCTCTGAGCTTGTAAGAGCGCTATATAAGAGAAATCTCTTTCTTTCTTTCCAGCGGACTGCCAAGAGCCGAATCAGGACCACACAAAACTAAGCAAAATCAGACTAAACTACTAACATTTAAATATGAGAAAAAATTTCAATAAAACCAGCCTTACTAATAAAATTTAATTACTAATTTAACCAAGAATATAAACAAGACGCCATGACCTATCTACTAGTAAAACAAACCAACATCATGTAAAAATTTAAACGGGTACTGTTTACTATTCCAAACTTTAAAAAATCTCATTAAAATGTATCAAACCAAAATATCTTTCTCTTTCATCAACCAGATCAGCACATTCATACATAAAATGGCGGACGGAAAAGTACTTATCACATGCAGAGCACCACGGAGGTTCTCCTTTTAAAAAGAAACCATGGGTTACATAAGTATGCCCAATATGAAGGCGAGCCAAAACAGTTCTTTCTTTGCGAGTGGACGCAAAGTTAGTCAAAGAAGCAGACAAATCTGGAATAATTGTAAATAATTTGTTATTGATTTGATTAGACCAATCGGTCTGCCACAACCGTTTACAATAAGAGCCAATCATACAACGCAGGTCAGAGTATGGAACAAATTGGAAAATCTCTGAAGGGAAATCTAGATGCAGAGTTTCTTTACCCGCTTTGTCCACTGCAATATTGCCGCGGAAGCCCATGTGTCAGACACAAAAAGATAGTTTTTATGTGTGTTACTAGACAGTCTAGTAACACATAAAAACTATCTTTTTACCCTCAGAAACAAGTTGTGTGTGGAGGCCATGGATATCTGCTATAAAAGGGTGCAATATCTTTCTCGTGGAAAGAGCATGAAGTGCTGACTGTGAATTAGATTAGAAATGAGGATCTTTTGGATTGAAAAACCAGTTTCAGAGCTAAATGAACTGCCTTGAGCTCAGCTGTATAAACAGAACAAAAATCAGGTATACGCTGTTAATTGCGAAGTTTGGTCGAGGTGTCTCCCAAGAGACCGACGCAACAGCAACTGAGTCTCCTTTTATTCGACCCGTCCGTAAAAAATTGTTCATACTCTTTATACAATCAACATTGTTCTAGATAAAGTTGCTTATAAACTGCTTCGGAAGTTTCGGTCTTTTTGAAGAATGTAAGATTGAAATTGATAATGGGGTTAGTGAGGTTCCAAGGTGAGAGCACAGTTAGCAATTGGTCATCATTAACAGAGTCAATATCTATACCTGCAATGTCAAAGTGAGGACGCCGTCGCGTTCACCTTAGAAAGTGGCACTGTCTTGTGGAAGTCGGCCCGCTTGAGCTGGAAATGAGCATTTTTCTTGTGTTCTGATTTTCTTAATCTCGGCCTCCCTAATCCAAGTAGGGCAGGATTTCGACGATGCTGGATGATCTCCCTTGCAATTTGAGCACTTTGGAGCATCATTGCACTGACCGCCGTGGGGCCGGGTAGCTCAGTTGGTAGAGCGGCTTACTAGTAACCGAAAGGTACCTGGTTCGAATCCCGGATTGGGCAATGTGTGACCATATTATTTTTCCCTTACCATCAACTGGTTCGCAGGTGTCAGAATAATGTGACCAGTAGTCGCCTATACGCTCCGGTGTCGTGTGACTATAATCTACAATTACTGATCGCCATGGGAATTTCCACAGCACTTGAAACCGGTTGGTGTGTTTTTACAGTGACCGTATCTTTGGCATTTGAAACATCACAGTGGCGAAGGCACACAGACAGAAACAGGGATGCTTTCATTGCAAACGATCACTTCACGTCAGGTGTGCACAAGGTCAAAAACAGAGTATTTGTGGAAACTATTTCCGTCTTTGTCTTTCCTCATGTGCGTCGGTAACACCCTGCTTTGCAAAGCCATCTTTCATTTTTGCCTCTGTCAATCCATCAAACTGAGGTGACCGTACAACTATTTTGGATGAGATGAGTGTGCGGTGACAACTCACATTTACATCGAACACCCGGGTACCTAGCTCCAGCTTGGAGCCATCTCTAGCTCGTAGTAGTTCCTAATTTCTTTCCGTGGGACAGTCCAATAGGAAACTTCGATCTCTCAGTCTTTTGATATCTTTGATCTATCTAGACACTCCCTCAAACCACTTTTCCACGACCTATGGGGAAATGTTTTGGTTTTCGTTGGTCGTTCTAACAACCAATAAAATTGCCCATGTTTTGAAGAGGCCAGATTTCTTGCCTGCACGCCTGGTGTCCATGTCGCTGTCAGAATCATGTCCATTAATTTCGTGCAGTCCGTCATAAGTTCTGTTCTGATTTTTGGTTTTTGTTTGTGTTGTCACTTAAGCGTCGGTTCAACGAGGACAGAAATAAACGGTCACCCTAGGAGAGCTGCCGTGCTAGGGAAGGGATAATGGATGGTCAGTGACGTCCATAGACCCTCATGCCAGACCGTCCGCATTCACGATTGTTAAATTTTTAGACAGGTCACAACCATCCAGCCTCTGACCATGCGGAACCAACGCATGCTTGCCTGTGTGGGGGAGAATTTTGGGGAGAAAGAAGCGATAGAAAGAACCAGTAAGACAGAAGAAAGAAAAGGGAAAAGTTGCAAAGTCAGTGGAACGAGTTTTAAGGCGAAATAGAATACACTCAGGTGAAAGGACCAGAAAGGCAGAAGCAATACAAAAGGGAAGAAAAAGGGTTGGGCTAGCTTAGTAAGCCAGCCGAGACAGTGGGGGCTAATTCTACAATATAATAGGACTAAAACCACATACTACAAACATGGTCTGTAGAGAAAGAATGCACAATGCGTGTCTTCCAAAAACGAATGTTCGGTACGTCTCTAACAGTTACAGACCTAAGACACAGATCATAACACATGGCCAACTCATTTCAGCAACAGCTTTCTCTCTGCAGTTAATAATACTAATACTTGGTACTACTATCAAATAACACTCATAAAAACCGCAGGCAAAAAATGCCTGTACGTGTTTTTTTCAATAAAGACCCAAGTCTTAGATCTATCCCAACAGATGGTCCGCTGTCTTAGATCTACCCCAACACATGGCCTGCTCATCTCAGCACCCGCCTCTACAACGGCTGACGAAAGACAGAACCGCCGCGTACAGTCAACCAGTCTGTGCAGTCAACCCATTCATCAAACACACCCGCACACACGCGCGTATACATGCACTTACATACATACAGGCATCCACACACATGCTTAGATATACACACGCAGAGAGAGAGAGAGAGAGAGAGAGAGAGAGAGAGAGAGAGAGAGAGAGAGAGAGAGAGAGAGAGAGAGAGATTTCACCGCATCTTTGGCACAGGCGCACACCTCCACACGCACCATCCGCCCCACTCTTTCCCCTCAGACAAGACCTGAAGGGAATATCCGTACACTTTTCACATCAGATGTACCAATCTCATACTCACTCACTCACACACACACATTTTGACAATTTATTGAGAATTTTCGAGAGAGCATTATTATACAAAGCATCGTCTGCTGACTGAGATATAACATTGAAACCAACAGGCGCATGAAGGAGATGTCACAATCACTCAAGCACCCAAAACACTCACAACATTTATATCCTATCCTATCCCATCCTATCCCGTCGTTGGGGCATCACAAAATGATCGTTTAACCAGCGTACTCCATCTTTCTCTGTTATCAGCAATCCTCATGGCTTCGTTCAGTGTCAAACCAGTCCATTCTCGAATGTTGTCCTCCCACCTCTTTTTCGGTCTCCCTCTTCTTCTGCCTCCTTGCACCGTGCCTTGCAGGATGGTTTTTGCCAGGCTTCACAACATTCACATTGGCACAACGGAAATCACAACATTCGCATTGGCCTAATGGACACACAGTAAACATTTTTGTTTCCTTGGATATAAAATACGACAAATGGATGATTAATTGAACTGTATGGACAGTTCTGAGGAAATTTATTCCATTACAGCACAAGTCAAGTGCTATTGTTTCAATGAGTGAATTAATATCTCTCTCTATCTCTTTCTCTCTTCTTTCCCCCTCCCCCGCACCCCTTTTCTCGGGCGAGGGCCAGATGAAATGAGCAGACCACCGTGTTTCCGTTCGACTTGAGGACACGCACAAAACACTTTTTCATTGGAGGAAAATCGTTGTCAAACCTTTTTGAAAAATAATTTTTTTAATATCTGAAATAATATTCGCTGACCCTCTCTCTCTCCCACAAAGACAACACATACGAGGGTGGTCCGATAAGTACTTAGCCTACAAAAGAAAAACGAACATTTTGAAAGGAAAAGTGGCGATTTATATTTTAATATAGTCTCCTTTTAGTTCCATACACTTGACCCAGCGATGTTTTAACTTCTTTAACCCGTCTGAAAAATACGTTTTCTCGAAGTCTGCAAAGTAGGCCTCAGTGGCGGCGATGATCTCCTCATTCGACTCAAATTCCTGCCCGACGAGTGAATTTTTCAAGTTTGGAAACAAAAAGAAGTCGCACGGGGCCAAATCTGGAGAATACGGTGAATGGCGCAGCAGTTCGTAGCCCAAGAATCGAATCACCGACCGATATTGCTCTTTTTCCATTTTTCTAAAAATCCGCGGACACGCCCGCTTCCACACGCGGTCAAAATAAAACTACGAGTCCGAGCCGGCTGAAATTTCGACAATAGCCGTCTACGAGAATGTGCTACATGATAGTAAATTGCTCTTGCGATACTGGCGCCATCGGGCGGTGAGGCTAAGTACTTATCGGACTGCCCTCGTACATACACACACACACACACCAGCACACACGCACGCACGCACACGCGTACACAAACACATCCTGTGTCTAAAATCATTGTAATTAATAAATGGACGTTTTATCAAACAACTTAACTAAACTCACACCCATCAGTTACAGGAGATGATCCATGAAACAAAAGTGCGTGCCAATTACTTCATTTAAAAAAATATATATATTTATAACTTTTATAGCGCTTTACCAGCTCAAGATCCGCTCAAGGCGCTGGCCGATATAGGATCTAACTCAAGCAGCCCGAGACGTCCACTTGCAGCCTTTGGGCGCATAGTCTGACGCCCAGACGACTGAGCACAATCCTAGGCGACCGGGAATGGGGAGAAGGGTCCCAGCGCGTGCTGGGTGTATTTGTGTAGCCGGCACTCACCCGTCTAGGACATGAGCGTCAGGATCTTTAAAGTCCATGTAATGCGTGCGTGCTCAGACTAGACCTCGGTTTATACTCTCGTCCGAAGGAGATGTACGCCAACACAGATGGACAAACCAACGTTATAGACTCAGTACTCACATAAACACATGCCCAATGGCACACTCTTTCCCTCACCCCCTCCAAAACGTATGACCCTACCACACTCTCCCACACTCCATCGCAGCCCCAGCGGATGAGCCATGAAGGGAATGTAGGTACCCAAAGCCAGCTGTGTGCCGAAGTGTTCAACGTCACAAACACACACAGTGTCATATCCGCACGTACGACGATAGCCGCCAAGCGGTATTGGTTAGGGGTGGGCAGGAAAAAAAGACGGTGAGGAGGGGAGGGGGGGTGCGGAAGAGAGAAAGAGAGAGTTTGCGGGTGGGTGTGTTTGAGAGATGGAGAGAGGTAATTGTGTGTATGTTTGAGTGAGAGAAAGAGGGTGTGAGGAGGGAGTGTTTGTGTGTGTGTGTGTGTGTGCGCGCGCGAGTGTGTGTTTAAGAGTGAGAGAAGGAAGCACGTATGTGTGTGCGTGTTTGAGAGAGATATGAAGAGATAGAGGGAGGAAGAGAATGGTGGAGGGAGACAGGGAGCAGAGAAAGGGGAGACAGAGAGAGACAAAGAAAGTCGGGACAGAAAGGGGAGAGAGAGAGAGCGAGAGACAAAGTCGGGAGAGAAAGGGGAGAGAGAGAGCGAGAGAGAGAGAGAAATTCGGGAGAGAAAGAGGAGAGAGAGAGAGAGAGAGAGAGAGAGAGAGAGAGAGAGAGAGAAAGCCGGGAGAAAAAGGGGAGAGAGAGAGAGAGAGAGAGAGAGAGAGAGAGAGAGAGAGCGAGAGAGAGAGAGCGAGAGAGAGAGAGAGAGAGAGGGAGAGAGAGAGAGAGAGAGAGAGAGAGAGAAAGTAATGAGAGAGGGGGAACGATGAGAGGGAGAGAGGGGGTTGTGGAATGATTATTTCTGCAGAAAAGTATATGGCTGCTGCTTCTTTAGATCACACTGTGTTGTGGTTGGGTTTCCCTAGCCTCCCTTTGTAAGCGTATGAAGACGGTACATAGTCAAGGAGAATCGCGCTGTTATCAATGCAGGCTTCCTCTCCTAGTCGGTTAATACACAGCGTGGGTGATCTCTGATACTGGAGAGGATCAAAACAATGTCCATCTGTTAGAAAACACTTATGACTTTTAGTGCCCCCACTAACTGTTACCGACCTAGTTCTGCCATAAAGACGACGCACTTGGCTGTGGTGTGTGCGTGTGGGTGCGCGCGCGCAGAGTGCGTGTGTACGCCTGTATTTGCATCCTCTTCCTTTTCGTTCACCCCTTTTCAGTTTTTTTTTTAGGAGTTTTTGGGTACAAAGACATTACACCAACGAACGGCGTGTCGCGCTTCGCCCTCTCTTGAAATGGTTTGGGCAATAAGACAAACCAGACATCATTAACCCATCCTAACACGATCATAACAGAAGCCAGCTGCTATGGAATCACCAAAATAACTCACTCTGCACAACAGCATTCAGATTGCCACCTCCTTCTCCTCCCCCTCCCCAACCCTCTACACTCATCCACCTTACATCACACACGCCAACCCATCTTCTCTAACTCTATATTTTAAAAAATGTTCTAATGAATTATGTAAGGCAGCATTTAGAACCTCCCTCCCACTATCCCTGATTTGAATTAAAAATTAATCTATAAATTAAGATGCCTACAGCATGTTCAGATTGTCATCCTCATCCGCGCACACCCACAAAATAAAATAAGACGACATAATAATGCACACCAGCTGTCAAATCCTACCTGTCCCTACCTCCCTAAGTCGATATAAAAACAGGCTAATGATGGTGCAGTTCAGAATAAAGCTAACTCAAGACGCCCCCGGCGCCCATTTGCAGTCTTTGGGCGTCAGACTATGCAGAGACGACTGAGCACAATCCTGTGCGCCCCAATGTGGGGATGGGGGGGGGGGGGGGGGAGAGGTAGAAGAAGAAGAAGAAGAAGAAGATTTCATTTATAATGCACGTGTCTCCATCCACTGTCGAATGCTCAGTGCGCTGGTCAATACAGGATCTAACTCAAGCCGCCCGAGGCGCCCACTTGCAGTCTTTGGGTGCATAGTCTGGCGCCCAGACCACTGAGCTCAATCATGTGCGACCGGGGGTGAGGGTAGGGACCTTGTGCGAAGAAGTCTTAGTCATTTTCCTTCCAAGCATGCATATTATTCACATTGACTGAATGCAAGAAGAAGAAGAAGAAGAAGAAGAAGAAGAAGAAGAAGAAGAAGAAGAAGAAGAAGCCTGTGGTGGTGATGATGATGACGAGGACGACGATAATAACGATAACGATGATGATGATTCACGAAGAAGAAGACTCTTGGACGCTACAAACTGTAAGAAAGCTTCCATCCTACTTTGATAAGAAATCTGATTTTTTTAAAACTATTTTAAATAAACTATTTTGACTGTAACAGTGAGGTCGTTTTCGTCGGCAAATCGGCCATTCACCGATAAAATTCCAAAATGTCCGAAAGAGTCATGTTCTGATCGGTCCGCTGTCCTAAGGTTTCACGCCTCAATCGGACACCCTTTGTCCGATTTTTGTTTGCTTGTCTCATGTCTGTTTCGTTGTTATATCTTCTGGCCATTTTAATTTCCTATCGGATAAATAAAGGTGTTATGAGTTATTGTCGAGCATCAAGTATCGGAAACGCCAAGAAGACGACACATGCATCAGCAGAGAGAGTTAGAGTAACGTCCCCTGTTGCGAACGGCGTGCTTTCGGCAATAAAACTTTTCGTTTTCGAAATGCCGCCGAAAAATAAACCAACTTATCAGAGGCCTCTCGTTTGGTGTTGGAAAGAAGTCAAAATGATGCTTGGAGATTTTCAAAATGTCCTAAAGGTTTGTGACTGAATCGGCCAAATGGCCTATGCTGAAATTTTCTAGCAACATCACTGCTGTAAAACTACCCTATCAGTCAGCTAGGATGTATGACAACTCTTCGATACTATTAGTACATCTATGTAGCACTGTCAGGCTATATTTCACCAATATCAGTTTTTCTGCTGGGTCGTTATCGGTATTTCTGTTGAGTCAATGGAGAACTTTACTTCCACCAGCGAAACTTGGTTCGTAGTGATTCCTTTCGTTTCCGTTGTGACATCGTCAAAGTTCCTAGAACCTTTTTTTTTTACTGGGAGCGACTGGGAGCATTTTGATTGGTCGACGCATTACAAAATTCGACGCATGTGCACAGTGCTATCGTAGTCTTAGTACTCTTAGTAAGGGTTAGGATTAGGGTTAGGGTTAGGACGCCTAAGAACCTCGTGAAAGGGCCGGTCCGATTTGACCGGGCGAAAGGTGCCCAGCCTATATTATATTTGCCCGGAATTTTGACGATGTTATACCTGCTATGCAATCGGGAAATCCTTGCAAAGTTTTCTTGGTGCCTGCGGCTCTGAAGCGCGGACGAAATTTTGTCCGTCCTTATCCAGGGGAGGTAAATGCCATCATTACTCTCTAATTTGCTGAGGTTGTTTTCGTCAAAAAAGTCTTTAGATTTGGTTCATAACGGGCCAAAAAAGACACTTTTCCCAACGAAAGTTTAGTTAAAGTGTAGGACAGAGCATTTAAAAAAATTTCTTCTCCTTTTTTTTTAAAACACAAATTTGAGAGCTTTTATAGCCAAAACTTGTGTTCACTGCATACGTTACATTACTACTAACTAGGTCGTTTAGGCCTACGAACCTAGTAGTACAGGGCTCGTCTAAATCAATGGCTGTTCGTGCACATTCATAAGAATACGCCAGAAAAGTGATTTTTTATTTGAAACCTAGACATAATGCAAAACTTATGCTGAAAACCACAAATTCCTCCGCCATTTTAAATCTGAAAGCAAAAGCAGCCCAAAAACAGCACCATTTTTCTCGGAGCAAAGTACCATTTTAATGAATCAATAACAACAACAAATGGTGAGAGGATACAGTCAAAGCCTTTATTCAAGCTTAGGTTTATAGCAATTGACCCGATATAATAATCCAACAATACCAGAAACTTATATGGGAATCACGATTCGTCAAAATGATGAAAATTCCGCGCGTTCATAATTTATTTGCTCTAACGCAAAGGTCAAGGTCACTGGAGACATTTTGTTGCTAAACACGCTTTGCTCAATATCTCCAAAACGGCTGAAGCGATTTTGTTTCCTTTTGGTACACGGTTACTTCAAATCATGTGCCATCTTTCATTAACAGAAATTTATATGGATGGATGGGAGGGAGGGAGAGCAGAGAGAGAGAGAGAGAGAGAGAGAGAGAGAGAGAGAGAGAGAGAGAGAGAGAGAGAGAGAGAGAGAGAGAGAGAATCTCAAAGGCGAAGGCCATCTCCATGGGGGCAGTGTACGTCTTCCCCTGGCCCTCCCTCGCTGCTGGGAAAAAAAAGTAATAATAATAATACAGGATGCTATGTACGCGCCTTTCCCCAAATCAATCAGGCTCAAAGCGCTGCGATCTGTATCAACATACACGCTCACCTGTCTCATCCACCCTCACACACACACACACAACAAATACACATCCATCCCACAAACAGGTGGTGTAAAGGCAGAGAGATCGCTATTGGAAGACAGAAAGAAAATCGAATTTTTATTTTTGAAAATTGTTTATTGACTGCATCCAGTACCATTATTGAAGGGAGGGAGGAAACCGGAGTGCCCGGAAAAAAAACCTCGGTGACCTCAATAGTCTCGTACCTAAGTCACATACGTTCGCCCCTTGCGGGAATCGAACCCTCGACCTTCGGCATAATAAACCGGCGACTTATCCACTGCACCACGAGGTCACCCAAGTACTCAAGGTCTTGCCTCAATTTCTCATATTACTAAACATTATATATTAAGAACTTTAACAAATGGAAGAAGGTAATAGATAACTATACGATGCGTAGGTGGGTGCGAGAGTACGTAAAGTACACAGTTAGGAGGGGTAGAAAACATTGGCACGGAGAGAGAGAGAGAGAGAGAGAGAGAGAGAGAGAGAGAGAGAGAGAGAGAGAGAGAGAGAGAGAGAGAGAGAGAGAGAGAGAGAGAGAGAGAGAGAGAGAATGAGAGAGAGAGAGAGAGAGAGAGAAAGAGAGAGAGTGAGAAAGAGAGAGAGAGAGAGTGTGTGTGTGAGAGAGAGAGAGAGAGAGAGAGAGAGAGAGAGAGAGAGAGAGAGAGAGAGAGAGAGGTGGTGATGCGCGCGCGAGAAAGAAGATGGTGATGGGAGGAAAAAGCAATAAACCCAGCTTCCCTGCTAGAGATAACCGATAATCAGAGCACGCCGACTTGGCAGCTGCTGGCAGTGACACCTCACTCTCCCCCGCCCCCACCTCTCCCTCCATCCCTCACCTCCCTCGTTGTAGGAACCACGTTTGTGTTTCAGTGTTACTTAATAATAATAATAATAACGGATTTTTATATAGCGGGTACTCCAGCCTATGACCAGACTCACCACGTTTTACATAGTTATTACATATAATCATTACATATAAATAATTTAATTTAAAATTTAAATAAATTTAAAATAATTTAATTTAAAATTACTTGTAATCATTATTACGGATAATAGTAAACCGGTCTCTTCCCCTAGCTCGACTCAACCCAAGTGTAAACATTGATTTATCTGTATTACGTGCGACTTGAAAAATGACACGTACACTATGCTTGAAATTGGATTTTACTGAATCTGATTCAAAAATCCAATTGCTTTTAAGGAACCGTGGTTTATACAACCAACACCATCATTCACCATCATTGAGATCTTTCTTCTTTCTGTGATCAGCAGATCTTACGGAAAACCGGGAGCATCCTTCATAGTCATCAGGAACATTGTTTAAAACCCGAGTTCACACTGTTGCCATCCAGACGCCGATATGCTATGCCCATCTGTAAGGGAAATCGGCGTTCTAAATCTTTTATTCCCAGTGCAATCCGACTGCTTAATAGTACTAACCGCTTTTAGTTTTCTGCACTTTGGGGATCTTATTTGTTATATAGTGAGAGTCTCCCTTTAGTGTCTATGTGTACTGGCTGAACTTTTTAATCAACTTGTTGAATTTTGTTGACTTTTGTGATATCACTTGTGATCTTGATTCGCGTGTGTGTGCTTGTGTGATGTTTTTTAAATTTATGTATTTCTTGTGTTGTTGTGTTTTTTTTTTTTCGTTTTTTTTTGTTTTTTTTTTTAAATTGGTTTATGATACATTTTTTGAGTTTCTTTATGCTGCCTCATAAACTTATAATGTAATTGCCCTTTGGGATGAATAAAGTTGTATTGTATTGTATTGTATTGTATCATCGTTATTATTATTATTATTATTATTATTATTATTATTATTATTATTATTATTATGTTCAGTATTGTTCTATTCATAATGACTGACACATGTATTTGACACTGTCAAACAAAGCGAATCAGTGTCGTTGACTTCATTCATCAGCAAATGACACACTGTGTATGTTTGGGGGAGGGTAGAGAGGGGGGAGGAGGGAGAGAGGGAAAATTAATACACTGAGACTATTCTACACTGTGTATCTTATACACACTAATTACTATTAAAATGTAAATGACATTAAATGACCTTATACATAATACAGCACACTTACCATCCCAAAGAGCAGCTCAAGGCACTGGTATATTCCTGTACAACTGATTATGTGTATGTGATATTGTTTTATATTAATAAGGATGATAATGGATAATGCTGAATAATTGTTTGCTATATTTTTCTATTCAGAGTGACTGCATGACAGTGTTTGGCCTCAACTGTCACTTTTTTATGCTGTGAGAGTGTGAGGCAGGGATGAATTGTAATTTATTGTGTTCCTCAGTATGTGACAAACGTTCCCATTGTAAATGAATGTGAGGTCACTGAAGAATCTTGGTCCCTATTGTTAATTTTGCACTGAAGTACTAATGAGTATGTGAACAAGTCTAATGAAATTATGACACTTAAGTTCCTGAAAACGGTACTTCAATTTCTGAAATTTGCACCAGTTTTCGCAAAATATGTGTTCAACTTCAAGTATACATTTGATGAACGTACATTTGAGGAAATGACTTAAGTAAGCTCCTAAAATCTGCATTACGACTTCAAGTATACATTTGATGAACATACATTTGATAAAATGACATAGGTAAGCTTCTAAAATCTGCATCACTGTCCACGACTATAGTATATATGCACTAAAGTACCTAGTCAACAACTTGGACGACTGAAAGAGCATGTTAGCTTATGAGATTCATGTTCCTGTTGATAATTGTCCCCACCACCACTCCTACATCGACTACTTTCAGACAGAAATTGAGTAAAACAAAGCTTTCGTTGTAGTCTGACCCATAGCCACAGCTATTTGAAGGATCATATCCATGAAGGTGGAATTCTAAATTATCCTCAAAGATGTAGCGAATGAAAAAAAGAAAAAAAAAGAAAAAAAAAACTTTTCCATTATTTTTAACTTTCAGAGGTCTAGGTGGGTAAATCTATATATATAAATTGCTTAGCCGGAAGTCCTTCTTCGCCTCTACTGTAAAGTTTGTCCGGTATGGACGCTGATCAGGGCAGGTGCTGGGAGCTGCGGATCGGCCTGCTGTGCGCTCAAAACCCGCGAAATCGTTGCAGCCGGCATTTCCTTACCGAACGTTTAACCGTTTCTGAGATAAATAAATAAACAAAATGTACACAAACTGCAATAGCCTCATTCCGCGCGCTTTCCGATTCAACCCGTGTCAAGAACGTGCAGTTCCGTAATACCGCAAATTTTGTTTTATTTCCATTCAAAATACTTTTGCACTCATGTCACCAATCTTACAAAATTTTGCGTTTAACTAATTAAATTTGATTAATTAAAAATCGAATCGAGGTTTCAGCATGTTTTCCCATATAGACCAAATAATTTATGGTCTTTATACGAAGCCTTGGTAGCTCACTTAGTAAAACATTCGCCTACCATGAAGGCAACCCAAGTTCAAATCTCCCGCGGGTCTTTTTTTTTTAATGTTTTTTTTGTGTTTTTTTTAACACTACAATATGGATATTTTTCTTTTTAATTTAGGATTTTTACTTGTAACTTATTTATTATTATTATTATTATTATTATTATTATTATTATTATTTATAAACTAATAATAATAATAATTATTATTATAATTCTAATATCTTATATCAAATTTTATTTTAAAACCTTGGTGTTTTTTATGATTTCTATTTGTATTATTCTATATTCATTATTATTATTATTATTATTATTATTATAATTTATTATTATTATTATTATTACCAAGGATCGGGATGGGGTGGTACGTGTAGGTAAAAGGGGGCTATGGATAGGTTTAAAGGGGCATGGGTAGGCATAACGGGGATACGGGTATATATAAGGGGGTATGGTGATGGTCGATTAATGTGACCAGTCGCCTATACGCCCCGGTGTCGAGTGACTATAATCTACAATTACCCTTATTGGTCGATTCCTTTCATCCATACCTGCGAAACGATCAACGGGCAAGTATCAAGGAGGGTACAGGTAGGTTACAAGGGGGGTACGGAAGGTATCAAGGGGGTATGGGGAGGTATCAAGTGGGTTCAGGGAGGTATCAAGGGGGTATGGTGAGGCATCATGGGGGGGGGACGGGGAGATATCAGGGGGAGGGTATGGTGAGGTATCAAGGGGGATATGGGGAGGTATCATCGTCCAAATGAAACTCGCAGACAACAGTTGTCTCTCTGTCTACATTTTAAACAGCAACCTATGTACCCTGGCTTGCCAGGGTACAAAACCACTAGTCAATGATAATCCTGTCAAGATCCCAACCTAATGCAGCTGTGGGGTGTAAACAAGGGATGTAAACGAGGGTGAATGGACATTGCTACAGCTAAGTGGACCAACACTGAGCGACAATCTGGACAGGAAGATTCCACCCTGTTGCAGCCAGAAGCTTAGTCAACCATTAAAAAAGATATTCTGGAAAAGGTATGTTGCGATCAGGTATTGCATATTAGCAGACTGAGGTGTGACATCATGGCAAAAATATGCTGCAAGTACGCACCACAACCACATGTTATTTCATAATACATGCAGCAATGAGAGTCTAGGGACTATAAATATGTACTTTACTGTGAAGAAATCTCAAATTGAATATAATTGTGTTATGCATGCAAGCAAATCGAGCATCAACTTTCTTGTGCTAGAACATGTGCACTACAGACTGAAAAAGCCACAATATTACATTCTTATGAATGTAATAACTAATATACTTTACAGTGCCTACAAACTAATTAAAGTATTGCACTATATAAAGCTATTTAGATTTACATCATTACATTATAAGTATAACCAAAACTACTACTAACAATAGTACCTTTCCTCAACATGCTGGTCACTAGGAAATCTTCATAGGAAGGTATACATTCGCCTACATCACCCTCTTCACTGCAAATTCATGTGAGCAAAGACTGCTCCATAGACTTTGCTATGAAACATGGGGTGCTAGACCTCTTATCACAAAATGCCACTTCACCGACATTCAGGATGTGATAGTAATGGAAGGCTGTGTGCAAACATTCCAAAATGGCTTCTTTCATTCATGCCTTCAAAGGATAAAGTCTTCAGAGCTTCTTTTTTTTTCTTCTTTACCCATCTTAATTTATTTAGAAAACAAAATCATTGAATATTATTATCAAACAACTGTGTTAACTGTTATGTATGGTCAAAACACATGCCAGTGTATAGGGGTTAAGGGATGAAGGGAAGGGTGGAGGAGAGGACGAGATGTTACAAAGGCAGTAAAGAATGAAAAAATAAAAATTTTATGATATAATAATAATAATAATAATAATAATAATAATAATAATAATAATAATAATACGTAACTTTTATCAAGCGCATTTCCTAAAATCAGTTCAATGCTCATTTCAAAAGGGAAAAAAAACAAAATCAGAATATTCCCACAAAGAAGTGAAAAACAAATATAATATTAATACCCAAATTCTGAAACTATAAATATAGCTCTGCATATCTTATTCATGTTACTGATGTTCTTTGACAATCATGCAATATTACATAATAATGAACCATACCTGACTTCTGAAAATTACAAGATATAATCAATTGAAAATAAAGAATAAATCACTCAACTTACAGATCCTGTTTACATCAACTGAAAATAAAGAGTAAATCACTCAACTTACAGATCCTGTTTACATCACGTGATGTAACAAGAAAAGCGAAGTTTGTTTCTATTGTCAAACTCTGATAATGCTTGACTTCCAACCATGAAACATGATTTAATGACGGTTTTAATTCTTCTTCCCTTGAACAATACAACTGCAATTGTCCTATTAATTGCATATTCCACTAGTTATGCTGTGTTTAACTTTAAATTCGAGTTAGTTGACGGTCATTCAGTCTTACATGTCTTTTTATCAACATCTTTTTAATCTATATCTAAGCAAAGGGACTTCATGAATGTCTGTATTCAACTCCTCAGGCTAAGTGAAATAGGACATGGGATCACCTACCACTTCAGAGATCTATACTCTGATTTTGTTATCAGCACAGCCATTGACTGAATGAATGAGTCATTGCTTAGGTCTATACTGGGTCAGGGTACATAATCATCAAAACTAATATAAACTATCATACTAATAGGCCTTCAATGTTTAACATTATTCCTACTCTACATTATTACAAAAGCATAGTTATTATTATTGATGACACTCAAATGCATTTTGGGGGGGATCACAACATTAAACCATTTTGAGTAGGCGTGAAGTTGAACAAAATGCGCACAAAAAACACTTTAAATCAGTCGAAGCACCGTGACCAATGCAAAAAACAATAATAAAGTGATTTATCTTTGATGCAGACATGGTGAGAAATTAAATTATATAATTTATTTGAAATTTCCGATCATTTCCTGATGCACCCAGTTCAATAAATATCAGATCTTTGACAAAATCATTTGATATAATCTGTCATTTCCATCGGTCACAAAACTGGCAATGCAGACAAAATGCGCTAGAATGAACGATCCTTACCTTAGCAAAGATGAAGTTAAGCAATCGAAGGTGTTGAAATATCGTCGTCTGCTATCAAATGCATGTAAACATTTAGCGAATAGGCTGTGTTCTTGATCAGGAAGAGAAGATGGCGGAAGAGCAGAATGACGTCATTTTCACCCGGAAACAATGGTGTAAGGGGAGCAACTCCATCGACGGTCTCAAGCGGCACACGAAACTGTCGTCTGCTACAGTTCTTTAACTAGTGTAGTCAAGGAGCATGTTGGCGATTTGTCAACTATAAGTATAAAGCAAAGAGTTGTTTATTTGTTGTATTATTCGAAAGATGTAATATCAGGCAGTTAACGAAAGAGTCCCTTTTTGTAGATATTGTCTAGAATATTCATACTTTGAAACGGTCGGGAATCAGCAGGACGAGCCAAAATAATGTTCTGTCAGCCTGTCAGTCTAAAAAGGTTGGTCCGTCGAGAGTCGTATTTCAAGAACCACTGAACAGATTTTGATCAAACTTTTAATATTAACCAGGTTAGTGACCAGCCTTCCATTTCATTTTAAAAGCGTTACCCCAATGATCAAGGTCGCTAGGGTCACACCACTGAACAGATTTTGATCAACTTTATAGGAGGCACTGTGGTCTAATGGTAGTGCTTCGGCTTGTGGATCTGAAGGTCCCGGGTTCGAGCCCTGGCCGGGCCATTGTGTTGTGTCCCTGGGAAAGACACTTTACTCCTGTTTTCCTACTCCTTCGGATGAGAGTATAAACCGAGGTCTAGTCTGTGTCGCATACATTCCATCATAACGGACTTTAAAGATCCTGACGCTCATGTCCTAGACGGGTGAGTGCCGGTAACAAGAAAACACCCAGCATGCACCTTGGTAAAAAGTGCCATAATAATCAAAATTGATTGTGGGCATATACGGAAGAAGAAGAAGAAGAAGAAGATTACCCAGGTTAGTGATTAGCCTCCCATTTCATAATTGTATAAGCTGTACCCCAATGATCAAGGTCGCTAGAGTCACAATAGGCTATGTTGCAATACCTGATTTGCTCAATATTAAACGGTTTAATAATTGTTGATTTTTGGTATACATGTAGGCCTACTTCAACTCATGGCCAATCATTGAGAGGAGTCCGGTTGTCGGTCAATCGGTCGTTTGCTCGGACGTTTGCGTTTTTGTTTAATTTAACACATTTTTGTTTTAACACATTTGTGTTTTACACATTTTTGGTTTTGTTTAAATGAACACATTTTTGTTTAAATTAACTTCTTTTTTTGTTCTCAACTGAAAAATGCATGACTGGACTGGTTTTGATTAAATTGCTGTGCTGATACTTTTACCTCCTGTTAAGCATTTTATGTCATTCATATTTGCTCTTTCTCAAATTTCAAGGTCGCTGTGGTATCATTATATTCTAAAAACGATTTGCTGTGTATTTCAAAATTGACTGAACCGATTTTAGTTTGCTTGCGCATGGGTCAGATAGTGGCCTATCAGTTATATTGTTTTCATGTTGATTCTAGTCATGACACCACCACCAAAATCAACACTTTTTAACGAAGGTGGATTTTACCAAAATTATCATAATGTTTTGACAACATACTTTCTCTCTTCACTCAGACTCTTTATCTCTCTCCCGCACACACAGTCTGTCTGTCTGTCTGTCTGTCTGTCTCTCTGTCTCTCTCTCTCTCTCCAAAGTGAACTTGTTAGTTAGTTATTCATTGCTTACAGGGTCCAGCGGACTGCAAAGAGCCGAATCAGGAGCACAAAATCAAGAGCACAACTTCGCTGAAAGAGGACTCGCCCCTGATCCGCATAAAAGATCTGCCGAAACAACCCTAGTGGTAACACTGAAGGCACTCCACCACCCGGTCACTTTACAATAAAGACATCCCACGCAGTGGACGCTTAGGCTATACTCTAATTTATCGAAACCCCATTTACAAAAACAAAATAGAATACAAACATCATTATAAAATATGAACAAAACACACACTTATAAAATGCCTACATTGCCAAATAAAAACATCATAGGAAGCCCCATTGACAACCTGGCAGAAAGCGTCCAATATTCCCAAGCTGATCCAACAGACCTCACACACAAATGAGGAGTTTTGTCCCAGAATTAAAGAGTTTTCAAGAAAAAAGGTAGGTGACTGGTCTTGCGAAGAAGAAGATAGTATAGTAGATTGATAGAACAGAGTTTATTGATTGATTGATTTATTGTTGCTTTAGGTCCAGCGGACTCTTCCGAGCCAAATCAGGACCGGACAACCCCCGATCCGCATAAAAGATCTGTTGAAACAACCCCAGTGGGAAAATTGAATGCCCTCCACCGGCCAGTCACTTTACAATAAAGACATCCCACGCGAGGGACGGCTGAGGGTTGACCTCAACTACGCGAACCCCCGGTTACAAAAACAAAATAGAATACAAACATCATTATAAATCATCAACAAAACGCATACATATAAAATGCCTATAGTGCTAAATAGTACAATCATAGGAAGCCCTAGTGACCACCCGGCAGAAAGCGTCCAACACTCCCAAGCTGATCCAACAGACCTCATACACAAACAAAGAGTCTTGTCCAGGAAGAGTTTTCAAGAAAAAAGGTAGGTCATTGATCTAGCGAAGAAGAAGATAGTATAGCAGAGTGAAGGACAGAGCAGGAATAGGAAAGAGTAAATGAGGAAGACAGCGACAGTGGGAATTTAAAGCACTAAATTTCCATAAAGTGGGGATACTATTTATACTGAAAACCCCCGGCACTCCAACGGGGTACTGTTGCCGCAGTGAATCTGTCTTGCCTATAAAGGAAAGACAGGTTTTCAACTGTGGCTTTCACTTTTCCCTTTATAGGTTTGAACAATCTACAGTGGCAAGATTGCTCATGACCCCAAGGGGTATAGAACAGAGTAGGAATGAGAAAGAACAAAGGAGAAAGACAGCGACAGTGGGAATTTAAAGCACTGCATACATTTCCAGAAAGCGGGGATACTATTTATACTGAAACCCCCGGCACCCCCACGGGAACCAAAGTGAATTGGTCTACTAATAATAAATACCTGTCACTGTGAAATAACAGCATTTGCAGATTAGTAGACCAATTCCAAAGTGAATTGGTCTACTAATCTGCAAATGCTGTCATTTCACAGTGACAGGTATTTATAGTTATTAAATTTATCATCGAGTACAGAATTTTACTAATACCCACATTCTGACTCTTAAGAGTGAGAGAGAGAGAGACAGAGAGACAGACAGACAAATTTAGAAGGGGAAAAAGACAAACAGACACAGACGTACTGAGATCAGAACAGATGAGACAGTTAGTATGTCTACTGAGCCATACAACACAAGAACATCTGTGTTCATGAACTGATGTTATTTATAATAATTATATATATTAAAAAAATAATAACAACAACAATAATAATCATTATCCTCATAATAATCATAATCATCATTAACATAATAATAATAATAATAATAATAATAATAATAATAATAATAATAATAATAATAATAATAATCATTATCATCATCAACATAAACTGTTTTTATTTTGGTATCCATGGGACATTGTTCCCAAAATCATATATATTTTCTGTACTGATTCTTGAAACAATGTCCCATGGATACCAAAATAAAAACAGTTTATGTTGATGATGATAATAAGTATAATGATTATATTATTATAATTATTATTACTATTATTATTATTATTATTATTATTATTATTATTATTATTATTATTATTATTATTATTATTATTATTATAAATAACATCAGTTTATGAACACAGATGTTCTTGTGTTGTATGGCTCAGTACTAACTGTCTCATCTGTTCTGATGTCAGTATGTTTGTGTGTCTGTTTGTCTCTTTCCCCTTCTAAATGTGTCTGTCTGTATACATATTTATATAAGTTTAACAAAATATTGTATATACACCTACATGGTACTAGGTGTGTTTATATTAATTCATAAAAAATTGAATTTGTACTGTAGTGTAACTTTGGTATTTTAGCGTTATTTTCACCAGCAGATCAAAGTAAAACATTTAACAAAGAGCAAATAAGCCAATAAAACATTTAAATAATATAACAGAACTGAGAGTAGATTAAACACAAAATAAATCACACTGCTTGTTGCCGATCATAGTCTAGTCATACATATTAATCTTTGTGCTGCAAATAAACAACTGTTGCATAGAAAAAGTCTTATTGCACTAAGAGAAAAAAGTACTAAAGAGACAGCCATTTAATTGTTAAAAACCATCAACACCTGCTGTAGGATTGTTTTCATTTACAATGAAATATAGAATAAAATGATGTGAAAGAGTTATCATAAAAAAATACAGTGTTAAAAAAAATCTGTGAATATATGTATTAGCACTGGAAAAAGAATGGCAAAGTTTAAAAAAAAAAAAGAAATAAAAAGAATTTTAATAAGAACAAATACACTTATTTTGTTTGTCAGATCAGTTAAGTAATGTTTGGCGAAAAAAGAATTTTTTTTTGAAGTCTATAGTGCTATGATGATGATAATGATTTTGATGACGATATTTTATATCTTCGTTTTATTTTGTTGTTGTTGACATTTTAAATTTACTTTATCAAATACCCTTATTGAAGAGAGGGAGGAAACCCTCGTTGACCTCAATAGTCTCGTACCTAAGTTACATAAGTTCGCTTATCCTTGCGGGAATCGAACCCGCGACCTTCGAAATAGGAAACCGGCGACTTAACCCACTACATCACGAGGCAAACCCAACGGTAATGATGATGGTGATGATGATGATGACGAAGACGATGATGATGATGATGATGATGATGATGATGATGATGATGATGATGATGATGATGATGTAGTCTTGTATAGCGCAGGTCTAAAAAAAACAACATCAATAACAGTTCATGTTCATTGATTCGAAGTCTCACTGATTGATTGGAAGCCTTAAATATCATGAATATTCATACTACTATACAAAATATTACAATGCAGGGAATAAAGTTAAGAAACAAACAAACTTAAAAAAAAAAAAAAAAAACCAACTAAAGTACACTTTTCACATTATGTGTTCAAACAAAGTACTCTGCTTAAATAGAGAATAATATAACCAACAACTGGCTGTTTACCGTTTACTGGCAAAAACCAACATCTATCACAGCGTTGCAATAATACTTTCATAATGAAATTTAAACGCAAAATGGCTCACTTGGAACAACAATAAAAGTTCACGTTCATTACACAGTTCTATTCATATATTTAATATTTAAACAAAATAGCAGCATTGGATCACAGCTAAGCGTCACCAAAGCCATACATCATCATTGTCATAGTCGTTATCGTCATCGTGTTCGTTCCTACACCCCATCCTACCCCCTTCTCCCTCCTCGTCGTCATCACCATCATCGAAAAATCACATTCACCAATAAAATTATATTCATATTTCATTGCACAGTTCTATTCACTAAGACTAAATAAAAAAAAACAAGCTGGTCACAGTATTATAATAAACTACCATGCAGGCTCTGTCACATCGCCGTAGCTCAAGTGGTAGAGCGTTCGCCTGGCACACCGATGACCTAGGCTCTCGAACGCCGTGATGGGCAAGATAAAAGGGGCCATTTTTTCACTGTCCATATTAGCAATATGATTGCCCTGGTGCTTCCCTGTTGATTTAGGTCCCTACCTCTTGGTTATCTCCGTCTGCCATATCGCCAATGGTGGTTGTAGACAGTAAACTTCAATGTTCATTTATGCAACCGTTTTCTCCTTCTCTTCTTTATCATCAGAGAAAATTAAAAGGTCCTAATAGCAAATATTGTTATAATTAATTCCAAAAATCGATTCGCTCCGTATGGCCCAAAACAACCGTCTGATCAAAGAAAAAAATTCTGTTTTTTTGTCGGACAATAAAAGTTGCAACGTATTGTATTGTATATTGTATTGCATTGTATTGTATTGTAGAATTGCAATAAAACTATAATGCCTTCTTGTCGTCGTCATCATCATCATCATCATCATCATCGTCATCAGAGAAGGTTAAAACTACCATGGACTGTAACAGTCACTACGAAATTATCGGGTTCTGCCCATCGAAACAAAAAGCCATTCGACAAACGCTGAAAGGTGTGTCCTATTGGCGTTTACTGATTGGCTGAACTGGCAGTCATCGCCTAAATTGAACACATGTCGAGAGGTGCTCCCAATCGGCGTGCGCTGGTTGGCCGGTCGACACTGACTGAGCGGTTACGTTGAGGGACTTTGAACTTGTATGGCTTCAGCAGCTTTCTAGGCGGCCATCCGGAACATTCTCTTGAACATCTCTTCGTCCTGAGCACCCGAAAACATGCGGTGTCCGTTGATGTAGAAACACGGCACACCTGCAAAGAAGGGCACACTGAATGAGAACCTAGATTATGCCGATTTACTGCCCATGGGAGTTAGACACACTGTTAGTTAGTTAAATAGATTAACGTCCCCGGACACATAAGCGTATAGGGGACGATTAGTTTAGACACACTGCCTACAAAGACGTTTATTTATAGTCTACATACAAAGCTCCACGCACTCGAGGGTCTAAAGAGGTCAATGTATTGGATTATATGTCACTGTCTACGCCACTAGCAGAAAGTGACGTCACACTTATCCTCGACATTACTGCAGTCCCAAATGGTGGAACTTATTTCCGAGTCTGAAAAGAGATAGATCTTTCGACTTAAAAATACATAATTTTTTTAGTAAAATAAAATAAATAAGATGTGGTTTTAATCATTGTGTTTAACCATCAATTCCTCTAACCAGAAACTCCGCGCTTTGTCCATGCTGTCGCAACACTCCGGACGTCATTCAAGTTGACGTCATCGATGACGAAAGCTGTAGTGACGTCCGCGTCCAGTCCAGCGGCTGTTCCTATCTTCACCAACTCCGGAACTGTCAGACTTTTGCCTTCCGTCAGGTACGCCTGTTCAATACATCAACCGGACAATCTTATCAATCAAACAATCTTTGATCGATTGTTGTGTATAAACTTATTAAATATTGCTGAGAGGCATTTAAGTGGTAACAAATTCTTGTCATTACCTGGAATATCAGTTCTACCACTTTGGCCTGCAATGACGCCGATGATGGTGCGGTGACGTCACTTGCTGCTTGTGACGTCGGCGGTGATGACGATGCGTCATTTCCGCCAGCCTGTTGTCCGGCGAGCTTGACCAGGGCGTGAGCTTGCACGGAGGACGGGATGACCGGGGAACAGAACGTCAGGTCCAGTCCCACCGTCTCTCCTGCTCGTTGGGCCCTCTTCATTCTGTGCCAACATAGAGCAGACCCTACATTTGATTTTCACGTTGTTATATTTTTGTATTCTAAAGAGAAAACCAAATCCAACAGCTATCTACATAAAAAAAGTATGGGATATAATTATCATTTCATTCTTTTTGGGAATTTGTGTTGGAAAATATCGTTGTTGGTTTTTGTGTGTGCATTGGCAGCCTGAAGAGCTTGGCTGGAACATGTGCAGAGTTTGGCTGCAACATGTGCGTTGGCCGCCTGAAGAGTTTGGCTGGAACATGTGCGTTGGCTGCCTGAAGAGCTTGGCTGGAACATGTGCAGAGTTTGGCTGCAACATGTGCGTTGGCCGCCTGAAGAGTTTGGCTGGAACATGTGCGTTGGCTGCCTGAAGAGTTTGGCTGGAACATGTGCGTTGGCTGCCTGAAGAGCTTGGCTGGAACATGTGCGTTGACCGCCTGAAGAGTTTGGCTGGAACATGTGCGTTGGCTGCCTGAAGAGCTTGGCTGGAACATGTGCGTTGACCGCCTGAAGGGCTTAGATAGAACATGTGCGCTGTGTTATTGTGTCTCGTTATTGTCCAAATTAGCATTCTTTCGCTTTATGTAGCTTACCTTTTTGTTTCTCATCAGCTTGTCAATTACCATCATTATTCTACCTCGTCTTTTCGAAATTGTCGTCTTCATCATCCAGCTTCATCAATCACCCAACTTCACCATCATCATCATCATCATCATCATCATCATCATCATCATCATCATCATCATCATCATCCAGCCTTCATTTTAATTTTTCATCAGTATCGTGGAAATCCGTATTCGTGCATACAATTAATTTTTTTTTAATTTTTTTTTTACCACACTCGCCTTCATGTGCCTCTGGCAGTGATATCGTCATAAAAATCAATAACTAACCAAGCTTTGTTTGCCAATCTGCTAACCCATCTGAACAAGCATTAGCTTCCATAATGGATGATGAAAACTGCGGCAGTTCGTTATTCAGTCTAAGTATGCTTGATGTATATATGTGATAGGTGCGTAGGCCTACATCCTGAGGTATTATTGTCTGCTTGTGGTAAAATAAATATTGAGTAATCCGCCCCTTCCCGCAGTTTGCCTCTTCCCAAATAAAGAAGTCGATAAATAAAAAAAATTATAAAAGCAAGTAAAAAATCAGTCAGATATAGTACAATTAAATGTAAACAGCGAATGCGATTAAATGTATTAAAATTAAAATAAATAAATAAGTTTATTAAAATTGTAATAAATAATTAAATATATAAAGAAGCCTGACTATCTAAGTTTTGAAGTAAATAAAGTGAGTAATACATATTTGTAAACAGTGAAGGATTGGGGGAGGGAGGGAGACAGAGAGAGCGAGAGAGATGTAAATAAATAAATAAATAAATAAATAAAGTAGGCTACAATGTTACAATAAATCATTTAAATTAAACTGTAACAAATCAAGCCAAGGACAAGTCAACGTATAGGTTTAATTAAAATTACTTTAGTTACGTTATTCTAATTATTGCAGTTTAACCTATAAAATTATTCTGAAAAAAAAACAACATTGTAGTCAAATTAATTTCTCTCGAACAACTCAGTCAGTTAGTCTACTTACTCCGCTTTTTTCTTGGGGTGTCCCAGGTCTTCATTCTCTATGGGAATTCCTTCAAGAGGGATGTCAGGTCGAAGAAGGAACGGCAGCCAACGTACGTGGAATCGATATTCGCCTGAAAGACTCTCTACCGCTTTCTCCAACTTTCTCTTTCCGATCCAGCACCAAGGGCAAATCAGGTCACATACCACGTCCACAGAAATCGTCTGCTTTCCTGCCTCCATTTTTTCTCCTCAAATTCAAACCATTTTTTTGGAGGATGAAGTTGATGTGCACCACAACAGACTAGGTGTTAGTAGACAGTATCTGGCTTGTGCGTCCACTGTTGATCGTACACAGTTCAAGTGTCGTCTGCTACTTTGCTACTTCTACTTCTTGACCGGAAGTGCGGCTCAGGGGAGAGAAGCGGCTAGCGGTAAACTTGAAATAGATGGGCTCAAAGTCATGGCTTGTCTCCCTTATACGTCTGTGAGAGTGAGAGAGAGAGAGAGAGAGAGAGAGAGAGAGAGAGAGAGAGAGAGAGAGAGAGAGAGAGAGAGAGAGAGATTGTTAAACATTTATTGTGGTGGTGTATGGTGTGTTGTATAAGTGTACGTGGATGATATAACAATGTTCAGGGGCGGATGAGAGAGAGGTGGGGGGAGAGGGTGGTGCTCTGGGTGCACGTACACCCTCCCTCTCCCCACTACCGCTCGCTGCCTGTTAAAGCTCAGTAGTCTGGCGATACCACAATCTCGAAAATTAGCGTATAAAAAAAATGTTGGTGCTTCACCCTCCTCCCCCTCTTCCTCTCTCCCACTTGTTGTGACCGTAGTCCGCCCCTGAATGTTCAAACATTGATTAGCATGTATCTGGTACGCAGTCGTACACCGACAATCAACCAGCTGTTACACTGGTATATATGGCTTGAGGAATTGTTGGGGGAAGTGTTCATCGTTAACGCAGAATCATAGTTACAGCCGAGTAAAACTGTTGACAGACGACGAAAAAGACAGACAGAAACAGCGAGACAGTCGGAGAGACAGGAAAATAGATTCAACGATTCAACGAAATTTATTGGCCAAATTGACATAAAACACGCACATGGAATATGTTGCGATGTGGCAGTACATTCATAAAACATACATGCAAACACACGAGAGACTCACATCTCTCAATCATAATGAAGCCCACTGATATTATTCAAGATTATAGTCTTTATTCATGCAATTAGCAATATGTTTAAACAATAAAACGCATGACTTGTTATCAACACACAAAATAATATTTGCGTAAGTTAATATGTAATATCCTAAGATTAATATCAATATATAAAAAAAAAAACTAGTTTCTTATTGCATTCTTGTGTCCAGTCAAAATGTATACAACCATCATCATGCTTCAAAGTTCACAATGTGCAATCACACCATAATATATCCCAAATATAAACACATATTTACATTTATACCATTTATAACAAACTCAAATAACATTGTAAGATAAATTTACATTCAATGGTTCATACCGCCAACCTAACATTCTCCAATTTAAGACAAATTTACACGCATACCCAAATATACACCAAGTCTCGGATTCTGTTTTTCATACAATTCAAAGCAAAATGATGACAATTGCATCTTACCTGTAACAACTGACAATAATAATAATAATAATAATAATAATAATAATAATAATAATAATAATAATAATAATAACAATAATAATAATAATAATAATAATAATAATAATAATAATAATAATAATAATAATAATAATAATAGTTTGGCAACCTGGTTGACTTCATTGTATTTGATTTGTTGTTATAGAGTCCAGTGTACCTTTAGCAGTCATAGCTAGTTCCCACTCACATGAAATGGGTCTATCTTTTACAACATCGTATAGAATACGTATAGAATCCACCAGAAACAGTTGACTTCATTACTTTAAGACAAAAGAATATGGAAAAATCTGATTTCATAAGACCGTACACAAACTAACAATATTATTTTATGGCAAGTATGGAATTCCAAAACGCAAAAGATGACCATTTAAAGCTACCAGTATTTTTTCAAGGAATGCTTTGAACATTGTAATGCCAGTGTCGTTCTTGAGCGCTAAGCACTTTCATCGAAAACGCAAAGCTACAATTAAGCAAAATATAACTGTTAAAGGCATAATTGTTTGCCGTAAACTTTAAAAAATGATATGACTACATTTATGATTTAGCAATCCGCATCAACTTGTCGATATAATAAATCTGAGGATGCAGTGGCAGACAGTCATATACATTTTAATCTAAAATTCACAGCAAATTGCAGAAGATGACTGTTTGAAAACTGTTTCACACGTATTTTTCAGCAAACTTGAAAACTTGTAAGGTTACATCAAAGCTGTGGAAGCAAAAAGTTTGCTATAATAAATTTGAGAATGCAACGCCAAACAAAAAAAAAGAAGATGGTTGCTTAAAAAAAGAAGATACTTCCAGTAAAAATGATTGTACAGTTGCCTCAATCAGCCTTGTCAGCGTACAATGTCAGATGTGTACATATGTTAATAATGCACACCAAGGCACACAGGATGACTGAATCGATATCATAGCACCAATCACCTTCCTTGCTTAAGCAATATTGTGTAATATTCAAAACAGCATCAAAATACTTATTTGGTGCTTAGGTAAGACACTTAAATATGCAAATTATACCAAACGAGCATAATTGACCAACACAATAATTAGTTGGTGTTCTTTCTGAACAAAGACAGTTATTATTGTGTAAAACATCAGCACACACACCCAACAACCCCTCCCAAAAAAAAAAAAAAATTCTTTACCAACCATACTTTGTCATGTAGGTTTACTAACACATGATGCTTACACCATAAAAGAACAATGTCACATATTGTGCACAGTTAATTGCAACATCGGAATGTATCATTGCATAATTGATCTGCATGTCATAGAACGACGCACAATCAAAATAAGACATTTTTACACCGCCGAAGGCAATGGAGAAAAGAGAAAATTATTTGTGTCTAATTCGTTGATTAAGGAAATAAATGAAATTTAAAATGGCAACAGATGTAATACAACATGTAAACTATTTTTTTTTTGTTTTCGGAAAGTAGCTATAACTCATTTATTCAATCAAACATGCAATAACGAGCACAGTTTAAAATCAACCACAACACCAGAGTATTTTAAAGTTCAGCAGTTGGCAGAATTTGGAAAACATAAGGAGTTTGACATTAAATCTAGCAGTTTGCATTATACGACTGTATACTAAAATGGGGGCAGCTGTACTTGTGTGTAGGTCAATTGTGTGTTTTCAACGGTATATGGCGACGCAGAGTTAGGCCTGAGCCTTGTCACTACAGTACATCTTACTGTATATAATGCTTACAACGTTTTACGGGACAATAAACGCGGCAATATTGAGGAATTGAGCCTTTGTGGAGATGAGGAAATATGGGGCTGGGATATAGACCGAGAGATTCAACACATTTATAATATTACGTTAATTAAGCGTGCGATATGATATGCATAAATAAAGAGCATACTGAAAGAGTCTAAAAAGGGAGAATACTTATAATTATAAATACAGCCAAACAAAGCTCCAGATAAACTGATCCATGCGGGTTGTTTCCCATATTTATAATAGGCCTACAACTAAACCCTACAAAATGGCGAATCCCCAAATTCCTATAAACCTTTTTTTTTCTCTCTCTCTGTCACTCTCTCTCTCTCTGTCTGTCTGTCTGTCTCTCTCTCTCTCAATGCCTGTTAAGACTAATGAGCTTTGGATACATTGACCCACTCATGTTGTTCGGCATTACAACGAAAAACTTCGCATCATGGCGAAAATCAATATCTACCTTCATTTTCCTAAGTGCGCTAGTTTTCTGACAGTACCTGCTTGCATGAAAATGCGTGTGGCTGGCGTAATGAGCATAAAAAAAAAAACCAAACAACAACAATTGGTTCAGCCTTGTTGTTCAGTGATCATTAGAAACCCTCTCATCGTGATATCCACCAATATCTACCTTAACTTTTCCCGTTAAACCTGAAATTAATGGTCTAGTTTTATGTGTGAAACCATCTGTCTGGTGCGTCTGCCTAAAGAGCTTGCCATGCCATCGACCAAGAACTCGTTCCCGAACCAACCGATGCAGACTAGAATGAGCCGGTTTCCGTTTCTTCGGTCACCGTGTCATAGCAGTTTCTACCCGCATGACGACTGGGGGTGAGTGTGCGTTTGAGATGGGTAGGAGAATATGCTACGTGAGCGCTCGCGCGTGCTTGTGTGTCTTTCTGCTTACGCGTGTTCTCTCAACGTGGATTGCTAGGCTTGTCAGCACCATGTATATCGATCACAACGCGAGCTTTGAAAGACGAAAGCTTTTCCGCAAGACACCCAGTATCTGCTTTTGTGCTCCCTAGTCTATTGTAGTTGTAATCAAGATGTCTATTTTGAGATTAGAGGGAGAGACGGTAAGAAGAAGATAAGGAGTGGGAAGGGGAGAGAGGGAAGAAGAGTGAGGGAGAAAGAGCCAGCGAGAGAAATAGCATTAATGTTTTATGTGAAAGTCTTTTCACATCTCAGTAATTTTTTTTAAAGATTTAAACTATTTTCAATAAATTCATAACAACAAGTATTTAAACACTTTCTTCCCTGTATAAGAAACAACCAATCCCAACGTACATAATACTTTATAATAACTTTTTCACTGGAAACTGTCAAAACCATACGTGTTCCACACTGCACCTATGAGGACTATTATCTGCGTACGTTTCTAGTTATAAGTTCTCTACTCTTGGTGGGAGACAGCCGAGCGCAGGTATCAAGTATTGAGGTATTATGGGCGGCAGGCCTTTGCGAGGAAAAGGCAGGGATAGAATATACTGAGCTATACCTTGGCTGTCAACATGGCCAAACACTTGGGTTCTACCATGCTTGGTAAAAACACAATCGCGGTCCCTCTGACCTCAACTGCACAAATAATCTCACGTCGGTAACTGTAGCTGTTTGGGTGCTATCACGCTCCCACAGGTATTCATGCACACGATTTTACAAAACAACAAAAAAATTCATGTATAACCTAGTTCAACAAATTGAACAACAATATCATAACATTTTAGGCAGCAACAATGGCTAGTAGACCATACAAAGTGCGACCTGAGACAAACACATCTTCGCATGTATGCATGCATGCATACATACATACATACATACACAACAACACGCACGCACGCACACAAACACACACGCCTGGATATTCCAAACCACATTGGCAAAAAAGCATAACCTCAATCTGGTTTTGACAAGGTTCCACAGAAATAAATCATTTGGCAAAGTTTAGCAAAGCGAATCACAGATTCAAATTGGCAGGGCTAAGTTAAAAGCTAAAGAAAAGAGTCCATTTCTTGCCATTACAAAGAAGAAGAATGAGAAGAAAAAGGAGGAGGAGGAGGAAGAAGAAGAAGAAGAAGAAGAAGAAGAAGAAGAAGAAGAAGAAGAAGAAGAAGAAGAAATAGTCTGGTTTTATGATGATAGTTTTTGTGGTATATATTAATACTATACGAAGTAAGCTTGCAAAGGGGAGACAATTATACAAGGTCAGGTAGTAGTTGCCTCATCTAAACAAAAGAGGCTTGCATAGATAAAATACAAAAGCGAGTAATGATAAGATTAAAAAAAAAAAAAAAAAACTTCAAATAATGAAATGCTGCAGAAGAAAATATCCTTCGTTTCAATGAGTACAGTGATATAAGGCCATAGACACGCGGGTTTTGCAGTCTTCCAGTGAACTTATTTTGTTCTGTTTTGTGGACTGCAAATGATCAGCAGTTTCTGACCACAGAAAAAGTCCTGACGCCCTAATTATTTAAGATAATGTCAATAAGTCATCAGTGAGTAAATCAGATCCTATCAGGACCGAGCCCCACCTTCGTTGTGATGACATGATAGAATAGCAATGGCCTGGACGCGCTATACAAACGGCAATATCACATGACGAGGGCAGTCAAGCTGCTGGAATATGACATAACGTTCATCCTATCTCACGCAGCAGACTTTGTATAAAGGTCTGCCCATACAACAAACAAACAAGCGTTCTAACGTTTTGATGCGCTGTCGCAACACTTCGTTCTCGGCGACTTGTTCTGACGTTCTTGGCTGAATCAAAAGTTGCTGTCGCTCCGCTGTTTCTTTTTAAGACAGCAATTATAATATTATTATTAACATTTGGATTTCAAAATAGCACATATTTTGTCATAACGTTCGATAGCAAAACGCAACCTTCAGCGCCTGTACAGGCTATCCCAGCTCATGTAATGCCATTCTCTGTCACTATTAAAAGTAGGTAGCATTAACAACGTCCTTCCCTCTTATGTTACACTATGCTGTAGCAGGTTAGGTTATACTATGCTTTAACATGTTATGCTAGGGTAGGGTAGGGTAGGTTAAGCTAGGCTCCCCAAGAGCCCATGCATACAGAGCCGATTCGTAGAGTTTGCCTTCAGTTAATTCTAATACAGCAGTTCGGCACTTCACCAACAACACTTTACACAAGAACAATACGCTAAAGATCCTAATGCTTACTTTTTGGCTACTTTTATTCTCTTTAGTCCATGTGATTAAAGAAATTTTGAAAACCAACACTTCTTTAAGATTTAGTGTTTTACACATATACAAAGTTCTTGGCATCTGTATCTATTTGTGTACATTTGTTGCGTGTTCTTTTTTTCTCCTCGTCAGATACTGATCAAATAACGCTGAGGTCTAGGCGTAAGTCTTGAGAGGTTTCAGATGAGCTGCACTACACAACAGTCTCACGCGTAAGTAATCCTGAGTAGTAAGTAGTCTTTTTTGGGAGTAGGTAACATTGATGGATTTCAAAAACAGAAGTCATACTATAGAGATGACATCCCGTAATAGTCAGAGAATTGCACATACAATTCGCAGCTTCAGTACATTTATATCAGCACGAACTGATGATGCAGAATTCAAGAAAGGGTCTCTTGTCAAGTAAATTCGTGCCATCATCCCATTGCACGTACAACGTTTTATCAGCATCATCTTGAGATTTTCTTTAGCGTAAAGTTGTGCTCGTTGTTTGAAACCGTTTATAATGTCCCAATCACTTCCTTCAAAGGTTTTGATTTGGGTCCCTGTTCTCACGCTTTGCCTGCAGCCCAGACGCTAAGATCTTCAAAGCGTCATCGTAGGTAGGAGGAGGGGTGGAGGTGTTGTCTTGCATGGGGGTCTGGTAAATGGCAGCCATCAACTCGAAGATTGACAGGTGCATACCTAGGAATCTGCCCCTCGCTGGACCTGTTCTCTGGGCCCCGGCGTAAGGGGATGGGGATACGGCAAAGGAAGGCTCCGACGATGACGTGGTCAACGAGGATGACGATGGACCAGCAGCGCGAGTCCTCGAAAGCGGTTGCTGCGAAACCGTCCCTGATGTGTTGTTCGCTGCAGGTACCTGGCCTGTAGTCTGAGACTGCGATGTCGATGACGACGACGATGTTGGTGTCGAAAGACGAGCGAGTATGGGCGCTGAGCCGGTGGAGCGAAATCTGTCGTCGGGCGGGTCGGAGGGAGGGATGGGAACGAACGACGCGGGCAGAACAGCGAAAGGCGTGGTCTGATGCCGGTAGGAAGGCATGTCGTAGGTGGGAGGAGGATCGTTGTGAGGAAAGGATGACCTCCTGTTTCCTCCTCCCATGGCAGCAGCAACGACCCCACTGGGCTCGCTAAGGAGACCGGGATCACTGGTGGTACTGAGGAATCGCGCCCTGAAAGTCCCGTCATCGGTAGCGCTCAGTTCGGCGATAGGGGCTGGGGCGTTCACGGGCGGCAGAAGAACGTCTGTGGACGACCCCGAAAGATGCGAAAAGGTCGACCCTGAGGAGGAGCGCCTGCTGTCCTGGGCGTCGCTGCTGACGGGTACCTGGGACTGTGCAGTAGGGCCAAGCGTTATTATCACAGTGTTAGAGGGTGTTACAGTATCCGACGTCGCAGGCATAGCCACAACAACCTGTCCAGTCATTGAACCACCGTCGCTGCTCGTGTCAGAAGATGCAGATGACATCACCCCCATGTCTGCGGACTGAGGAGCGTTGTCCCGAGTGGCAAGCGCCTGGTTGTTGGCGGCGGCAAGCGGGGAAACGCTTCTGAACTGCATCAAAGAGTCCAGGTTGCTAGTGTTGAAGGAGAACGTGCCAGGCGACAGAATGGCGATGGCTGAAGGAGGCTCGGTACCGGGCGAGCTAGGGGCAGAGGCACCGGACGACAGCGTGGTGGAGACTAAAGACGTTCTACCGTTCAGCACGCTCACTGTTGGGCCTGAGGAGCTCGCGGAGGTGGAAGTAACGCTGCTGGCGTTGACCTGGTTGCCGCGGACCGGGTTGTACGCTGTAGTTCTATCCACCAAGTGGTCGCCTTCCAGACCCAGCCCGCTGTCCACGGACAAGGACCCAGAGACCATGGACATGGTCTCTGAAGGATGGCGACCGCTGCTACCGCGAGAAGAACTGCCCGTCCCGTCATTGTTGGTGGTAGTAGTAGTCAAGGTGGTGGACCCGAACAGTTCCTCGTAGGCTGGCGGTCTGTCTAGCGCGTTTCTTTGTTCTTCAGCCTCTCTCAAATCCACGGCGGCCTGGCGGGCTGCTTCACGCCTCATCCGCTCCAGCCGCTTAGACTTTTTCAGCTGGATGACCAGTACACACACCAGCGGCACGATAACCGAGCCGCCGGCAGCCATGGCGATGAAGCCACCGTTGGCGCCCATGTAGTCGGCGCTGGTACTGCTCGGTTTGGTGGTGGTCACGTTAGCTCCGCTGGTGGCGTAGACGCCGAGCTGGGTGGCGTTGGTTTTAGTCATCACGGTGGTGACTGCAACACATAAACAACACAACCTGTTATCACTAAAGAAAAGTGAACACAACATGATCAATGACGACATTTATTTATTGGGGGGCCCAAACCCACAAGGTGTCATTTTGGGCTCTTTCCCATCATCCTGACCTTACAGTAAACAAACTTTTGACATCATTCATCTTAGCCTTGGCTCTTCAACCAAACCACTCTCTGTCAACCCATAGTGCCTCAACCCTCTTTCCCTCTCCTTCCCACCTCCCCAACCTCCCATCTCTCTCGGCGTTCCCTTTCATCACTCTCTCTCTCCACCATGTTTTCCATTTCAAAGATGCAAAAAGTTAAAATGAGACCAACATTGGCCAGAACGGAGCAAATACCAGTGTCAAACAACGCTATTCTTGGACTTGGGGAGCTGTCACTTTGCACACCAATACCATTTCACCTTGACTGAATTTAGCCAAGACTATTTTTCTCTTCCGCTTCCCTTTCCTGTCAAAGCAATAATCAAACGCCATTGTACAACGACTCCTCCCTGCGATCGCTAACAAGGGAGGCAAATTGAGAAAATCAATATTGTTCGTCAAGAGTTAGCTGCCCCCGAGACGCTGGTGTTTTACTGTCTGCTCTTCCTATTCAAATAAAATGGAGAACGAAAAAGAAAAAGGGAAGGAGAAAAGATGAAATTCCTCAGTTTTAACTTTGCTGGTGGTTCTATTTTCTGCCGGCAGGTGTGTCGCTTGCGAAGCAGACGGCAATCAAAGGGCGACAAGTCAAACACTTCCGGCATGCTCAGGTCAAACTGGAAAGGGAAGCCACCAATCACCGAAAAATAGTGATAAGGGCGAAACGTCGGCCGCTTGCTTGGAATCTACAGAATACTCACACAGGCTAACTTGGAACAAATAATGACAAATTCTGGACCCGAAGACAGAAATTTATATAAAAATGCTGTCAAGGATAAAACCAAAAGTAGCTTTCTGAACTTCTAACAAAAGTAGTGACATTTTACGTTTCGTCTTTTTTGTCTTGCAGTGTGTGCGTGCGAGCTCGCGGTCGTGCCTGCGTGTATGTTTATATATATATATATATATATATATATATATATATATATATATATATATATATATATATATATATATATATATATATATATATATATATATATATATATATATATATATATATATATATATATATATATATATATATATATATATATATATATATATATATATATATATAAATATATATATATATATATATATATATATATATATATATATATATAAATATATATATATATATATATATATATATATATATATATATATATATATATATATATATATGTGTGTGTGTGTGTGTGTGTGTGTGTGAGAGAGAGAGAGAGAGAGAGAGAGAGAGAGAGAGAGAGAGAGAGCTCACATTGACCAGACGAGTTTGTGTTGACTGCTAAGCTTATCAGTAGAGAAACAGACACAGAATGCGGTCACTTACTCACCCCGCACTCGAGAAGGCCTCGAGGTTGCTTATCTCCCATTATCTCACACACACACACACACACACGTACACACAAGTTGCTGGACAAACAGAATATTTGAGACCATGTGGTGTGGTGATGTTCCCCAGACAAGGGCGACAATCGACCACAGTGTACAGCGGCCTGCTTTAGGTCCATAGAAACAAAAGAAGTGTGTCCATGCAGTTGGTACTTGGAAGTAGAGCGATACCGATGTAAACAGACCGTACCGCATGGTCGGTGCTGACTAAGAACAGTGATTTCGTTAAGTGACCGTAAGTGACATTATAAGTATGTGTTCTTAAAAGACACGAGCCAAGCACATTCAAGACACTTTGACATCTCAAGTCGATACAAGCTGGGTTCTAGATGCTGCATGTGCTTGATAACAAGACGCTGCTCCTTGTGATAGTGCCCACTGCTCCTTGTGATAGTGCCCACGTTTCTTTTGTAATCACTCATGATGGGGAGAAGAGGAGATGGTTGTGAGAAGAGAAGAGAGAGTGTTTAGGGTAAGGGACTGAACTGTTCCACGTTAGTTCAACCCTCTTGTATCTTTCCACAAAGGGCACATACAAGCCAAACTGTATAATATGTTTATTCCTGTCACTAAATGGTAAGCCTAACCCTAATTATTCTTATTCGATCGCCGGTGTCCCCCACCACCGTAGCTCAAGTGGTACGGCGTTTGCGTGGCACACCGATGACCAGGTTCGAATCCCGTGGTGCATGGGCGAAATTTTAAAAAGTGGCCATTTTTCACTGTCCATTTCAGCAGTATGTTTGCTCTGGTGGTTCAGCGTTGCTTTAGGTTTCTACTCCTTGTTTTCCTGGGATGGTTATCCCCGTCTTCCATATCGCCAATGGTGGGTGTTAACGTTTAAACCTCAATGTTCATTCGTTCGATCGCTGGTGAAAGCCGCAAGCTCTGGTTCTAGAGGGTAGGCAGGTCACCCTTACCCCTTGGGGTCATGAGCAATCTTGCCACTGTAGATTGTTCAAACCTATAAAGGGAACAGTGAAAGCCACAGTTGAAAACCTGTCTTTCCTTTATAGGCCAGACGCTTCACTGCGGCAACAGTACCCCCGTTGGAGTGCCGGGGGTTTTCAGTATAACTAGTATCCCCACTTTATGGAAATTTAGTGCTTTAAATTCCCACTGTCGCTGTCTTCCTCATTTACTCTTTCCTATTCTTGCTCTGTCCTTCACTCTGCTATCCTATCTTCTTCTTCGCTAGATCAATGACCTACCTTTTTTCTTGAAAACTCTTCCTGGACAAGACTCCTTGTTTGTGTATGAGGTCTGTTGGATCAGCTTGGGAGTGTTGGACGCTTTCTGCCGGGTGGTCACTAGGGCTTCCTATGAATGTACTATTTAGCACTATAGGCATTTTATATGTATGTGTTTGGTTGATGATTTATAATGATGTTTGTATTCTATTTTGTTTTTGTAACCGGGGTGTTCGCGTAGTTGAGGTCAACCCTCAGCCGTCCCCCGCGTGGGATGTCTTTATTGTAAAGTGACTGGCCGGTGGAGGGCATTCAATTTTCCCACTGGGGTTGTTTCAGCAGATCTTTTATGCGGATCGGGGGTTGTCCGGTCCTGATTTGGCTCGGAAGAGTCCGCTGGACCTAAAGCAACGATAAATCAATCAATCAATCAATCAGGCAGGTCACCCTGGTCTTACAAGGTGTTGTTGACTTTAATGAACTGCGGAGACCAGGAATATACTACCTTCATAACAGTCTATGATTACCTGAAATCTGTTGACGTACCGACACGGATGCCGGCAAACTTTCGCTCGTCTATATATATAGAACGGTTATTATTAGCAGCATAACCTATACAGTCTTTGGTAATAAGTACCCGGAGAAAACAGGGTGGGTCTGCGATAAGGACAACCTAGAAGCCTACTTTGATGTTTGTTGTTTCACTGTTTGTTTAATAAAAGGACAAAGTCCAGGAAAAGCAGAACCAGTCAGAACTGACCAGTATTAATCCACGTTTGAAGCTCAGAGTAAACTACCAGGCTAGCCTCAGTGACCGCGGCATTCATAATACGTTAAGTATGCTGGTACTAAAACCACAAAAGACCTTTACATGATTGTTGTTTTTTCTTGCTCTTTACGTACGACGTCGTTATCGTGTTATTTATTTAGGTTTTATTTATTTATTAAGTTGGTGGTTTCTTTTGCAGAACACTAACCCCAACATTCTGCGATAATTATTGCAGTTCTTCAGTTATTCACACTTTGATCCCAGTACCCAGTACAGCAAAGCTCAAGACAGGCGCTATTTCATGTTATAAGCTATTTCATGTTATAAGCTATTTCATGTTATAAGCTATTTCATGTTATACACTATTTTATATTCTTTCTATCCTGTATGTTTATTATTGGTTGTGTGGGTGTGCGTGCGTGCGTGTGTGTGTGTTTGTGTAAATCCACAAAATAATTTCAAGAGGGGCAAAATGAAAAAATGGGTATGGTGGCGGGCGGGCCTGAGTGAGGTTGGCTTAGGGTTTAGAAGGGGGAAGAGAGGGCACTGGACTCAAAATAAACTCAATTGAAGACAACGATTGCATGTCTGTCTGTCTCTGTTAGTTAGTTAGTTTAATAGATTAACGTCCCCGGACACATAAGCGTATAGGGGACGATTCCTGTCTGTCTCTGTGTTTGTCTGTCTCATTATATGTCAAAACATTGCCGACGTGATAAAGAATATCTCTTTTTCTATATTTTCTCTCTCTCTCTCTCTCTCTCTCTCTCTCTCTCTCTCTCTCTCTCTCTCTCTCTCTCTCTCTCTCTCTCTCTCTCTCTTTCTCCCTCCATCTCACCCTCCCTCTCTCTCAAAAGACCACAACCATTCCTACTAGGTCTAAACTGACTTCTTGGCGCTCTCCTCCTCCTGCTCTGTTTTATTTTCCTCCTTCACTCCTCTTCTCTTCCTCCACCTCATCCGCCTCAGTTTCCTTGGTACGCCTCACTTTCTTCTTATCAAATACTCCTTTCCATTCTTCTTCTCCTCCTCCTCTCTTTTCTTTTACCATACTCCCTCTGTCCCCAAAATCGCTGTGAGCACGCCTGCTCGGGATAGTCCGCTGGACCTAAAGCAATAATCATGTAATGTAATGTAATGTAATGTAATGTAATGTGAGCACGCCCTCAGGTGTGGACGTTTTTTTTTTAATGCGCTGTAGAAGTTTTCATTCCGTCATTTTTTTTAAATTTCTTTCTTTCTTTCCTTTTTTTTTCTCTCTCTCCCTCTCCACACTCTCTCCCTCCCTTTCTCACTCTCCCCCCTTCTTTCACTCTCCCTCCCCTCTCTCACCCTTTCTCTCTTCACGTTTTCATTCTGTCCGCTACGTCATTTGATTAATACACCCTGATATAGATAAGCTACATGACCCATCCCACATATAGTGGAGAGTTCGTGTCCTCATTGTAGTATTAAAAGCACGTACCTATTTCCCTCCCATCTTTTCACAATCCTCTCTAAGCCGCCGATCTGCCCTAACTCAAACAAACAATATACATATATACATTGAACGTCAACGACCAAACGATATCTTTGCTCGCAGAGAACCTCTCTTCCACAGTATAAGCGGAGAGGCGAACCAAAGAGCTTAATGGGCGAACTAAGCCTCGGTGAGTTTCGATTACGCGGGTGCGTCAACGATATGTCAGGGTTTAGCGTGCACAGCGCGGCAGACATTAATCGGGGCCCGTAGACAAGGAGGTCTTGTCCTCGTCTCAGCTGCGCCGTATGGACCTACACGGTAGGCAGTTCTTGGTACTCTGAACAGACGATAGAAAATCATCAATCGACCGCAAGAAGATATAACATTGCAGCCCTACCTACCGATCTGTCTCTCTCCCTCTACCTTTCTCTCTCTCTCTCTCTCTCTCTCTCTCTCTCTCTCTCTCTCTCTCTCTCTCTCTCTCACACACACACACACAAACAGGCGCGCACCCACCCACCCACAAACACACACACACAGAGTTTTAAATGATCCATGACAAAAGTCAAAATGCAGGCAGCACTGATCGACGCATCCGTAAAAACAACGAAGGAGAAAAAGACCAAAATAATAATGAAACACAAAGCTCTACAAATCTTCGATTTCTTGGTTGTTGTTCTTGATGGTGGTGATGGTTGTGGAGGTAGAAGGGGTGTCTGTGATGGTGGTGATGATTGTGGTGGTAGGAGGGGTGGGGGGTGGGGGTGTGTGTCTATGAAGGTGGTGGTCAATCCAATGCAATAATTCAATTTCACGACATCCGGGTCAAGCTATAGGTCTGACCCCAAGAGGTCGGCCAAATAACTTGTTTCCCCTGAACTCTTTGCAGCCCTGCCTTTGTGCGCATTGCAATTCAGTAGGCCTACACGTTACAGCACCAACGATCGCCTTGCCATGCACAGGCAGAAAACAATACATATCACAGGCTGTGACCAAGCAGAACGGTGGTGAACAAATGGAATAAAGAGGCAACAAACAAAACCAGCACCAAAAGGTTTGTGTCAATCACAGGTAGAACTGTAGTGTAGAAAATGACTGCTGGCGAGTTGAACAACAAGCAGTGGTTTTATCGCATAGGAGAAATGATTCTCATAATAACATTTAATATTTAATCGTTCTTATTTAATCGTTCTTATATAGCGCTTTTCCAGCTCAAGAGCTGCTCAAGGCGCTGGCCGATACAGGATCTAACTCAAGCCGCCCGAGACGCCCACCCGCAGCCTTTGGGCGCATGGTCTGACGCCCGGACAACTGAGCACAATCCTGGGGAAGAAGGCCCTAGATGCATGCTGGGTGTGTTCTTGTCACCGGCACTCACCCGTCTATGACATGAGCGTCAGGATCTTTAAAGTCCGTTATGATGGAATGTATGCGGCACAGACTAGACCTCGGTTTATACTCTCATCCGAAGGAGTAGGAAACGGGAGTAAAGTGTCTTTCCCAAGGACACAACACAATGCCCTGATCCGCAAGCCAAAGCTCTACCATTAGGCCACCGTGCCTCCCTATAATATAATTCAAAACACGGAGTTGTATGCATAGGCGCAGCAGTGAAGACTTCAAATAGAACCTGTACTTCTGAGAACACTCCTTGGACGGTCTTAGACGTTGACAGGTAAACAGGTTGGCATATCTAGTGCCACCAAGGATTTACACTAACCTTACTCATTATTTGCACAGGCATTCAGCTACCTAGATTGCATGAACGGGTTAATGTTTGATATTAGTTGGCATTACGTGTAATTCAACACCCCCACCCACCCATCCCTTTCTTCCTCCAGCTCTCACCGTGATAATGCAAACCGTGGGTCTCCATATTACACGGACTTAAAAATCGATGAAATTCCTTATGCAACAAGGCTTTTTTTCGTATTTATTTTGATTTGCTTTTCAAATGACAAAGCAAAAAAAAAAAACAAAAAAAAAAAACAAAAAAAAAAAAACGTAGTTGTTCATAATAGAATTACAAGGAAAAGGTTTTAAGTTAAGAGGTTGATACTAATAGAAAGGTTACAGGGAAAACATTTGTTTATACTTAAAACAAACATCCTTACCCACCATCTATTCCATATACACAACAGAAGAAGAAGGTGGAGGAGGAAGTGGATAAGAAGAAAAAACAACAACAAGATTGGGAGGGGATGAGAAGAAGAAGAAGAAGAAGAAGAAGAAGGTGCACCCGATACACACTGGTCGAAGGCTACTAGAAGCATGCTGTAGTAGTCGCCTCAACAGGCCATAAAGCATGCTCTCGTGCTTCAGAGCACTGCTTCCTATACGCTTCAAGCCCTAGGAGCATTGACCAATGAAGTCATGAAAATAGAAAATCTAAGTTTCCTCTCCTCTAGGGGACGAATTAGGTCAAACTGTATTTGTTTCTAGGTCAACTGTCTTTTACGAACCGTTTGACAATGTTTTTGAACCGTTTGTTGACGCCAGATAGTGTCCTCACTTGGTTTCATACAATTTAAGAATCCAACAAGGCAAATGGGTTTTTGAGACGGAAAGAGCGGAATGTTGTAGAGCATCATTCTGTATATATTTACAGCGAAATTGCGCTTTTTCCGTCACTATAGCGTTTGAAGCGGGTAGGGAGCAGTGCTCTGAAGCATGAGAGCATGCTTTATCGCCGGTTGAGGCGACTACTAAAGCATGCTTCTTCTGGCAGCCTTCGACCAATGTGTACCAGGTGAAAGAAGAAGAAGAAGAAGAAGAAGAAGAAGAAGAAGAAGAAGAAGAAGAAGAAGAAGAAGAAGAAGAAGAAGAAGAAGAAGAAGAAGAAAAGGAAGAAGATAAATAATAACAATAAACAAACAACAACAACAAGAACGAAGAAGAAGAAGATCGGGGGAGGGGGAGTAGGGGGGACGAGGGAAGAAAAAGAAAGATGAGGAATGAGGAGGAGAAGAAAAAGAGGAGGTGGTGATAAGAGGCAGAGATGGCAGCAGAAGAACAACAAGATTGGGAGGAAGGGTGGGGCAGCAGCAGCACAGCAGCAGCAGCAGCAGAAGAAGAAGAAGAAGAAGAAGAAGAAGAAGAAGAAGAAGAAGAAGAAGAAGAAGAAGAAGAAGAAGAAGAAGAAGAAGAAGAAGAAGAAGAAGAAGAAGAAGAAGAAGAAGAAAAAGAAGAACAACAACAAACAAACAAACAAACAAATAATAAGGAAGAGAAGAGAAGCAGAAGGAAACGTGTCCGGTTTTTATCGCCTACAATGACTTGCAGTTTGCCAGTGCACTTCGTTATGTATAGCATGTGTTGCTTTTCTCCTGGAACAGAAGGCCCATGCCACAATAAGTCTCTTTATCACAAGTCGCCACACACTTCATTTACATGACAGACACCCGGGCGCTATCTACAGTCCAGTCAAAAACCAATTATACCTTGACCGGAGATTTCCAGTTATCAGTTTAGAAGAAAACACACACACATACGCACGCACATACACACACACACACAATCACACGCGCGCACGAAATGTTTAATGTTAAACCAAACCAAGCGCTAATTTCATAGTTCCAGTATGATTATTAGAGAGTCATGAGGCTCCCCTTCTGATTATTAGACAGTCATGAGGCTCCTCTCCAATCCCCACCTTCCTCTTCCCTTTCACGCTAAGAGAAGACATAGGTAAAAGATCTTATTAAGTTAGTTCCAATAAAAACTTGGACTCCAGATTGTTACAACAACAACAACAACAACAACAACTCTGGTGGAGATGGCGATAATAAGTAAGGACTATTTAAAAAAAAAGAATAACCAAAGTGAGTGTGAGTATGGGAGTTGGGAGGTAACAACAACAACAGCAGCAGCAGCAGCACAAACAACAACAACAACAATAACAACAGCAATAACAACAGCAATAGCAGCAATAACAACAACAATAACAACAGCAATAACAACAGCAATAACAACAGCAATAACAACAACAAGAACTGTTAAACGTCGGTCTTACTCATGTTCGATCGAAAAACAGTCTTTAGATAAGGGCGTGATGGCTGTGACTGTGCATTGTGGTTTAATGACAGGTGTGGCCAATGCCTTTACACCTTTAAAAACAAGTGTTGAAAATTGTGGCGGCTCCTTTACACCTGACCAAAGGTTTGCAAACTGAACAGAAATTAGCGTGCTTTTAAAAAAGGAAGTGAACATACAGGATCCGCGTCAGCATTCCGACATTCTTTAAACAACTGCATTAAAGGGACATTTTCTGAAATTTATGTAATAAAGTAACCGGATGTTTTAACAGTATACAAAGGCAAAAAATATAATATTATTCTCTAATCCATTATATAAAGGGAACCCAGATTATATATAAATCTTATTCATTATACAAAGGAAAATCACAATATTATACTCCTATCCATTATCCAAAGCTAACCCATAATATTATACTTCTGTCCGGCAAATTAATAGTAATATACAACACAATACCGGGATATTATACTCCTATATTATACCAAGGTTATACTCCTATCGAGCTATTAATAATAGTATTATTATACAAAGGAAAGCCACAATATTATGCTCTTGTCCTCATTTGTTTGGTTTAGCCTGACCGGATGTTTTGAGACTGTTCAAAAGAAGAGGAACAAACAAACAAAAAACCTGCACTGTAGTACCTCGTACTATACAAACACGGATTACGACTCTCGCCATTCATCTTCCCTCGTTGTTTTAAAAGCGCAATGTGAACCAGCTTAACACCCCATGCAGGTGGAGTCATTCATACAACCATGTGCAGGTTTACTTACTACCTTGACAGAAGCAGGACAGGTAAGTAGGGGGTGAGAGGCGGGGGAGGGGGGTGAGGAGGGAAGGGGCGTACAGCTTAGCCGACACTAGGCCAGTAATGCTCCCCTGAGCGAGATGGAGAGAAGACCTCGTCGAGTCTCAGTCAGGCTGTATGCGTTGGCGTGAGTAGAGGGGTGAAATGGTGGAGGGTGATATGTGGGCGGGGGTGGGGGTGGGGTGGGGTGAGGAAGAACATCAGAGAGAGGAGAGGGAGGAGGGGGGTAGGGGGCGAGGAAAAGGAAGTTGATGGCATATAAGGAGTGGATGAAGAATGAGTCTGTGCTGACGTTGTAAAACTAGCCTAGATAAATAATAAATAAATACATTTAAATTCAATTTTAATCAAAGCTCTTTTGCCGCATACACAAATACATAAATACGTATACAATAAAAAAAATACATTAATTAATTTGCGAAGCCATCAGGGTTGCTGAGGACAGAGAAAGGTGGAGTATGCTGGTTAAACAATCATCTGTGGTGCCCTTACGACCTCCGAATTACGGGACAGGATAGGATAGGATATTTTGGATTTTAAACCTCAATTGGGTTGTAACACCTGGCGAAGTGTTTCAGCAAAAAAACGTGTCTAGAGAATCTTTTAATAGGCTGAGTTTTATCTCCTGTAACCTGTTTTCCCTTGTCTAAGTAAATAAATTAATAAATCTACACATGTAATTTTGTTTTAAAAAAAAACACTAAATAAATCTAGCAATACATAATTCAAAAATACATCTAAAAACAAATAAATTCATATAAAATAAAAGATATAAGACAAAAATCATTTTAAACAGCCAACAAAAAACTTATACAGTATACTAGACAATAGGTCTACACACTGTATAACGGCATTATGGGGAAAAAAAAATACCGTGAGAAACAGGCTCGTCATCACTCTGATTGATGACCAACACTGGCCATTATACGCAATATTGTGTTCTCCTTAGGCTGTCGCTCCTACAGACGCCTACATACATTTTTCCATCTCTCTCTCCCACCAACCCTCCCCGTTGGGGTGTGGGGATTTTCTGTATAAATAGTATCCCCACTTTATGGACATATAGTGCTAGAAGTTACAGGAAACAGATTTGAGTTTTGTATTATTGGTCATAATAAAAATAATACGTCATTATTAATACGTAATATTAATAATGACGTCATTCCTTGTTGTGCACTTTGTTGAAATTTAAATTACCATTGTTTCTGTCATTCTCATTTGCTCTTCCTTGTTTCTTTCTTGTTCCTACTCTGTTCTATCAATCTACTATCCTCTTGTCTAGACCAATCGCCTACCTTTTTTTTCTTGAAAACTCTCCCAAAACTCTTCATCTGTGTTTGGGGTCTGTTGGGTCAGCTTAGGGATATTGGACGATTTCTTTCAAAAGGTCACTAGGGCTTTCTATGATATTATTTAGCAATGTAGGTATTTTATATATATATACGCGTTTTGTTAATATTTCATAAAGCTGTTTGAATTCTGTTTTGTTTTTGTAAAAGGGGGTTCGAAAAATTAGAGTACAACCTCAGCATCCCCTGCAATGGATGCCTTTATTGTAAAGTTGCCGGCTGGTGGAATGCCGTCAGTGTATCCATAAGGTTTTTTTTTTTCAGGAAATCTTTTATACAGATCGGGGGTGAATCCTGTTCAACCAAGTTGTGGTCCTGATTCGGCTCTTTGCAGTCCGCTGGATCCTATAAACCATGACTAACTAATACTTAACTAATCTCTCTCTCTCTCCCTCTCTCCCTCTCTCTCTCTCTCTCTCCCCTCTTTCAATCTCTCTCTCTCCCCTCTTTCCCTCTCTCTCTCCCTCTTTCACTTTCTCTCCCTCGAAAAGATTGTTTAAAGATGATGACGAGGATGATGGTGCGTTTGTGTAAGTTATTTGATTTCCAATGTATTGTTAAAGGTTCTTTGTTATGTTAATTTGTTAAGGGACAGATTGGCAGATTAAATGTTATAATTAGTCTAAAATCTGTATCCCTAATTTTAAAAAAGTTTAAAAGTATCTCTCTCTCTTCTCTCTCTCTCTAACGAATTTCTCTTTTTTTTCTATGTCTCTGTCTGTCTCTCGGTTTGTCTCTATCACTCTCAGTCTCTCCAATTCTTCAAAGGGTTCCAACCCGTCAGAAGTAGACCTACCTTTTGTGTTTTCAATGGTAGTGTAAGCGCAGGAACCCCTTTTCTTTCTGGACTTGCCTCCTCTTACCACCTCTATTCTCTTTCATCAAGAAGGTAGGAGGAAGGACGGGGAGAGAGGGCGTCATACGAGGCGCCCAAGGTAGCATATGGGCGCCTCGGGCTTTAGGATCCCACCCAGGCCGCCCGAGGCGCCCACGTTCTGTCTTAGGGGCACGTCCCATCAGGACTAACACACACACACACACGAAAAACCACAAACACCGTAAAAGCAGCCCTTACCAGGACAGGCCGCTCGGATCTCGTAGTCTTCACACTTGTTGGCGGTGGCGCCAGCGGCCGGTGTCTGGTCCACCGTGCGACACACCAAGCCTGTCAGGTTACACGGCATGTACAGCACGTTGCCTCCAAACACTCTCTGTCCGCTGAACGTCATCGTACTGCCCACCTGCCGGCACTCCACTGCAACCACGTCCTTCAGCGTACACGGTATCTGGTACCCCATCTGACCACCAAAGAAAAACAATCATCAGGATTTGTTGAAAAAAAAAAAAAAGAACGATAGAGGAGATTTATCCTGGAAACAGCCACTATTCTATGGTACAAACAATGCAGTTGTTAATCGGGATCGGTAATCGTCATCAGTCCATATTTATGCACACATACACATGAAGGATACACACCACGTGACACACACTAACCCCTCCATCCCACGCACAACCCCATACACTCTCTCACACATCCGCTCAACCACCACGTTATACAAATCTTTAGAAACAAAACAAAACAAAACAAAATAAAAACACGTTGGTATGGTTCGCCATCAACAGCAAATGTAGGAAGTATTTATGAGTAACATTAACATGTCCCCAAAAAGAATGGAATTAGGTCTACACGATAAAACAAATATAATTTTAAAAAATGTATTCAAAATTACAAAAGATTGTCTTACCTTGGAAATCCTGTGCAGAGTTTCTTCGTCCACTTCATTTCCAGAATTAGGGCTGTCCGAGTTGTACCACTCACTCCACTGGTTCTCTGCACACACCACAATTGAAAACAACATGATGAAATACGTTACACACCACATTAGGCAAGGTCTTGTATTCAAAGAAAAGACACTTCAAATTTAGAAAAAGCATATTCGAGTCTTCATGATATTTGCATCGAGTTTAGGAAACTGTGTGAAAAGGTAGAAAGTCAGAGTTCAGTTCAGAGGTTGAACAAACAGTCACCCTAGAGCTAGCGGGATCGTCACTATCACTATCACAAACAGCCTAAGGAATATCATCGAGAATGAAGCTATTAATGTTGGTCCAGAATAAAGTATGTGTTTCATACATCTAACAAATATGAAATAGTGCAACACGTTTCATAACAGCAAGACAGGCTAGTCTCTCGAATAGAAAAGAGAAGAACATTGAGCAGAAGCTAGTGGTGCAAGGCAGGCTAGTGCATCAAGCCCACCTGAACCGCGATTTAGGATTGTAAGGTGTACATTTTACACGACAGTGATACTATCTGTCGCGTTAGGACTAGTTTTAACTCTGCTTGTTGACTATTTAGCATTGTGTAGTCTTTGTAATAGTAGAGAGTCAGCAGGGCTCGAAATTAGCAGGGGCTCGGGGCCAAAAACCCGCAAAGTTGATTTCGGGCTCGGAAAGTTGAAAAACGAAGGGCCCGCTTGGCCCCCAAAATAATTTGTCTGCTACAGCTAGCTCTACTCGGCAATTTCGTATTTGGGCCAAGGGAAGCAACCCACACCGGTGCCCTAAATTTGGACAGAAAAAAAAACAGAGAAAAGAAGCGAAAACCCTTTAATTTTGCACTCAAAAGTTTAATATACACTTCAATATCTTTTTAATATAATAAACAAAAGGCTATGGCACAACATAAGCGCAAAATGTCCATCTTTGCAAGTACGAAAGTATGGCTACATATCGTCACCATACAGTTGCTAAAACAATCGGCGATGGCGTATTTTCCAATTTTTGGGAAGCGAAAGACGCCAGAAGAAAACGTCGACGAAAGGAAAGAACAAGAAAAAGAGAGAAAAAAGAAGTATGAAGAGGAAAAAAAGATCAAGGAACTACAATGAAGGGTGGAAAAAAAGATTTCCATGGCATGGCCTTGAAGTGAACGAGGCAGAGTACTGTTAAGTTTAGTTCCCTTTCATGGTTTTGTTTTGAACTTTTGTGCATTGAGGTCAGATTTTTTGTTAGGTTACTCATGCTCTGTGGGTTCGGGCAAATAGAATAGACCCAACGTTTCCCGGCGTGTCGTAAGAGGCGACTAACAGGGGTGATGTTAGCACGGCATCACTGGGCGAAAGTCTTCTACACAGAAGTCACCGGCCAGGGCGGAGGAACCTCACGTTACTACAGGTTCAACGACCACGTGCTCAGGGCCAAGGCGAGCCACACTGTATTCGTGGATTTCGTCTGTGGTCAACAGCCTGGAGAGGATTGGGCCCTGCCAGGTCTTTTTTGCCCAAGACACAACACATGATGAGGCTATCCACTAATTCCATGCCGGATCGGTCGTCGCCCGGCTACACAAGGACCGCGCCTTCCGTTGGCCACCAGGACGGAGGTGAAAAGTATGCTACTGATGGACAAATTAGCAAGATCCGCACGAGAAACAACATCGTCATAGGAACCTGGAATGTCAGGACCCTAACTGCGGAAGGAAAATTAGAAGAACTGGCCCACGAGCTGGACCACTATCGATGGAACGTTCTAGGTATCAGCGAACTGCGCTGGAAAGGCCTAAGTGAAACAACGACTGACAAAGGCCACAAGCTCTATTTCAGCGGTAGAGATGACAGGCACGAACACGGCGTTGGATTCTTGGTCCACAAGAACATTCTAGCCACTGTCATGGGTTGCCGCCCAGTCTCCAGTAGACTCAATACCATCCGTCTGAGAGCAACCCCTTTCAACATTACCATCATCCAGGCCTATGCCCCAACATCAGACTATGAAGACAGCGAAGTGGAGGATTTTTATGAAAATATACAGGCGGTCCTTGACCAAGTGCCGAAGAAGGACATAGTCATAGTGCAAGGCGACTGGAATGCCAAGGTTGGCCAAGATGCGCACCACAACTGGGGAGACACATGCGGACCCCACTGCAACAACGAGACAAATGACAGGGGTCTTAGGCTATTGGAGTTTGCCAGATACAACAATCTGGTACTGGCAAACACGCTTGGTCTCCACAAAAAATCCAGACGATGGACATGGCACAGTCCCGGCGGGGAACATCACAACCAGATCGACTACATCATGGTCAAGAAACGCTTCAGATCAAGCATCAACATTGGCAGGACACGCACTTTTCCAGGAGCAGACATTGGAAGTGACCACGATCTCGTGATGATGAGTGGGGAATGGCCTACACCATGGACCCAGTCGCTTGTCATCACTCTTCCCAAAAAAGGTAACCTTCAGGAGTGTGAAAATTACCGCACCATCAGCCTCATCAGCCATCCCAGCAAGGTCCTCCTGAAAATAATACTCAACAGGTTGAAACCACAAGCTGAACAAATCATAGCTGAAGAACAAGCAGGATTCATGGCAGGGCGAAGTACCACTGAACAGATTTTCAACCTCAGAATAATCTGTGAGAAATACCTACAGCACCAACAACATCTATATCATGTGTTCATAGACTTCAAGAAGGCATTTGACCGAGTCTGGCATGCAGCTCTATGGGCAACCATGAAAGTGTACAACATCAGCCCTAAAATTATAGAAGTCATCAAAAGCCTGTATGACAAGGCTACCAGTGCAGTCCTCCATAACAGCGTCATCGGGAACTGGTTCAGAACAACAATCGGTGTGCGTCAAGGATGCCTACTCTCTCCAACACTCTTCAACATCTTCCTAGAGCGCATCATGTCAGATGCTCTTGCAGATCACGAAGGCACAGTCAGCATAGGGGGCAGAGCAATCTCCAATCTTCGTTTTGCGGATGATATTGATGGATTGGCTGGAGAGGAACAAGAACTTGAACAGCTTGTACAGAGGCTTGACACCACCTCCAGAGCTTATGGAATGGAAATAAGTGCAGAGAAGACCAAAATGATGACCAACAACACCAATGGCATCAACACGGACATCAAAGTACAAGGCCAATCCCTCAACACAGTGCACAGCTTCAAATATTTAGGAGCCATTGTGTCAGACAATGGGTCTCGACAGGAAGTCCTCTCCAGGATCGCACAAACAACTGCTGCCCTGACAAGGTTGAAGCCCATTTGGAAAGACAGAACCATCAGTCTACATTCCAAAGTAAGACTGCTGCGCTCTCTGGTCATCTCCATCTTCCTATATGCTTGCGAAGCATGGACCCTCACAGCAGATCTCCAACGAAGAATACAAAGCATGGAGATGAGGTGCTACAGAAGACTTCTGTGCATTTCCTATACCCAACACATCACCAACGTTGAAGTCCGACAGACCATCACACAAGCCATTGGACAACACGATGACCTGCTCACAGTGGTGAAGAAACGGAAACTCCGATGGTATGGCCACGTCACCAGATCATCAGGCCTTGCAAAGACCATTCTGCAAGGCACAGTGCAAGGAGGTAGAAGAAGGGGGAGACCGAAAAAGAGGTGGGAGGACAACATTCGAGAATGGACTGGTTTGACACTGAGCGAAGCCATGAGGGCTGCTGAGGACAGAGAAAGATGGAGTATGCTGGTTAAGCGATCATCTGTGGTGCCCCTACGACCTTCGGGTTATGGGACAGGATAGGATAGGATAGGACTCATATTAAAACTTTTATGATGTGTATTGTGCAATACTCAGTCACAAAACTGAAAAGTATTATACAAAAGACTCACTTGATTTTTTTCTATTTTGTTTAATGGCCATTTCAGGCTCACTAGTCACTGGAATATGTGTGTCACAGAATGTGTGTGTGTGTTTTTTCTCCCTTTTTTGTTGGTAATGTTTGAAAGTGAAAGAAAAGGCAAATAAAAATGACATCACTCAGCAAAATTGGAAATTCAATTGTTTTTATTTTAGATTATCAGACAAATTGTACTTTCTACTTATTATATTGTCAATAATTCTTTTGTTTTTTGTTTGCATTATTTTTCAAGTTGGGCCCCGAAAGTTGCTTGTGGGCCCTCAAGTTTTTCAATCAAGGGGCCCGGTGGCCCCCAAAGAAAAAAGTTAATTTCTAGCCCTGGTCAGTCTATTACACAGCAGCAATTAAATTACAGCACACTGCGAGCCTGAGCCACACACACAGCGCAGTGACGTCAGCACTTAAGTTTTGAATCGGACCGTTGGAACCAATGGGAGAGCTTAGGCAAAGTGGTTGGAGCCAGTTTGACTGGGTCCAAACCACGCACAGTTTTGGTCAGTTGGGAGGAATACACCGAAGTGTGAACAGCTAGATAGCTAGAGAAATCTCTACACACTTAGACCAGGAAGCAGGACTTAGAAGCATAGAATTCTATCAAGTCACAACGGGCCTGAACTTGTCAAACAGGTAAATGAACACCCTTCTGTTTCATCGTGATATATTTATATTATTGTTGAAATTATGTTTGTGGAATTTGCTATGCATAAATGTGAATTATTAATCCGAATTTGCGTGACCATGTGGAAGAGCCGACCACGAGGCGAAACACGACCGGTTACGCCGCCATGTTGTATCCCGTACGGAACCACTGTTGTTTAACTTATATGTATGTTTGCAGACCAGTGGCTGTACCACGGAATGTTTATAATATTATTAATTCTGTATGTGTATAGTTAGCCACGTTTGATATTTATATATGTATAGGAATTTAGAGTGAGATTCCAGTGGAACCCGGAAGTAGCAGAATGTTCGTCGCTTATGTATAGAGATGTGGAGCTATCACTGAGGGCTACTTTGGCTTTCAGTGAGACGCTCTGCACAAACCGATTATTCAGGGTTGTGCAGAATTTCGTCTCTTATATTACAGACGAGCAGGCGAGCTATCCCGAGCTATCCTGTGCACCCCACTCCACAGAAACGACTAGTTGGTTGAGGAACCTCTACCGCACAAGACGGAACGAGCGACCCGGTAAAACACCCTGTCAGACCCCACAGCGTGGCAAGGGAACCCAACTACACAACGACAAAGGTGTACCAGAAGCTACCTCACAGAAGGACTTCGCACGCACCATCTAGCAGTTAAGTGAACACGCCAAGGTGCACTTAAACTGATCATAGCAGGACCACAGTAGTCCAACTCTCCAGAAACTGTAACACGGACCACAGTAGTCCAAATCTACATGAGATATACTAGCAAGTGCCCGATGAAGATAGAACAGCTGCATAGACTATCAGCGATCGAACTATTAGCAGTAACTGAGACATTTTAAGTTAGATTAGTACTTAGAGAATCTTGTATAGAGTAGAAGAAATAAATGTGTGATTTTAACTGTTATCAAGTGGCTGGACTACATATGATTCATAGCCGTGTGAAAGCTAGTGTGACAGTAATCTTTTACCATTTTTCTATCTATTTCTGTATCCCAACCTTAACACAGAACGAGCTAAACAAATAAATTTATTAAAGTAATTCATAGGGTGACGTACTAGCCGTTCCCACCGAATAAACGTGAGGGTCCATAATTCCATTGTGCAGAGCCCATAAACCCCACGTGACACTATCTCTATTCCAGTTCTGGCGGGTGCAAATTAAAGATGAAAACAAAAAAGAAGCCATTATTCTTCGGTTCAGGATGAAATTTAAGTACATTTTAGTGACGCACTTAAGATCCCGGTAACATTACAGAAAAAACACACAAACACACACAAAATACGCCTCGATTTCTGTTGTTTTCCTTATTTCGAAAACACGTTTCTCTTCTATCCAACGCACTTCCCACACACACTCTTAAATAAAGTAAAGACATGTTAACCAAGAACCTACACACACACACTCACACTCACACACACGCACGCGCGCTCACACACACACACACGCATACACACACACGCAAACTAACACACACACTAGCAAACTCATACTAACAAACACACGCTAACACACAAACACACGCACACACACACACAAACAAACACGCACGTATTCACACACACAAACACAAAGACGCACGCTGGGTGACTTGGAGTGTTATTGGTCGCCGTGCCACTCTGTATTCGGTTCAGTGGCCTAATCAACGTACTCGTATCAGCTGGTCCAATTCACGTTATAACCGGGTTCGACATCGTCTCTCGGAGAACAACAACATAAAAAAACCCACCGCTGAACTACATCAGTACCACTTTAAGCTAATTTGATGAATACAACATCATACAGCAAAAACAAACATAGTACAACATCATCAACAACTTCTTTTACATTACCCATCAGCTACTCCCACCGCGCTATTGCGCTTGATGGCTTTAGCCTATCGATAAAAACAATGACTTTGACACTGGAGAGGTCAAACATTCAACCAGTAAGCCTAGTTCCTACAGAGGTAGTCAAGTATGGAGCTCTGAAAGACCTTTTTAGCTCGTACTGAGCTATTAAGTTGGTACTCTACAATCGTAGCTATTAATTTGTAGCATTTACATAGGGAGTACTGTAGAGGATATGCGATTCTGTGTAGTCCACAGGAATGACGCATATAGCTAAGCTTACTAAATGTTTCGTTAGTTATTAGGCGTGGTGCAGAGAAAATATTAGAAGCTAAACTGTAAACATCTTTCAACCGCTTTTTAGCTTGATTGAACTGATTTTACCCTGTCAAAACTCTATACCTAGTTTTAATCTACTGAAAATGGAAAACAGCCTGCCTTTTAAAACTCAATCCAGCCAAGCCATGCCCCCCTCTCCTCCCCAAATTGTGCAGTTTGTGTGTCAAGTAGATGTAGTATCCACAGTGTCCTGAACTGAAGAAGAAGACGGAAGGAAAGAAAGAAAGAATGAAAGGAAGAAAGGAAGGAAGATGCTGCTGCTGCTGCTCATGATGATGATGATGATGATGATGATGATGATGATGATGATGATGATGATACAAAAGAATGAGCCGTAGGAGGTCCAAAAGAAGAAAAACAAGAACAAGAAGAAGCCATTCACATCAGGCCTAGGAATTCGGAAAAGCGATAGGATGGGGTATTGGCAGGGGGGCAAAAGGTCCCCTGGTCGGGTCGAGGGGCAGAAACTCATGTGGAGGGTCCGAAGATGAAAAATGTTATAGCAATATAATCACTCCTTGCTGTATATTTTAATATAGTGAGGACTTTGAAAGTAACAGATCATAATTTGTTATTTATTTATAACAGTTATTGTACTATACTGGACTCGCAAAAAACCCTAGACTGACGCAAAAAGCTTCTCACACAAAGTTTCATACATATGCTTTAGTCTGTTGATTGCGCAGAGTCGTACTGAGCATCGCGAGGGTCGTGTATAATAAGGTCCGAGGGTCGTAAACCCGAACCCAAGTCGAACAAACATCCCATGCCTGATACAATTATGTTGAATTACAGTGCACAGTACCTCCCATAATAAACGCACTATTTCCACCCCCCATCTATCTACCAGCGTACAAATAATCACAACAAACGAGGGAGAAAAAACATTTCCTTTGTACTTCCGTAATATACCCTGCATATACTGTCCATGGAGATTGCATTACAATAAGAGCGAGAATACGTAACAATAACTGTTAAATAAAAGGGCAAAAAATCGCTCTTATCTAACTCAAAGAATTGCTCAAAGCGCTGGCCGAGACAAAAAGGATGTAAATGAAGTCGTCCAAGGCGTCAACCTTACTGCTTGAAGCGTATCGTCTAACGCACCAAACAAGTGAACAATTCTGAAAGACGGACCTAGTCAAGTGCTGGCTTGGTATGTTTATAATGTTTGGTGTTTTCTAATGTTTTTTTTTAATGTTTTATTTTGTATGTTTTAGTATGTTTGTAGCCGAGCGGAGTATTTGACTCCCGTCTCTCGGCCACAACCTTGAGAAAACGGCCCAACCCGAACTTCTAATTTTTATTTATCCCTCGTAAGAGGGACATAAAAAATATCTGCCCTGCAACGCGGTGAAGCGCGTTAGTAGTAAACCAGTTTGCCGGCTACTAGTGCCACGACACTCTCTACAAGTCACTGCCACTGACGTGAATAAAATTCCGGCCGACAATGTAGTCCTGCCCACCCACCAGAAGTAGAAGATGAATGGTCAGGCGGGGAGAACATACGTGGTGTCGCATTGTCCTGCATAACCCAATGGCCACACAAAAGGATTCTGCACAGCAGGAGCCACCCAAGGCTAGACTAACCAACAAATGGAAGGTAGACAACCTCTCCCAAGCGTGAACAAATCGACTCCCATTCCGCCACATGTATATTATGTATTATAACTAGCACACCAGTCTGGGACACGAGCGTCAGGATCTTTAAAGTATGTGCTAAGGATTGCGTGTGTGCCCAGTCTATAGACCTTGGTTACTACCGTCGTCCGAAGCACATCTATACACGCATGAGTTTGGTTGCCTTAAGACTTGTCTTCATTGTCTTCTTCATTCAGTTATCAGTACAACCCTATGTTAATCTGATGAATAAAAATTGATACAACAACAACATTGGAAGGTTGGTGGAGGATCGCGATCTACGGGTAGTGTAATTAAAACCAGTGCTTAAGATGCACGTGTCGATTCCTATAGTTACACGCCAAGCACAGTAGAATTTCAACATATCTATGTCCAATGTTCGCTTTATCCCACGCCATCGTCAACTCTTAAAGTACTATATTACAACCTTTAAACGGTTAAAAAAAGAAAAAGAAAACAAAAAGTTGGAAGCGGCGTAGTAAAGTATCAGAGACTTAACGTTAACCAAGGTCCTTTAGTTAGGAACTTGCCCGGAGCAAACGTTGTTTCAAGCAGGCAAATGAAATAAAATACGAACGAGCATGCATGCAAATCCTTGACACATTCCAATCTTAACGCGTGATAGGTCGTCTCCATTTGTATTTTAGAGAGAGAGAGAGAGAGGGAGAGAGAGAGAAAGAGAGAGAGAGAGAGAGAGAGAGAGAGAGAGAGATTTTAAATTGATTTTATTGGACGTACAACCTAAGGCAACATGAGACCAAGTGTCAAGGCAAAAGGCTATTATAGGCTGCTCTCATCGCGATGAGATGCAATCGGAGAGATCGGCAATAACACTTTATACCATACCAAACGATCGCATTACATTTTGCTCGATTCAAACGCTACACAAACTCAGTCATTCCATCTGCAATTCGCATCTTCAAATCCCAGGCGAGGAATAGGTGGTGGTGCGGTCGCTCTGACAACGGATTTAAGGGGCCTTTTTTTCTTTATTTTTGTGATACTAGATATTTTTACACATTGTTGTCAGTCGGTTTTCTTGTTTAGTTACGCTGATGGCGAATGAAAGCGTGTGGTTGATATAGTATTAATTTGTTTGTTGTGTGCGTTATAGACTTCCCTTATTAGGCCTATAAAGTCAAGGCATTGTTTTTAGATTTCTTCTTAGTAAGAGTGTAAGTATAACGTTGTAGGAGATGGTATGATGTTGTGAATAATATTATGTGATGTGAATCTGTTGTTTTTGCATGGTTTTTGATGAACTGATTTTACAGACACACAGTCACCTTTGTACTTTCTCTTGCCAAGATTATTAAAGACATACTGTATTGTATTTTAGTTTGTATTGTATGCTGTACCATTTACAAAAGTGATAATCTATTCTCCTTCACAAACGCCGTGTACAAAGCCAATGGAGTATAGAGTTACCAATAATTTGCTGATAATAATAATAATAATAATAATAATAATAATAATAATAATAATAATTAATTAATAATAATAATAATTAACAGGCAATTTATACAGCGCTTTCCAAAATCACAAAGCGCTTTACACAAACAAATGTAAACACAACATGCGTACATTGGTCAATAACACGCAACCACATACACATCCCGACACCCAAAATAACAAACAACACTCACTCATGGCGCCTAAGAAAGGGCCTCTCTAAAAAGATGCGTCTTCAAGTTCATTTTAAAAGACGCTAGTGAAAGACTGTGACAGACGGCCCGAGGTAGCGAGTTCCAGGTGCTGAACGGAGAAGGAACAATCAATTTATGACCTGCAATTTTATATGTTACAAAACACTTTTCCCTCATATTAAGTAATTCAACTTAGTGACCTGCAATCTTAAGTTTTACAAAATACTTTTTCTGGATAATACGTCAGTACTTACACGAACGGGTACGTTTCATCCAGATATAAATGATGGTGAACTAAGTATAATTAATTAATAATAATAATGTTCGTCATTTGTAAGGCGCCTTAGCCTAAGGATCAAGGCGCTGTCCGATACAGGATCTAACTCAAACCGCCCGAGACGCCCACCCGCAGCCTTTGGGCGCATGGTCTGACGCCCGGACAACTGAGCACAATCCTGGGCAGCCAGGGATGGGGGAGAAGGACCAAGTGCATGCTGGGTGTGTTCTTGTTAGCGGCACTCACCCGTCTAGGACATGAGCGTCAGGATCTTTAAAGTCCGTTATGATGGAATGTATGCGACACACAGACTAGACCTCGGTTTATACTCTCATCCGAAGGAGTAGGAAAACAGGAGTAAAGTGTCTTTCCCAGGGACACAACACAATGGCCCGGGCCAGGGCTCGAACCCGGGACCTTCAGATCCATGTATTTATACGAGGGGATATGGTATAAGCCAACAATGAACGTGAAATGTTTATAGAATATCATTTTTTTATCACTGTGATTGGACCGTCCTTGGAAAGGTAAATATTTATGTCAGGATTCTTCAATGCTAAAACTTGTATTACATCTATCATTAAAGGATACTATATTGCATGCGAAGTATTCCGAGTCAAACGATACCTTACAAACTTGGCCAGTATTTATTATGTACTTAATCGACATATTAGACATACGCCTGCAGACCGGTATGGCTTACCCCACACACATGATATACAGGTATCAATATTTATTATATACATTACTTACATAGGCGATATATACACGTTACTCCTCACAACTAATCACCATATACCAGATATGCCTTACTCTACACATAATATGATAGATGATCCTACAGCAAACATCGGATCACTTCAAACAGTTTGAGGCATCGACTGGTATAATTATTATATCTGATATATGATTTCACCCTACATTGCGTCGCGTTCCTACGGAACTACTTTGCGAGTGAATGTGCGCAGGCTTACCAAATCAGTGCGAAGGCTTCAGTCACCATGGGGCAATGACTTTAAAAGTTTTTCCTTTCAATTCTTGGTACATTTCTTTGATTACACTGGATTTTCTAGATCAAAGAGGTAAGAGAACAGAAGGCTGAACTTTGAAGATAAACATTAATACCCGCCATCGGCGAGACGGCAGACGGAGATACCCATACTAGGGAAGAGCGGTAGTGACGTAAATCAACACTTGACCCCCCAGAGTAATCATACTGATGAGACTGACAGTGACAAACTACCCAGTGCAGCCTACACAACGGCAGAACTTCAAAATAAACGTTAACTTGACAATAAGCGGATTTAAAACTAAGCGATCTTAACTGTATGCTTCGCTACGTTTATATGACACACTTGCATTGGGAGAAAACCAAGTGTCAGCGGTTTTATTAGTCTGGAGATTCCACTGTAAAACTTGAAAATCTTTAGAGAAGGTCGTCCCACAAAAAAGACAAGTACCAATCCAGACGGAAGCGAAACAGCGTGCAGCAAAGACCGGAAAGATATAACAATAATAATAATAATAATAATAATAATAATAATAATAATAATAATAATGGTGATGATGATGATGATATTACGGGATGTTATATTATAGGCGCATTATTTTCATTTGAATTCAAAGTGCGGCGATTCCATCAGAACGCTATATGTTTTGAGGAAATGTACAAATGAACACTCACAACTCTCTCTGTCTCTGTCTGTCTCTCTCTCTCTCTCTCTCTCTCTCTCTCTCTCTCTCTCTCTCTCTCTCTCCAATGTTACAGCAACAACAAAACCCCATCTATGTTGAAAACTACACCTCTGAAAACCATACCTTTGAAAACCACAGCCATGCCACACATTCCAAGCCCTCCATTCTCTCTGTTCTTACCCTCTCCTCCCCCGAGCGCCCACACCCCTTACCTAATCTTTACCTTTAACTCTTAGTGTTATAATTTAAAGGTTCGTCCATCTCAGTTCAGTAGGTAGATTACCGTCCCCGGACACAATGCGTATAGGGGATTTCTTGCATCCATCTACAATGTGGGGCACTTTAAATACAGAGTTCAGGCTTATAAGGATAACGACAAGGATCGGCATCTTTGGTCTTCAACTTTAAAGGAAGCCCAAATGCTGTGTCGGAACTCCTTTTATCGAAGTGCGTTTCATCGCCAGACTGTATATTGGGTTCATTTCGCCGAATAGTGTTTATATTCGAATCGAATGGGTGTGAACGCTTTAGTCAGTAAATTGTCTTTATAAAATAAATCATCATCATCATCATCATCAACATCATCATCATCATCATCATCATCATCATCATCATCATCATCATCATCAGAATGCAATTCTATCATTTCGATAAATGATCCATAACCATAAATTCTGCAATGTTAACGTTTTATTTATTTTCATCGAGAATACGATACAAATAAAAGAATACAAGTCACACACAATCTCTGTCTTTGTATCTCTCTCTCTGTATCTCTCTGTCTGTCTGTCTGTCTGTCTGTCCGTCTCTCTCTCTCTCTCTCTCTCTCTCTCTCTCTCTCTCTCTCTCTCTCTCTCTCTCTCTCTCTCTCTCTCTCTCCTGTCCTGACGGCAAGGCTTTAATGGAGATCTAAAAAGTGAATTGCAGCTTAAAATCTTTTAGTGTTCGCGGGTGGTAAGAAAGGTGAACACAAAATCGCCTGATAATCCTATCACTTGCATGAGTTTGAGATCGTCTGAACAACTACGCACCCGCGTCGATGAAACGAGTCTATTGACAACATAGCGGAGAATATGACGGCCTACTAGCGCCAAAACCGAGAGTTACCATTATCACGAGATAATTGAAATTATCACGTGTTCTGTATAATTTACAGAGATACCGGTAATCCGCAGTGTTAATTAATAATTATCAGTATTTGCTATGCTTTCCTAGCGCCAAAACCTGATAATTACTAATATCATGAGATAATTACAATTATCAAAAGATAATTACAATTATCAAGAGATAATTACAATTATCAAGCGATAATCACAATTATCACTGAAAATTATAAATATCAAGATGAGCACGCGCGGTCCGATGCGCGATGCGCATGCGCGGCAGCGGCACTGTTCCCAGCACGCCTGGGGTTTTGGCCCTAGTAAAGCGTGGCCAAAACTGAAAATTAGTAATTAACACTGTGAATTACCGGTATCTCTGTGAATTACACAGAACATGTGTTAATTACAATTATCACTGATACATGTAAGTTTTGTAGGTTTTGACGCTAGTAAGCCGCCTTACCAGAATTAAGCATGATCACGTGAAAATTATAATTATCAAGCGATAATTTTAATTATAATGTGATAATTACAATTTTCAGTTTTGGCGCATTTCCAGGCGGATTGATAGAGCCAAAACTGAAAATTAAACATGAGCAAACGAACATATTGTGTAATTTTCAATGATAATTGTAATTATCTCTTGATAATTGTAATTATCCCATAATATTTGTACTTATCACATGATAGTTGTAATTATCAGGTTTTGGCGCTAGTAGGCCGCCATAGGAGAAGGAAGGGTGAGTGCTATGAAAACCACTGAACTTTTAGATCAGTGTATGAAAACAAAGTTTCGGTGAAAGGAGTTTGGACCAAACGTTTGGTATCCCAAATGGTCAACTAGAACAACAAAGCCAGCTTACTTCATCTCTACGTTCACAGTTCGAGTGGTCACTGTGGGGAGGTATTCACGAAGCAGCTTAACTCGCGGATAAGGCCCGCGAAGCCAAGACCAAGGTCTCGTCCCAAGACCGAAGATACACCTATCGTCCCCATAAAGGTAAAGGTAAAGGTAGTTCCATAGCCTTGTGGCCGTAGGGGAGCGTGATGTTGGAGATCACACTTATCTTGGGCCAGCGTAATGAGGGTGATGCCCATCTCTCTCCCTCGCTGCTTTACCTTCCCCACCCTTAAGAGAGTAGGTACTCAGTCACAGTTGAGTCAACTGGGGGCGTTGTTATTTGTCGCTTCACGTTTTTGCGGCCACCCCTCCAAGTGCTAACCGCACTGGACGGTGCTTAACTTGCGACACAGTGGCGAGTGCTCCAACCACTACGCTATCCGACACCCATAAATCACAAGGAAATTTAGAAGCGTACGTTAGAGTACAGATTTACCTAGGCGTTCGTGGATTTATCGACTGGGGAACCTGTTTCATGAATACCATCCCTCAAAGTAAAATTCTTTCTAAAACAAAATATAGCAATAAGAACGGTAATTCAGTATTCCCGGTGAAGATTTTACCACCCTTCTCAAATGTTCAGCGTCAAAGTCAAATTCTTGTTCAAAGTCAAATTTGTCGTAAAATGATTGTCACAAAAATAAAAACAACAAACAAATTCTTCTTCGCTCACTCACTCCGGACGACGCCCGACCTAGCTGGTTTCTACGTAACGTTGTTTGGTCTTTATATTGTGGTTTGATGATGTTGATGTTAATGTTGATGTTAATATTAATGTTATTGTTGTTGTTGTTGTTGTTGTTGAACACCTAAATAGCGCATTGTTTCTCCATGCTTTGAATTTGGTTGATTAGTTTCGTCATTTAAAAAAAAACCCTATGCATATGCAAAAAAAAAAAAAAAAAAAAAAAAAGGTAGGGTACTCCATCAGTGCGTGATCTCTGACCAGACAACATTTTGATTGAAAACAAAAATCGGAGTTAGCTTGTAACTCTTGAAGAAGCGTTTAGCGAAATTAATTAATTAATAAATTCACTAATAATAATAATAATAATAATAATAATAATAATAATAATAATAATAATAATAATAATAATAATAATAATAATAATAATAATCTTTATAAAGAGCTAATTCCAAACTAGTAATCTGATCTAGGCGCTTGTACGCATGCACACAAGCAGACACCCGCAAGTTAACAAATAATACAATCCACGTACAGAGAACATTTTAATCTGCAGTGTTAATTGTCGATTACAGTCAAACGACACCGGAGCGTAAAGACGGCTACTGGTCACATCATTCTGACGCCGGAGAATTTTTTTTTTTTTTGGTTGTTGTTTGTTATGTAGATTAAAGTCCCCGGACACCTAGGCATATAGGGGACTTTTTTTTTTTAACATCTACTTTGGCTTTTATAGCTTTGTCGAGCATTCTTATAATCTAAAAAGGGAAATAACTCTATAGTTGCTTCCTCTCTGACATGACGACACTTTGGGATTTAATTTATTTTAAATCTAAATCCCTGCAACTAATGTCATCAACACACTCTTAGGTCAACCTGTCGAAATTGGAAGAAAAAAAAAAAGAAAAGACCCAACCTTGCAAACACCTATCTTAACCTCTCGTAAGTGTTAAAATTAGTTTTTTGCGCACCTCCCTCCCTTCCTCCTCCTACTCTCTCTCTCACTCTCTCTCTCTCTCTCTCTCTTTCGTTAGAAAGTGAAAAAAGAGAAATGTTAAAGAAGAGAAGAAAAGAAAAAAATAAAGGAAAAAAAATTAGGAAAAGAAATTAAAAAAATTAAAAAAATTAAGAAAAGAAACAAAAGGCAAAATCCATTACAATATATATATATATATATATATATATATATATATATTATATATATATATATATATATATATATATATATATATATATATATATATATATATATCTTTCCATAACTTTTCTTTTTCATATATATATATATATATCTTTTTTTTAATGAAAAAGAAAAGTTATGGAAAGAAAAGATGTGAAAAAAAGATGGAAATTAAGTAAACGTGAAGTGAGAAAGTCCTTATGCATTTGTTTTATTCTGCAATTGAATTGATATGAAATCTGTATGCGTATGTGTGTGTGTGTGTGTGTTGATTTATGTTTATTTTCTCTCCCTTGTAAACCACCTCCCTAAACTGTATGGGCCGGAGGCCTAATACAAACTGTGTCAAAAGTCAAGTCTCTCTCTCTCTCTCTCTCTCTCTCTCTCTCTCTCTCTCTCTCTCTCTCTCTCTCTCTCGTAAATTTAATGTTGGCCCTTGAAAAATTCTGCTAGATGGCAATAACTAATGCAACGCGCGAGACCTGTCTAGTCAGCCAAATTCACAAGTTCAACACACAAAAAAAGAGAAAACGTGAAAACAAGAGGTGAAGCGGAGGGCGTGAGATGACAGTTTCAGAGATGGCGAGGAGTGTGGCGGGGGGGATGAGGGGAGGGGAGGGGAGGAAGACGGTGAAGTCACAGAAAGCTTCGACCTAGTCCTGTATTAAAGTCGCTGAGGAAAAGCAACAGCAACAAGTCACGGTCTCCCAAACCCTTGCTCTTTCCAACATCCAAAACAGCGGCGACGTACTATGGTCCAATAAAAGTCACAGTTTCCCAAACCCCTACTTTTTAACATCCAAAACAGCGGGAACAGAGATGGATATGGAAGGGGTAGAGGGTCAGGGACGCAATGGGGTCACGGGAGAGCAACATCTGTAACTTTTATTGCACTTGGCAGTAACTGGGAACGTCGTCCCGGAATCTGGGACGTTTAAAACTTTCCAATCTTCACTCAAATCTAGGCGACGGCACCTCAGCCGTGAAGCCTAAGTCGCGGAACTGGCGGGGGCCGGTTTACGGCAGATTCCTGGCCGTCGTAGCCAAGTGTCATTGCATTGAGAGGACGAGATTGAGTGTCAGTGATCTTTTCAAGCTGGTGTTGGGCCTATGCCTCTCAGCTGTATCAAATTGTAGGAGTAAGAAAACGGAGTGTTAAAATCAGCGTGAGAGAGAGAGAGAGAGAGAGAGAGAGAGAGAGAGAGAGCGAAGCGAGGCTTAACGTCCTGTTAAAAATTGTTAAGGACAAAAAAAAATGTTATAAGGAAAGAGTTAAAATTAACTCTCGCCTAACTTCTTTAGTGACGAGCCGAGAGCCGGACAGACAGAGAGAGAGAGCAACATGTGAACTGTTATCAGGAAACCGAGTTTTCAGTAACACAGAGAGAGAGAGAGAGAGAGAGAGAGAGAGAGAGAGAGAGAGAGAGAGAGAGAGAGGGAGAGACGGAGGGAGAGAGAGAGAAAGAGGGAGAGAGAGAGAGAAGTTTTTTTTTGTGTGTGTTCTTTTTTTTTCTTTCTTTCTTCATGTATTCCATTCTATATTGGGGTGTCGGATAGTGCAGTGGTTGGAGCACTCGCTACTGTGTCGAAAGTGAAGCACCGTCCGGTGCGGTTAGCACTTGGATGGGTGACCGCTAAGGTGTGAAGCGACAAACAACAACGCCCCCAGTTGACTCAACTGTGATTGAGTACCTACTCTCTTGAGGGTGGGGAAGGTAAAGCAGCGAGGGAGAGAGTTGGGCATCACCCTCATTACGCTGGCCCAAGATAAGTGTGATCTCCAACATCACGCTCCCCTACGGCCACAAGGCTATGGGACTACCTTTACCTTTTTACCTTTTATTAGAAAAGAAGTAAGAAGGTCCCAATCAAACAGCCTATACAATTCACCTTGAACCCCTCTGGTAGCGACCTCTGATACTAACAGTGACTAACAGTACCAATGCCAAGCTCATACACACGCACACACACACACACACATACAAACACACACACAAACGCACACACATAACTGTCGTCACAATCTCACAGCCACTACCCTGATACGCTTAAGATGTGAATCAATTAAAAAGGCCGATAACAAGTTAGCCAGGCTGACTCGACAATCGGATATTTTTAAATTAGGTTTACACTAGATCTTCCCCAAACACCAACTCCCCCCCCTCCCCTCTCCCTACATCATCCAGTTCCACCTCACTCATAACTCCCCCCACCACCACCACCCTTCCAGTCTGCCTAGTTCTAGCATGACACATTTTGATTACCTGTACAGTCAGTATTACGTCGAAACTGGTTTTTAAAGTGTGCATTACAACAGCTTGCTTTTACGGGCATAATAAACAACAAGAACGCCAATATAAAATATTGACTCGACAACAAATTTTCAGTGTGGCTATTTTTCGTTTCGAAGAACGGAATAACGAAGCTTAACGTCCTATTGCATCAGCGTTAAGGACGATCACCACGTCGCCACCCTGACAACAATGATCATCATCATCATATCAAAGTTCATAAAAGCTTTGCTAATATGCTTAGAACTCTATTACGTCTTAACCGTTGTCACTGCCTCAGGAAATTGCCTGTTTCAAACAACAGCTATAAACAGTGTCAAGTCAGTTTTGTATCTACTGTTTGTTCGGCGTCAACAAACGGTTCAAAAACATTGTCAAACGGTTCGTAAAAGACAGTTGACCTAGAAACTAATACAGTTTGACCTAATTCGTCCCCTGTTCGTTCGTACAGCATTAAGTAAACTTCATTGTCACTATTATTAAATACATTCAAAAAACACAGATTCTAACAATTGTTTCAAAAATTAGAATTGTCAACTGCTAACGACAGACAATTGTTAATATCCCGCGGAATCTCCATATTCCTCACTATCGTTCTGTTTTCTCTAAATAATTGGACCTCGGGAATTTGAAGGTACCGTTATATTATCTTCGGTAAGAAGAACAAAATAAAAGAAAACAAAACCCAATTACGTGTGAAGAAAATAGATTAAAAATATATATATTTTATATTCTTTCTGTACACCGCTGTGAGCTTTAGTGAGAGCGCGTAACCGAAAGGTCGCTGGTTCGAATTGGATTGGTCAACGTGTATTATTATTATTATTATTATTATTACCATTATTATTATGGCCCCGCTGGTGGTCATAGTTTATTGAATCGGTCCAGTAGTCACCTATATGCGAAAGTGTCGTGTGACTATAATCTACAAACAACAAGTCTATTTATCATGTACTTTGGTTTCCTGTTCAGGTCTGACATCACACTATGTAGTCCCTAGCCCTACAGAGTATTAATCAAAGACATGAAAACTGACGTTGTCCTGTTCGAGAGCTCAAGATAAACGTTTTCCCCAAGCTTTTGATCCTATGAGAGAGAAGACGTCTCTTTTCCTTCAGGGCCAGCTAGGTAAATATGATCTAAAACGTAATAATTATTCTATTTATGATATTTTTTCATGTCTACAGTCTTTTCCTTTGGGTGGGTAACAGTTGTCTACATAAATTTTTTGTCATACAAAGAGGAAAGAGTTAAATACTCCTCTTTTTCAGGGCCCACTTCATGAGGACTTTTAACTTTGGAGAGGACTTTCGTATTACTAAAGGATGGTATGATGCATATGCGACATTTCTCCGAAGAAGAAGAAGAAGAAGAAGAAGAAGAAGAAGAAGAAGAAGAAAGAAAGAAAGAAAGAAAGAGAGAAAGAGAGAAAGGGAGAAGGAAGAAATAATAATAATAATAATAATAATAATAATAATAATAATAATAATAATAATAATAATAATAAGAAGAAGAAGAAGAAGAAGAAGAAGAAGAAGAAGAAGAAGAAGAATGAAAGAAAGAAAGACAGAAAGAAAGAGAGAAAGGGGAAGGAAGAAAAAAAAATAATGATAATAATAATAATAATAATAATAATAATAATAATAATAATAATAAGAAGAAGAAGAAGAAGAAGAAGAAGAAGAAGAAGAAGAAGAAGAAGAAGAAGAAGAAGAAGAAGAAGAAGAAGAAGAAGAAGAAGAAGAAGAAGAAGAAAAAGAAGAAGAAGAAGAAGAAGAAGAAGAAGAAGAAAAAGAAGAAGAAGAAGAAGAAGAAGGAAGAAAGAAAGAGAGAAAGGGGGAAGGAAGAAATAATAATAATAATAATAATAATAATAATAATAATAATAATAATGATGATGATGATGATGATGATGATGATGATGATGATGATGATGATGATGATGATGATGAGAAGAAGAATATAATTATTAAAGGAAAGATTAAAGAAAGAAAGAACAAAATAATGAAAGAAAGACACCTATTGCGCAGTCACTCATATTGTCTAAGGTTAGGTGCGGCGAGCGAGACAGGCATGCCCCACTTTTACTTGGGGTCAAAAGTCCCTCCAAGTGACGAATACTCGTAGCTACCTAGCCTAACCGCACGTACTTTGGTCCTTAATCCTACACTTGCCAAGACTGATAACGCTGCTATTTTTGGCTCTGATTCACTGCATGTTAGATAGACGTGACCCGAACCTTGCCTTCCGGTCTAAGGTTAATTTGTTTTACAACCCTTTATTCATCTCGTTTAATGAGAAGCCAGATATACTAGAAATGAAGAGAGAGCGAGAGAGAGAGAGAGCGAGAGAGAGAGAGAGAGAGAGAGAGAGAGAAAGGGGGGGGGGGGGGGTAGGGAGAGAGAGATAGAGGGAGGGACCATATTCTATTTTTTTTCATCCTCTGGACTGAAAACATAAATGTTTAACTACAAAGGATACCAGTAGGTCGACTTGACATGACTTTTAAGGAGGTCTAGATTCTAATCTATTGTTTTGTCTACATAAGGGTTTTCTATCAATTTGTTTACCATTAGTTCTACTAAGCCATTAAGCAAACCTTCTAGCAGCTGACTGTCAAACATGGAAGCATTACCTTCAATAAAGACTAATAAGCTCTTTTTGAAGCCCGAAAGTGCGCTATTAAAACACTCTGAGTAACTAGACATTAGTAGTATAACAACGATTAAGAATATAAACTCTCTTTCCTTCTCTCTCTCTCTCTCTCTCTCTCTCTCTCTCTCCAGCGCCCCCTCCCCCCCCTCAATCTTCTCCTCCGTCAACGTATCAGTCATAATAATATATTATTTATTATTCCTCTAAAAGAAAAAAAAAGAGATTGCTCATATATAGCGCACTTACAAGCTCAGAGAGCTTCTCAAGGCGCTGGCCCGTAATATCCAGCAATCACACAATAGTTTGCTGAAGTCTGGATTCAAAACCACGTCGCTCGAGACGCACAAGTCGTGCGCTCTGGCCACTGAGTTATTGCTGCCGTTAAAATAAATAAACATATACATTATTTAATACATCCACATAAAACCCAATATATATATAAACAAAATAAATAAATAAAATGTTACAAAAATAGGCTGGTAATTCTGACCACGCCTTTATCTATGGGCGACCTTTAAAACTTTCAACAGGAAGAGAAGATAAAATAAACGTGTTATCATCTTCATTGATCATTGCTAAATCGGCAAAACAATAGTATAACTGACTGATAAATCATTAGATACTGTTCAGTATGACCTCCGAGGCAATGTCTAAGCTTAAATTGAATATAGCGTAGCACGTGCTTGGGACAATAAGACACGCGAGTCCTTCAAACTTGTCCATTGTGGTAGAAAAGGTAGAGCTGTGCTACCAACGCCCGAGGAGTCATAATTCCTGTTTGGGCACGCAGATCTTAGTTGACAGTGCGTCCAACCGGCGCGTGTAAAATCCTAAAAGAAAGTTAACTCATTAACGCTCCCTTCTCAGAGTCAACATCGTAATTAAACATCGGAGGAAAACTTCAGAATGACGGCAACAGAAATATTCCGTCGCACAGCACATTGTTTCCATTCGTTTTTGGTTGCGATGGGTCGGGAATAGTCCCCCTTTACGACGCATGAAAGACGAGCTTTCTGACTGGCCAGTATTTTATTCAATGACCAAGCAGAGAGTTAGTTGCGCGCGCGTGCAAAACGTGTACCGAGTTATACTGAAACGAGCATTTCGAGTAAAGTGTTTGAAGTCTTCAAAAAAAAAACCACGTTCTTTCAACCAAACGTTTGAGTTCTTCTCAGATATTGAGCATTGAGCCTTTGTTATTGTTTGTATTATTACTCTGATATTTGTAAACACTTTGTTCTGTTATAAGTATCAAAACTAATAAACACAGGTTTTTAGTACAACCAAAAACAATTATTAGTTTGCTTTTTCTATTTTTTTAAAATCATTTTGTAACTGTTTGGTTAGCTTTAACTTGAAGGAATCTCCTAGAAGGTCACTCGTGTATTTCAAGTTATTTGTCTTTGGGCACTCAAACATTTTGGGGGGCACCCAAAAGTTTCAAGTAAAGCATCCAAAGGGCAGCCTTGTAAAAAAAGCTCATTTCTAACCATGTTGGCCATTTTTATTGTAACATACATGTCGTTAAGAATTGCACCGGCACGGCCTTCCGTCTTTGAACGTGATTAAAAATAGCCCTGATGTAAAGTCTGGACCTAGAATATCGGATAACAAGTATTGCACTCATTAGCTTCAGCCGCCAGATAATCAGTGCAAACGTCGCGTTGTCACCATTAAATGATATTGCAAAGATAGTCGCGATACGGTGATGGAGTCGCTGTTCCCCAAAGAAATAAAGTTGATAAGATATTTCCAAGGTCCAGTCACGTTATCAGTAGCGCGTACATTTAGTACAGATGCACTTAAAGTAAAGATGGCCCTAATGTGATTAACCCTAACTCATAAAAATACGCACGCACCCTTACGCGTACACATGTTCTGTAAAACACGAATGCACACACCGTTTTGTTCGTTTTATTCTATTTAAGGTGCAGGTGCCATACGCCTACTTACTCTAAACACTAAAAGCAGGAGATGACAACAAAACCGTTATCGCTATAAAATAACAACACAGGCACATACTGTGTACATACACCTACAAATACAGGAAGTTCTCTCCAGGATCGCACAAACAACTGCTGCCCTGACAAGGTTGAAGCCCATTTGGAAAGACAGGACCATCAGCCTACATTCCAATGTAAGGCTTCTGCGCTCCCTTGTAATCTCCATCTTCCTGTACGCTTGCGAAACATGGACGCTCACAGCAGATCTACAACGAAGAATACAAAGCATGGTGATGAGGTGCTACAAAAGACTTCTGGGCATTTCCTATACCCAGCACATCCCCAACGACGAGTCCGACAGGCCATCACACAAGTCATTCGACAACACGATGACATGCTCACGTTGGTGAAGAAACGGAAACTCCGATGGTATGGGCACGTCACCAGAACATCAGGCCTTGCAAAAACCATCCTGCAAGGCACGGTGCAAAGAGGCATAAGAAGAGGGAAACCGAAAAAGAGGTGGGAGGACAACATTCGATAATGGACTGGCCTGACACTGAGCGAAGCCATGAGGGTTGCTGAGGACAGAAAAAGATGAAGTACGCTGGTTAGGCCCAAATGATGGATGGTAGGGATGGGAAGGGGACGGGGTTATGGATGGAGTAAAGCATTGTCAAAGACAGAACGATAACATGGTATGATCATTTTTACTACACAAATGTAGCCTTGATTTCTCCAACCCCCATCCCAGCCTCACCCTAGACAATTTATTGTCAAATTTACGGACGTTTAGTATTCTTTATTAAAAATGTCTCGTGGGTGCACAGTGACTGGGTTTATATCTAACTCATTATTCAAAGTGTCACAGGGCAGCCTGTGATGAAACCGGGTAGAAAGTGTGGGTGGAGAGTTATTGAGTTGGGGTAGTAACTGTGCGCTGTCGTATTGTTAGGTTATGCGTGGAAAGCGTGATTTAGAACAGCGGAGCTCGGCCAGCCAGTTTTTGGAATTTGCTCACTGAGGTCAGAACACGTTTTGTAGAGTAACAGAGAAGACGTGCGGTCTTGTTTCTCTGGGTATTTTGTTCTGGAAGTAAGGGTGGGACAGTTGTTAACGTAAATAATAACTGGTTCTGAAAGAAAACCTAGTGGGAAATGTTACAGTTGTGTAGCAAGCTCGAGTAAGAGTGTGAGCAAATAACTAAGTTTTGTGTTGTGGTAAGTTAGTGTAGAGGTTTTGTCCACTAACGGGAATTACTACCCACTGGAATACCTTACTTGGAGTACTGTGTAGGCAAGCAGTGGAAAGGGCTAGCTACAGGTACTTTTACATTCGAGCCGTGTGGGTAAGTGTGATGGTGTTATCTTTCCTTACTGTGCTAATGACCGATGGCCGGCTGTTGGGGTGTTGAACGATAGCTGTGCGTGAGGCTGGGGGAAGGATGGTTGCACTGGGGAGAGGCAGACGAAAGGAAGAGTGCGACTGAAGGAGGGAGAATGAGGGAGGAGAACGGGGGTGAAGTGTGATGAAGGTAGGATGGAAGTGGTTGCTGTTGTCGAGGTTGCGGTTGCTTGAGATGGATAACGTGTTGATGATTACATGTATTCATTTGCAGCATTGTTCATTTCATGCATCCATAATGTCATTTAGTTTTTGAATTATGGGGTTGATTACAAGTGACAATAATAGTAGTCAAGGGAAGTGAAGTGGACAGCAGTTTTGCCTCCTCAAGATACAGAAGTTAGTGAGTGTAATAGGGGGGGAGAGTGTGAGGAAGGAGGGGAACAGAATCGGGTGGACATGACATTAACAATACGACAAGCATGTTGCAGGTTCGAAAGTTCGTCGTATTCATCAGTTCGTCACTGGGTAACGCGGATCAACGTTGACCAGCGTCGCGCGACAACGACGACGACATTTGGTCGTGTGGACCCAGCATCATCATCACCACCCGTTCGTCCACGTTTGCGTTTGTGTACATCTTCATTGTTCCACAACCCCACCTTTCCCGCGGTGGTTGTGACGTCTGTGTACGGAACCTGGCCTCGACGTCACAGTGTTAGCCGACTGGAGGAGTCAGGCTGGGAGGCGTCGACGGTGGCAGGGCTGCCGCAACTACAGCAGGGCTAGAAATTAACTTTTTTCTTTGGGGGCCACCGGGCCCCTTGATTGAAAAACTTGAGGGCCCACAAGCAACTTTCGGGGCCCAACTTGAAAAATAATGCAAACAAAAAACAAAAGAATTATTGACAATATAATAAGTAGAAAGTACAATTTGTCTGATAATCTAAAATAAAAACAATTGAATTTCCAATTTTGCTGAGTGATGTCATTTTTATTTGCCTTTTCTTTCACTTTCAAACATTACCAACAAAAAAGGGAGAAAAAACACACACACATTCTGTGACACACATATTCCAGTGACTAGTGAGCCTGAAATGGCCATTAAACAAAATAGAAAAAAATCAAGTGAGTCTTTTGTATAATACTTTTCAGTTTTGTGACTGAGTATTGCACAATACACATCATAAAAGTTTTAATATGAGTCCTATCCTATCCTATCCTGTCCCATAACCCGAAGGTCGTAGGGGCACCACAGATGATCGCTTAACCAGCATACTCCATCTTTCTCTGTCCTCAGCAGCCCTCATGGCTTCGCTCAGTGTCAAACCAGTCCATTCTCGAATGTTGTCCTCCCACCTCTTTTTCGGTCTCCCCCTTCTTCTACCTCCTTGCACTGTGCCTTGCAGAATGGTCTTTGCAAGGCCTGATGATCTGGTGACGTGGCCATACCATCGGAGTTTCCGTTTCTTCACCACTGTGAGCAGGTCATCGTGTTGTCCAATGGCTTGTGTGATGGTCTGTCGGACTTCAACGTTGGTGATGTGTTGGGTATAGGAAATGCACAGAAGTCTTCTGTAGCACCTCATCTCCATGCTTTGTATTCTTCGTTGGAGATCTGCTGTGAGGGTCCATGCTTCGCAAGCATATAGGAAGATGGAGATGACCAGAGAGCGCAGCAGTCTTACTTTGGAATGTAGACTGATGGTTCTGTCTTTCCAAATGGGCTTCAACCTTGTCAGGGCAGCAGTTGTTTGTGCGATCCTGGAGAGGACTTCCTGTCGAGACCCATTGTCTGACACAATGGCTCCTAAATATTTGAAGCTGTGCACTGTGTTGAGGGATTGGCCTTGTACTTTGATGTCCGTGTTGATGCCATTGGTGTTGTTGGTCATCATTTTGGTCTTCTCTGCACTTATTTCCATTCCATAAGCTCTGGAGGTGGTGTCAAGCCTCTGTACAAGCTGTTCAAGTTCTTGTTCCTCTCCAGCCAATCCATCAATATCATCCGCAAAACGAAGATTGGAGATTGCTCTGCCCCCTATGCTGACTGTGCCTTCGTGATCTGCAAGAGCATCTGACATGATGCGCTCTAGGAAGATGTTGAAGAGTGTTGGAGAGAGTAGGCATCCTTGACGCACACCGATTGTTGTTCTGAACCAGTTCCCGATGACGCTGTTATGGAGGACTGCACTGGTAGCCTTGTCATACAGGCTTTTGATGACTTCTATAATTTTAGGGCTGATGTTGTACACTTTCATGGTTGCCCATAGAGCTGCATGCCAGACTCGGTCAAATGCCTTCTTGAAGTCTATGAACACATGATATAGATGTTGTTGGTGCTGTAGGTATTTCTCACAGATTATTCTGAGGTTGAAAATCTGTTCAGTGGTACTTCGCCCTGCCATGAATCCTGCTTGTTCTTCAGCTATGATTTGTTCAGCTTGTGGTTTCAACCTGTTGAGTATTATTTTCAGGAGGACCTTGCTGGGATGGCTGATGAGGCTGATGGTGCGGTAATTTTCACACTCCTGAAGGTTACCTTTTTTGGGAAGAGTGATGACAAGCGACTGGGTCCATGGTGTAGGCCATTCCCCACTCATCATCACGAGATCGTGGTCACTTCCAATGTCTGCTCCTGGAAAAGTGCGTGTCCTGCCAATGTTGATGCTTGATCTGAAGCGTTTCTTGACCATGATGTAGTCGATCTGGTTGTGATGTTCCCCGCCGGGACTGTGCCATGTCCATCGTCTGGATTTTTTGTGGAGACCAAGCGTGTTTGCCAGTACCAGATTGTTGTATCTGGCAAACTCCAATAGCCTAAGACCCCTGTCATTTGTCTCGTTGTTGCAGTGGGGTCCGCATGTGTCTCCCCAGTTGTGGTGCGCATCTTGGCCAACCTTGGCATTCCAGTCGCCTTGCACTATGACTATGTCCTTCTTCGGCACTTGGTCAAGGACCGCCTGTATATTTTCATAAAAATCCTCCACTTCGCTGTCTTCATAGTCTGATGTTGGGGCATAGGCCTGGATGATGGTAATGTTGAAAGGGGTTGCTCTCAGACGGATGGTATTGAGTCTACTGGAGACTGGGCGGCAACCCATGACAGTGGCTAGAATGTTCTTGTGGACCAAGAATCCAACGCCGTGTTCGTGCCTGTCATCTCTACCGCTGAAATAGAGCTTGTGGCCTTTGTCAGTCGTTGTTTCACTTAGGCCTTTCCAGCGCAGTTCGCTGATACCTAGAACGTTCCATCGATAGTGGTCCAGCTCGTGGGCCAGTTCTTCTAATTTTCCTTCCGCAGTTAGGGTCCTGACATTCCAGGTTCCTATGACGATGTTGTTTCTCGTGCGGATCTTGCTAATTTGTCCATCAGTAGCATACTTTTCACCTCCGTCCTGGTGGCCAACGGAAGGCGCGGTCCTTGTGTAGCCGGGCGACGACCGATCCGGCATGGAATTAGTGGATAGCCTCATCATGTGTTGTGTCTTGGGCAAAAAAGACCTGGCAGGGCCCAATCCTCTCCAGGCTGTTGACCACAGACGAAATCCACGAATACAGTGTGGCTCGCCTTGGCCCTGAGCACGTGGTCGTTGAACCTGTAGTAACGTGAGGTTCCTCCGCCCTGGCCGGTGACTTCTGTGTAGAAGACTTTCGCCCAGTGATGCCGTGCTAACATCACCCCTGTTAGTCGCCTCTTACGACACGCCGGGAAACGTTGGGTCTATTCTATTTGCCCGAACCCACAGAGCATGAGTAACCTAACAAAAAATCTGACCTCAATGCACAAAAGTTCAAAACAAAACCATGAAAGGGAACTAAACTTAACAGTACTCTGCCTCGTTCACTTCAAGGCCATGCCATGGAAATCTTTTTTTCCACCCTTCATTGTAGTTCCTTGATCTTTTTTTCCTCTTCATACTTCTTTTTTCTCTCTTTTTCTTGTTCTTTCCTTTCGTCGACGTTTTCTTCTGGCGTCTTTCGCTTCCCAAAAATTGGAAAATACGCCATCGCCGATTGTTTTAGCAACTGTATGGTGACGATATGTAGCCATACTTTCGAACTTGCAAAGATGGACATTTTGCGCTTATGTTGTGCCATAGCCTTTTGTTTATTATATTAAAAAGATATTGAAGTGTATATTAAACTTTTGAGTGCAAAATTAAAGGGTTTTCGCTTCTTTTCTCTGTTTTTTTTTCTGTCCAAATTTAGGGCACCGGTGTGGGTTGCTTCCCTTGGCCCAAATACGAAATTGCCGAGTAGAGCTAGCTGTAGCAGACAAATTATTTTGGGGGCCAAGCGGGCCCTTCGTTTTTCAACTTTCCGAGCCCGAAATCAACTTTGCGGGTTTTTGGCCCCGAGCCCCTGCTAATTTCGAGCCCTGTACAGCGTCATCATCATCATCATCATTGTCAGCGGCGGGAGGGAGTGGCGACACCACTACGCCTGGATTCCATAGCGACAGTCCGGTGACAGCCACGAGGAGGGGCAGATACTTTCACGGAGACATCAACGGGGACGCCCTACTATCAGGTCGGCTTTTTCCTTGTTGTCCCCCTCTTGATACTCGACCCCCCCCCCCCCCCTGTGTTCGGACATTTGCAGTGCACAGTCGATACTTAGACGTGGTTGATTAGCAACCCTCGTTCATCTGACATTCCATTTCATTGTTCATCGACCCATTGATTGTTCCATCACCTTTTTTCTCGTTTCATGTGTAAATGTGTATGTGTATGAGTGTGTGACATGAATGAATAAATAGCTTGAAAGTTGTATATATATTTGTTGTGTTTTCATCACTTCCGTCTGCGGGTAATCGTCATTCTTTCTGGGTTGTCTGCGTGTGGAAGTTGTTTGTTTGTGGCGTCTGCCCAGGGGGAGTCGTGGCGGTGACACAAAGATACTTTGGAATAACTGCCTCCGACTTGCAGGCTTGTGACCAGTTTTAAACTCGTGTTAATGCGTTGACAGCTGAGTGTATTGCAAAGTTACAGATCACCTGCCATTTAGCGTTTGTCATACTAAGACGTACTCCACATTGTAAGTATGAGCTGATGTGTGAAGTAGGAAATGTGACTATGACGATGTTTGGATGGTGATTGCATCTTGCAGTTGCTGATGAAATTAGTCGACGCACGCACACACCATGTTCAACATTCATTAAAACAACTAGTGGAAGAGAAGGTCCACAATGTGTGGGACTACCTTATGGTTCAAATGTTAAATGGGTTGACGATGATGATATATAAGAAATGTGCTGCGCGCGAATTGATAAGACGTTTTTATTTCACCTTACATTACATTACATTACATTACATTACATTACATGATTATTGTTTTAGGTCCAGCGGACTCTTCCGAGCCAAATCAGGACCGGACAAACCCCAATCCGCATAAAAGATCTGCTGAAACAACCCTAGTGGTAAAACGGAATACTCTCCACCAGCCAGTCACTTTACAATAAAGACATCCCACGCAGGGTTACAAAAACAAAATAGAATACAAACATCATTATAAATTATCAACAAAACACATACATATAAAATGCCTACATTGCTAAATAATAACATCATAGGAAGCCCTAGTGACCACCTGGCAGAAAGCGTCCAATATTTCCAAGATGATCCAACAGACCTCATACACAAACAAGTAGTCTTGTCCCGGAAGAGTTTTCAAGAAAAAAGGTAGGAGACTGGGCTAGCAAAGAAGACGATAGTATAGCGGATTGATAGAACAGAGCAGGAATGAGAAAGAGCAAATGAGAAAGACAGCGACAGTGGGAATTTAAAGCACTAAATTTCTAGAAAGTGGGGATACTATTTATACTGAAACCCCGGCACCCCAACGGGGGTATTTTATTTCACCAACTGTCTTTAAAAAATATGAAATCTGTGCACACAAACGCATACACCCAACATACATTGACACACAATCTCTCTCTCTCTCTCTCTCTCTCTCTCTCTCTCTCTCTCTCTCTCTGCCTCTCTCTCTATTTCACGCACACACCACCCTCTAATTGGCGGCCAAACTTTGGCTATTAACCAACTTTTTTCCCCCTCCTGTTGCAATGTTTCAATGGCAACCACAGCAGAATTTACAACAGTGTTCACCACAGCCAATGCATTACGTATGTAAATGTAATCCTCGCGATAAAGCTTATTTAAGGCACCTCAATAGCTTTTTTCTCCACAAGGCGACACAAAAAAGGAGGCCGTGTCAAAGTGTCTTTATGGTCCACAAGATAGCCAAATGATGGGAAGAGGAAGAAATTTCATGCTGGGTTTAGTAGGCCTGTTATATGCGGAGGGACATAACCCTGAAGGGTCAAGCAAGTCATTTCTATTTACTGTCCATGAAAGGGTAATCTCCTAACCTTACGATCGTAGGGGAAAGAGAATTCATGGGCTTGCCTTTCCTTAAATCTAGCTCTTTTCCCTCAACTGCAACCGTAAAATTAATGCTAATGGAGGTGGATTGTTGTTGGTTTTTTTTTTCTCCCCGTACGGTCAAAACTTGTATTCTATTTACAGTTCAAAATGCCTCCAAATAAACGCGCCAACTGACCTTTAAAGCGGGCAATGAAGACATTTAAGAGAATATTTAAGAAACGTGTGCGGTTCCTTCAACTGCAACGGCTACTAGGGTGGTGCATAGCAAAAGTCAAGGAGTCTGCCGAATAACAGTGTAGTGCAATGAGTTGGAGCAGGTGACGAAAGCATGGCGGCATTAAAATGTGAAGTCACTACTTGTCTTGTTTACCTTGTGTAAAATATCCAGGGATGGAATGGGAGGGGGGAGGGTCAGTCAAAAGAAATATAGGCGGAAAGAGAGACATGGACACTGAGAGACAGAGAAGGAGAGAGAAGGGGAGAAAGAGAGGAAAGGAGACAGAGAAAGAGAGAGAGGGAAAGAGAGAGAGGAGGTGAAGGAGAGAGAAAGAGACAGCAAAACAGACAGACAGACAGAGACAGAGAGAGACAGAGAGGTATGTGATATAAAACTCTCCATACACTCGAAAAAGAAAGTTCAAACAAAACTAAAAGACAGTCCTTTGTGTGCAAATCGCTCCCCAAGACCGGTCAGAACAAGACTTAAGGCATTTATTAGTGTTTGTTGTGTGAGCAGTGATGTCAACCCACACACACATTTTACTATCCTATCAAGTGTACAATTATCCTGAAGCTTTGTACTGATCAAACACACGTCACGCCCATCTTGCAGTTATCCGATCCTCAGAATCACGTGAAACAAACAACGCCAGTACTATAAACCCTGTCACCCCAATCAAAATCAAAGGCGGCTATAAAAAACTGATGTATAACAAACTTGTTTTTGCCTCTCTCCCTCCGCACACTCCCCCGCCCCCACCCCTTTCTCCCACTCTCCCCTCCATCCACTTTAATCCTCCAGGCCCAGATTGTTCGTTAGAACGCATATAGTCTTTTCGCTGTGATTGGCGTTGATTCTACTCGTGCTGCGTCTAAATTATGTATGCCACTCTGTGGCCTTGTCATCTTTCGGTCTACTGGAGAAGTACATGTATACAGGATTTTTTAAAATTCCATTAATTATTCATTCATTCATAAGATTATAAACTTATATCTATACAGGAATAATCAATTATGTCTTTTTTAAATCGTACACTTTTTTTTCTTTTTTAAATCGCTTATATTAACATTCGAAATACTGACACGAGAAATATGTTTTTGATTATGTATATAAGTGTGTGTTCGTGTGTGTGTTTGTGTGTGATTATGCATAAGTGTGTATGTTTGTGAATGTCTAAAATTATTTTAACAATGAAAAGACCTTAAATTAAAAAAAAAAGTTTAGAACAAAAAAACAACAAAGAAACTGAAAACACTCTTCTCTTTCTGTATGTCTCTCTCGCTCCCCTATCTACCCACCCTCTCTCTCGCTCTTTCTTTCTCCCTTTCTCCTCCCTCTCACTCCTTCATCTTAACCCTAACCTTCTTTCTTTTTTTCCTCTTCCCCCTCTTCTTTCTTCTTCTTTAGTATAATGTGCAATACCTGTCCATCGGGTATTAACCCAAATTTAGGGGAGCATGTAAGCGTACGTCCTCCATGTAATTCTTTCTGTCTTTTGTCCATCAGGGCCCTGCCCACCCCCCACCCCAATGTAAAGGGACCATACAAGCGTATCTCCTCACTATCGTTTTCTTCTTCTTCTTCTTCTTCTCCTCCTCTTCCTAATTCTTCTTCTTCTTCTTCTTCTTCTTCTTCTTCTTCTTCTTCTTCTTCTTCTTCTTCTTCTTCTTCTTCTTCCTCCTCCTCATCTTCCTAATTCTTTTTCTTCTTTTTCCTCCTCTTTTTCCTCTTCCTAATCCTTCTTCTTCTTTAATATAATAGGTAAACCTGTCCATCAGGGCAACGGCACAAATTAACTTAAGGGCGAAGCAGAAAGACTTGGATTACTTCCTCCCTGTATAAACGTAAGTGTATACACAAGTCCGAAAGCTGACAGCACGCAGACACCAGAGTGGCATACACAACTCATACGCAGTATAATTGACACCAATGGGAGCGAAAAGATCACACCCGCTAAAAGAAACATAATACAGCCTACGGAGTAATCTTATGTTACTTTACACGAGAATGTATAAAATTGCTCGGAGGCATATATAACGAAAGATAATTTTATCCTGGCAGTTTGATTTACACGTACAAAAGGTGTAATGGATAAATTGGTTCCCGAAATCTTTTAGTCGTTAGGGAGAAAGCAGTTTGGGACCTTTTTTTCCTTTCGGGAAGGGGGGGGGGACGGTAGTGCTCATCTCTTCTTCTTCTTAATTAAATTAATGTCCCCGGACACATAGAGCGTATAGGGGACTTTGTGCTCATGTCGTCTCCCTCTCATTGCCTTAACGTCCCGAAGCGAGGTAACCGATCACAACTGGGTGGGTGTGATATGGGGAGAATTGTGCGCTTGTTTCATTATATGTGTTTCGTTTGGTGACTGTCGTCCAAGTACGGCCACCCGTCCATGCTTAACGAAACGTTTCTAGTGTGTGCCCAAATCACTACGCTACTACGCCACCCTAACAGAAAAAAGCGTGCACAATGAACTGGGAAGCACAAACAAACAAACACACACACACACACACACACACCCACACACACACACACACACACATATAACATAGAGGATGGAAAATGACTATATTTTAACAGTGTTCCCTCCACACACACAAAATGAGAATCCTTGGGACTCCCAGGTATAAAATTTTAAGAGTCCTTGTACAAATTTTGAGAGTCCCCAAATCGGTGGATGAACGGGTTTTGGGGCCCAGTCAACCAAGTCAGAAGTGACATGATCGTGTATGATAGTTCGATCAAAGAATGGATTAACGAAAATTTCTTCTGTTCAGTGAATGTATTGCTTGGAGGAAGTTTACAATGCGCGCGCATGCGATTTTTAAGGACGACAACTCCCGACACAATCTTTAATCGTCTGCAATGGCAGTCTCAGTTGGGTTCTGATTCTGATTATGCCGTGAATTAGTTCGCCACTCGTTGGTCGTAGTTTTGACTTCAGCGATTCGAAAAAAATGAGGACGCACACATGCAAATTTTCCTGCGTCATTTTTCATATTTTGTGCGTAATTGACGCACTACAGTGCGTAATCGGGAACACTGTTTTAACAAAATATATTTTGCACACGCTCCTTATGTGTCCATCTATCAAAATGTCAAGTGTAGACCACGTCGTGCAGAGCAACTGAAATGCACTCAATCGACTCATTAAAACAAAGGTTTGAGCTTTGGACGTGTTGACTTCACATGCATTGTGAACCTGCCTATCGTGTTTCACGTGTTCGACTTTGTGAACATCGCAAAGCACTTTATTGTAAGTACTTCAGGTGGGTGCGCGATGCGATCAGGAGCCCACAGGACCCTTTCTTCACTAGCCACGCCTGTACCACACTGCCTAACTGAGACTGGTCGAGGCTCACGTTGGTCCTCCGAGAAGTCTACTATAAACAATATTAATTTATCTAAAGCATATGACGTGCCTAAGTATACTAAACAACCATAACTATACAATTACGCACCAATCCCACCGTTTTCTAGTGTCTTTCTATTGACTCAAACGATTTATCCGGGGAAACGAACGTGCTTTAAATAACCGTTGGCAGTGTGCGGTAGCGCGTTAGTGGTTGTCACTGATTCTCCGTATAGGTGAGGGCCTAGATACGTGGACGAGTGAACCGCAAACAATCCGTATACGAAAAAGGAATAAATTATGAAATGAACGCACGAATAAACGTCACACACCCACACGACTGGATTTGATAACCTGTCATGCATATTCCTAGTAAGAGGATTAGTGGCGGTGGGATATAGACTATGGTACAAGGCATTATTTGACTGAAAATTGTGTGCTATATTATATTTTGCCCTCGATAAGACTCGCCTCGCTAGTTCTTATAATAGGACAGGAGTCTTCTACTTTCTTGGGTCGTCCCCTATATGCTTTGGTGTGCGGGGACGTAAATTTAACACAGACAGACTTTCTTGGGGTCGGGTAGCTCAGTTGGTATAGCGGTTTACTAGTAACCGAAAGGTATCTAGTTCGAATCAATTCAAATCCCGGATTGGCCAACCTGTGACCATATTATTTTCTCCTTACCATCAACTGGTTCGCTGGTGTCAGAATACTGTGACCAGTAGTCGCCTATACGCTTCGGTGTCGTGTGACTATAATCTACGGTTACATTATATTGCATTCCTTTCTTTAATGTCCATCTGCCACACTGGACAATTATTTTGGCTTCTTCATTGGAGTTGTCCGCCATACAAGTGGATATTGGACTGCATTGAATTGGATTGGCGGCAGGAAAAGAAAAAAACACAAAAAGTAGAGAGGGCTCCTAACTGAAATAAAATAGAACGTCTAAATGAAATAAAATAGAGCGTCTGAAATAAAGTAGAGCGTCTAGCTGAAATAAAATAGTGCGTCTAACTGAAATAAAATAGAACGTCTACCTAGCTGAAATAAAATATAATATCTACTTAGCTGGGAAAAAAATAGAGCGTCTAGCTGAAATAAAATAGAATGTCTACCTAGCTGAAATAAAATAGACCCTCTAGGTGAAATAAAGTAGTGCGTCTAACTGAAATAAAATAGAGCGTCTAGCTGAAATAAAATAGGCAACTCTGGATGTGGAGCTGCAGAATGCGCTGGTTATCTTCAAGCCCCAGAGCATCCTAATGATGCACCAGGCCCATAAATCGCTGCTGCCTTAAAAAATAGGATTGTTGAGGAAGAAGAAGAAGAAGAAATTCTAAAAGCATGAGCATCCGACTGTGAATTCCATCCCTGTTGTTATCTATCAAGCATGACTACTCCGTCAAAAGTTCAGGATCTTTTCTTTTCTATTTTCCCGGTAGAAACCAGATCTGGACGGTAGAACCAAGCAACATTTCAATGGCCCGCGGCAAGGAATGCCATTTCAAAAAGGAACGTGAAATATGAATAACAATCCGATGCTTGGACGTGTTTGTAGGACAAAATAAAAATGAACAGAAGAGTAGTTTAACAAAATGTGTATACGTGCTGAAGCGGAGCAGTGAAATGTGAATGGACTGTGAACTGTAAGAAGTTCTTGTATGGGGAATATTCTCTCCAGCACTGTTTATGCCTTGAAGGACTTCAAGTTGAAACGTGTATACCTTACAAAGAGTCCGTCTTGAGGCATTCATAATAATAATAATAATAATAATAATAATAATAATAATAATAATAATAATAATGGACATTTATATAGCGCTATTAATTGTCTTTTTTAAAGACAAGAGCATAGCGCTATACATGAAAAGAAAGAAACAAGCATGAAACAACTTACAATATTGCACTACCTATCCTATCCTATCCTGTCCCATAACCCGAAGGTCGTAGGGGCACCACAGATGATCGTTTAACCAGCATACTCCATCTTTCTCTGTCCTCAGCAGCCCTCATGGCTTCGCTCAGTGTCAAACCAGTCCATTCTCGAATGTTGTCCTCCCACCTCTTTTTCGGTCTCCCCCTTCTTCTACCTCCTTGCACTGTGCCTTGCAGAATGGTCTTTGCAAGGCCTGATGATCTGGTGACGTGGCCATACCATCGGAGTTTCCGTTTCTTCACCACTGTGAGCAGGTCATCGTGTTGTCCAATGGCTTGTGTGATGGTCTGTCGGACTTCGTCGTTGGTGATGTGTTGGGTATAGGAAATGCACAGAAGTCTTCTGTAGCACCTCATCTCCATGCTTTGTATTCTTCGTTGGAGATCTGCTGTGAGGGTCCATGCTTCGCAAGCATATAGGAAGATGGAGATGACCAGAGAGCGCAGCAGTCTTACTTTGGAATGTAGACTGATGGTTCTGTCTTTCCAAATGGGCTTCAACCTTGTCAGGGCAGCAGTTGTTTGTGCGATCCTGGAGAGGACTTCCTGTCGAGACCCATTGTCTGACACAATGGCTCCTAAATATTTGAAGCTGTGCACTGTGTTGAGGGATTGGCCTTGTACTTTGATGTCCGTGTTGATGCCATTGGTGTTGTTGGTCATCATTTTGGTCTTCTCTGCACTTATTTCCATTCCATAAGCTCTGGAGGTGGTGTCAAGCCTCTGTACAAGCTGTTCAAGTTCTTGTTCCTCTCCAGCCAATCCATCAATATCATCCGCAAAACGAAGATTGGAGATTGCTCTGCCCCCTATGCTGACTGTGCCTTCGTGATCTGCAAGAGCATCTGACATGATGCGCTCTAGGAAGATGTTGAAGAGTGTTGGAGAGAGTAGGCATCCTTGACGCACACCGATTGTTGTTCTGAACCAGTTCCCGATGACGCTGTTATGGAGGACTGCACTGGTAGCCTTGTCATACAGGCTTTTGATGACTTCTATAATTTTAGGGCTGATGTTGTACACTTTCATGGTTGCCCATAGAGCTGCATGCCAGACTCGGTCAAATGCCTTCTTGAAGTCTATGAACACATGATATAGATGTTGTTGGTGCTGTAGGTATTTCTCACAGATTATTCTGAGGTTGAAAATCTGTTCAGTGGTACTTCGCCCTGCCATGAATCCTGCTTGTTCTTCAGCTATGATTTGTTCAGCTTGTGGTTTCAACCTGTTGAGTATTATTTTCAGGAGGACCTTGCTGGGATGGCTGATGAGGCTGATGGTGCGGTAATTTTCACACTCCTGAAGGTTACCTTTTTTGGGAAGAGTGATGACAAGCGACTGGGTCCATGGTGTAGGCCATTCCCCACTCTGCCAAATCTTGTTACAGATAATGGTGAGAGCATCAGTCATCGCTTCTCCTCCTGCTTGTAGCAGTTCCGCTGGTATGTTGTCCACTCCCGCTGACTTCCCTTTCTTCAGCGATTGCACTGCTGCCTCAACTTCTTCCCGGAGAATTGGGAGGATTTCTTCTTCTTCTCTTCTCTCGGGACATGCTAGAACTGATGGGTCTCCATTTGGTGTATGGTTGTAAAGGTCAGAGCAGTACTCTGTCCATCTGTCCAAGACTTCTTGTTCTTCTGTAAGGCAAATGCCAGACTTGCTTTGGATAGTGGAGACTTTGGGCTGTTTAACACTTGTCAGCCGCTTCACAGTCTGGTAGGCCTTCTTGCTGTTGTTCTTGTTCAGATTGTTCTCTATTTCCTGGCATTGATCTTCTATCCAGTTCTCCTTTGCTGTGCGCATGCCTTTTCGGATGTCATTGTTGATTTTTCGGTAGACATCAGCTCCCTGTGAGGTGTTCTTTTTCTTTTTTAACTCTCTTCGTTTATCACACAGATCCAAAAGTTCAGGTATTGCACTACAAATTATACAATGAGAAAAACCCACATGCAAAATCAGACAATACATAAAGTTAACCTTCTGTAAACAAGTCATCACAATCGCAACAAAATCCACAAGCATAGCCAAAAGCAGAACAAATATGTGTTGGGGCGAGGGGTCTATAGAATGAAGGATTTAGTCAGGATAGTAGAGTTTGAAGAGGTGAGATTTTAGAGCTTGCTTGAATGCGGGTGTGGTCTGCTTGTGTCTGATGTTGGCTGGAAGAGTGTTCCACACGATCAGTGTAGAAAACAAACAATCAATATCAAACAATAACGCTTTATCAAAGGCTGCAAGTTGGCGTCTCGGGCGGCTTGAGTTAAATCCTGTATTGGCCAGCGCCTTGAGCCAATCTTGAGCTGGATAAGCACTGTATAAGAACAACTAAAAAAAATAAAATACACGAATAAATGATCCAAACACTAAATAACCTTATACTAGAAACAGAAAAAATAAAAAAACACAACTTAGAATTGTAATAATAGTGGATTTTTTTTTCTATCTGAATGTCGCCAAAATCATCCATTTCAGCGTCAAAGATTGATTTTTGTTTTCAAAATTACAGTGACTGTTGCCCATCGAAAAACCTGAAAGAATGAAACAACACAATAATCTCTTTCAAAAAGTACGGTTTTGATTTAAACCAATTTATTTACACGTTTATAAGCCGCCTATTAATAGCATCAATGTTGGGTCTAAAAATAGCACCGCTGAGGGAGCGTGTATATGTATAGTAGCCACAGTTGTTTCTCTACACAACAAGGAAGAGACGCCTAACACTCAAAGCTTAAGAGTTCGAGTTGAATAAAGTTAGCCCTTATAAAAGGTAAAGGTAAAAGTAGTCCCATAGCCTTGTGGCCGTAGGGGAGCGTGATGTTGGAGATCACACTTATCTTGGGCCAGCGTAATGAGGGTGATGCCCATCTCTCTCCCTCGCTGCTTTACCTTCCCCCACCCTTAAGAGAGTGCGTACTCAGTCACAGTTGAGTCAACTGGGGGCGTTGTTATTTGTCGCTTCACGTTTTGCGGTCACCCAAGTGTTAACCGCACTCGACGGTGCTTAACTTGCGACACAGTAGCGAGTGCTCCAACCACTGCGCTATCCGACACCCATGCTATTCTATTTTAAACGTGACAGCAATGCAATTTCCCCCAGTAAAATCGTCGTCTCTGTCAGCAAAAACAGCATTAACACTTAGCCCTAGCCTTTTAATCCTTCGTATTGAAATGCACCTTTTAAACGGTATAGATTTGAAATTAAAATTTCTATGTAAATTTTGTAGACGAATAAAGTATCTGTCTCAGTCTATATACTGTGATCTTCATCAAATCATCTAACTGCCATTCAAACGCATAAAGCTAAATGCAATTTACGCCCAGCGCATGTAGGCCACATCACATTGAACTATGAACAACAAGCGATCCGTCACACGATCTCATCCCGCCCAACAGTCATGGTAAAATTAAGTAAGGAAATGGAGGAGATGGTGTAGGTGGGTGAGGGGAGGAAGGAGGGAGAGGGAGAGAGAGAATGTGTGTGTGTGTGTGCGTGGGTATGGGTGGGTGTGTGTGGGTGTGTGTGGGTGTGTGTGTGAAGGACGAGAGGGTTGGGGGTAGTGGTGGGGAAGATTAAAGCCATGGTAAATCTATGTTTGATCATGTCACAGCTCTAATTCCTTTTGCGTTGGTTCACGAACTCTGCGAAAGCTTTGAAATGTAACTTCACAACGGCACACAACTCGTCTACAATAATTAACTGATTTGCTGACTGGCTGACTGGATGATTGGTTGACTGATTTCAGGACTGCATGAATCAAATGTATCACTACATCGTCAATACAAAAACTAATTCATCGTATAGTATTGTATGTTCGGCCCTGTAGGGCGTGAGGATTGAAAAGCGTTAAGACAGATCATCGAAATTCATTGACCAACGCACCGTTTTCTCGTGTTGGTCAGGTTGTATACTAGTAATCTTCACATTGACTATCTGATAGCATGCATAACATGTTCGGCGCGGTGGGGCGCAAGATTTGGGACAGATCATCGCTTGCTCAAGAGTCCGTACATCACAGACATTGTTTTATATATCGCACGGCTTTATACTAGCAATATTCACAATGAGTATCTAATATTGTCGAGATATACCTACGACGTCAGAGCTAGTTTCCAAACATTGCTTTTGAAGTAATCCCCCTAGTGATCCTATCCTATCCTATCCTATCCTATCCTATCCTATCCTATCCCGTAGCCACAGATGATCGTTTAATCAACGTACTCCATCTTTCTCTGTCCTCAGCAACCCAGATGGTTTCGCTCAGTGTCAAGTCAGTCCATTCTCGAATGTTGTCCTCCCACTTCTTTTTCGGTCTCCCTCTTCTTCTACCTCCTTGCACTGACCTGATGATCTGGGGACGTGGCCATACCATCGGAGTTTCCGTTTCGTCACCACCGTGAGCAGGTCATCGTGTTGTCTAATGGCTTGTGTGATGGTCTGTCGGACTTCGTCGTAGGTGATGTGCTGGGTATAGGAAATGCCCAGAAGTCTTCTGTAGCACCTCATCTCCATGCTTTGTATTCTTCGTTGTACATCTACTGTGAGGGTCAATGTTTCGCAAGCGTATAGGAAGATGGAGATGACAAGGGAGCGCAGCAGTATTACCTTAAAATGTAGGCTGATGGTCCTGGCTTTCCAAATTGGCTTCAACCTCGCCAGGGCAGCAGTTGTTTGTGCGATCCTGGAAAGGACTTCCTGTCGGGACCCAATGTCTGATACAATGTCTCCTAAATATTTGAAGGTATGCACTCTGTTGAGGGATTGGCCTTGGGGTTTGATATCCGTGTTGATGCCATTGGTGTTGTTGTTTATCATTTTGGTCTGCTCTGCACTTATTTCCATTCCATAAGCTCTGGAGGTGGTTCGAAGCCTCTGTACCAGCTGTTGAAGTTCTTGTTTCTCTCCAGCCAATCCATCAATGTCAATGTTTAGTGATATTCAGTGGAATACAACTACATTCCATTCCCGTGCTGGGCAAGCTAAAAGTGGCACTTTTCGCAGACCATCTTAGCCGTATGATTACTCTGATGGTTCAGTGTTGATTAAGTTCCTACTCCCTCTTCCCCTAGGACGGTTATTGCCGCCTGCCGTATTGCCAAATGACGGAAGTGGACGTCAAGCTTCAATGTTCATTCAGACACCAAATATTCCTGATCCGCATCAAACGTTCATTCCTAAAGCAAAAGCACCATCCAGAGTAGGGGATTGTGAATTTAGTTTATTCACGCAGTAATACTCAAGTATTTTATTCGCGCGGAGAACGTTGACTCGATGGTCATGGTAAGCTTATGGGAGGTAAAAAAAAATTAACAACGAAAAAAAGGGATTTTCTATCTTTAATATTGTTAAAAGTGTTTCCTGGATCAGTCAGTGTGGGCGCAAGTGAGAGGGAACACGCGTGTGCCAACGGCTTAATCCACTGCGCTAATTATTAAAGACGACGTTATCCATTAATAAAGGAAGGATGGTCAGTTGAAAACAGGTCTTAAAAAGGCCTCCGCTGCGCAGAAACAGTTGGCGTCTAATTGCTGAACAGTTAATAATACGAAGACAGAAAATCAAAGACGAAGAAGAAAAGATTGGGAGGAGAAGAATGAGAAGATGATGAAGATGAGAACAAGGAGGAAGAGAAGAAGGAAGAGGGGAGAGGGAGAGAGAGATGGGGAGAGAGAGAGAAGAGAGAGAGGTTGGGAGAGAGAGATGAGGAGAGGGATGGGGAGCCGCAAAGCAAATTGCTATCTACCGAATCAAAACTGAAATGGCAGTGTAAAGATCTTCACTATCCTAACCTAACCTATACTATCCTATCCTATCCCATAACTCTAAGGTCGTTGGGGCTCCACGGATGCTCGTTTAACCAGAGTACTCCATCTTTCTCTGTTCTCAGCAACCCTCATGGCTTCGTTCAATGACAAACCAGTCCATTCTCGAATGTTGTCCTCCCACCTCTTTTTCTGTCTCCCTCTTCTTCTGCATTTTTGCACCGTGCCATGCGGGATGGTTTTTGCAAGGCCCAGTGCTAGGAGGCAGAAGAAGAAGAGAGTCAGAAAAAGAGGTGGGAGGACAACATTCGATAATGGACTGCTTTGACACTGAAAGAAACCAACGAGCTTCACAAATTTTATTAATTCCTGATATGAGCTCCCTCCCTCCCCTCTCTCTTCCTAATTCTCACCTTTCCCTTCTTCCCCAACTCGTGTCAAATGTTTCAGTTACATTCCAGTACAAACACAATATTCTCTGTACTGGTTCAAAAAACACTCACCACTCATCACAAATACTAACTCCTGTGCTAGGAAACGAAGTTGCACAAAGCATGCGTGACCAAACGCAAACTTTACGATAACCTTACCCATTGCACACAAAAGAAATGAATACAATTATATAATATTACTACAATCAGACGCTATTCATTCTGTGATGAAGGTCAATGTAGGCCTAGTTGGAATTCAACTACGCTGACTCGGCGCTCGCTGTTGTTGTTGAGTGCAAATGGCATGCGTGACCAATTCAAACTTCATGACAGTTGCACATTGCACATAATACATTTAAAACACATGGGTCTTCGGGCCAGTGCCGTCACTGGTAACTCAGTGTCGCCGAGTAGCTGTTGTTATATTTCTGCTCCTCCCAACTTCTTATTCTTCTTATATATGACTCCACGTGACAGTATTTTACGATATAGCAACAAGCCTACACTCATTGATGTGGTACAATTAATAACACATTTACAAACAAAGGTGCCGGGGGTTTCAGTATAAATAGTATCCCCACTTTCTGGAAATTTAGTGCTTTAAATTCCCACTGTCGCTGTCTTTCTCATTCCTGCTCTGTTCTATCAATCTGCTATACTATCGTCTTCTTCGCTAGACCAGTCTCGTACCCTTTTTCTTGAAAACTCTTCCGGGACAAGACTCCTATTTGTGTATGAGGTCTGTTGGATCAGCTTGGCAATATTGGACGCTTTCTGCCAGGTGGTCACTAGGGCTTCCTATGATGTTATTAATATTATTTAGCAATGTAGGCATTTTATATGTATGTGTTTTGTTGATAATTTATAATGTTTGTATTCTATTTTGTTTTTGTAAACGGGGGTTCGATAAGTTGGGGTGAAGCCTCAGCCGTCCCCTGCGTGGGATATCTTTATTGTAAAGTGACTGGCTGGTGGAGAGCTTTCGGTTTTACCACTAGGGTTGTTTCGGCAGATCTTTTATGCGGATCAGGGGTTGTCCGATCCTGATTTGGCTCGGAAGAGTCCGCTGGACCTAAAGCAATAATAATGTAATGTAATGTAATGTAATGTAATGTACAAACAAAGCCATGAAGATATTGAGAATATTCGCTTGTAAGTTTATGTCAGTCATTGGGACTGTATTTAACACTCACAGTGACAGTATTTTGATACCAGGTCACGCGTTGGTTTGGTACGCATACACATTTGCAAACAAAGAAAAAAAGATACCTTACACCAATACATTGCTTTCACCCGTAAAGCAAGATAAGTCGCAAACGCCGTAGTTGCATTTCTCACTTACTTCAATCGTATTTTATGAGTAGACCTACCAATACCGTTTCCTTACATGGGTACTCTGCAAGAAAGAAAGGGAGTGTACTGTCCAAAACATTCGCTCGTAAATTTAGTCCAAAGTCGCTGCCAATGTATTTCATTCCACGTACTCAGCAAAGTAGACCGACCTACATATTTTAAACTTAGATTGCCACACTGCAGTAAAAAAAATGAGGCGAAAGTAGAAGAAGAAGCAGAAGAGGAAAGATTGTTAACCGCTACCCTCTCAATCAATACAGAATTTAGGATCACAGGTCAAGGGACTAAGTGACTCGCTTCTATTATATATATTATATTATATATGTATAATAGAAGCGAGTCACTTAGTCCCTTGGCCTGTGATCCTAAATTCTGTATTGACAGGGGACAGTAAACAAGCGCGGGAGAGGTGGGTGGGTATCGCCCTAATAAAGCTGGCCAGGTGAATTGGGATGGGATGTCTCATCCCACCCCTCATTCCACTTATCCCCCCCTCTCAACCACTGAAAGGTTAAAAAAAATTAAAAGAATAAATACTCCAATATACCCGGTATATATGCATTATAGGTCACACCCATCATGGATTTCACCCTACATAAAGCATACATACGCCGAGGTGATTCACGCGTTACACTTTCTCGTATTGATTTTTACAATACGGTGCGTCATACTACCGTATCGCTTTAAAAAGATAATAAAACATATATATTTAACTGTTCCGCAACATCTGTGATCAGACAATGAACTGAAAATACAGAACACACACAAACACACACTCTCACACACACACACACATACACACGCGCACAGCTAGGGTAAGCGTATTCAATTGTGCATAGTTTTGTGGATCTCATAGCTTCTGACTACCTTACTCGATCGCAACATTCCACATGACTGATACTTTTAATCATCTATCAGACAGTTTTCTACATGTCTTTGTGTTTCAGTTTGTGACGGTTAAGTTTCAGTAAAACAAACACACAAACAAGGCTATGAAGGGACAAAGAGCCGGTATTGTCCAATACCACCTGGACCATAAAATCAATTAATAATAAATAAATAAATAAATAAATAAATAAATAAATAAATAAATAAATAAATAAATAAATAAAAACTATAAAGCTGATCAGTAATCACTAAATTCTTCAGATTTAAAATATTTGTTCATACATTTATGTCACCTTGAGCAGGAGTTACAAGCCAGATGACATAAGAAGGCATCAGACAGGCCTGTCAACAGCTATCGTCCTCATGGAAAACACATAATATCCAAACCCCTAAATCCAAATATAACAATTCTTACCCCCCCCCCATCTTCACCCTCCCCCCCCCACATCTCTCCTCAACTTGGCTACCTCTAATAAGAGTTGAAAGAGGCAAGGCAGCGAACCGTTACCGAAGTATTCCTAGCTAAGGTTACTGGGTAACTGTAACGGTGTCTGGGTTCAGTAGTTTTCCTACTCTTTTGTAACTCCGTGTAAATATCATACGTGACGACCCAATGCGCATGCAATACGACCCAAGAAAACTTTTTAAAATGCAGCTAAAATCGAGATCAAATACGCAACACACACACCCACCCATACACCCATCCACCCATAGACAGCAATATACACAGTATACTGTGTGTGTGTGTGTGTGTGTGTGTGGGTGTGTGTGTGTGTGTGTGTGTGTGTGTGTATGTATCTCTCTCTCTCTCTCAAAAAAAAAAAGTTTAAAAGTTCCGGTGTTTCGTTCCCTTTCCGGTAGAAGACTTCGGAATTATCTGAATGATTTATCATTGACTTAACCTTAAATTAACCGTTCATCTAAGTAAAGTCTATAAAATAACACTTACCATATGTTACTAATCTATACATAAATTATACCTAACAGGCTAAAAAAAGCAAAAAACGGGTTCAAAGGCGAAGGTGGATGTGAACGGAATGAATGAGCATGGGGGTCGGGGCGTGGGGTGGAGGATTGAAAAGTGGGTGGGTTGATGGAGAAAGAACGATACGATAGGTAAGAGTACTTCCCAGGCGTCCCCTTTTCGCTCTTTTCGCTGTCCTTTTCGCCATTTTCGCTCTTTTCGTACTTTCTGTACACCGCCTACTGTATCCATTGCACCCACTTACGTAGGCATGTCACGGATACGACGGTCACCGGACTAAAAAAACCGTGACAATGTGTTAAGTCTTACATTGTACACGGGATTCCGGCCTACCAAGACACAAAGCTCAACTATAATACAACCATTGGTAAACTCGATAAGAAAGTTCGAAAGGTCGTTTCTTTCGTTTTTTTTTTCTATTCCAGGAGGAGGCTTAAAAAAAAAAGTCCAACAGATTCAAACGTCTGTCCTAAAGGCTTTAACAGTCGTCCTCTATTTTACCTGGTACACCTGGTTCTGTAGCTTACGTTGCTAACATCCAAATATCTGACCTAAACGCAACGGTTTGGGTGTGTGCAACATCGGCGACTGGCAGCTCAACATTCAATAGATCCTGAGTTTACGGATGAGTTGTGTAGGTGGTTCCATGCTACAGAACTGCGCGCCAAGAATGATTATTTATAGTGTGCAGTGTTACAATGAGGGACTACAGAGCACCTGTTGTGGGGTTTCGGGTAACTGGGGTTTTCGAGTAAGAGGGGAGGCTGGAGCGAATTTGGTGGTCAGGTTTTTGTGGTGTGAGAAAGTAAACCTCCAACCTGTATAATTATGTTATAGCCTGGCCTACAGGTTAACATGGCAAAACATTTTCTTGTTCTGTTCTGTTCACTTTTTCAATTCTAAAGAAAATGTCTAGTCACGGTAATGTTTCAAAACACAATCCATGTAATATTAAAATCTTTTATTCGTTAGAAAGAACTTGGACATTGAAGAGAAAATACCTAATCACGTTTAATCATTGGGATCGTTAAGGCACCATCACCTGTATTCTTCCTAAGCATAAGAACCCTTTAAAAATACTATATAGCAAGAAGTTTTAACTCTTTCCCTGCCAATCGACGATATATCGTCGATCTGAGCCGCCATGTTTGTGCCAATCGACGATATATCGTCGATTTCAGTATTCCGTTTCGTTCCGGTTTTTTGCGCAGTCCAATCCAAGTTTTATTTTAACCAAAGAGAGATAACTCTTTCTACTTTCGTTCTCGATCGACACGCGCGTGGTTTCTTCAAATTGATTCGTTTTTAGAGTGTTTTTTGTGCATTTTACTGAGCATTGTGATGGGCACAATCGACAGTGTGTCAAACTCTGCTAATAATCAATATAATTTCAAACTGTAAAGTGTATTTTGATCCTAAATAAATTTTCTTTCTGGTGTGTGAAGCTGATTCAGTGATTGGAATTATTCATCCAGATTTTTTTTATCACTGTGGTATGTAGAAATATTTTTATTTTAGTTTATCATTTCAAAAAGATCAACATGCTTTCAAAACACATATTTCAATAACATAATCAAATTAACATTTTTGTGGTTTTTTTTCTTATTCTTCCCTCTTTTACCTTTAATTTGATATGAAATATGTCTATTTAACAACTATTATTGAAAGAACAGTAGCTTAAATGCCAAAGGTACTGAACTTTCTTTCCGGTGCCAGAGAAATGTCTGGCACAAACGTGGAAACATGCCTGGCAGGGAAAGAGTTAAGACTCAGATTAAGACATAATTATTACGTATCCATGTTCGGGCAAACTCAAGGTGAATTCAGAAATCAGAATTCCGTCTTTAAACGTTGTATTTTAAATATCAAATGTCTATTCCAGATTCAAATAACAGATATAATGATAGATTTACATTTTAATAAATGTTACAATTACACAAACTAGATGTAGATTGTGTGCGCGTGCGAGAGAGAGAGAGAGAGAGAGAGGTGTGTGGAGAGACAGGTCTGAAGATGGGTAAAGATTTTGTTCTTTTTAAGAAACAAAAGCAACTATAATTATCTTACATAATTAACTGCACGAGTCATGACAAAGGTTTAGGTCAACCAGCAAAACCAATAAATATTCAGTCCATCAATCGTGAGGGTCAGAGTTAGAAACAGTTGGATTTGGGGCGGGGTTAATGCTAACAAACCTGAACCCCAATTTCAACACATTACTTTTAGATGTTTTGCCTTTGATGTCCATGGGATCCAAATCTTAACTTCTGCCAGTTAAACTAACCAATATAGATCAAACCAATTAATTATAGTTTGGAACTGAAACTTTTCCTACCTGCTGCAACAGAACAGAAGACGGAGAGCAGGGCGAGGGCGGTTAATGTTGCCTGACTGCCCGAGGTCACCGCCATGCTCGATTTAACTTTCTTCTTCGACGAGATGGCATAGAATAAATCCAGATCCAGCTTCTTGCCAATCAAAGCACACAGATCCCAATAAAACAGTTAACTATTTTCACCGTGAGCGAAAACAGATAAGTCTTATTATCACAGCCGAAAATCAGTATTTTTTTTTTAAAAGGCAAAATTCACAAAACGTTTTCACACAATTTTAAAACTTTTCAACGAAATTTGTTATAAAATTCACATGCGCTTTCACAAAACAGTCGGCGCATGAGAAACACAGTCACAACGATACAATTCCTTGAACGTTTTCTCTCCTGTTTCTGTTCAACAGAAGCTGCAGCACAGCAGAAGTCAACTCACACACAGACCTCACTCAAGCTCTATCGCCTACCGTTTGCTAAAACGTGTGTGGACCGCATCGGTCACAGCTGACAGTTTTAAAGCGAGCTGGCGAAGCAGACGACACTGCGTCAAACAGCGCACGGGTCTAAAAATAGGCAAGCTCCCTACCACCTTTGGTTGACTGAAAATCCCGATTCGCGGCTCGCGGTGAGCAGGGGAAGTAAGAGCAGGCACAGGCGACGGAGAGAAGTTGTATTAGGCCTGTTACAAATTTCGTGTGATGTAAAAATATCACACGCTTACACGCTGTTGTTGAAAACATTGTAAGTATACAAATGCCGAACTAATAATAATAATAATAATAATAATAATAATAATAATAATAATAATAATAATAATAATAATAATTAAAAAAAAAATAATAATGATGATGATGATGATGATGACGACGATGATGATGATGATAATAATAATAATAATAATAATAATACTAATAATAATGATAATAATAATAATAATAATAATAATAATAATAATAATAATAATAATAATAATAATAATAATAATAATAATAATAATAATAATAATAATATTGTGCAGCTGATTAACTTTTGAAATTCTCTCTCTCTCTCTCTCTCTCTCTCTCTCTCTCTCTCTCTCTCTCTCTCTCTAGCTCATCTGCTACTTTCCTTCCTTCTACTTCCCTCTCTCTCTCTCAAAAAAAATTTTAAATGATAAACTACATGAAGAAAGGAGCGGCGTGGAAGTGCATAAACGATATTGATACTTTCCCCATACTTCAGAACTGGTTTTATGACAGGAAAATCTGCGTGATTCATTGTGAGCAAAGTTTTATATTCATTTCCCTTTACTAGATCATGCTCTTCATTGTATTCTTGGAGAGAGAGAGAGAGAGAGAGAGAGAGAGAGAGAGAGAGTGGTCGTGTGTGTGAATGTGTGTTGTTTGTGTGCGTTTGTATGTGTATGTGTGTGTTTGTGTGTGTGGTGTGTATGTGAGAGAGAGAGAGAGAGGAGAGAGAGAAAGAGCAATACCATTATTGAAGGGAGGGAGGAAACCGGTGTACACGTAGGAAACCCTCAGTGACTTGTATTTCTCGTACCTAATTCACATAAGTTCTTACCCCCTTTGGGGTGCCGGTTTTTTTAAGTATAAATAGTATCCCCACTTTCTGGAAATTTAGTGCTTTAATTTCCCACTGTCGCTGTTTTTCTCATTTGCTCTTTCTCATTCCTGCTCTGCTTTATCAATCTGCTATACTAACTTCTTCTTCACTAGACCAGTCATCTACCATTTTTCTTGAAAACCCTTCCAGGACAAGACTCCTAATTTGTGTATGAGGTCTGTTGGATCAGCTTGGGAATATTGGACGCTTTCTGCCAGGTGGTCACTAGGGCTTCCTATGATGTTATTATTTAGCAATGTAGGCATTTTATATGTATGTGTTTTGTTGATAATTTATAATGATGTTTGTATTCTATTTTGTTTTTGTAAACGGGGGTTCGATAAATTAGAGTACAGCATCAGCGTCCCCTGCGTGGGATGTCTTTATTGTAAAGTGACTGCCTGGTGGAGAACTTTCAGTTTTACCACTAGGGTTGTTTCAGCAGAACTTTTATGTGGATCAGGGGTTGTCCGGTCCTGATTTGGCTCGGAAGAGTCCGCTGGACCTAAAGCAATAATCATGTAATGTAATGTAACATAAATTCTTTGGAACCAGCGACTTTCGGCATAGGAAAGCAGCTCACTGGTAACTTTGCTGCCAAGCCACCCCTCAAAGTCCGTGGAAAACGGAATCAAACCGATCCATGTTTGGCGCCTGTGATTTGAACCTTACGTGGTTTGACCACGGAAGAATGAGAGTGTTTTGCTATAAAGATACAGGCACCCAACTAGTGTCACGTCCCAGTGCATTGAAAGTTACAAGGTGACTACCCTATTTGGAGCTCACCTCACAGGGCTTTCACAGTCCAGCGCTCCCATTGACAAAAAAAGAAAGGCGATCCATTTGGGAATAAACTAGATCAAGGCAGTGCAAAGGGGCACCACTCCACGGCAGTATTTGTTTCTTTTTTTTTTTCGTGCTAGTATGTGGTACGAGCGTTGCTATTTTATTTGCAGTTTGAAGTAATATAAGCAGTCTTTTCATTGAAATAAAGAGACATGCCGTTCTTTTCAGGACACCGGTTTTGCAACTGACACAGTCAAAAAGAAATTTTGTTGCGTAAATAAGCAGTTTATGGGGGAACCAAATAACATGCGGCTCAGACTATGATAAAAAAAAATTAACTGTGTTAGTTTTAGAGACGATTTAAATTTAATTAATTAAATTATTTATTTATTTATTTTTTAGTGCTTTAAATTCCCACTGTTTCTGTCATTCTCATTTGTTCTTTCTCGTTCCTAACCTGTTCTATCAATCTTCGATCTTCTTCGCTAGACCAGTCACCTTACCTTTATTCTTGAAAACTCCCCAAATTCCTCGTCTGTGTATGGGATCCGTTGGGTCAGCTTGGTGATATTGGATTTTCTGTCACTAGGTCTTTCAATGGTATTATTATTAAGCAATTTAGGCATTTTATTTGTACGTGCTTTGTTAACATTTTATAATGTTTATATTCTATTTTGTTTTTGTAAAGGGGGTTTCGATAAATAAGAGTACAGTCTCAGCGTCCTCTGCATGGGATGCCTTTATTGTAAAGTGACCGGCTGGTGGAGTGCTTTCAATGTTACCATTTAGATTGTTTCAGCAGATCTTTTATACATATCGGGGGTAAGTTCTCTTTTAACCAGGTTGTGATCTCTTTGCAGTCCGCTGGACCATATAAACAATGCCTAACTAACTAACTCCATCTTCCTATACTCTTGTAAAACATGGACCCTCTCAGCAGACCTACAAAGAAGAATACAAAGCATGGAGAGGGGTGATACAGAAGACTTCCGGGCATTTCCTATACCTAGTACATCGCCAAAGACGAAGTCCGACAGACCATCACACAAGCCATTGGACAACACGATGGCATGCTTAATCTTTCAAGAATGCTTAAAGTGGTAAAGAAACGGAAACTCCGATGGTATGGCCATGTCACCAGAGCATCAGGCCTTGCAAAGACCATCCTGCAAGGCATGGTGCAAGGAGGCAGAAGAAGAGGGAGACAGAAAAAGAGGTGGGAAGACAACATTCGAGAATGGACTGGTTTTACACTGAGCGAAGCCATGAGGGTTGCTGCGGACAGAGAAAGATGGACTACTCTGGTTAAACGGTCATCTGTGGTGCCCCAACGACTTTCGAGTTAGGCTTACGGGATAGAATAAGATAGAATTTAATATGACGATATTTACAGAAAGCGTTCTGGAATTCAATCTTTCAAGAATGCAATCCCAAAGCTCTGGTGGGATCCTTTGTCAGCACGACTCACTCTGATGAATGCTGAAACTGCTGCAGTTTTCAATGAACAGACTGAAAACGCATCATTTTTGATTTAAGATTGAACAAATGTTTGCCAAGTATTCACTCTGATTTTCTGTCTGTACTCTTATCCCTTGTTCTACCAAACTGTCGCAGTCCTATCATCCAGCCATGTGTGGCAAGATAGAGGACAACTAATTGTCTCTTAATTACGTGTAGCTTTCGGTGGGCCTCTAACCACCATTCTCAGCAAAATGAATGCTTAGTTGGTTTCTTGTTGCTTTATTTTATTTTTCACGTCTTCTTCTGTACTGCTTCGGATGAGAGTATAAACCGAGATCTAGTCTGTGGATGCACGCATTCCATCACACGGACTTGAGAGATCCTGACGCTCATGTCTAAGGGCGAGTGAGTACCGGCTACCCAAATCCACCCAGCTACAGTAGGTCCCTTCTCCCAATACCCGGTTGCCCCTAATTGCGCTCAGTTGTCTGGGCGTCGGATGATGCAAGTGAGCGCCTCGTGCTGCTTGGTTTAGATCCTGTATCGGCCAGCGCCTTGAGCAGTTCTTGAGCTGGGAATGGCGCTATATAAGAACGAGGAAATAAAGAAGTATTTTCAGCTTTTTTTTTTTTTTTTTTTTTTTTTTTTTTTTTTAGAATTATCATCCACAGTATAAAGGCTGCAGCTATGTTCTGTGCCTATTATCACTTTTCTGGTGTAATTTTATATTAATTTCAAACAATAAGTCATCTTTATACAATTTAATATCATCTTTCATCTTGTCATTTTAATCATTTAGTTTATTTATCAGATCATCATAAGCAAACTTCTCCTTGTCTCCTATACACTAGTGTGTCCGGGGACGTTAATTAAAAATCGTAATCGTAATCGAAGTATTTTCAGCGAAATTAATTTTAGACTTTCCAGGGATTTTAGAGTGGAGGCATTCAGTGAGATGAACCCAGGACGTGCGGCTGACGCGAGGACTTCTATCAATCAGAATAATATATAATATAAAGATAAAGGTAGTAAAGGTTTTCAGTCGTCTCCCTTTTCTCCAGGGCTAGTTTAAAGAGGGCGGTATTCATCTCCTCTCCTATATGTGGGGCCGGGTAGCTCAGTTGGTAAGAGCGTCTTGCTAGTAACCGAAAGGTCGCTGGTTCGAATCCCGGATTGGTCAACGTGTGATCATATTATTTTCCCCTTTACCAACAACTGGCCCGCTGGTGTCAGTATAAATCGGTCCAGTAGTCACCTATATGCGAAAGTGTCGTGTGACTATAATCTACAAACAACAAACTAAATAAGGGACTATCTTCCCAGGCAATTTCTTTCTTCTTCTACAATATTCTTATAAAGGTTACTGGCTTATTTTGTATGTGAAATACTTAACCTGGATGGCGCAGTGGAACCTTTGTTTGGCCACACGCTAGCAATGTTTCATGTTAAACAACGCCAGGGTGGGTTAATACTTGGATGGGCAATCATGCTTGGAAAGCAACAGCCGAATGAGCCCCACGTCCCACCCCCAGCCCCCCCCCAAAAAGAATGATACAAGCGCATGACTACATTTTGAGTCAGCCCAGCTGCGATCTGTTTGGAACATGGGAAGGTAAATCACCGAGGGAGAGAGAGAGAGGGGATAGGTACCGCCCTCATTAAGCTCGCCTAGAGAAAAGGAAAGTCCCAAGCGCCTCTCTCCCGTGGGGCCGGGTAGCTCAGTTGGTAAGAGCGTCTTGCTAGTAACCGAAAGGTCGCTGGTTCGAATCCCGGATTGGTCAACGTGTGATCATATTATTTTCCCCTTTACCAACAACTGGCCCGCTGGTGTCAGTATAAATCGGTCCAGTAGTCACCTATATGCGAAAGTGTCGTGTGACTATAATCTACAAACAAACAAACAGCCTCTCTCCCTAGCCACAGAAAGGTTACTGGAGCGCCTTTAGCTTTACCTACAATACTTTTCACATTCAAACGCAGGCCAAGCACCAATCACCTAGAAGATAACACCAAAGAGCTCCTTGAATGATAACACTATGAGCGGACTTCCACACGGCGTACGATCTTCACAACGTGCTTGCATTCCCCGTACATGACTGTCCAGTTATTGGAAACAGAGAAAAAGAACTTTGAACAGTATACAATTAGAATTCTTTTTTTTTTTTTTTAAAGCAACTTCCTATTGTGCATGTACAACAGTATTACCAACAGATAGCCTAAATTCGCCCTCAACATTGTTCAGTTATCAAAATCCACAGAACAAGATAGGCCTATTCACAGAAACAACTAAGCGGGAAATCCCTTAATTAAATAAGTTTACACACACGCGCACACACCCCCACACACACGCACACACACCACACTGAATACGTGCACAAATGCACCGCACTGTCCGGTCTATGACAACGAGTGAGAGTGGACTTTGAACTCCTGATACCCAACTCCGTGAGTCATTATTATAAACATTCCTTCTCTACCACCACACCCCCACCCCACCCCACCAATCGCCTGCTTCCTTGTCTGCCCCTCTCTCTCTCTTTCTCTCTCTCCTTCTCTCTCTCTCAGTCAATCTCTTCTCTCTGTCTCTCTCCCTCTCTCTCTCTTTCTCTCTCTCTCAGTCAGTCAATCTCTCCTCTCTGTCTCTCTCCCTCTCTCTTTCTCTCTCTCTCAGTCAGTCAATCTCTCATCTCTGTCTCTATCCCTCTCCCTCTCTCTCAGTCAGTCAATCTCTCCTCTCTGTCTCTCTCCATCCCTCTCAGTCAGTCAATCTCTCATCTCTGTCTCTGTCCCTCTCCCTCTCTCTCAGTTAGTCAATCTCTCCTCTCTGTCTCTCTCCATCCCTCTCAGTCAGTCAATCTCTCATCTCTGTCTCTATCCCTCTCCCTCTCTCTCAGTCAGTCAATCTCTCCTCTCTGTCTCTCTCCATCCCTCTCAGTCAGTCAATCTCTCATCTCTGTCTCTATCCCTCTCCCTCTCTCTCAGTCAGTCAATCTCTCCTCTCTGTCTCCCTCCCTCTCAGTCAGTCAATCTCTCATCTCTGTCTCTATCCCTCTCCCTCTCTCTCAGTCAGTCAATCTCTCCTCTCTGTCTCCCTCCCTCCCTCTCTCTCTCTGTCTCTCTCTGTATCTCTCTCTCTCTCTCTCTCTCTCTCTCTCTCTCTCTCTCTCTCTCTCTCTCAGTCAATCTCTCCTCTCTGTCTCCCTCCCTCCCTCTCTCTCTCTCTCTCACTCAGTCAGTCAATCTCTCTTTTCTGTCTCTCTCTCTTCCCCCCTCTCTCTCAGTCAGTCAATCTCTCCTCTCTGTCTCTCTCCCTCTCCCTCGCTCTCTTTTTCTCTCTATCTGGCTTTTTTGTTTGTTTCTCTATGTCTCTCCGTCTCTGTCTCTCTCTTCTCTCTGTCTCTCACTCTGTCTGTCTCTCTCTCACTCTGCTTATCTCTCTCTGACTGTCTGGTTCGCCAGTCTCTGTCTTTCTATGTCTTACTCTAAAATATAAAAACAGTCCACTCATTTGGTTAAAGCTCTCGGCTTCACCACTCCTTCGATATTTTATTCTTCACAATATTTGTTGTACTTTATTGCATGTACAGAGAGAGAGAAAGAGAGAGAGAGAGAGAGAGAGAGGGGGGGGAGGGAGGGAGAGAGAGAGAAAGAGAGAGAGGGAGAGAGAGAGGGAGAGAGAGAGAGAGAGAGAGAGAGAGAGAGAGGGAGAGAGAGAGAGAGAGATGGAGAGATGGAGAAAGATTCAAGGGAAGCAATCATGGTAAAACAAAAATACGAGGAAGTGCTTGGTCTTTTTGCTTTTTCTCTCCCCTTTATATTTAATTTCGCAGGACTGTTCATCGACCATGAAGTCGGTTTCTTTTTCGCTCCCTCACTCACACACGATCATTCACACATACACACATTCCCTATCTTCCTCTCAAACTCACACACGCACATAGACACACACAAACACACACACACAACTCTGTTTCTCCCTCTCTCTGTCTGTCTCTCTCTGTCTTGGGGTGTCGGATAGTGCAGTGGTTGGAGCACTCGCTACTGTGTCGAAAGTGAAGCACCGTCCGGTGCGGTTAGCACTTGGATGGGTGACCGCTAAGGTGTGAAGCGACAAACAACAACGCCCCCAGTTGACTCAACTGTGATTGAGTACCTACTCTCTTGAGGGTGGGGAAGGTAAAGCAGCGAGGGAGAGAGTTGGGCATCACCCTCATTACGCTGGCCCAAGATAAGTGTGATCTCCAATATCACGCTCCCCTACGGCCACAAGGCTATGGGACTACCTTTACCTTTACCTTTACTGTCTGTCTCTCTCTTTCTCACTCTCACATTCACCAAACCAATCAATAGGCGATTGGCTGAAACCTTACCAAGGGGATTTTCGACCCCAATTCCTAAACTTCCTTATGATGTAACTGGTCCACCTAGAGTGGAAACAACATTCAGTTGTGTTATGTGTCACACGATTTGCTTGAAAGTCTCTACGTCCCATGGCTAAGTTTACAGAAAAAGACATCCCGACTGACTACAGTAACAGCCAAAGCGCTATACAAACGTAGGGTAAGCAATTATTGACCGTTTTTCTTCTTCTTAAATTAGTGCTTGGTAAATAATACTCAACAGGTTGAAACCCCAAGCTGAACAAATCATAGCTGAAGAACAAGCAGGATTCAGGGCAGGGCGAAGTACCACTGAACAGATTTTCAACCTCAGAATAATCTTTGAGAAATACCTACAGCACCAACAACATCTATATCATGTGTTCATAAACTTCAAGAAGGCGTTTGACCGAGTCTGGCATGCAGCTCTATGGGCAACAATGAAAGTGTACAACATCAGCCCTAAAATTATTGAAGTCATCAAAAGCCTGTATGACAAGGCTACCAGTGCAGTCCTCCATAACAGCGTCATCGGGAACTGGTTCAGAACAACAATCGGTGTGCGTCAAGGATGCCTACACTCTCCAACACTCTTCAACATCTTCCTAGAGCGCATCATGTCAGATGCCCTTGCAGATCACGAAGGCACAGTCAGCATAGGGGGTAGAGCAATCTCCAATCTTCGTTTTGCGGATGACATTGATGGATTGGCTGGAGGAAAAGAAGAACTTGAACAGCTGGTACAGAGGCTTGGCACCACCTCCAGAGCTTATGGAATGGAAATAAGTGCAGAGAAGACCAAAATGATGACCAACAACACCAATGGCATCAACACGGACATCAAAGTCCAAGGCCAATCCCTCAACACAGTGCATAGCTTCAAATATGTAGGAGCCATTGTATCAGGCAATGGGTCCCGACAGGAAGTCCTCTCCAGGATCGCACAAACAACTGCTGCCCTGACAAGGTTGAAGCCCGTTTGGAAAGACAGGACCATCAGTCTACATTCCAAGGTAAGACTGCTGCGCTCCCTTGTCATCTCCATCTTCCTATATGCTTGCGAAGCATGGACACTCACAGCAGATCTCCAACGAAGAATACAAAGCATGGAGATGAGGTGCTACAGAAGACTTCTGGGCATGTCCTATACCCAACACATCACCATCGACGAAGTCCGACAGACCATCACACAAGCCATTGGACAACACGATGACCTGCTCACAGTGGTGAAGAAACGGAAACTCCGATGGTATGGCCTCGTCACCAGATCATCAGGCCTTGCAAAGACCATTCTGCAAGGCACAGTGCAAGGAGGAAGAAGAAGACGGAGACCGAAAAAGCGGTGGGAGAAAAACATTCGAGAATGGACTGGTTTGACACTGAGCGAAGCCATCAGGGCTGCTGAGGACAGAGAAAGATGGAGTATGCTGGTTAAACGATCATCTGTGGTGCCCCTACGACCTCCGAGTTACGGGACAGGATAGGATAGGAATACCAGTGTTACTTGCAAACAGCTCACCTTTGTTCGTATATTGTATTGCCAACATGGACTTAATTTGCTTGTTGTTGTTGTTGTTGTTGGTGGTGGTGGTGGTGGTGCTGCTGTGGTCGCCGTTGTAATTTTTGTTGTTGTTGTTCTTCCACCTCGCTGTCATAGTAGTAGTAGTAGTAGTAGTAATAATAGTAGTAATAGTAGTAGTAGTAGTAATAGTAGTAGTAATAATAGTAGTTGTTGTCGATGTTGTTGTTGCTGCCGCTGTAGTCGTCGTTGTCATTATTGTTGCTGTTGTTCTTTTACTTCGCTGTAATAGTAGTAGTAGCAGTAGGTGGTGGTGGTGATGGTGGTGGAGGTGGTGGTGGTAGTTTTAGTAGTAGAGTAGTAGTTGTTGTTGTGTTGTTGTTGTCGATGTTGTTGTTCTTTCCTCTTCTTCTTCGTCTTCTTTGTATGGCTATTTTTGTGTATGTGTTGTGTATCGCCTGTGTAAAGTTAGGCCTACTTTGTACACGATTTCATCTTTTTCAGTTTTTCCTTTATTGATATTTTATTCACACTTTTAAATCCCTTTTGTATATGTCGTTTCGAATGACCTTTGGTTTTAGTAGACGTTAATAACAAAAATACTACTATTTCGTAGTAGTAGTAGTAATAGTAGTAGTAGCAGTAATAGCAGTAGTAGTCATATTAATAGTGGTAGTCTTCTTCTTCTTCTTGTTCTTCTTCTCAATTACTAAATTAGTTTTATTGCTCTCGCCAAAAGGTATATTTGCTTGTGGATGTGTGAACCCGCGCGCGCTTTTGTGTACGTGTTTGTGCATGTGTGTTTTTTGTAGCCTACCTACTTCAGCGCGTGCGTGCGATGCAGTGTGTGTGTGTGTGTGCGTGTGTGTGTGTGTGTGTGTGTGTGTGTGTGAAAGTTGTGTGACTTTGCACATTATTTTGCATCTGGTATGAAGGTTAGCATGATCGAGTGTGGATGTGAAGTTTTCCTGTACTGAAAATACAATTGTCATAGTTTTCCTCGTGTCACTTGCAGTGTCTATATGACAGTTACTAAGCTATTGCGCAGTGCGACCAAATACTAGATGTTTGCTTTAAGCACAATGTGTATAGCCCTTAGCTACTACTACTACTACTACTACTACTACTACTACTACTACTACTACTACTACTACTACTACTACTACTACTACTACTACATTACATTACATGATTATTGCTTTAGGTCCAGCGGACTCTTCCTAACCAAATCAGGACCGGACAACCCCTGATCCGCATAAAAGATCTGCCGAAACAACCCTAGTGGTAAAACTGAAAGCTCTCCACCAGCCAGTCACTTTACAATAAAGGGGACGCTGAGGCTGTACTCTAATTTATCAAACCCCCGTTTACAAAAACAAAATAGAATACAAACATTATAAATTATCAACAAAACACATACATATAAAATGCCTACATTGCTAAATAATAACATCATAGGAAGCCCTAGTGACCACCTGGCAGAAAGCGTCCAATATTCCCAAGCTGATCCAACAGACCTCATACACAAATAAGGAGTCTTGTCCCGGAAGTGTTTTCAAGAAAAAAGGTAGGTGACTGGTCTAGCGAAGAAGATAGTATAGCAGATTGATAGAACAGAGTAGGAATGTGAAAGAACAAATGGGAAAGACAGCGACAGTGGGAATTTAAAGCACTACATTTCCAGAAAAGTGGGGATACTATTTATACTGAAACCCCCGGCACCCCAACGGGAGTACTACTACTACTACTACTACTACTACTACTACTACTACTACTACTACTACTACTACTATTATTATTATTATTATTATTATTATTATTATTATTATTATTATTATTATTATTATTACTACTACTACTACATTAATTTATAACGATCACATCTGTAGCCATTACAGCGATACAAGGCACAAATTACATGAATATGAATTGATTCTTATAGAGCGCTTTTCCATCTGAAGATCAGCTCAAGGGATGATTGAGGAAAGGATCTAACACAAACCGCTCAAGGCGTCAACTTGCTGCTTGCTGCGCACCGCCTAACGCCACAGACCACTGAGCAAGTCTGGTCTTTCGAGGGAAAGAGGGGGATATGACCTAGTGCTTCATGGGTGTGTTAATGTCCGTGCGGCACTAGCCTATTGAAGGACATGAGCGTCAGAGTCTTGAAGGTCCGAGCGATGTATAATAGGCCTATGCGTTGCGCATAAACTTGGGTTTATACACGTCACCAAGGAGCGTACAATTATGGTTTCGTTTCCTCTTTACATTAAAAAAAAAAACAACAACAAAACGAACAACATAAGCACGCATCAACACGGGAAAGTATGTCGCTATTTCACAGGGACTCAACCAAAGCTTTTTAGTTTTGAGGTTAGGTCAGCCAGGCTAGCTATAAATAGCTTCGCCGATGCAGGCAAGCTATAAACATCCCGCAGCAAGCAAACTGTGGAGGCACTAAACAGTACAGTACAAGAATATTACCTCCCTGTCCTGTGTGGAGCTACACTCGCGGCGGCAGCGCTTTCGCTGGAGAAGGCAACCTCTGTTTCATTTGATTGGCTCGGGTGACCAATAAACATTGCCCTCGCCCTCCCTTCCCTACCCTCCAACTAAATAAATAAATCTAATTTCAAAAAATGCAAAATATAGGCCTATATAAAATATCTATTACAGTTACGAAATATAAAAAGCTTTGGTTGAAGATTCAAGATTCAAGAATACTTTATTGTCTCAAACAGCGACATTAAGACATGCTTTGCTGACAGTACTACAACAAATTGCAGTAAATGTGTAAGAAAATACTATTACAAACATTCACTCATTAACAGGTTGGAAAAAAAACAAAAACTTCTACTATAACGAAGCAACAGGCAACAATAACGTAATAAAAGCAACAATAAAGTAATAAAATGTGCAAAGTTTCAAATTGAAAACATTTGGAGTAGAGACAAAATTAAGACAATCCAGCACACACACACACACACACACACACCCACCCACACACACCCACACACACCCACACAACACCATACACTAACACACACACAAACACCACACCACAGCACACTTCTGCTCATTCTGAGAGAGACATATTAACGTTTGTTTAATAGTCGGATGGAATTGGGGACAAAGCTAGATCTGGTTCGTACAGTGGAACATTTGGGTACACGGAAACAGCGTCCAGATGGGAGAACGTCATACTGTTTGGCCAGAGCATGTGTAGCGTCTCCCGCCGTCATCCTAGCCTTTTTGCACAGCACGACAGTCATACAACTCACGCAGACTCTTCTGCTGCACACCCTCTACTTTTCCGCACACTTACATCACTCTGTCAAACACATTCTTGTTCTTCACACTCAAGCCACCCTACAAGGATATAAAACCAAATGTAAGAACAGATTCAATAAAACACCTGTAAAAAAGAGCAGAGGACGGGCTTGTTCACGTTTCAGTGATCGGAGTTTTTGGAGACAGTAAATTCGTGATTGACATTTGCTGTGAAAGGACGCAGTGTTGGTATCAAAATTAAGTTTGTTGTCGATAACGGTCCCGAGATATTTGTACTCATTCACACGCTCCACTTTCACGCCATCAAGAACCAGATCTGGGATAACGAGGGGGTGGGTGGGGGTGGTTGTGGGGGTGTTCTACGGAAGTCAATCAACATTTCTTTTTGTTTTCTTCACATTCAGAGCAAGGTAGTTCTCTTTGCACCAGGTGGACAATCGTTGAACCTCTTGAAAGTAGTGCGAGTCAGAGTTGGAGAGATCTTCGAGAGTCGTATCATCAGAGTGAAAAAAAAAAGATAGATTACTTTTATATAGCGCACTTGCAAGCTCAGAGAGCTTCTCAAAGCGCTGTCCACTACTATCCAGCAATCACAAAATACATAGTTTACTTAATACGACGAGAGGCGTCACTGCTAGTAAAGTCATTTGGTTGTTTCTTGATTGGTCGAATTTCTTGAGTAAATAATTAATTAAGCACTTCCCGGCATTCATTTTGCACTGAGGTGTTGACTTTGCTATCTAGTCTTCAGTGTTAGAAAATAAGTCTTTTTCCTCGTAGGAAACCTAATAGGAGTTTTCCCATTGTCTATTTATAGCTCGCCGCTGTGCCAAGGTCGTTTCACGAGCGAGAATCTAGGATTATGTGAGGTTTGTTGTTACAAGTAGAGCGCTATCAGAAGCTCTTCATAAAAATAAATGTATTTATTGCGAAGGGAATCAAAAGTTCGTCTTCCACTCTGCTGCACTATCCCCTTCCCTTATATATCTAGGTCTGCCTGTATTCCTGACTGACAGTGTTTCTTCCTTCAACCCCCCACTCCCTCATACACCCCTTCTCTCTCCCTCTCTCTCTCTATCTCCCCCTCTCTCTCTCTCTCTCTAGCTCCCTCTCTATTTTTCTCTCCCCTCTCTTTCTCCGTCTGTCACACATATCACGAAACACCGCCACCACTTTCACCACCACCATCAGCAGCAGCAGCACCACCACCACTACCATCACGAAAACAAGCATCATCATCATCATCATCATCATCATCATCATCATCATCATCATCATCATCATCATCATCATCATCATCATCATCATCATCATCATCACTCCAACCACCACCATTTAAACATTTAATATACATAAAGAAAAGTTCGTAAAACGGGACATTGTGAAACAATGACTACAATACAGAGAGTTTTGATAGGGAAAATCCTTCACACTAAAACCCCCTTTTGTTATACAGACTACAGAGCAGTCGAGATCACTGCCGACACTATTACGACAACGACAGTCAGCTCAGGAGGGCGCTCCATAAAACAGCGTTATCTGAATGAAAAATTTCCCCGTACGGGATTTTTTGGGTCTACTTTTCGGTCTCCCCGGTCGAAGAAATCACAGTTCATCAGGCTGTTCGATACTTTCCAGTGTGTGCATTTTGCTCCAGCTCTTCGGATATAAACAATCTACTCATTGTATACGAATTCACAATTTACTATGTAAGTACTAGTCTTTATAAGTAATTTTCAGTATTTAGTTATCCCAAAGTTACCATGTTCTAATATTATGTAGTCTTACTAGTTGCCTCGCACAGGAAGGAATACAGCTGTGTTAAACATTATTCTGGTGTTTAGTTTGGGTTGTACATCAACACGATAGTTAGACTTTGAACCAGCGCTCTTCCAATCTGTATAGATACACAAACAGGAAATTACTAATTTTTTTTGGCGTAAGTATGTACTAATGTCTTCATAATAATAATTCCTATCCTATCCTATTCCGTAACTTGAAAGTTGTTGGGGCACCACAGACGATCGTTTAACCAGCGTACTCCATCGTTTTCTGTCTTCGCTCAGTGTCAAGCTAGCCCATTCTCGAATGTTGTCCTCCCACTTCTTTTTATGTTTCCATCTTCTTCTGCCTCCTTGCACCCTGACTTGCAGGATCGTCTTTGCAAGGTCTGATGCTCCGGTGACGTAGCCATACCATCGGAGTTTCCGTTTCTTTACCATAAGAATTGTGTAGGCTTACTGGTTATTTTAAATGTAGAGTATTGTTTGTGCTGGCGTTTCTAGAGTTTATACGAATGTAGATGTTCCTAATTGTGTTTGGTAGAATCCTATTCTATCCTATCCCGTAACTCGAAGGTCATTGGGGCACCACAGATGATCGTTTATCCAGTGTACTCCATCTTTCTCTGTCCTTAGCAACCCTCATGGCTTCGCTCAGTGTCAAGCCAGTCCATTCTCGAATGTTGTCCCCCCCTCCCCCGTCCCCCGCCCACCTTTTCTTCTGCCTCCTTGCACCATATTTGGTAGAAAAGCCGGGTATACAACTGTTTTTATTCATGGTGTGTAGTCTCGGTTTTTGTACAGCCTGAGCTAGGTCTTCGATCGATTAGACATGTTGGAGGAGAAGTAAGTAACAAAATTTGCCAATGTAAACAATACCGCTTTTGCATGAAACAAACCTGTATGCTGATCCTTACAAGGGTACAATGTCATTGACTGATCTTCGATTTCCTCTCACAGTGACGACAGCACTGCGGCCGATAATGATCCCTCTCCATAATCTTGCTTTTTTATTTTTTATTCTAATTTATGGATGCGTGATGCTTTCATTATTGTTGTTGTTGATGTTGTTGTTGTAGGAAATTTCAAATATGAAAATCCATTTTTCTGCCTTCTGTCAGAGCGATCTATTCAGGTCGCCGAGTTTCTTCTTCTTCTTCTTCTTCTTCTTCTTCTTCTTCTTCTTCTTCTTCTTCTTCTTCTTCTTCTTCTTCTTCTTCTTCTACTTCTTCTCCTCCTCCTATTGTTGTGGTCGTTCTTCTTCTTCTGCTTCTCCTCCCTCTATCCCTGATCTTGATCTTTGCAGTGCTAAAGGACAGCACGAGGCGCCATTTGTAGAGCGTAGTTTCTGTTGCTGGCAATCGTAAGATGATCAGGCTTTTATCGCGTAGTGTAAGTCTTACTGGTGTCTTACTGGTGACTCAGTAGACTGCTTAGATTGCTTAACCACCCCAACTATAGATAGATAATAGCCTGCATTCCTAGGACATGATCATCATCATCATCATCATCATCATCATCATCATCATCATCATCATCATCATCATCATCATCATCATTAGTGGGTGGCCTCGTGGCGGAGTGGGTAAGTGGCCGGTTTCGTATGCCGAAGGTCGCGGGTTCGATTCCCGCAAGGGGCGAACTTATGTGACTTAGATACGAGACTAGTGAGGTCACCGAGGGTTTTCTCCAGGTACTCCGGTTTCTTCCCTCCCTTTAGTAATAGTAATGGGCGCAGTCAATCTAAACTTAAAAAAATTAAAATTCCATGTTCTTTCCGTCTTCTAATAGAGATCTCCCTGCCTTTACACCACATGGTTGAGTGTTAGATGTGAGTTTGTTGTGTGTTTTAGAGAGAGTGGGTGGAACGTGTGAACGTGTATGTTGGTAGAGATCGCCGCGCTTTGAGCCTGGTCGGTGATTTTGGAAAATACGCGTTTAAATATAGATAGATAGATAGATAGATAGATAGATAGATAGATAGATAAAGCGTCCAGTATCATCATTATTATCATCATCATCATCATCATCATCATCATCATCATCATCATCATCATCATCATCGTCATCATTATATCAACTAAGACAACGCCTATTGTAATGCCCAAACGTGCCACAGCCTTAGGGTATAATTATGCGGCTGTCATGTTTGTTAAGGCCAGAGACTACCTGCAAACTGTTTTGGGGGGTAAACTGCGCTTATGGGAACGCTTTCACAATAATAATATGGGCTAATAAACTACGTACTGTAAAAGTTTGTTTTGAACAAAAGGGGCCGAAGATTGACGGTAAGCATAATAGTGAAACTGGTGCTCATGGCGGAAATATTTACACAGAAAATCGCTAGTGTCGGTTTGGCCATGTTAGCCTACAAACCCTACTTGACAGATTACAAGGCCGTATCGTTTTGCTCGACGTCGAAAGGTGTGCGTCTCGTAACATGTATTGCTTCGTAGACCGTACAGTAAAATCCAGTGCATAATCTGATGCATGCAAAGTACTGATAACGGTACAGCTTTTGCAGTAAAAGTATATTAATACTATGTAGTGCATTTGCTTCCTTCATCCAATATATTACAAGGAAGCCCATCATGGAGCGATTTTATACAATGCAATTCTTTATCAAGAGGTTAAGAGGGACAACATTTAAGGAACACAATTTTTTCTTTAGTTATAGCCTGCCCGTCTTAACAAGTAAAGACGATGATATTTGAGACTTATTTGTTTGTCAAACTTTAACACACAAAACAACAACAACAACAACAATGACGACAACAACAACAAAAAAATAAATAAAACGTTCTTATTTTTAATTTTGTTTTTCAACCGAAACTAAAGTTTCCGTTTGGAAAATAGCGACAGCGTTGTTGCAAAGTACATAATTACCACATTTCTTTTAAAGCTTGCGTTGTTTGGATGAGGAAGAGTATGCTATGTCAATCTGTGCTTAGTTTCTCAATAGAAGACCGTCACAAAATAATCGTGTGCTGTAACACGTTTGGCCTTATTGCCACCAGGATTGTAGCGCGTTGGCAGTCAGATTGGGGTGGTGGCAGTTTCACAAGTGGTGCAGCGCTTGCACTTGTGAAATATAGTGACGACGTTGTTTACATCGTTAGAACCAGGAAAACTGTCAATGCGTGCGTCTTTCTGTGTGCGTTTGAGTGTGCTGGGAGGGAGGGTGCGTGAGGGTGCAAGGAGACAGAAGTCTATATAACATGTTCACCGAGTGCTGTTGAAATGTAGTGTGTGTGTGTGAGTGTAGGTGGGTGTGAGTGTGGGCATGTAGAAACGACAGTGACACACTCATAAAACTCCACATGGTTTCTTTTGACTTTTTTGGAAGGCTGCCCTATTTTGACGTCAAAATAGGATTTCGGTATAGATACAGCTGTTTTAGACTTAGGGTTAGGCTTAGGGTTAGGTTAAGGGTTAGGGTTAGGGGTAAGGGTTAGGGTTAGGGATAGCTTCAAAAAATTGAAAATGTCAAAATAATGTCAAGAAAATGAAAAGTGTTTCAAAATATTCCCTGTTTTTTTCACAACAGTCATCAGAATGTCGTTTTTACAAAAATGAAAAAATGTGTGTGTGTTCGTGTGTGTATTTCAAGATTCTTGCCCGTTCGTAACGATGCTATTGTGCACGTTTTACATTATTTTGTCATTGGTGTTTGTTAACCTCTGTGTTCAGGCTTCATTCAGAAATTAATATCTCGAAATATGAGAGTGAGTGTGTGTGTGTGTCTGTGTGTGTGTGGATGTGTGTGTGTGTGCTTGCTTATCTACATAACTATGTGCGCCTATGCCGCGACAATACACATACTAAGGGCTACGTAAACTCTCACCGCGTGTATAGGTGTATGACTCACTGCTAATTTGTCCAGATTGCAAAAAGGAAGTTAAAATGTAAAACAAAACTAATGAGTCATTATGTGTCAGTCCAGACACAGTATAGGGAGATTTCTTCGGGCAACCATTGTGTACTTCTGTTCTGAGTAATAGTACCTATTTTGAAAGAAGCCAAACCGGGATCCTGTGTAAATAGGTATAGACCGATATCACCTACAGCTCATGTTGGCAAAGTACTGGGGAAAAATAAATAAACGTTTGTGATGATTGTGAAAAGAATGACATTATTCCAGTAAATCAAGCTGGGTTTAGAAAGGGTACAAAATACTAGTGAACATCTTGTTAAATTAACAAACCAAATATAAAAAAAAACACAATTCGCGAGAAGAAGTATTTTAGCAACTATTTGAGGCTTACGATACAGTATGGGCCTCTCGCTTATTACTAAAATTAAAGAAAATTGACATCTCTGGATACATGTTTCAGTATGTAAAAAACTTTTTGTCCGAAAGATAAAATGTGTACCAGGATAGGTAAAACATACTCAGAATTTAAGAAAGTAGATCTAGGGATTCCGCAAGTCTCAATGATAGCTCCTATGTTATTCAATATTTCAATATTTGATCTTCCCAAAGCATTAACAAAACAAACTAATATTGTACAATAGGCAGAGGATATTGCAATATGGATTAATACATCACTGATAAAACATAAAAACAAAAGAACCATAAATTATATTCAAAAGTTATATCAAAATGAATTAAATGTACTTTGCAAGTACATGAAAGAAAGTGAAACTGGAATTATCAAAGAAAACAACTTACCCAATGTTGTTTAACAATGGTCAAAATCCTAAGTATTTACCAACAGTAGAATTTGATGGAACTGAATTACAATATTAAAAAAAATTAAATTCCAAACTAAATTGGAGAACTCATATAGAATACATAATTACAAAAGCAAGAAGCCGCCGTTTTGGAGTAATAATTATATATACATGTATATAACTGTAATCTGTGTATTTTGACTGATAATTGACGAGTTTGTACATTCGTGAAGCTATTATTTAGGTAGAATTTAGTTGTAAAATTACCCTAGCAAGCTTACTCGATATAATCAGCCTGACTGAGCGAATTGTCCGTTCTGAATAAGCAAATAGAAAAACGGAACGTAAATAGGTCTATAGCGCCAATCTCATGCAGCATTTCATGTTTGTACTGAAGTGGTTTAGCTGGTGAATAGATTTCTGCATGGCATGGACTATTTATGTTCTGGTTATTCTAGACCAAGAGTTGTCTAACTTGTTTATTCATTACTGTGTAATTTATATACAAAAAAATATTACGTTAGTATTAAATATAACTATAGGGTTTGACACACTTTGTAAATTCGGGAAGTTTTTATTTTAGCTTGGAATTTACTTTGTAAGATTACCCTAGTTAGGGCAACACTTATCGTTAACCTGTAGCTCTTGAATGGAAGTTTGTGAATTTATATCTTCACGATGGTGAAATTTAGTTGTAAAATTACCCTAGCAGTAACTTTCTTTATTTTGGGCGGAAAAAAAAGGTAGGCCTACATTTGGGAATGTTTCGGCAATTGTAGTTCATTGTGGAATGTAAGTTAATGTTTGCTGTTATTATATTTCAGATAAACTGGACTTGTGGAATACGACAGTCAACGGATTGGTTTGTTGTGAATTTGTGTATACGCTAAACGTAATGAAAGGGCGTCTGTAATACCTAATCACAATCGGTGTTCGTGAAATCAGTCAGTGCTTGACATTGTGTCTAGTTCAGCAGCGTTAGAATAGGCATTATCCCTAAATAAACCGAAAGTAGAGTTGCTTCCCCTGAAAAGCGGTACAAAATACATGTTGACAGTACGCCTAAATAAACCGAAAGTAGGTCAATGAGAGTTGCTTCCCCTGAAAAGCGGTACAAAATACATGTTGACAGCTATTTAGGAAGTACTCCTATTTGGCATGAGCCCAAGCGCCCGGCGAGCCTTATTATTTGTTTGGGCACGCAGATCTTAGTTGACAGTGAGCCCCACGGGCGCGTGTGAAATCCTAAAAGAAAGTTCTCACTGAAGCTTCAGCTCCCTTGGAATAGTCAACATCATAATAAAAGATCGGAGGAAAACTTCAGAGTGACGGCAACAGAAATATTCCGTTGCACATCGCATTCTTATTGTCTCCATTCGTTTTTGGTTTTTTGGTCGGAAATAGTCTGGCCTTATGCATGAAACACTGTATGAAATACAGACACTGAACGTTCAACGCTAGATCGATCTGAGGCTGTGTTTCAGTTACTGTCTTTTAGACTGGGAAAATGCGAATAACCTAGATTTGACACTTATTTTTGGTTACTGTGCAGCTGCGAATCAACTTATCTCACACCTTGAATCTCAACGGAAGCTGACTTTTAAAGACGGAGCAACTGTAAATCTGATATTGAATCTGTGATTGGCATTGACTGGATCTAATCTGCAGCAACAACAGAGACATCGTCATCATCATCATCAGCAGCAAATGAAGCAACTGCAACATTGACCACAGATTTCTTCCATCAACGAAATCTGGACCAGTAACTACAGGTGCAAGAAGTACTACTGCAAAAAAATAAAAATATCATCAACAACAACAACAACAAAAACAACAACAACAACAACTACTACTACTACTACTACTTCATCATCTCAACAACAAGAAGATCAACATCACTGACTGCAGCAACAACATGGCGCTTGATCCGATGTTTCTCCACCGACCGCGGGCGTACAAAGTGAGTGTAGCGGCCATGATAGTGTCCACTCTCTTCATCGTCATCGGCTACTGCACGCAACACTGGGTGGACAGGAAAGGAGCATATGGTCAGTACTGTCATCATCATCATCATCATCATCATCATCATCATCATCATCATCATCATCATCATCATCATCATCATCATCATAGTCTTCGTCGTTTTCCTCCTTCTTCTCCTGCCTTTTCTCATCTTTATTCTACATATCCACATCATCTTTATCAATTTCTTCTTCTTTTTCTTCTTTTTCATCATCATCATCATCATCATCATCATCATCATCATCATCATCATCATCATCATCATCATCATCATCATCATCATCATCATCATCATCTCCGTAGTCTTCGTCGCCTTCCTCCTTCTTCTCCTGCCTTTTCTCATCTTTCTCCTACTTATCCACATCATCTTTATCCATTTCTTCTTCTTCTTCTTCTTCTTCTTCTTCTTCTTCTTCTTCTTCTTCTTCTTCTTCTTCTTCTTCTTCTTCTTCTCCTTCTTCTTCATTCTCGTCCTTCTCATCCTCGTCATTCTCCTTCTTTTTGTTCTTCATCATCTTCTTTTTTCTCCTCCTCCTCGTTCATCATCATCTTCTTCTTTTCTAAAGCTTTTGTTTAAATGAGTGATGTCTAATAATATTCTAATTTTGTTTTGTGTGAACAGGTAGCTTTGGCCTGTGGATCGACTGTTCGTTTGAGAAGAACAACAACGGCTGCAGCAGTCACTCTGGAACGCCTAGCCCCATCGGTCAGTGTAAATACATATAGTGATGATTTTGATGATGATGATGCTGATAATGATATTAATAATAATAATACAGTTGATTTATATAGCGTGGTACCCCAACAGACATGGGCTCGCCACGCTTTACAATGTACTAAAAAGCAATAATATTAAAACAAAATAAAATATGTAAAACAAAAACATGCCTAGTAAAAACTGCTAAACCAGGAGTATGTACATTAATTAACAGTAGACACACACACACACACACACACACACACACACACACACACACACACACACACACCCACCCACACACACACACACACACACAGACGCATGAGCGCCTGGCCAAAGTACATGTCCACAATAAAAACATTCATTATCACATCATTTAACAAAGCAAAACAACTAAAAACATTACACACCTTAAAAACAAAACATAACATTGTAAACATTTCTTAAGACAGTAAAATACAATGAAAGGACATGAATCACAACATTAAAAAGGACTGGACTCAACTACAACAAATACATTTAACTAAACTAGTGTTATAAAAGAACTTGGACGACATTGGTAAATACCCTTATATAAAATTAATAGATGACCTTCAACACGGACACAAGCATTCACCGCGAGGTAACAGTTTAAAACTGGGCAGTCGACTGGATGTAAGCAGGAGGAAGAATTGTGATGTTCGTTAGTTCAATCAGTGGGAAAATAATGCTTGAAAAGATGTGTTTTGAGTGCTTTCTTGAAAGTCTGCGTGGATGCAATACTACGAATGTTAGCTGGCAGCGAATTCCATTGTTTAGGGCCACAAAAAGCAAAAGATCTTTCACCGTATGTTTTTGTGCGTACTCTTGGTGTGGTGAGGACATGAGTGTCTGCGGATGAACGCAACTGTCGGGCAGGTGAGTAAGCAGACAGGAGTTGACTAAGATAGGATGGACAGGTATCAGAGAAGAAACTGTGACAGAGAACTGACAGTTTGTAGTCAATGCGTGCTTGGATAGGAAGCCAGTGAAGGGAAAATAGTAGTGGTGTCACGTGATCGCGTTTTTTTGCTTTCAGTATGAGCCGTGCTGCAGAATTTTGAACCTTTTGTAGTTTATCGATCAAAGATTTAGGGCAACCCGTGAGTAGGGAGTTACAATAGTCAAGACGAGAGAGAACAAAGGCACACACCAGAGTTTTGGTGGCATATACTGTAAGATACTGACGGATTGAGCTGATTTGGCGAATGGCAGTGTATGCAGAACGACAAACATGTGAAACATGGTTATCAAGGGACATGTCATCAGATATGATATAACCGAGATTCCTGGCAGAGGATGAGAAAGTAATGTCAGAGTTGCCAACAGAAATAGAAGTAGGAAGGGTAGAGTGTGAAGACAATCTAGGATTATGGAATAACAGCGCTTCTGTTTTGTCATCATTCAATTTAAGTTTGTTGTTCCATGACCTTACATCAGAAATGCACTGCTGCACGCTCTGGACGGAAGAATGAATCTCGGAAGGACGGGAAGAATTGTACAGCTGTGTATCGTCAGCGAACGACTGGTTATCAATGGCATGATTATCAAGAAGTAACAGCAATGGTCGGGTGTACATCACAAAAAGCACAGGTCCTAAAACAGAACCCTGTGGCACACCAAAGATCATTTCTGTCTCATTAGACACGTTGCCATCCACAACAACAGCCTGCTTCCTTTTGAAGAGATAAGACTGAAACCAATTTAGTACCGACCCAGTGATACCAAAATGAAGCTGAAGAGTTTTAAGCAAAATGTCATGATCTACGGTATCAAACGCTGCAGATAAATCTAGCAGAGTTGCTCGGAGGTCGTAGGTGCACCACAGATGGAGTACGCTGGTTAAACGGTCATCTGTGGTGCCCTTACGACCTCCGAGTTACGGGATAGGATACAATAAGATAGGATAGGATAGGGATTGATAATGATGGTAATAAGTCGACGACGTCTACATCTACAACGTCAGCGACGACGCCAATGATGATGATGATACTGCTAATATTGCTGTTAATGTAACTCATTATTGCTGTGACGTTAACGTGGATGGTGTTGCTGCAGCCTCTACTAACGATGATTACGATAAGGCGAAGTAGTGGCTGCTGCGGCGGCGGCGGCCATTTGACCCCAATTGAGATTCTATTTTATTACATTTGCAGACGATATCTTGAGGGTGCCTCAGATCATGACGACTCTAGAGGTCACGGGACTTGTGTTCGGGAGCTTCATCGCCATTGCCGTCAATGTCCGTCGTTTCGTCCCTCGTCGTGTTCGTCAGCGTCATTTCGAAGTCTTCTCTGGGGTGTCAGGTAAATCCACGGTTCCAAGTACAACATGGAATTTGCTTATTTTCACCCTGTTGCATACTTACGTGTGACCCGAATCAACTATTATTTAAATGGGCGTGAAAATGAGGTAGGCTAAGAAATAAAACTTTGGATGCACGTGTGAGAATGCATGCCCAGCTAAACAGATGGCAAATGCTCCGACAAAGCAAAAAAGCTTTCTCCACACCCCATCAGCAGCAGACAGAGTCAGTTTTATCTATTACGTGGGGCGAGGAGGGGAAAAGCTGGAGCTAGGTGACACACACACACATATTTGCAATACATCACAACTGGGTTTATTTAAGAATGTAGGAATCGGAAAGTGATTTTTTGACGGAAAAGGGTTAGGGCAAGGGCTAGGGATAGATCTACAACTAACCCTTACCCGAACCCTTGTCTAAAAAGGTGACCTAGTTCGTTTCCTATAGGCGACGAAATAGGTCGAATTTTCGTCAAAATTTCTCCGAAAATTGACTGTATTTTCTCTGTCCCGGATAGAGCACTCCTGTGTACTTAAAACAATCTCATGCACTACAACTGCACTCCCATGCACTAAAAGAGCACTCCCGCGCACTTAGAAAAAAGTGGGGTCCTGGAAAAAAGTGGGTTCCAAGCAAATAAACCCATTTGTTACTAAGAAAGACAAGGTCTGCTGCCCATTTGTGCGTTTATTCACGTGCACAAACACCCCCCCCCCACACACACAGGGGGCACAAACACCCCACTCCCCCCCACACACACAGAGTCCTGCTCGCTCGATCATTGACATTGCAGAGTTTACAGCAAGGCTATTGGTGTGCGCAGGTCTATTGGGCTTCATCGGCGGAACGGTGTTCTGGGTGGCCAAGGTGAAGCTGGACACTGCCAACAGCTCCATCCCACCTTCCACCCTCTCCTGGTCCTTCTTTTTCGTCTTTCTCCCCAGCATCGTCTGCGTCGTCGTCTTCTTCGTCGTCAGCTGCAAAAAAGACGTCCTCACCGGAAGTGACGAAGAAAACATCACGGGAGCTGCCGCATCTCGCGGAGAGCGCCGATCTCGCAGCAGCGCGAGAAGAGGTGGTAGAGGAGGAGGGGGAGGAGGTCGAAGGTCGAACAGCTCGCAGGCGATGAGACCGCAGTAGTCACTGTGTTCACAGTTGTGTACGCTCGCAAGGGTTATTATAGCTTATATAGTCTAAAGCTGTATACAAAACTTTCAGCAGTGTTTATTGCCGTAGACGGTTTCTCTGTCAGTCGGCCCCTCAACTGTCTTTATACACTGTCTGCCTATCTGTCTGTCTGTCTGTCTGTCTCTCTCTCTCTGAGCCAACACACATTAAAGTATCCCCAAGTGGAAGAACGTGTTTAATTTTGACGGAATCGGGTTTACCTTAAAGTTGGCATTGGTATTACATTAAACAATGATTAAGTGGGATTTTGTACCTCAAAGCATTTGCGAAAATTTGAATTTTCCATTTCTGTTCCGACAGGGAGTAATATCCCCTGTTTCACGGGACATCAATACGCTCTACGATCTACTAGATGATATTTTTTTTAAAGAGCTAAAGCGGTAGATATTATCAGGCGCAAAAAAACTACGAAGTTTATTGATTTAAAAAAATCAACTGCTATACTTTCGCCCACAAATGCGAACACTCCGACCGCAATTGCGAACACCCATCTTTTGTTCATTCAGACCGAAGTTTGTTAACTTTAGGTGTAGCGTCACTAGCTGAAAACCATACAGATTCGTGTAGGAGCGTCTGATGGTTGGGACTAGATACACAAATATCAGTCACAGGGAAAGTTAATTAGACTGAACGAAGAGGGACAGAAAAGTGTCCGCAATTGGGGATATCTACTCTATGGTGATGCACATTTGATATATATATGTTCATAAAATATAGAATTAAGACTGTGTAAGAGCAAGTGTATATAGGCTTATATATATAGAAAAGAAACAAATATACACGCTTGCAGGCGCGTGTATTTGGGTGGACGGGTGCCCGCGCGTGTATGTGTGTATGTATTTATGTATGTATGTATATATGTATGTATGTGTATGTATGTATGTTTATGTATGTGTATGTATGTATGTGTATGTATGTTTATGTATGTATGTATGTTTATGTATGTATGTTTATGTATGCATGTTTATGTATGTAGGTATGTTTATGTATGTATGTATGTTCATGTATGTGTATGTAGTACGTACGTATGTATGTGTATGTATGTATGTTTTTGTATGTATGTGTATGTATGCATGTTTATGTATGTATGTATGTATGTATGTATGTATGTATGTATGTATGTATGTATCTGTGAATATTGTTGTATCAATTTTTATTCATCAGATTAACATAAATTGCACTGATATAACATAAACAATTCTCAAATTCAACGACGCGTACATCTGAAATATTTTTCCCAATTAATTAATGAACCAACCATCATACTATATATGCACCATAAACTCTTTTAACAACATGCACTTTGTACAATATGCATTCGCTTGGAACAATTCGTTCACATTAAGAAACAAACAAACAAAAACAAAACCACACACACTAAATAAGTCAAATGAAACCTTTTAACTTCCACTGTGAAGGACGAAGTAGTTTATAAATGTCATTTTGCGTCTTACCAAAAGTTGAAGTTGTGATTGGGATCGTAGCATTACCACATAACCTTCGGGTCCCTCACCCCCATACCGCTCCCCCCCCTTCTAAAGAAAATTAAAAGAAAAGAAAAAAAACTAAATCAAAATTGAATAAATAATAAAATCACCCTTCCCATCCCAAAATAAATAAATAATAAATATGTAATGAAACTAATAATACACCAAAATAAATGTAAACAATTAGAGAAATTTGAAAAAGTCATGATTTTTAATTAAATCTTTGAGCATTAAGCTCAATGACGAATCAGTATTCTTCTGGATATTAAGTACTTGAGATGGACGTTCTGTAGGTAGCTCTGATTTTTGTTAATCTAATAAGAAAATCTGAAAATGATTAAGATTTTGTAGACATTCCAAAATTAAGTGATTTACATTACTAATATTACCACAATTACAGTGCTAGAGGATTTATTAAAGGAACACACCAAGCATTTAGCCTTAGTCTGTGAGATAAACTGTTCATATGAAACGATTTTGAAATAGGTATTACATTTCTTTTATATTAGCGAATTATCCAAATAATGTTTTTCACTTACCTCGTGTTTGTAGTTCTCCTTCCATTGATTCCCAGCACATCGTTTCATTTGAGTATTAGTTTCATTTGTTGTCAAATTGAACAATAAATTAATTCATTCGTCTGAAGATACAGCACTTTTTGCTATGTGGTCATCAATTGCATTTCCTCGTATATTTAAATGATTAGGTATTAAAGAATGTTTGTTTTATGTGGGTGTGTGTTAGCGTGTATGTATGTGTGTGTGTGTGTTAGTGTGTATGTGTGCGTGCGTGTATCCTGCTTGACAGGCCTACACACTTCAATGCACATTATTGCGCTTTCAATTTTAATTAGCAAATTTATGGAAACGCGCTATAAAAATACCATTTTAATATTGTATTAGTGTCTGTTTGGACTTTTGTTTTCTCGATTTTCTTTTTCTTTTTTTTTGGTGATTCAATACTTTATATAACTTAGAATTTTATGTTTTGCCCACGTATACAGCAGTTGTAGAATTTGACCAGAAAGAACACTTCTGGCCACGTCTCACAGGTCTACGAACAAAGTTCTCAAATTCATTGTGCACACTACAAAGTCAAGTCAAGTCATGTCAAATCTTTACTACCTACGTTTCGTTTCGTTGGTTAAGTTATAGTACCCACCAAATGTTTTCTCAGGCATGTAGATTAACGTCACCGGACAGATTAAGCATATAGGGGAAGATCACCACCCTCAATGGGGCATTCATACAGCACGTTGCATATAAGCAAATAAAGAAAATGTTTTATAAAACAAATAAAAATAAAAGTAGGGGGGGGGGGGGGGGGGGGGAGGGGGGGGTGAGGCGTAAGGTGGGGGGAGGGTTGGGGGGGGGGTGGGGGGGGGGGTCGTTAATGAATGAAATTACTCTTCACAAATTATTACCAAAAAGATTAAAATACATTCTTCTATTTATTTGTTTATTTTATTTTATTGTATTTCTTTTTGTTATTGGCACGAAAATAGTCGTTTCTCTTCTCATGTTTTTTTATGGTTTTGTTTTTTGTTTTTTGTTTTTTTGATTTTTCAAGGAAAGTAGCCTAACTTCATTTTTAATAGTTCAATAGCGATCATTTTAGTTCCGCTCCGTTCTCGATTATAGGTCGAGATAAAAACAAAGTTTTCCTTGCAAATAGATCTGTGATCATAGCTTTTAAAAATAATAATAATTATTATTTTTTTATGTATGTCGATATTTTTTTTGCGGTTAATATGTATATTATTTCAATGTTGCAAAATCCAGCTTGTATTATTTGGGTTTTACCGAAGATTGTGTTGTCTGTCCATTGACTGAAGTGTACACAGGTTGTTTCCTTCGGAAACAAAACAGTTGGTGTACAACAAAAGTCATATAGGTGTCTAGTCGAAAGAGGTTGGACAGGAGTTTTCGTGGTTGGTTGTTTTATTGACGTTTTCTCGTCAAAATGATCAGACGACGATCAGTTAGGGTTTGCCTTGTTTGCATTCAGTATATATACATTTTTGCTGGTTGTGTTTTTTCTCTTGCTTATTTATGTTTAGTTTATTCCGTTGTAGATCTATATTCCACGTTGTAGATCTGTATTCCACGTTGTAGATCTATATTCCACGCATATTGTTTTGGTCTTGTTGTTGTACATTTGTACACATCTTTGGAAGGAATTAAAATGTATACAAGATTTTAGGCTTGTGTGGATCGCTTAGTGATACGAATTTGACTGATCATTTCACCCAAAAAACAAAAAGCACACACACACACACACGCACGCACACATACATACACACACACGCACGCACACACAAACATAGAGATAAAAACACAAGCATTTATTGTCCTCGATTGTACTGCCTTGCTCAGATAAGCTTTTTTTTCACATCAAGCAAAGGTGGTTTGCATATTGTCATCAAAAGGCAATATCTAAATATTTAACGTTATTGCTTATACATATATATATATATATATATATATATATATATATATATATATATATATATATATATATATATATATATATATATATATATATATATATATATATATATATATATATATATTATATATATATATATATATATATATATATATTGTCACGACCCACACTCAGTTTGAACTTTATATTGTTGTTTGTAGATAGGTGGTCTTCTCGCAAGTGCCTATGAATCATCGTTTTGTGTGCCTTTGAATAAGCCGGGACAAAAGTAAATGAAAAGTGTGACGTAACTTATTGTCGTAGAAAAGAGGAAATGACGAAAGAGAAAGAAGACAGGTATTTGGTCGTTACATGGAGGTCCAGGAACAGTGAATCTAGGAGCAGTGTGTTGAATCGTTTTTCGTCCCTGCTAATCCTTTATCCGTCAACTGTACGCTTAAGGAAATACGTACGTGATATCCTCACGTAGCGGTGCCCTACGACAAGAACTTGAGTTTTCACCAGAAGTCGTTTGAGAACGATGAGGGAGAAAGAGTTCGACCTTGAAACTGGTGCAAGTTCGACTGTTTGTTTTAGTCAATGAAGATCGAGACGACTAGTAGACCTGACCGTTGACCTACCTGTACCAAAAGGAATGCTGCGGATGAAGAGACGTATCCGACCTTAGCCGCATCACCGTATCCACGGGTAGTTGAGTAAGTGTGGACTTGGGTGTTTTCACTGGCTAGTCGGGTGTCTCTTTGTTGTCATTTATTTCTGTGGTCCGTATTTTGTCGTGTCATTGTTGGTTATCATTATGTTGTGGGGCTAAAATATTATGGGGAAGTATTATACTCGAATAAGTGATACCATATTTATTACAATCATTATTCTTCCAAGCATACAACACATTCAAGGTTGCAGTCATTCATTCATACATGCGTTAGATTTACATTTGTGATTGTTACAATACAAGAGTTAGCGATTATTATTATTAAGGAAAATGGTTGAGTTTTCAATTGCATCAGGAAGCATGTATAAATTGTTACTCAAATTCTTAGAAGATTTTGTATGGGTTATGTTGCAGTGTACCTTTCGCTTTTTGCCTTTGGTTTCATCTTCAACTTCGATTTTACCTTCAACTTCAACTTTAACTTCGACTTTGTTTTTGGTTTACCATCACTTTTCACCGATTGTATTATAATAGACTTTTTGCCAGTGAACTTTTTGCCTTCGCTTCTTCACCACAGACTTTGAAATATTGGATGACCACGGCGGATGCATCTAATCGTAGCAGCTACAGTCCCAGTGACATTCGAGGTGTATGCACTTATCGATTACATCTAGTGCATTGACAATTTTTAGTTTATTTGCCTACTGTGTTCCCGGGACATATATACATTTCACTCCTGCGTTGAGCGAGTTCATGCTCTAGTGTCTTCGGGACGTTTTTGTTATTATGCAATTTCGTATTGCAAAGGTTTGATCGCAGGAGTGTGATATGTATTTGTAAAACGGGACTTGTGAACTGAAATCGTTATAACAGTAGTAGCAACAAATTTGTAAACAGTGCATAGGTTGTGTGCGAACAATGAGTGAACAGTAGAAAAGGAAAACAAAGAGACTGAACGAGAATGCTGTGTAGAACCATTTAATTTATTTAAAACAAAGAACATTTCATTCTGTCGTTTGATTTTATCACCTTTATAAATTTTAGTTATTCATTTACGACTCCATGTTATGTTCATGTGAATAAATTGTTGTTTTATTTTGCCAACGTAATGCTTGTCTCTATCTATTCATCCGTTGTTCACGTATGGTTGCATACACTGCTCAGAGTTCCCCTTTATGGTAAGAGAAACGAAGGACCGTAAGGGGGGGCTTTGACATATATACAGTATATATATATATATATATATATATATATATATATATATATATATATATATATATATATATATATATATATATATATACAGTATATATACAGTATATATATATATGTATATATATATACAGTATATATACAGTATATATATATATATATATATATATATATATATATATATATATATATATATATATATATATATATATATATATATATATATATATATATATATATATATATATATATATATATATATATTGCTTGTACGATGTGTATGCGTGTGTGTGTGTGTGTGTGTGTGTGTAACTATTAATTTAAATTGTCACCAACAACCTTTTTTCGTCTGTGTATCTAAATTGTTTCATTTAAATTATTCTGCGGCAAGTCAACTTCCAGGAGTGTCAACAGGGTGACTGTTTCGGCACATCAAACTGTCAGGTATCGATCTCATTTTTTACTGATAGGGCTCTGTGAACAAGGTGGATAGACTGACCAATGTATATCACCAAAATTGCTCCACGAGTAATTAAAAATTCTTACGTAGCCGTTTGACAGCGCTGGAATGACTGGGGGGAACAAGAAAATAGCATTTTGTATATAGATATATATCCCTTCATCACGTGATGGCCATTTTCCATATTAATTTTTTAATTTGTTTTTTAGTGCAATGTTCCAGGCTCGGACTGGCAGAAAGACAGAGAGAGATCTGAAATGAACAGGGATAGTGAGACAACACCACTAGCCAGCTCACCGCGCCATTCGGTTCAGCCAAACACCGTGTAGGAACAAGAGAAAAAAAATGTATTATAGAATTTCCTCTATTTCGTGAAATAAATGAAAACCAATAAATGAGTTGGAAATGGTGATTTAGCGTTTAAGTGTTAGTATGAACGATGGTGACGATGAGGATGAGGATGATGATGATGAGGATGAAGATGATGATGATGATGATGATGATGATGATGATGATGATGATGATGATGATGATGATGATGATGATGATGATGATGATGGAGGAGTAGGATGAAGATAACTATGACAACGATGTTGAAAATAAGGTCAACTACAGTGAGGCACACATTTCAATGCCTGAATACTCTTTATCCTTTCACGTCCATTTCCATGTCCATTAGGATCGACACTAACGGAGTCTTTTAAGAGTTGTTGTAGTGTATAATAACTTATAAAATTTGTGACTTCACTGACTGACCAGTGACGCAGACTTCAATTTCCAGCAGCTGTACGACAACATCAGTGTTCCGTTCACAAGACACCGTTCCCCGAGGTCCAGAAGTATGGCCCTTCCTTCCAGGTAGTAGTAGCCTTGCCATGAAGTCTTCCACAGAATGTCGGCAGACCAGAAGTCCCACGCAGTCAACCAGGACAGTAGGAGAAGAAGTAAAGCCTGCAAACGAATATCTGCATACCGCACTAAACCGTTCCATTTATCCACCCCCTTCCCAACCTCCCTAGTCCAACACTTATTCTATTGTAATAATAATGAACCACTGACACGTTAACAGCTAAATTGATGGAAGCATGAAATAGCAATGGGAAAAAAACACCCAATGCTAACATACCAGAATTAAGTAATATTATAACATGAAATACATGAGGGAAATGAACAATGCAGATATTAAATCAGTAAACAAGAAGACAAAAGATTTGCACAGTTACACTTTCAAACAGTGGATAGAATAGGATAGGATAAGATAGGACACTTTCAAACAGTACCCACACCCCGCTCCACGCCACCGCACTTCCCACTGACCGACCAAGGAATAAGCCACAGAGCCTACCTCAACTAGGCCTGCGAAAACCTGGACAAAGCCAGCTCGTTGCAACGACGTTGTCGATGTTACACGACAACCACCGCCAGCATCCCCGCCAACGAACCCTGCTACCTTTGTTATCAGAAGAAAACCCTTGAAAATCCCCCAAGCCCTCGGTCGATGGGACTTCATGCAATGGTTAGAGGCGTAGAGCACAAGTCAAGTGAACCACTCGTGTGAAAAGAAAATCAATTTACCGATTTACAAAATATGTTGTTACACTTACTACACTCGTAGCACATGCTTGCTAGAAAGCTAATACTAGCACCCTCTATGATGTGAAAAAACCCACCCCAAAAGATATAGGGATCACTTCGGCGGGTGACATAATGAGCATGAACTGTTTTTTGTGGAGACCTGCGCTTTACGAGACTACATCATCATCATCATCATCATCATCATCATCATCATCATCATCATCATCATCATCATCATCATCATCATCATCATCATCATCATCATCATCATCAACAGCAGCAGCATAATATATTTTGCTCGCTAGACTTCTATTTCTCCATCTCTAGACAACCATCCCTCCCTCTCTACGCCCTCCCCCCCCTTCTCTCTCTCTCTCTCTCTCTCTCTCTCTCTCTCTCTCTTTCTCTCTCACTCACTTTATATCTTGTATGAGAGGCACTGTGGTCTAATGGTAGTGCTTTGGCTTGCGGATCTGATGGTCCCGGGTTCGAGCCCTGTCCGGGCCATTGTGTTGTGTCCCTGGGAAAGACACTTTACTCCCGTTTCCTACTCCTTCGGATGAGAGTACAAACCGAGGTCTAGTCTGTGTGTCGCATACATTCCATCATAACGGACTTTAAAGATCCTGACGCTCATGTCCTAGACGGGTGAGTGCCGTTAACAAGAACACACCCAGCATGCACTTGGTCCTTCTCCCCCATCTTTGGCTGGCCAGGATAGTGCTCAGTTGTCCGGGCGTCAGATCATGCGCCCAAAGGCTGCGGGTGGGCGTCTCGGGCGGTTTGAGTTAGATCCTGTATCGGCCAGCGCCTAGAGTCTGGTCAAGTACGGCGAGATAAGTGCGCTATAAAATCCTCAATAATAATAATAATAATAATAATAATAATAATAATAATAATAATAATAATAATAATAATAATAATAATCCTCCCGAATACTGGTAGACCTTCATGTATTTCCGTTATTTTTTTCCTCTCTCCAGATGAATATGACGTCACACACGAAGCGCGCTGAAGATCAGACATCGCCAAAAATCTAAAAATCCCAAACTCCATGGATTAAACAAAAAGTCACTGTTGGCTAGAACCTAATGTTTGTTGACCGGACTGACAATGCTGAGGTTAGAAGACACCTCAACGGGATCAGCTGGAGGGTAGATGGGTTCTTGACTCCCGAAACTTGCTGACTACTGACTTCAGACGACGACGTGGGGGCAACGCAGCCCAGGATGTGACGCAACGCGACCTTGAACTTGGAGCTCATGCTCACGTAGACGATGAAGTTGACGGAGACGTTGATAGCCAGTAACATGTGCACAAGAGCAATGACGGCCCACAGCGCGTTGTGTAGGCATCCTTCCACGTTGAAGTCGCCGATCTTCAAGCGCACCACGGCAATGCTGACCTAGGGCAGCAGTCACACTGTGAACAGTGCGCAGATCGTCATCAGCATGCGCGTCATCGCTGCCTCTAGCCCTTCCTGCCCTGACGTCAGACTTCTGCTTTCTCTTCCTAGGATGGTCGTCGTGGTCTGTCGCCATGACAACAACCGAGGCATGCGCAGTGTCGTGAGTGTGGTGGTGACCATGACGACGGTGAAAGACGCGACGTGGACCACGACGTTGATGACCTCAAACAGCTTGGACGCAAACTTGTAAGTTCGATAGAATGACGTCACGGTGGTTGCGTACATCAGTACGGAATTTGTACCTTTGACGGAGGATGTACATCTAGTGTTTTTCTCTAATATTTTGGACATGAGCATTTTCTGTAACTTGAAATAAACTAATCTGAAAAATGATCAGAATCCGAAGTTCGTTCTTGTCCCGAGAGAGAGAGAGAGAGAGAGAGAGAGAGAGAGAGAGAGAGAGAGAGAGAGAGAGAGAGAGAGAGAGAGAGAGAGAGAGAGAGAGAGAGAGAGAGAGAGAGAAGATAACAATTTTATTTTGCAAGGGTAAAAGAGTAAGCGCTGAGTGCGCTTTTCTTTTTTACATCTTGCCCTTGGGGCTTGTAACAATAACTATTAACTACAACAAATTAATGTTATAACATTAACACCATGGAAAAATAACAAACAAACAAAAGTCAGTAGTTGGGAGAGATGATGAATGCGTGGGAGGGAACCAGAATAGTTACAATACACTATCATTATATGTCAAGTTACATGGCAGTTGACATCAACAATTAACATTATCAACAAACACTACATTCAGTAGAAGGAATGTCCAATCACAATACGCTTACACTATAAGCCGAGGTCTAATCTGTGTCGCATGCATTCCATCATAACGGACTTTAAAGATCCTGACGCTCATGTCCTAGACGGGTGAGTGCCGGTGATAAGAACACACCCAGGATGTACCTTGGGTAAAGCGCTTCACTTGGAGCTGCTGTACTTTCGAAAATGAAAGTGCCCGAATTTCGCCTTGGTGATAATAAAGTTGTTAAAATTTAAAAAAAAATAAAATAAGTAAACTGTCCAATACTGTTTTATATCTCTACTGAAGTCTTTGAAGCAAGTCACCAAGTAGATGTTAGGAGAGATTAGCAATGTCCTCGTGTGACAACACCTGTAATAGCAGTATGAAATCACTGCAGTAAATTATTGAAAACAAGTAATATTATAAATACGTATTATAAAGTCCAGCTTTCAGGCCATTGTCATGCTACGAGAGAGAGAGAGAGAGAGAGAGAGAGAGAGAGAGAGAGAGAGGTTTTCTGTAAAGACTACAGTTTCACTCTAAACGTGTGACAATTTTAAGTCATAGTCCTTCATTGACCATCTAATGCCCGCCAGATGCAGCAGCTTGTTTACAAACAATGGCGGCGATACCAGCAATACCTAATTTTTGAGAGGGGAGAGTGCTGTCCAAACTAACCTGTACGGTTTACCCTACAGGCAGAAAGAAGCGAGACCGGTTTACCCTAAGGGCAGAAGGAAGCGAGACCGATTTACCCTACAGGCAGAAGGAAGCGAGACCGGTTTACCCTACAGGCAGAAGGAAGCGATACCGGTTTATCCTACAGGCAGAAGGAAGCGAGACCGATTTACCAATCACTGCAATGAAAGAATTACTCCAAGAGTTCATCGAGCACAGTTACAGAGGTATCAATCTAGCATTGTTCACCAATCTAGCGCTTATCAGTTAACAATCTAACAAATGTTTAACAATTGCTTAGCAATCTAGAGTAGCTTAAACACAGACACAGAGCTACACACCTAGCGCTTTACCTGTTAACGATTTAACAATTGTTTATCAACCTAGGGTTATTTGAACACAAATTCTGAGATATGTAACAACACTTAATATTGTTTGAACAGAGATACGGAGGTCTGTATTCATTTCACGTTGTATGAACAGAGATTCAGATGTAGGTATAGATCTATTGTCTGTTGGCGACACTGATGATGCCGAGGTTGGACGACAGGGAAACGTGATCCTGCTCGCAAGCCGATGAGGTCTTGGCCTCTGTGTTTTGCTGATTGTCTGCTTCTGAAGAGGATGCACAGCCCAGCATGTGACGAAGCGTGGCCTTGAACTTGGAACCCATGCGCACGTAGACGACGAAGTTGACAGAGGCGTTAAAGGCCAAAAGCATATGCATGAGAGCGGTGGAGGCCCACAGCGCATTGGGCAGTTTGCCTTCAGGGTTGAAGTCGCTGACCGCCAGCCGTACCACGGCGATGCTGACATAGGGCAGCAGGCACACCGTGAACAGTGCGCAGATCGTCATCAACATGCGCGTCATCGCCGCCTCCCGTCGCTCTTGCCCTGACATCATCCCCATGCCTTCCCCTCTTCTAACGGTCGTGATTTGTCGCCATGAAAACACGCGACGCATGCGCAGTGTCGTGAACGCGGTGGCGACAATGACGAGGACAAAAGCCGTCACAGGGACGATGACGTTGACGATTTCTGGAAGCTTAGTCACCCAGTGGTAAGCCAAGTAGAATGGCGTCACGGTGGTCGCGTACCGCGTGTCGTTGGTGACGGGGTCTAGGTAGGTAATGACGTCATACTTGAAGCAGAAGACGAGGTTGGTAGGCATGCAGATGAGGACGGCGATGGCGATGTAGACGAGCGTGTTGCGCACCGACAGCCATGTCTTGGCATGGAGCGGCAACAGCACGCACACGCAGCGCTCCACGGCGATCAGCATGGTCAGCAGGTCTGAGGAGTCGGCGAAGACGTGGTAGATGCCGATGACGAACACCATGCTAGCTTTCCACCATTCGCCCCACTCCCTGCTGACCAGGCCCGCAATGGCGTAGGCCCTGAATGTCATCAGCGACAGCAGGTAGCCCGTGTCACTCAGCGCCAGGCAGAACAGGCACAGCGTCACGCGGTCATGACGTAAACCATGACGGAAGAACACCGCCATGTTGATGACGTTCATCACCACGCCGCAAAGCACGAGGGGAGGCAGTATCCCAGCCTGCACCACTCTTTCAATGGTCAGCGTCGCCCATTCGCTGAGGTCCACCACGCCAGAATCGTCCCCGGTGACGCTGATTCCTATACTTTTGACGCCACCGTAAAATGACGTAGCATCTGAAAACATGACGATGTTGTCTGCGGTCGTGATGTCATGGTCAAATGACGTAGTTATATCCACTTCTAATGTATTTGTTTCTTTGGATTGTGGGTTTGGACATTCTGTGAAGTAAGGATCCATGTTGAAGAAGGGGTCACTAACTGCCTGACTGCAAAATAATAATGAACGTTTCATATATTTAAATATATATATATATTTTTTTAATTGAACAAGTTAAAAATCATGTTTGCTTGATGTGAACAACGTGTCAGAATTAGGGACGTAAGTAAAAGAAAAAAACACGTATAAAAAAAAAAAGGTTGTCTTTATTAAGAACAGACAAACACACATTAAATGACACATGACATCTAACATAATTGATCTAT
>CM072523.1:52656062-52698562 GCA_036898135.1 Oncomelania hupensis
TTTGGACGCGCTTTGGCCGTGATTCAGCCGTCCAAAGCACCGCCAAAGCAAAATTGACCGAAAATTACCACGCACGACCACGTCCACCAGATTTTCCGAACTTTTTGTACGTGATTAAGACGTGGAGTGCTGTGTGACCATGGCCTAATGTTGTTCGGACACATAATAAGCTTACAGAGGTAGGTGTTATCTAATGTTGTTTACACATTTCGTTTAACAAATATTTCACTATCTATTATCGTTTAAGAACTATTCAACAATCTAGTATTGTTTAAATACAAGTACATAGGTTTGTCGTATCTAATGTTGTTCGGACACAGATACAGAGGTAGGTGTTATCTAATGTTGTTCGGACACAGATACAGAGGTAGGTGTTATCTAATGTTGTTCGGACAAAGATACAGAGGTAGGTCTTATCTAATGTTTGGATACATAGAAAGGAAGGTATTATCTAAGTGTCGTAGAAGCCAAAGAACTGTAACTCAGTATTCCCGATGAAGATTTTCCGTCAAAGTTGACAGCTGCTTCATGCATTTACATACTTATCTAGAAATGCTTGAAACAGTCGGGAATCAGACACAAACCCAATGTCTGTCGGTCGATCGGTCCGTCGTTCCCAATTTAACTTTGTGTGTGTGTTCAAAACGTACTTTTAGACTTACCAGAGGATAACGGAACCGAAATCCATCATTGTATTTTCAAACTACTTTGAAACAGTCATGGGCAATCAGAACGAGCCACATGTTGGACTGTTGGTCTTTCAGTCGGTACATTGGAAGCTATACATGTACGAGGGCAGTCCAATAAGTACTTAGCTTCATCGCCCGATGTGGTCCTGATTTGGCTCGGGGGAGTCCGCTGGACCTAAAGCAATAACCTTGTATTGTATTGTATCGCCCGATGGCGCCAGTATCGCAAGAGCATTTTATTATCGTGTAGTACATTCTTGTAGACGGCTACTGTCGAAATTTCAGCCGGATCGGACTCGTAGTTTTATTTTGACCGCGTGTGGAAGCGGGCGTGTCCGCGGAATTTAGAAAAAAAACGTGCTCTTCCACTATGATAACGCACCGGCTCACACATCCGCCCTCGCCACGGCCAAATTGGTCGAATGGGGTACGAACTGCTGCCCCATCCACCGTATTCTCCAGATTAGGCCCCATGCGACTTCTTTTTGTTTCCAAACTTGAAAAAGTCACTCGCCGGGCAGAAATTCGAGCCGAGAAAACGTATTTTTCAGACGGGTTAAAGAAGTTGGAGCATCGCTGGGTCAGGTGTATCGAACTAAATGGAGACTATAATATTGAAAAATAAATCGCCACTTTTTCAAAATTTTCGATTTTCTTGTGTAGGCTAAGTACTTATCGGACCACCCTCGTATGTCAAGAACCACTGAACCTTTTGTGACCAAACTTCACAGAAACATGACCTGAATTAATGGCCTGCCTCCCGTGCCATCATAATTGCTGTACCGCCAAGGTCAAGGTCAAGGTCAAGGTCACTGGAGTCATTTTGTTGCTAAACACTTTTGCTCAATATCTCCAAAACGGCTTAAGCGAGTTGTTGAGTTTTGGTACTTCAAGTCAAAGGTCATCCTTTAATAGCAGGTCGGTTGGCGATTGGTCCGTCCCTCGCTCCCAATTTATCTTTTGTTGTTGTTGTCAACAACAAGTCTTTTATCTTATCTCAAGAATAACCTAACCGAAATTCTTTATTTCAAAATTGCGGATTCTCTAACTACTGCTATTTATGTTATTTCAGTCGTATTTGTACTTTCCTAAATGTCAAGGTCATTTTGCTTTACCCTTTTCCGAAGTCATTTTGCGCGGTACCTAAAAATTGGCTTAGCTTAGCCGGTTTTAATAAATGTTTGCTTGCCGATAGTTGACATAGAGGCTTATTATGTCACACCTCTTTTAAAGGAGCTTCACTGGCTCCCTGTCAAGTTCCGCATTGAATACAAAATTGCTGTCCTAGCTTTCCCCCACTTCGACCAGTCACTTCCACCATATCTGTTTGGTACTCACAACCTACAACTCGTTCTTTGCGCTCATCAGATGAAAAACTTTTGAAAACGCCCAAAGGTCGGCTTAAAACAATTGGCGAGCGGTCTTTAAGTTTTCAAGCACCCTAGGTTTGGAATGCGCTGCCTGCCGGTTTAAGACATTGTACAGACCTTGTTTCCTTCAAGAGCTGCTTAAAAACGCACTTGTTCCGCAAGGCGTTTTCTGTGCAAATAGTATAAACAGTAATAATACTTTCTCAATGATGCTGTACATGATGTAGAGCAAATGTTGTGATGATGCGTACGAATGATGTGTGTAAGCGCATTGAGTTGTTATTCTAATGAAAAATGCGCTGGATAAATGCAATTTATTATTATTATTATTATTATTATTATTATTATTATTATTATTATTATTATTATTATTATTATTGGCTGGCTGATTATTTGTTTTGCTTGCAGAGATTTCAGATCGTGATCTCTCATTGGATGTTTGTCTAATTTGCTTCGTTAGGATTAAGGCGCGTCACAACCGCAATGAAAATTAACGACTTTTGAAAATGCTGATCTTGTCGGCTATTTATGTGAGTGTCTGCAAAATACATTTGAATGTCTTGCCATCTTGTTTATACTTGTCGCCCTGAATTGCCATGTAACGTGAGAAATGTACGCTATATACATTATTTTAGTAGTAGTAGTAGTAGTAGTAGTAGTAGTAGTAGTAGTAGTAGTAGTAGTAGTAGTAGTAGTAGTAGTAGTAGTAGTAGCACTATTATTATTATTATTATTATTATTATTATTATTATTATTATTATTATTATTATTATTATTATTATTATTATTATTATTATTATTATTGTGTTTTCTTGCTGAACCACTGTTAGGTATCGTAAACCATTATTACAATTTAATCTAATTTTGTATGAAAGAAGAGAGGTTGACTATTGCATGCATCTAGTGCTTGTGGGCGACACTGATGCTGAGGTTCGATGACGCAGAAAGGTGGTCTTGCTGGCGAACAGATGAGTTCTTGGTGTCCGAGTCCTGCTGACTGCTGGCTTCTGAAGTCGAAGGGGCGCCAGCACAGCCAAGCATATGGCGGAGCGTGGCCTTGAACTTGGAGCCCATGCGCACGTAGACGACGAAGTTGACGGAGGCGTTGAAGGCCAACAGCATGTGCATGAGAGCGGTGGAGGCCCACAGCGCGTTGTGGAGGTTCCCCTCGGGGTTGAAGTCCTTAACCGCCAGCCGGATCACGGCGATGCTGACGTAGGGCAGCAGACACACCGTGAACAGTGCGCAGATCGTCATCAGCATGCGCGTCATCGCTGCCTCCCGCCGCTCATGTCCAGACGTCAGACCTCCGCTTTCCCTTCCTCTGACATTCGTCGTGGCCTGTCTCCATGACAACACGCGACGCATGCGCAGTGTCGTGAACGTGGTGGACACGATGACGATGACGAAAGCCGTGACGGGGACAATGACGTTGACGATTTCATGAAGCTTAGTCACCCAGTTGTAAGCCAAGTAGAATGGTGTCACAGTGGTCGCGTATCGCGTGTTGTTGGTGACGGGGTCTAGGTAGGTAATGACGTCATACTTGAAGCAGAAGACAAGGTTGGTGGGCATGCAGATGAAGACGGCGATGACGATGTAAACGAGCGTGTTGCGCACCGACAGCCAGGTCTTGGCATGGAGCGGCAACAGCACGCACACGCAGCGCTCCACGGCGATCAGCATGGTCAGCAGGTCTGAGGAGTCGGCGAAGACGTGGTAGATGCCGATGACGAACACCATGCTAGCTTTCCACCATTCGCCCCACTCCCTGCTGACCAGGCCCGCGATGGCGTAGGCCCTGAACGTCATCAGCGACAGCAGGTAGCCCGTGTCACTCAGCGCCAGGCAGAACAGGCACAGCGTCACGCGGTCATGACGTAAACCATGACGGAAGAACACCGCCATGTTGATGACGTTCATCACCACGCCGCAAAGCACGAGAGGAGGCAGTATCCCAGCTTGCACCACTCTCTCAACGGCCAGCATCGCCCATTCGCTGAGGTCCACAAAGCCCGAGTCGTCCTCCGCGACACTGATGTCTGCAGTTCTGATGTCGTAGTAAAATGATGTAGCTTCGGCGTGCGTGACGATCCAACCTGTAGTGCTGGAGTTTGGGTTAGGGTTAGTAGTTGCAGTCACTCGCTCCGCAATTACCCCATTAGAGTGTCCAGTCCAACTGTTTGTGAAGTTATCAGCCATGTTGACCCGGTGACTGCAAAAAAAAAAACAACCTCGTTTCTTCTTAACGTGACAATCCAGTGTGCAATGTAGGCCTACAAATATTGTGTGAAGGTTATTAACACTGATTTTAAGAGTGGACAGTAAGTGAATCCCATTACACACAGTGACAAAGTGAAAACTGACCTTGTGTGTAAAAGTAGTCAAGTCCTGGGGGATGACCAAATGGCGTGAAATATCGGTGTAACAGTCACCAAGTTAAATCAAACAGTAAAGTCAGGTATAAACAATTTAACTGAAGATTAATGCTGGAATTGATGGCGTCTCCTAATGCTGAAATAGGCGATCTTCCATTTTTATATCATCTTTCAGATTTGCTTAAACCCGCCAATTAGCAGTGCAGCCTGTGTCCGCGGCTGTTGGCCTTGCTAATATATTTAACTAAACAGTTTTGAAAACATGCTAGCGTCCATTCCTTAGATATATTTAAATAAACCATTGTCCAATTATCAGTGCGCACGTATTGGCAAAATCTGTCAGGCTGGCTTAAAGTGAGGGTGAACCCTAGATTAAAATACCACAATGTCTTTTTAAAAAAAACATTTGCGGTCTATTTAAGGAAATAATTTCGAATAAGGAATTAAAGGGAAGGTGGGGTAGTGGAAAATGCCTGGGGGATGGGAGAACTAGAAGGAGAAAAGTGGAGGGGAGGGGGAAATACAATGTAAATTTCACGCTAAACGATGACTAAATTACTCATACATTCATGCATGTTCCACCCTGATATTTTCGAATTTAAACGTCATGTCAACAGCGTTCCAAAACAAGCGTCGGTTATAAGCAGTACATGGCTGAGCTTCCTTTGGGGGGACGCCATTAAAGTACAACAGACTCACACAATTGAAAACAGGTCTTACTAGCGTAGAACACACACTGACTGCATAAGCTTCAATGATCGCTTTGGCTAAGTAGGGCAACAAAAACTTTGTTGTCCACAGTGACACCATACTGGAATCCATTATCTTGTCTTTGACCTAATTTTCCAGGCCGGCCGGTTGTTTTATTGTTTATACTTTTATCGATGAGCTGACGCCTCAATACTGTGGATGACGAAACTCTTCTGTGGTCATACTATCTATCTAGCGTAAACGACATTTCATTTCTCTAAAAGGCTTGAGACTAACTTTAACTGACCCAACGATCAGTGCGCACGTATTGGCAAAACTTGACGGCTTGGTTTGTCTAAACTTGCAGATTGATTTCCCCGTATTAACTTTGTTTGTTTGTTTTTCCTGGGTGTTCAGATGAATAAAACATGGGTTTAAAGAGACCCACGTTGACCACGCAATCTCAACAGATCCATTTAACATTCATAGTCAGTGCAGCCTGACTGAAAAAAGATTCCCCCCCCCTCCCCAAAACAACAACAACAACAATAACAAAAACATCTCTCCTTCGAAAGTATATCGTTATTTTTTAAATTATAAAATTCCGTAGTGTTTTTTTGTGTGTGTGTCCCTGTTGAGGTTAGTCGCTAGCCACCGTTACTGCGCTAAAAATAGCGGCTATCAAAGAAGGTAAGAGGTAAAACCCATTAAAAACAACAACAAGAAGTACCTTTGTTTCGTTTGAGAGCGATACAGTACACCTTACGCTACCTACCCCAGACACCAAAGACGCACTCTTCAAGGGTTTAGTCCGAAAAAAAAAAGGTTCAAAGGTCACACGGCCACATGTGATATTGGTGTACCGTTAAACAGGCGACATAATTCCATGGCAGAACAGAATTTTCTAATTCAAACTTTAGCGGTTGGTTTGAGCAATGAATGCCCACTTTACCATTGTGTAACAACGATAGCCCATTTTACCATTGTGTAACAACGAAAGCCCACTTTACCATTGTGTAACAACGAAAGTCCATTTTACCATTGTGTAACAACGAAAGCCCACTTTACCATTGTGTAACAACGAAAGCCCGCTTTACCTCTGCGTAACAACGAAAGCCCACTTTACTATTGTGTAACAACGAAAGCCCACTTTACCATTGCGTTACAACGAAAACCCACTTTACCGTTGTGTAACAACGAAAGCCCACTTTACCATTGTGTAACAACAAAAGATCACTTTACCATTGTGTAGCAACGAAGCGAATTATAGGGTAAACCCGTTTTCGTCGAAAATAAACAAAACCTTACAACTTGGGCTTTTTAAAACAAGATCCGGCACTGTATTCCAACCAGTCTTGCTGGATACTTTAATTTAATTTTTTTTGGGCGGTTTAAATGTAAGTTAAAAAAACGTATTGTACCAATTAGCCACACTGATTTCAGTACGAGAAAATGGACTGCGAACCTCGTTAGAAAAGGAACAACAAGGGTGGGTTTAACTAAAATAATTACAGGTACTGAAACTCGTAGAAATGAGTTTTTCGTATAAGTTTTATTTACACAAAGGTATATATTAGAACAATGCGAAATTATGAGGGAGCAGGTCTGTATGTTACTCTCTGTATATGTCCCAAAACCTATGTGTTACACGTATTGTGTGTTTATAGTTGGCTGACCCAATCTGATGAGCATTTGTACTGATATTCAGGCCGTACTGTTACTACTATTATTACTACTACTACTACTATTACTACTACCACCATTACTACTACTACTACTACTACTACTACTACTACTACTACTACTACTACCACCACTACTACTACTACTACTACCACTACTACTGCTACCACTACCACTACTACCACCACTACTACTAACACTACTACTACTGCCACTACTACTACTACTACCATTACTATTACTATCACTACTACTATTACCACTACTACTACTACCACCACCACCACAACTACTACTACTACTATCACTACTACTACTACTACTACCACCACTACTACTACTACTACTTCTATCACTACTACCACTACTACTACCACTACTACTATCACTACTACTACTACTACCACTACTACTATCACTACTACTACTACCACTACTACTACTACCACCTCCACCACTACTACTACCACTACCACCACTATTACTACTACTACCACTACTACTACTATTACTACTACTATTACCACTACTACTACTACCACCACCACAACTACTACTACTACTACTACTACCACCACTACTATCACTACTACTACCACTACTACTACTACTACCACTACTACTACCACTACTACTACTACCACTACTACTTCTAATAATTTTGTTTGTTTAGAGCACAAACTGGACTTCCGGTCTGCTCTCGGTAAACAAACCAAAGCAGCAGTCATGAAAACCTCGAACAAAAAAATCTACTGATATCAGAAACACACACACACACACACACACACCCACACCCACACACACACACACACACTCACGCATTGGTGCTTCGGGGCATTTAAAAAGCATTATATAATGTGTACAAGAGAAAACACTACTTTCGAGTTTTTCTTTCTTATTTACACACAGACTTTATAGAATAAAAATAGTTGTGTTTTTGTGTTTTACTGAATCGAGATCATACCTTTTATATATCTCTGAATATTTAAAAAGGTCCACACGTATTTAATTGAACTGAGTTGACGTATTTGCTCTCAGTACATATGGGGGGGGGGGAAAGAGTGTTCTAAAAATGTACACAGAAACTTTAGATTCAAACCTGCTTTGCTTGCAAATCAAGCTGATGCGTCCATGTTTTTTGTGTGTGTCACGAAATACCTAAATCCGTCCTACTACTCCTCTTCTTTGTTGGGGGCCCACCTTCAACTCGTTGATGATTCTGGCACCTATTTTACGAGGTGTTCACGTTATATTCTGTAGAGGTTTTGAAATTGTCCAAATGTGTTGCAGTTCGGTCTGGTCAAGGGCATTTAACAAGTTTTCTGGCTCTCTTAGAGTCAAATCACCCAGTCATCTGGCAGTAAGATGGCTAGTGCAGACTGGATTGGAATTCGTTCACACCTACCGCTAGACCGAAGCGTTGCCACCTGCGTGGCATTTCCTGGCCTCCGAAGTGCTAATAAATAATAATTATGTTTGAAAAGAAAACTCCACAAGTGCTGAACCCTAACGGGTGCAGTGTACCCTCGCATGCATTTAGTAGTGGTAGTAGTAGTAGTAGTAGTAGTAGTAGTAGTAAAAGTAGTAGTAGTAGTAGTAGTAGTAGTAGTACATTTGTATCCCGCCAAATCTAGACAAAAATAGTCTACTCTAGTCACATACCAACACTTTCGCAACATGCACACACACATACACACACACACACACACACACACACACACACACACACACACACACATATCCTTGACATATAAGAACATAAATACCAAGGAAGAGAAGAAGCAAATTAAAATAAACCGTCAGTCGGAGTGGGTGGGCCACACTGCATGGCTCACTGAGGCGGAAAGAGAAGAGTTTTGATAGCAGATTTGAAGGCAGAGAGCTTTAGGCTCGCAGGGAGGAGAGAGGGGCAATATTTGTTCCAGGTTCTTGGACCTAAAAACAGAGAAAGAGCGTGAACCTGCAGACAAGTTTTAAGCGAGGAACTCGGAGGGAGATAGTATCGGAAGAAGACCGGAGGTAATGCGATGGCATGTAGAGCTCAAGGCAGTCATATAGGTAAGATGGTGCAGAATCAGAGAGATACTTATAGCACAGGAGGCAGAGTGTGTATTGAAGGGTCTGGGGTCATTTAGGAGTTCATCTTTTACGTTCGAGGTTGGAATCTCGTAAGCATAGCGTCTATTTATTAGGTTATTGGACCCAATAGTGTTTTTTTTAAAGTTCTTTTTTTTTCTCAATAAATACTAGTTTTAAAAAGGATTTAAAATGATGTCACCACGATGACGTCACTATATATATATATATATATATATATATATATATATATATATATATATATATATATATATATATATATATATATATATATATATATATATATATATATATATATATATATATATATATATATATATATATATATATATATATAAGTTTTGTTTTCGGTTCAAGATAACTGTACTTACGAAGTTAAAAAACCACATTGAATAATAAAAACAAAACAAACAAACTCACCTAAAAAAAGATGACTCACCATGATGATTTCAATCGATTTCCATAAGTTTCGTTGGGGAAAAAAAATGCAGTAGAAAAACACCAACACCACCAAATGATGACGTCGGCCAAAATGCAGACATTTGCGTCAGCTGGTAGGCACCTTTATGTTCTAAATACAAACCAAGTTTAAAAGCCACCGCGGACGGTCGTAAAACTGAACGGGCGGACGGACAAACAAAGTTCCAAACAATAGTCCTCCAATTTGCTCGGGAACTAATAACTTTACAACAATAGACAGAGTTCCCAAAAAAATACCTCCTTATTGATGTATTTATTATTTTTTTTACTGTGCAGCTAATAAGTTTTACGTTCCATTTGGGAAATGAGTCCTCGTCCCCTCTTCTTTGTTCCTTATCTTCGCAGGTTCTATCAAGAGTCAGGTACCCAATCAAAGCTGGGTATACTGGAATGCTTGTTGAGCACTGACGTAATCTCTAATTGATTCCGTGCATGTTGTATTTGTTCGTTTAACCAACTAGTAAAAGAAATGTTCTCTTTATTTCATTTTTCTTCCCTTTCCTTTCTTTCTTACTGCCGTCCATGTCAATGAATTACCAAGCTCGCTGATAGAAGCTTAAAGTGCATCTGACCCTTAGATAGGGATGTCAGAATTTTCCAATTGAAGCAAAGAGATGACACTCTGCTTATTTAGTAACACACGTTAAGAATCGGAGAAAGTCTAAACGTGGTGTAGGAGCGTTATAAACGATTGCCTGCTGTAATCAGTTCACGAATTAGATCCCCCTTTTTTAATATAGCATTGTGGACATCTTTAGCGTTCGCTGGCACAATAAACACAACCCTACAGAATGCACACTCATTCCCCCCACGTTCAGTAGCTCATACAACATAGTGCGTGTACTATAGCTAAGCAATCCTTGATGACGGACAATACAATCAAGAGTTTCCGAAGAGGTTTCCATCTAACTTGTTTTTAGGCGCTTATCGGAAAGATTTCACCGCAGTATTTATCAGTACAACTTATGTTAATCTGATGAATAAAAATTGATGCAACAACAACACCGCAGTAATGTGGATGACTAAACTCCTACGATGAACATAATCAATCGCTTCCAATTTATTGTCTGTTTACGAAGTGATATTCGACAAATTAACTAAGATAAAATAAAATGAAATAATAAAAGGAAATCTGGGGTAGTATTTTTCTTCAGAAATATAGTGAAATACGACGTAATGTAATATTACAATTTGATATCGAATTTGTATTTTTAGCTCCAATTTTGGCAAGTTTGTCCGACTGTTCATTCCAGTACAAGCCAGAATGAGACGGAACCCAACAAAATACAACATTTGTACCTCCGCTAATAATTTCATGTATTATATGCCTAATTTCCAAAAGTTCCCGATTCCCCCTCCCCCCTTCCCAGTCCCCTATTCGCTCATGTGACGCGGGACTTTATTCTACCTACCTGAACCTAATTTCAAATATTAGATCTGGTCTAGTAGTATATTCCCAGTTTTGAATTGATTGTAAAACTGATTTTGAATCTACACAAATGAGCAAGTTAACTATATTTAGGGATGTTTCAAGAATATATTGTAATGCTCTTAATATGGCATATAATTCACAGGAAATGTAGAAAATCCTTTTCTAATATAGTACGAATTTCTACTTTCAAAGCTGGTATAACAAATCCTGCACCACTATTAGATGATTCAAGTACAGATCCATCTGTAAATATTTTTAGGTGATTTGGATAATATTGTTCTAAGTGTTCTTTCACTTCACTTACAAGAACATTATTGTTTTCACCTTTAGTAATATTAGAATCTTAGAATTAGTGATCTTGATTTTGTGGTCCTGATTCGGCTCTTTTGCAGTCTGCTGGACCCTGTAAGCAATGAATAACTTACTAACTAACCTAACCCCCAGGTCACCTCACATAATATTGACTTCTTTGGACAAACTTACTGCCTTTTAACCAAATGTTTGAACAAACTGATATTTTACGTGTGTGAGAAAATAAGAGTCTATAAAGTTTATGTTTAAACAAAGTACGCTCAGACTGACTCCTTGTTAGAAAGTTTAACTTGAAGCGCGCAGTTGTCTCTCTTGATCGTTAGACGGAAACTAACGACTACCGTATCTGTTATCACGTGTATTGTCCGGTTTAAACAAATAAACTGCCAATCAACGTCCATGAGGTACTTCACAAAAGAAACGAAGATTGCGAGAATTCCAACGTGCTCTAGACGTCACAGGAAAATCTATAGAAAAATGAAATTACTCACGGAAAGATACTAGGGATCTTTCGAAAGCGGGTGAAAGTGAAAGTGAATGTGAATCGGGACTACTTATTGTTGTGACGTCAGCAATTTATGTGACGCTTTAACTTCCCGTGGTGAAAGGTCACGAAGTCTGCCTACCACAAGGAATAAAACTTCGTGGAAAACCTGATTTCCACGAACTAATGTTAGTGAGTACATTTTGGTTATTAAATCGTTTGTAAAATGTCCAAAAATGATTTGAATTTGTATATGGTACATTACTCAACCATTTTAGAAGGAATAATGGGGATCTAAACTCGGTCTCAGACTTAAAACGTATTTTCAAACGAGCTACTGAAAAGAGTGCCCAAACCCTCAGGCCGTCATGGCTGTCTAGAATCTATCTATTCTGTATCACCAATCAGCAGTCCAAAAACTGTTTTATGTGACAAAAATGAAACTCGAAGCTAGAATGTAAAATATCTTCAATGTTAGAGCACTAAACCATCTTTAAAGTTCAACGTAATCGTTACATTCGTGTCAAATCATGATTTGTTAGAAGAAGCCTTACGTAGGCATAATAATCACAACGAAACTAGGTGCTGGAATCGAAAGCGCACAGAAACACGTTCGTTTCGTTTCGTAACGCGGTGTAAGAATCTCCCGGCGTGCCTCTCGTTGGACGAAACGAACACACAATCACTTTCACTTTTACCCGTTCCGAAAGACCCCTAATCATAGATAATGTTAGTTTCGTAAGTAGAAATTTTTTTAACTGTTCTCTTTCATCTCACCTTCCCGCCCACCCGCACACCCACCCTCCTCCTCTCTCTCTCTCACGCACACAAGCAAATGGCGGAAGTAGGGTGGAGACCCAATGGGTATGTGAGAAGAAAGTCGATGTCAAAGTCGAAACATTCTTTATTGCATAAAATGGAATTCATGGATCACATGGTACGCATGCCTAATTTCACATCTAGGAAGTACAGGTAGTATGACGGCATATTAGCGCCAAAATCTGATAATTACAAATATCATGGGATAATTACAATTAATAATGGATAATTACAATTATCATTGAAAAATTATAAATATCTTCGCGTGATCATGTTTAATTTTCAGTTTTGGCTTTAACAATCCGCCTGGAAATGCGCCAAAACTGAAAATTGTAATTATCAAATAATAATTACAATTTGTACTTCGTAATTACAATTTTAACGTGATCATGCTTAATTCTGACCAAGGCGGAATACTAGCGCCAAAACGTGCATTTACAGGTATCAGTGATAATAGTAATTAACATGTGTTCTGTGTAATTAACATTTTGACGGCCTACTAGCGCCAAAACCTGATAATTACAAATATCATGTGATAATTACAAATATCAACGACATATTTACAATAAACACGTCACATTTGTAATTATTAAGTAAAAGTTGCAATTTTCGGTTTTGGTCCATTTCTAGACGGCTTGCTAGAGTCAGACTGAAAATTAAACTTGACCAAGCGAAGATATTTGTAATTTTTCAATGATAATTGTAAATGACCCTGGATAATAGTAATTTCCCTATGATTATTTGTAATGATCTCATGATATTTGTAATTATCAGGTTTTGGCGCTAGGAAAGCGTGACAAATACTGAAAAGTATTAATTAACACAGTGGGTTACCGGTATCTCTGTAAATTACACAGAACACGTGTTAATTTAAATTATCTCGTGATAATGGTAGCTCTGGATTTTGGCGCTAGCAGGTCGTTATCCAGGTATACTGCAATAAGATCACCAGAAAGACATTTAGAACAAAAGTGAAAAATCATGTGTGTTGAGTTTTCACTTAGAGGAAGATTTTAATGATGATGCATCCCCAATATCCTGTTCTTTAGCATTGTTTAAATTATTATTGTTATCACAATTTACACACAGGGAAATATACATATTTACACTTCCAATTACACGCACATACACACACGGCTGTGCGCGTACCCTTATACCTGCGCGCACACACACACATACACACACGCGCGCGTGCGTAATACTATCCTTAAAATATCACCTATATATATATTCCCCTGTATAAACATGTTTGTATGAAGAACAAAAGTTAAACACACGCACACTTCAATATCGGCAAATTGTGGATCAGTATTTGGTACACTTTTATTGTCTCGTGATCATTGACTTAGTCAAACATCCTGCTAGTAAATGATTCAACCACTCACCAACTACATTTGAGCGTCGAGTATATACCCCAATTAAGCATTGGTTTGCTGTATAGTGAATGTAAGCACTTCATCAGCATCGCTAACATTGCATTCACATGTTCTTGTTTGTTTTTTTCATGGGGACAATCAAGATTGTGCTTGCGTGTGATTGTGATTCTGATTGTGCTTGTGTATGATTGTGATTGTGTGTGATTGTTATTCTGATTGTGCTTGTGTATGATTGTGATTGTGTGATTGTGTGTGATTGCTATTCTGATTGTGCTTGTGTGTGTTTGTGAGTGATTGTGATTCGGAGTGTTCTTGTGTCTGATTGTGCTTGTCTATGATTGTGATTGTGTGTGATTGTGATTCTGAGTGTGCTTGTGTCTGATTGCTTGTGTATGATTATGATTGTGTGTGATTGTGATTGTGTATGATTGTGACAGTTTGTGATTATGATTGTGATTGTGTGTGATTGTGATTCTGATTGTGTTTGTAATTCTAAAGAAAAAAAATTTATACGCTAAAAGAGAACTATAATTTTCTTGTACATTCATACATTTTTTTCTTGACATTTGCGAAATAAGAATCTAAAGGTCGCGTTGGAACTTTGTAAAGATCGTCTGCTATATAAGTTAGAAGTACTGGCTTAGCTGCTATATAAGTTAGAAGAACTGGTTTAGATGCTATATAAGCTAGAAGTACTGGCTAGATGCTATATAAGCTAGAAGAACTGGTTTAGATGCTATATAAGCTAGAAGTACTGGTTTAGATGCTATATAAGCTAGAAGTACTGGCATAGCTGCTATGGGGGCCGGGTAGCTCAGTTGGTAAGAGCGTCTTGCTAGTAACCGAAAGGTCGCTGGTTCGAATCCCGGATTGGTCAACGTGTGATCATATTATTTTCCCCTTTACCAACAACTGGCCCGCTGGTGTCAGTATAAATCGGTCCAGTAGTCACCTAAATGCGAAAGTGTCGTGTGACTATAATCTACAAACAACAACAACAACAACTAGCTGCTATTTAAGTTAGAAGTACTGGCTTAGATGCTATATAAGCTAGAAGTACTGGCTTAGATGCTATATAAACCAGAAGTACTGGCTTAGATGCTATCGTCCCACTGCCGTAGCTCAAGTGATAAAGCGTTCGCCTGGCACACCGATGACCCAGGTTCGAATCCCGTGGTGGGCGATATTAAATGTGGCCATTTTCACTGTCCATTTTAGCAGTATGATTACTCTGGTGGTTCAGTGTTGATTCAGGTCCCTACCCCTCTTTTCCTCCTCAATGGTCATTTAGATGCTATATAAGCTAGAAGTACTGGCTTAGATGCTATAGAAGCTAGAAGCACTGGCTTAGATGCTATATAAGCTAGAAGCACTGGCTTAGATGCTATAGAAGCTAGAAGCACTGGCTTAGATGCTATATAAGCTAGAAGCACTGGCTTAGATGCTATAGAAGCTACAAGCAATGGCTTAGATGCTATATAAGCTAGAAGTACTGCCTTAGATGCTATATAGGCTAGAAGTACTGCCTTAGATGCTATATAAGCTAGAAGTACTGCCTTAGATGCTATATAAGCTAGAAGTACTGCCTTAGATGCTATATAAGCTAGAAGTACTGCCTTAGATGCTATATAAGCTAGAAGTACTGCCTTAGATGCTATATAAGCTAGAAGCACTGGCTTAGATGCTATATAAGCTAGAAGTACTGGCTTAGATGCTATAGAAGCTAGAAGCACTGGCTTAGATGCTATATAAGCTAGAACCACTGGCTTATATGCTATATAACCTAAAGTACTGCCTTAGATGCTATATAAGCGAGAAGTACTGGCTTAAATGCTATATAAGCTAGAAGCAATGGCTTAGATGCTATATAAGCTAGAAGTACTGCCTTAGATGCTTCGTCCCCTATACGCTATGTGTCCGGGGACTTTAATTTACCTAATGCGAAAAATAGATGCTAAATAAGCGAGAAGTACTGCCTTAGATGCTATATAAGCTAGAAGTACTGCCTTAGATGCTAAATAAGCGAGAAGTACTGCCTTAGATGCTATATAAGCGAGAAGTACTGCCTTAGATGCTATATAAGCGAGAAGTACTGCCTTAGATGCTATATAAGCGAGAAGTACTGCCTTAGATGCTATATAAGCGAGAAGTACTGCCTTAGATGCTGTATAAGCGAGAAGTAATGGCTTAGATTGTTTTTGGTTGGTTATACCGGCGCACACATATAAACTCAACGGAGCGTGACACCACACTGACAGCGTAAGCTACCAAGTCTTGCTAGGCACAGCACAACAAATACTTCTGTGTCTGTTGTTTCCATGGGACATAACTGCTACCGAAGGCCCGTGACGACCTCTGGAAATCCCAATGATTTTAAAATATTTATACGGTTATCGTAGAACTTTCAGCTCATGAATGTGGATTACTAAACTCTTCTATGAACATGCTGTCCAGCGCAGTGTACACGTTGGAATGTCCGCAGGCTCACTTAAATTAACTTTTACAATCACTGACCCACTCGCTCGCCTTCTTAGAGTCCATGTATCCCAAAAACATCCAGTACCATACAATCATCAATATCATCCATTCAAATAATCGTTAGATTGAAACTATTAATGCTTCGCATTCAAAACAATGAAAACAATATTCACCATCCAAACCAACAAAAAACATACAATCATCCATATTATCCATTCAAAGTTTGAACTGAATTAAAAAAAAAATCAGCAATATCTGGCAATATGCTAATAATTTTAGGCATTCAGCACACGCTTCCATGTTGGGAATGTTAAGTGGGCTAAGGCGAGACTAACTTGCCTTGTCCACAGGCCAGAAACCAATGGCGCCTGACAGGTGTGGGTTCGATCCAGCATCTGGGCGTTATGTTTCTCCGAATATTATTTACTTTCGACTCGGGCAACGTCTCGGGGGTTTTCTCCGGGTACTCCGGTTTGCTCCCCCAGCAAATTTTCAAAATCACAACTAATGTTAGGTTGGGTTTGGGCGCGCCACAGGCTGCGAATACGCTTTCACCAGGGGAGGCGGCCCAGAATTTCCCTATGAAAAAAGGGACAATAAAGTAAAAAAAAAAAAAAAGAAGGTCAGAATACACCTCTCACACTATCAGGCTTTCAAAGTTGTTCAAATGCAAACAAGATGGCTAGCCATTCTAATGTATTTCCACACACTCACACACAAGAAACATTTTTTTAAGTGTTACTCTTTTACATAACAAGAAGAACAGCCAAGTTAAAGATACCCGATGAAAGTGACATATTTACAAAAAGCACTTGGAACATACCGCTGCGGTGCTGGTACAACACTGATGTAGCAAACTATTACTGTTACTGACTTACATCTCTCACCTCCCCCTCACCTATCCACCCTCTCTTTCGCCTGTACCTCCCTCTCACGCTCTCTATTACACCACACAACCTGCATCAACACACGCGCGCGCGCGCGCACACACACACAAATAAATGGCACATACATCTAAATAGGCATACTCCACACACACTCAACACCGACGATTACATTTATACATTAAAATAGTTCAGCCCTGCATGTAAGATAACAATAGCTAACAGAACAATTTAGAATAATAACAAGACCATATAATTAAAAAAATGATTTTAACATATTAAGAATGCACATAAGTTTTAATATGAAAGTTTGATAACATATATATATATGGGTATCTTCTTTATGACCGCAGCTGCTCTCACCCATCGACGCAATGTATTGCACAGTCGTATTCCTAGTTAACGTACTAGCAATACTGCACGTTGTAGATCACAGATATAAAGACATATACCCACAGCGGTGTCACAGTCCTTATCACGAAGCCTTAATAAGTATGTGTGTGTGTTCTGTGTCTTAACATTTCAATGGAAAAGACATAAAGGAATAAAAAATTAATACTGTTGTGATTCAGCTTTCCATCCTAACGAAACAAAATGGAAAGATGGAATGATGGGCCGCTATCTGTACAACATTCCAGATAAAAGTATCCCAATCAGCCCAGTCAATTGTTAGATACAGCGCCAAAAAAAAATCGTGTTTAAAAAATGATGAACCACAATGACCTTGACCTTTTACAAAGTATAAATAATACAACACGCTTGGTAGCGGTTAAAGTGTCCGGAGAGACACAAATGATGAATTGTCGGCTCAGTTATCCCTATCCTATCCTATCCTATCCCATAACTCGGAGGTCGTAGGGGCACCATAGATGATCGTTAAACCAGCGTACTCTATCTTTCTCTGCCCTCAGCAACCCTGATCGTTTCGCTCAGTGTCAAACCAGTCCATTCTCGAATGTTGTCATCCCACTTCTTTTTCGGTCTCCCTCTTCTTCTACCTCCTTGCACTGTGCCTTGCAGGATGATCTTTGCAAGACCTGATGATCTGCTGACGTGGCCATACCATCGGAGTTTACGTTTTTTTCACCACTGTGAGCAGGTCATCGTGTTGTCCAATGGCTTGTGTGATGGTCTGTCGGACTTCGTTGTTAGTGATGTGCTGGGTATAGGAAATGCTCAGTTATCTCAAGGCAAACAAGTGTGTTTTCAACACCAAACAAAAAGTACAATTTAGGACGATGGACCGACTCCTGACCTAAAAGCTGACTGTTACTGAAAGATGGCCCATGATTTGAGGTACCCGTGTACCAACATTTAACAAAATCGTTTCAGCCGTTTTTGAGATATTGAGCAAAAATAACAACAAAAATGACTCCCGTGACCTTGACCTTTGCGGTACTGCAAATAGGAAAGAAAAAAAAAACCAGCAGCCGAAAGCCCTCACTGATCTCGCTCAGGCGCCAACCTGATGCTTACCACGCACTTTCTAGCGCCTCAGGCAACTGAGCGACCAAGGAAGGAATAGGACGTCAAGCTGGGTGGGTCATTTTTATTGAATGATGTTTAAGTTTTATTTTAACATTCCTATGCAGCGTTTTCCAAAATGAAGATCTGCTGAAGGTGCTGGTTGATACAGGATTTAACTCAAGCCTCTTGGCAGTCCGCTGGACCCTATTCACACTTTTCTGCTATCCTATGCACCAACGGGAATCCCCTCAATGAAACATACTTCCGGTTTCTTTCTCCGCGTGTTTTAGTGAGTTATTTCCAAATATTCAAGAATAATAACATGTGTCACTGGCCACCAGTATTGTACCCTCGCATTTTTTTTGTTTTTGGCTGCAGTTTATTATCCTTTCTATCGCCAGTGGCGCGCCTAAACCCTACCTACCTAACATTATTTGTGAATTTTTTTAAAAAATATTCAGAAAAACATAACGCCCAGATGCTGGCTCGAACCCACACCTGTCAGGCGCCATTGGTTTCTGGCTTGTGGACAAGGCAAGTTAGTCCCGCCTTAGCCCACTTGGCCACAACGCTCGCCTAACATAGTCAACTACTTCGTGTTTTGTGAAGGTTGCGACGGCGAAGCTATGGAAAACTACAAGAGTCTTCAGGTCCTGTTTCACTTTCTGTCGATGATCGACGCACCTCCGAAGTCGCCACAAATACAGGCCTCTACGATTGTTTTTTGCATTCTTTCACTGAGCATGTACTTCCTCCACCGTTTTTATACTTATCCCACTCGTTTTCTGGCTCTAACAATCGTCGTTTTCGGCAATTTGCCATATTTAAAAGTCACGCATCAAGCTTTGATAAAAGCAAAACAAGCCATACCGGAACTTGGTTTCATTCTAACCTCGTTTTAATTTATAATGGCGATACCCACGAGTTTTTATGAGAGGTGCCGGAAAGTTGTGAATAAACACTGAATATCTATCTATCGATCTAATTCAAGCCACCATAGACGACGTCCTCCTGCCTTTGGAGCATCGTCTAACAGTCAAAGGCAACTGAACAAAATCTTGGGCGAGCGGACGGTGAAGGGGAAAGGGGCATAAGCCGGCTTGCTGGTCGCGTCCTTGTATCTGGCACTCACCCTGTCTAAATCACGAGCGTCAGGACCTCTAAAGTCCGTGGAAAGGGTTGCATGCGTGTACACACTCTGTTCAATCCACGTGCTTGCGTTACTACATCTAGACCTCAGTTCACAGCCACTGAGAGACTATTCAATCCCGATGCGTGTGCAGACGTTTGAACATCTATGTGAGCAGTGACGTACGCGATTCCGCTCAATAAGTTGATCATCGCTGTTCCTCACGCGCGCAGATAGTTGATACCAATATCTTGGGACTTAATAATGAGGGGGTGATTAATTTTACCACTGATCTGGTTCGATGAGGAAGGTAGGAAATTTGTTGTAGCCAAACATTTCAAAGTCTGTAGCGTACAGCTTGACGAACTTGCGAATGTCCTCAGCCGGCACCTTTGCGAACTCCTCCTGCATGGAGCTGAACTTCTGTTTCTGCATTTTCTCCCGGTCTCGCGAGCGCCAGTTCTCCCGCGCTTTCTGGCACTCTTTGATAAAGTCATCGGGCGTTATCGCTTCCATCTGCTCCGCCGTCAGTCGGAAGTACAGCTCGTTGCTGATGATGCCGCGCAGCTGCAACTTCCTCCAGACCCTCTTGCCCATCTCCAGCTTGCCGACGCAGGACGTCAGGTGCTTTTGGAACTGAAAGGCGCTGTACACCGTGTCAGCGATGGCGTCCGTCTTCACGTCTTCTATTAAGTTGTTGAAGGAGAAGTTGGTTACGATCACTCCCAGCACGCTGCGCGTCAGGTACTCAAAGTCCTCCCTCAACGTTTCCACGTGGGCGATGACGTTGTAATGCACGTCACAAGGGAAGCATAATGACGTCATTGAACGAAAGTGCGAGTCAGGAGCTCCTAAGAGTTTCTCCGTTTCGGCGATGACGAATTTCACGAACTCTGGAAAAGTGACGTCACTTCCGCAACGCACTGATTCATAGGAAGGATTTGGGCGGAACTTGGCCACGATTCTGCTTCCCCATTGCTTCCAGTAGTAGCTGTTGGGGACTATCAGTTTGTCCTCGTAGGCAGAGAAGAGGCGCGAGAAGGGCTCCCTGACTATGATCAACCTGACGAAGGCGTCAGACATGGGGTTCTCGCCCTTGTTTACTAATGCGCGCGCTTTCTGGAACCCGTGGTCAAGCGCCACCTGTATGGGAACGTGGAAAGGGGAGGGAATTTTGGGTTTGGTGTGGATAGCGGGGTTAGCGAACTCCTGGTTTTGCTGCAAAATGGAGGTGATGCTGCCGGGTTTGAGAGCAGCTGCCGCATGCCCGTCCTCAATCTCGTGCTCCAGCGCGAACATGAACCTCCGCATGAAAGTGGACGCCGCTTTCTCCACAGGGCAGTACAGCAGTTTGAACTTTTCGTTGACGATGCTCTTGATGTCGGTCACGGTGCGATGTTTCAGGTGCTTGCTGTGGACTTCACACACCTCCTCCATCTGTTCCTGTCTATGTCTCACAACGTTCTGCCACGCCGCTAGTTCGGTCTTCACCTTCTGATTGGCTGTAATGTTGACCGCATCTTTGTCCGGATGGGTGAGTTTATCTCCGGACTCGTTCTGAGGGATCAGGTGGTCAGGACTGGACGGAGCGGGTTTGGCAGGTCTGGTCTGAGAGGGCATACGGATAGCATGTTTGTTGTTGGCTGAATGTTGATAGCTGTCCGATCTGGATTTGTTTTTTGTAGAGTCTGTCTTCAACACTAACGGCGGTTTCGCAAGAGGCGAAGGCTTCTTTAGACCGCTAGATAATTCCTGGGCTCCGTTCTTCCTGTCGTCGCCATCGTCATCGTCATTATTCTCAAACATCCGCCAAATTCCTTCAGGAACTTTATCCTCCTTCACAAACTCGGACTGATCGTCTGGGTTCAGATTTCTAGCCTGGGGGACGTCCTGAGCGTTCTGCTCTGCCACGTCCAAGTCCAAGGTCTTCTCCACTGCAAATGGCGCCTCTCTGAATCGGATGATTCTAGGGTCGAATCCCAGGGAAGGGTCACTGTAGTCCGCGAATCCTGTTTTAGTGTTGGGGTCCTTGCTACTCTCGCCGGACCCTGTCTTGCTGAGCTGTTCTTCTCTGTCTTCTGAAACACGACAACACAGCTATTAGAATTCGGTTTCTGTCTTGATCCGCTCGTCTGGGATCGCTTAGCAACGGTTTTCTGACAAGGGTGGACTTCCTGTAATGACTCTTTTATACCGATTCACTTCCCCCATCTTGTCGCCGCCGACGCCGCACGGAATTGAACCCGGTCATTACTTCAAAAAGGGCAGGTGACAAGCTCAAATACGATCGAAACGCAGGAGAAAGAAATAAAGCTCCTCCTCCTCCTCCTCCTCCTCCTCCTCATCATCATCATCATCATCATCATCATCATCATCATCATCATCATCATCTTCTTCTTCTTCTTCTTCTTCTTCTTCTTCTTCTTCTTCTTCTTCTTCTTCTTCTCATTTCATTCTTCTTCTTTTTCATCGTTTGTTATTTCGTTGGCTTGGTTGGCAAATATTACACACACACAAACACCCACACACACACACCCACACACACAAACACACACACCTACACACACACACACACTCTCTCTCTCTCTCACACACACACACAAAACACACACTCTCTCTCTCTTTCACACAAACACACACCCACGCCACACAAACACACACACTCTCTCTCTCACACACACCCACACCCACACACCCACACACATATACACACACACCCTACCTAAAAAAAAAACAAGAAGGAAATTCTAGTCTTTCTCCTCCTCCTCATCACCATCATCATCGACGTCGTCGTCGTCATCAACAACATGATCATCATCATCATCGTGGTCGTCATTATCATCATCATCAAATGCAGCAGCAGAATCGACGTCGTCTGTATCGTCATTCCCTCCCCATTATTGCAAACGCCTGAACTGTGGTTGCTGATGAAGTTCTTACCGTCAAGGCTAAAAGAGACCTTTTCATCGTCAACGTTGTTGTCGTCAATGTTGTTGTCGTCGACGTTGGTAGAGTAGTCTTCGAAAGAATATATATATGAAGGTAGTTTGTTGAGGGCGGATGGAAATCTCTTAACCTCGGTTCCAAGCGGCTGCAGGCAAACAAAAATGTCAATAAATTAATGGATTAATTACTCATCAATATTGTCATCATCATCATCATCATCATCATCATCATCATCATCATCATCATCATCATCATCATCATCATCATCATCATCATCATCACCTTCACGAATAAAGTGACTACGTAATATGAGATGTAAAGTCTGGGAAATAAATTGTATTTGTTTAATCCATCCATCCAGTCATCCTCACCATCACCTCCACTGACCAGCCATTCTTCCATCACCTTCATCTCAACCATCCGGGGGCACTGCGAGACGGAAGTGTGTACTATGCAGTGCTCGATTCAGCCTGTGATAGCTGTCGCCTCGTCACCTTCATAATCATCATCATCATCATCATCATCATCATCATCATCATCATCATCATCATCATCGTCATCATCATGGCACAGAGCTACGATCGAAAGAAAGTATACTCCAGGCACACGCTGCGAAGCAGGCCAAAGTATGTCCCTTGTCCCTGGAAGGGATACTTTGGCGAGGTTAGCAGCCTGCTCAGTTACAGTGTCGGTGAAAGACTAGAAACGGAAAAAGTAAGTTTCGTCTCCTCTAGGCGACGAATTAGGTCACGCTGTATTTGTTTCTAGGTCAACTGTCTTTTACGAACCGTTTGAGAATCTTTTCGAACCGTTTATTGACGCCGGATAGTGTCCTCACTTGGTTTCATACAATTTAAGAATCCAAGAAGGCAAATGGGATTTTGGGACGCAAAAAGAGCATTTTTGTAGAGAAAAGGGTTAGGGCAAGGACTAGGGATAGATCTACAGCTAACACGTACCCCAACCCTTGTATCAATATTCCGCTCTTTCCGTCACTTTTAAACAGTACTGCGGTTCGCATTCGCGGCTAGCAGCGAGCCCAAAGTATACTTTGAAGGGATGGAGGGAATACTTTCACCTGCTGCTAGCGGGAGTTTGGGCGATACTTTCTACCGATCGCAGCAATGTGTATTACCTCCTCCATCATCGTCACCTATCCTATCCTGTCCCATAACTCGGAGGTCGTAGGGGCACCACAGATGCTCGTTTAACCAGCATACTCCATCTTCGTCACCATCATCATCATAATCATCATCATCATAACCAGGGAATAATTCGCCTTCATCACACAGAGAGCTAAGTGGTTACGCACATTGCTGAAGCCAGCAGTAGCCTAATTCCGGTCCCACCAAATGATGAAAACATCGAATCTGATCTGAACTTTGAAGGCATGGGAATGATAACGAAAACATTTTAATTATACAATATTTCGGGAAACTTTGCACAGCTTTAAATGCAAAACATTGTTCGGTGGAATTTTCGATGAAAGCAAACTGGTGTAAATAATAATTGGAGGAAAATTTTACTTCGTTGTGTTTTGAGTGTTCCTCATCTTTCAATACTTGGGTCTATACTTAAGATCCGTTGGATCTCATTTTTGATATGATGATGATGGTCATTGTTGTCAGGGTGGCGACGTGGTGATCGTCCTTAACGCTCATGCAATAGGACGTTAAGCATCGTTTTTCCTTCCTTAACTTGATCTCGGAATGTAGGGGAGTTACAGTACTTCACCAAAAATCTCCATGTGACAATCATCATCACCACCATCATCATCATCATCATCATCATCATCATCATCATCATCATCATCATCATCATCATCATCATCATCATCATTCTTCATCATCGTCGTCATCGTCGCTGTCATCATCATCATCATCGTCGTCGTCGAGGGCGTCATCATCGCCGTTTCAACGTATCCAACATGGGGCCATAACGCAGACCATCTAATCAACTGGAGAGCGGAGGGAAAAAAAACACTCGCCAGTAAATCAACCACCCAACCAATTAACCAATAAAACAATAAAATAAACCTGCGAAAACCAGGGGAGAATACTTACACTAGCCGTGTTGCCTGAAACCATAACAAAGAAGACATGAATAACAAAGCTTTTCTATAACAACAATGATAATTATGATGATGATGATGATGATGATGATAATAATAATAATAATAATAATAATAATAATAATAATAATAATAATAATAATAATAATAATAATAATATGAGCGTGTGTGTGCGTAGCGTGTGAGACTATGCATATGTTTACGCGTGTTCCTGCGTGTGTGTGTGTTTCATAACAGCCTATAGTGAGTCATAGTCACACTAATGTCCATCATAAATTCAACAGAAACACAGCTTGATCCTAATTATTAACATTATAGATCGGATTTGCTGTTTAGCTGACGACGTGGTTCATCATACCTGTAATTAGCGAACCTTTATTAAACATATGGCACCAATTGATCTTGATCAATAGTATCAAGTGTTAAGTTTATTTACGACTCTAGCCTCCTATGGAGTTTCAGCCAAGTCGGGTAAACGTAAATCACAGACAAAGCAAGACCAAAAAGCTGTGTTGACATCTTTCCATGCATTGGGTACAATATGTGGATAATAAGAGTAATATAGTAATTTGGACAGGAACACAAACACACACCTCAATCTTACAAAAGTGAGAGATGAAAATAAAGACACAGTACAATCCAATCATACTATTTGAACCGTGAAAAAAGGATATTCATAAATCGACTTAAATGTATCCTTGGAAGAATTTGTGTTGGTTAAATCATTAAGTTTATGTATATTTGGGTGATGGTTATAATAATTTGGAAGCCAAACGTTACAGTTGTCTTTTAATAATGGATTACCACACAAATAGATAGTGGATAGTGGACAGTAGACATTCTTGTATAGGGTCTGTTGGGTCAGCTTGGGGATATTGGACGCGTTCTGCCAAATGGTCACTAGGGCCTTTTATGGAATTATTATTTATACGTAGGTGGTTTGTTAATATTTTATAACGATGTTTCTATTCTATTTAGTTTTTGTTAACGGGGTTCGATAAATTAAGACTACTTCCAAACGCTGTTCTAGACCTTCAGCTCTTTCTCTTGGGGTTCCACAAGGATCGGTCCTCGGACCGGTTCTCTTCATCCTTTACACCAAACCTCTATCATCTCTCATCAGCCACCACTCAGTTTCCAGTCAGTCATTTGCTGACGACACTCAAATCTGTGACTCTTGTCTCCCTGATCAGCTCGAAGCCACCGTCCTTCGTGTGCGGGATTGTGTTGATGACGTCAGGCGTTGGATGACGTGCAACAAACTTAAACTGAACGATGACAAAACTGAAATCCTTCTCATCCACCCCCAAAACAAACCTCTTCCTCCATCTGCTCCTTCTGTTATCTCTATCGGCAACTCTGACATCACACTCTCCACCTCGGCCAGAAACCTAGGAGTCACCTTCACAGACACCCTCTCCATGGACAAACACGTCACGAATATTTGCAGATCTGCATACATTGAACTTAGAAACATCAGTACCATCAGACACCTCCTCTCCTTTGACGCCACCAAAACTCTTGTCTGTTCACTCATTCTTTCAAAATTTGACTATTGCAACACTCTTCTAGCAGGTATCCCTCAGCACCTCACAGACAAACTTCAGAAGGTACAGAACTCAGCGTGCAGACTCATTTTCAAAGCAAAAAAGCGTGATCACATACAACCACTCATGCTAAAACTCCACTGGCTCCCAATATCCTTCCGCATCAAGCACAAGACTGCCAACCTCTGCTTCAACTCGTTCACTGACCCTCACTTCCCTGTCTATCTCTCTGAACTCTTGCTTCCATACACTCCCTCCAGACGTTTACGCTCCTCCTCTGACGGAAGAATCCTCTCCATCCCACGCACTAGAACCAAAACCTTCGGTGATCGCTCTTTCTCCTTCCACGCGCCTACATTTTGGAACCAGCTCCCCTCCCACATCCGTCATTGTGAAACCTCCCCCACCTTCAAGAGGTCCCTGAAAACTCACCTGTTCAAGTGTGCTTATGACCTGTGACGTTCTCGCCTTGCCTCGTTCTCGGCCCGGGTGTTGTATCCTAACTGTCTATGTGACATTTATAAATTGTATTCATTATCTTTCTGACAGAAAGCGAAAAGCGATCATGTACAGCCAATCATTTTATTATTCTTGTTTACACTTGTTAACTGGACTTTGTTAATTCACGTATTATAGTTAAACTTGTGTTGTATGCGTGCTGTGTAAGTGTATATGCGCACGATTGTGTACTACTGTGTTAGTCAAAATAATTATATATGTGTCTTAACTTACTTTTTATGTCATTATCTGATTGATTTTAGTCGCAGTTATAGTTCTTTAAAGGTTTTAAAAGTAATTTGTTAAGCGCTTATAGCTAGATTAATAGGTAAGCGCTATATAATAATTGGACTTTGTTAATTCACGTATTATAGTTAGACTTGTGTTGTATGCGTGCTGTGTGAGTGTATGTGCGCACGATTGTGTACTACTGTGTTAGTCAAAATAATTATATATGTGTCTTAACTTACTTTGTATGTCATTATCTGATTGATTTTAGTCGCAGTTATAGTTCTTTAAAGGTTTTTAAAAGTAAATTGTTAAGCGCTTAGAGCTAGATTAATAGGTAAGCGCTATATAAAAAGGCCTGTAATAATAATAATAATAAGAGTAAAGCCTCAGCGTCCCTTATATGGGATGCCTTAATTGCAAAGTGACTGGCTGGTGGAGTGCCATCAGCGTTACCCTTAGGGTTGTTTCGGCAGATCTTTTATGCGGATTTGGGGTGAGTCCTCTTTTCAACCAAGTTGTGGTCCTAATTGGGCTCTTTGCAGTCCGCTGGATTGTATAAACAATGACTAACGAGCAAAGTTCAATGGTTTTTGAGGTATGGCATGCAACGGACCTACATCTATACACACTGACATTTGGCTCGTTCAGATTCCCGACTATTTCAAAGTATTTCCAGATCAATACTAAAACAACAAGACAGCATCCTAGAAATAAGAACTCAAGTTCTGTTGCACGCCACTCAAGCACTGTACCCTGAGTTAAATAATAATAATAATACAGGATGCTATATACGCGCCTTTCCCCAAATCAATCAGGCTCAAAAGCGCGGCGATCTATACCAACATACACGCTCACCTGTCTCATCCACCCTCACACACACCAAATACACTTCCATCACTCAAACAGGTGGTGTAAAGACAGGGAGATCGCTATTGGGAGACGGAAAGAAAATCTAAATTTTATTTTTGAAATGTTTATATTGACTGCGTCCTGTACCATTATTGAAGGGAGGGAGGAAACCGGAGTGCCCGGAGAAAACCCTCGGTGACCTCAATAGTCTCGTACCTAAGTCACATACGTTCGCCCCTTGCGGGAATCGAACCCGCGACCTTCGGCATAGGAAACCGGCGACTTATCCACTGCGCCACGAGGCCACCCCAGTTATACGCGAGCGTCTAGTGGTGTAGACCCCAATTCTAACCTATTAACAGATCAAACGTCATTAGACAAAGCGTCCGATTGTTCAGTTCCAAAGGATGAGGTTTATTTGATCAATGAAAACTGGTGCGCATGACACGCACATCATTCTGTATTCAACACGTCGACGCTTGAGCTATCATTGGCACATATCAACTAACCCTGTCTATGCTCAAGGTATTATGGACACGTCTGTAATTAACCCTGTCCACGCTGTAGGTGTCATTATCACATTTGAATTAACCCTGTTCAAAGCTGAAGGTATTACAAAATCGTTGCAAACCTCGATGTACGGCTTTCAAATATTGTTACAAATCCTACTGTGCAGTTGTGTTTGTGCAAAGAAAGTAGTCATAGAATGAACTCTCAGATTTTTGAACATGCACGCTAACACACACACACACACACACACACACACACACACACACACACACACACACACACACACACACACACACACACACACACACACACACATACTTGCGGAGACACCGTTATTTGGACTTTCCTCTATCGCCACATACGTTCTGTGGACAATGGGTCGTGTTTCGACCCCCTTTTTAAGTACTTTAAAGTGTTCTAACCCTAACCCTACCCCTACCCCTACCCCTACCTCTAACCCTAGCCCTAACCCTAACCCTTACCCTAACCCTAGCCCTCACGGATCATTAAATGGACGTCCCAACAAGGAGGTCTGTCCAAAGAACGTAGGTAAACTTGCACTAGTTTGTCCCAATAACGCCGTGTAAACATCCTCACACACACACACACGCACGCACACACACACACATACACGCGAGCGCGCACGTCAACACCACATAGAATCATCATCTCGTATCATCATCACCACGATCTTATCCCTACAAAAATTAATAAGTTAATACTCACGGGCAAAGATCCAGGTGCCTATGAACAGCACAGGCGCCAGAAAAAGAAGATTTTTCAGTCTGGTACAGGCGCATAACATTGTGCTTAGCCTACGACATGGGATAAAAGTCCAAACCGTCATGCTGTCCATCATCATCATCCTCCACCGTCGCCGATCCTACCACGCTAAATATAAAAAACTTCAACTATACTGCAACCATTTGCAGAAACTATACCCTGAAGGAAAGCACAGGAATAAGACAAGAACAAGAAAGAAAGAGAAGACAGAATAACAACGAAAGAAGAAAGAAAGAAAGGAAAGAAAGAAAGAAGCAAGAAGAAAGAACAGAAAGGAAACGAAAAAGAAAGAACGAAAGAAAAGAAAGAAAAGAAAACAGAAGCAGAAAGAAAGAAAGAAAGAAAGGAAAGCAAGAAAGGAAAAAAAAAAAAAAAAACAAAACACGAACTCATAAAAAAAAAAAAATAACACAAGAAAACACAAAACAAAAAAAAAAAAATAAACAAAAACAAAAAAAAAAAAAACAACAAAACACAAAACACAAAAAAAAAAACAAAAAAAAAAACAAAAAAAAAAGAAAGAAAGAAAAACAACAGCAAAAACAACATGGACAAACATCAAATTTAATTTTATACTCCCAACCAACGGTTGCATAGGCTTCTCCAGGACACCGCAGATCGCTCACATCGACAGAGAACGAACGAGAAATATACATTACATTACATAAATGTTGTTTAGGTCCAGCGGACTCTTCCGAGCCAAATCAGGACCGGACAACCCCCAATCCGCATAAAAGATCTGCTGAAACAACCCTAGTGGGAAAACTGAATGCCCTCCACCAGCCAGTCACTTTACAATAAAGACATCCCACGCAGGGGACGCTGAGGCTGCACTCTAATTTATCGAACCCCCGTTTACAAAAACAAAATAGAATACAAACATCATTATAAATTATCAACAAAACATATACATATAAAATGCCTACATTGCTAAATAATAACATCATAGGAAGCCCTAGTGACCACCTGGCAGAAAGCGTCCAACATTCCCAAGCTGATCCACCAGACCTCATACGCAAACAAGGAGTCTTGTCCCGGAAGAGTTTTCAAGAAAAAAGATAGGTGACTGTTCTAGGGAAGAAGAAGATAGTATAGCAGATTGATAGAACAGAGCAGGACTGAGAAAGAGCAAATGAGAAAGACAGCGACAGTGGGAATTTAAAGCACTAAATTTCCCTAAAGTGGGGATACTATTTATACTGAAACCCCCGGCACCCCAACGGGGGTAATGTTAAATATAAAAAGACAAAGGTAATACAGCGATCACGTGTTGGGCGTGGGCTTAAATGCTGGAACGAAATAATAATAATATTACTACTACTATGTAACGAAAAGGGTTATTTCAAGAAACTGCGTGTATGCATGCGTGAATATTCTGCGTGTTCTCCCGTCTCACACTCCCTAACTCTCAAGAATTCTTTTGTTGTCACACCCCCTTTCTATTACTAGAAAAATAAACGATAATCAACAAAGTTCACATAAGTACATACAACTCAATCAATAACATGGAAAAATATATATATAGTTTTGTACTCACGTACTTTGTAGAAATAATCCGTGGATTATACCATTCACAAACACACACATAAGTCTCAGTAAGATAATCCAGGAATAAAGTTACCAATCACCAAAACCACCAATAAAGTCCCAGTCAGGTAATCCCAGAATCACCAGTCACAATTAAAAAAACACCAATATCGACCCGGTCACCGTCGACAGAGAGAGATGCCCCCCAATAGTCTCATGGAGGCTAGGATTCGCTGTGTCTTTCTTTGTCTCTAATTCTCTGTCTCTGTCCTATCCTCCTTCTCCTTATCCTTGTCCTTTTCTCTATCTATCCTGGGTTTTCTCCTCTCTCTATCATCCTCTTCACCTTCCCAATAATCCTCCACGGCCGCCGATGCTGTTGCTGCTGCTGTGGCCGCTGCCGCTGTTGCTGCTGCTGCTGTTGTGGCAGTGGTTGGTACTGCTGCTGATGTTGCAGTGGTTGCTACTGCTGCTGATGTGGTAGCGGTTGCTACTGCTGCTGACGTGGTAGCGGTTGCTACTGCTGCTGACGTGGTAGCGGTTGCTACTGCTGCTGACGTGGTAGCGGTTTAGGTGCTCGTCTTCTTCTTCGTCTTCTTCTCTGGCTCCTTCTTTATGCCCCCACCCTTCTTCCTCCTCGGCTACTTCTTCCTCTGCTTACTCTCCTTCTCGTCTTCTTCTTCTTCCTCTTCTTCCTCTTCTTCTTCTTCTTCTTCTTCTTCTTCTTCTTCTTCTTCTTCTTCTTCTTCTTCTTCTTCTTCTTCTTCCTCTCGTCTTCTTCTTCTTCTTCTTCTTCTTCTTCTTCTTCTTCTTCTTCTTCTTCTTCTTCTTCTTCTTCCTCTTCTTCTTCTTCTTCTTCTTCTTCTTCTTCTTCTTCTTCTTCTTCTTCTTCTTCTTCTTCCTCTCTCTTTGCCTCGAGGCCCCTCAGCCGAAGACTTCTGATAACACACAAGTTTTCCCCACTAAATATCTTTATACATAGACTTCTCTGTATTACCACATATACCTGTCTCTTCTCTGCGACGGGACCAGACCAGCAATATATAATTCAAAACTCATATGTGTAGAACACAGTTCACACATATACGCAAATTGTAAAACTAATTATAACAACTATATTACATCTTGACGCTGATTAATTTCATTCACAAAAGTAAATATAATACTATACATTGCAAGTTGAGGTTTCAACCTCAAATCAAATAAAAATCCGATTTCAATTCGTTACTCAAAAATAATATACAACGATCCACCATCTCCATCACCTCCCTAATCCATCCTTCATACTAATATCAAAATTATCTACTATTATTTTTATTTCCACCACAAGTAGAATCATAATCATGGTTAAATATTATTATGTTTACAATACAATATTTCAATGATAAACCAATATATACAGTATATACCTGCAGTCAACAGCTGCTAGAAGTATAACACACAACGACCACTCCGTGGTCCAGTCGAAAGAAGAATGGAAACATTTTTTTGAATACATGTAATTGGTGAACCGTCACATGACTAGCTCAACCAATCAGAAATTAGTAATCAATAAAAATATTATAATTTATATCTTCTCACAGGAAGATACTACAAACAGTCATCGGACCGAAATATCATAAACCCGGTCCGTGACAATACCCCCTTCCTGCAAAAAGAAAACGCCCGAGTTTTCTGAATTTTATCAGAAAGAAAAAAATTACTACAATTATGTCCATCTTAACAGTACAATCAAGCGAAAAGAGATACTGGTCATTAGCACTTATCTTAAACATAAACATATTGTATTAAGCAATCACCCAAAGCATAATAGACATACAAGATATGTAGTTCCAGTCCAAGCATGTTACCGTGATACAGTGAAATAAAAAATAAATAAGGTACATAACAGATCATTTTACAGTATTCCAATAGATTTCCAGTATTAAATATACATCAGCAGAATTATATACACAGCAAGTTCATGTTCCACCGATGTATGGAATACACTGATGATAGTGGCTGGTTTTGGCTACGACTGTTTTGATGTATTCTTGAGCTAGTTTGCAAGATTCTAGTATCTTGTTTTTGACGTGTTTAAGCTGAATAGTGTCAGGGTAACGAGTTACCATATCAATGATGTTGAGTATGCATCTGTGACCTTCCTCAGATGGCGGAGAAATCGGTTCTACTATATCAGCTGCAACCTGTTTGAATGTTTCTGAAATAGTCGGCATCTTTTCTAAAGGAACCGGTGGAATGCAATGTCTCTCGTCTTGAGCACTAGTAGTAACATAACGAGTATGACCTTGATCTTTGATGAGTGTGGAAGCACCCGAAAAATGGTCGGACACACCTGGTAAATTCCCTACTATCAAATCGGCCACTGGCTGATCAATGACACAACACAACACAGTGCCAGAGAAAAATGGAGTGTCAACAGGCACTTTGGCCAACGGAAATTCCTCAATGTTTCCACCGAATGACCAACATTTACACTCTTTGCCAGTGTACTGGCCGTCCGAAACCAGTCTCTTGCGAACTCCACAGATACTAGCACCTGTGTCTCTGAGCACACTTGCTTTGAGGCCATTTACGGTACCTGACACTAGCTTGGGCTGACCACAGTTTTCATCGCCAACTGGGCAAATGACTTCCGCGACTAAGGCTGACTGAGTGTTAACTGGAGGGGACTGGTATGTCTGAGAACCACTTTCCGTATCTTGAGTCTCTGGGTATACATTGCCACTAGCAGAAGGACACCATACAGCTATGTGACCTACACCCCCACAGCAATAGCAAACTATGTCCTGTCTATTCTGTCTTTTGTTGAGAGGAGGACTACCTGAGAAACGAGAACCAGGTCTAGAATACGTATTTCCACGTCCCCGAGGAGCCTGATTGTTTTGAGCGCCCTGTTGATTATTCATGTTTTGATTTGCAAAACCCCTATTTGGAATAGGACCTGTGGGTCGGTAGTTTCCACGCGGAGAGTCACGAAATCCCGATCCCCTGAAATTATTCCATCTTTGGCCAGTCCCACGAAATTGATTCTGAGTGGGTACATTCTGAGAAATCGACGCGGATGCAAAAATCGAGTTATCTGACTTCGTTGCCAGTTTCTTTTCCGGATGAGCCATGCGAAATGCTTCAGCACTGTCTATCAAAGCCGCTAATTTTGTCAAATTTCTTTCCTTCAAAAACACGGCGAGATCTCTCGAAACAGAAGCAATAAACTGCTCACACAAAATCAGATTCCATATTCCATCAAAAGTCTTTTCACAATCTGATAGTTGGATCCATCTTTCCAACAAGTGAGAAAAACGCTTTGAAAAAGTTACAAAACTTTCTCCCACTTCAGGCCTAACTGATCTGAATTTTTCTCTGAATCCATCTGCAGTGCACTAAAATATCTGAAGAAGTTCTTGCTTAAGATCATCATATGAAACTGCACCGGCAGCAGACAAAGAATGATAAACAGCTAAAGCCGGGCCTTGTAGCAATGCAGTTATGTACACAACCCATTTACTGCTATCGTAATTGAGAGCTTTAGCATGCTCCTCAAACCGGTACAAAAAAGAAGCAATGTCATCCCTATCTTCTTTGAAAACAGGTAGTTGGGGCAAATTTGGAAACGAAGGGTTAGAGCTCCGAGTCCTAGGGGTAGTGTTCTCGCTCTGCAACTCAACCTGTTTTAACTGAAGTTCTATTTCTTTTTCCTTTAGCTTAAGGCTTTCTTTATCCAGTTCGAACTGATAATCCATTTTCAACTTCCTTTCCTCTCGTTCTAATCTTTTTTCATCTCTTTCCCTGTCTAAACGTTTTTCCTCTCTTTCTTGTTCCTGTTTAACCTTTTCCTGTTCTCTTTCTTTGGCCCTATCATATCTCTGAAAACACTGCTCAACGTACTGCTGTAGCTTTTCGTCAGCAAAACCTAACTTCTGGGCTTGAGTCAAAAATGAATTAAACAGAGTATCATATTCCTCAGCAGAAGCCATGATCAGTTGAATTCAAAAGAAAATAAATTACTAAAAGTAAGACAATGCAAGTGACAAATCAACTAATAACTTTAAGTTATACAAGTCAAAAATTATTTTCCCAAGTGCCACAAGGCCAGAATTATTACAAAAATCAAAAGCAAATTCAAATTTGACAAAAGAAAATTATTTCAAAATCAAAGCAAGTTCAAGTTTGGCAAAAGGCAATTATTTCGAAATCAATGCAAGTTCAAGTTTAACATACCATAAAAGAAAAGAAAACAATGTTCAGATTATATTCAGTCTAAGTACAAGCAAGCATCAGAAAACCATACTAAATGCAACAATTAATAACTGTAACAACTACCAGTGTTTAAATCTAAATTATGACAAGTGAAATTTTGTAAGTAATTAGCTTTGAAAGGAAAACAAAACAAAACAAAACAAAACAAATAATAATAATAATGAAACCCTATACTAAATAACAAACAATGACAACAACATCACAACACAACAAAGAGATAACTAAAATTCTAAACTAATATCGGTACAATAGAATACTAGAAACCAATAGAAAAAAAAAACAAAAAAAAACACAACTAAGTTCCACTTTGGCTAGAAAACACCGGAAGTTCCGTTAAAATGCCAAAAATAAATCCTAAATACCTACAACAACTAAAATAGGGATGTGACAACTATAACTATACAAGACAGGATCCTAATAAGTATAGAAGAAAAAACAAAACAGTACTGAATAGCTGAACTAGAATTAGGCAATATATATACAACAGGAAGAAAAATGAATCTAAGCCCTCTCTGATCCCAGAACTATACAAAGAATCAGACCCGCAAGAAAGAATCAGAGGCGGGGTATAATCTATATAAACACCCACATACTACCCAAAAGAAATAAACAATGGAACAAGTCAGATACACAGTACACACTTACTCTTAGCAAACCAAAGTTAAATGCCCAAAATTTATACAAAACCCTTCTACTGCTCAATCTTATACTTATTCAATTAACTCCCACAATATACTCCAAATAAGATACAAAACAACTAAATAATATAATCTAACCCCCACTATCTAACTACGGGTTTCAGGGTCACCACTGTAACGAAAGGGGTTATTTCAAGAAACTGCGTGTATGCATGCGTGAATATTCTGCGTGTTCTCCCGTCTCACACTCCCTAACTCTCAAGAATTCTTTTGTTGTCACACCCCTTTCTATTACTAGAAAAATAAACGATAATCAACAAAGTTCACATAAGTACATACAACTCAATCAATAATATGGAAAAATATATATATAGTTTTGTTCTCACGTACTTTGTAGAAATAATCCGTGGATTATACCATTCACAAACACACACATAAGTCTCAGTCAGATAATCCAGGAATAAAGTTACCAATCACCAAAACCACCAATAAAGTCCCAGTCAGGTAATCCCAGAATCACCAGTCACAATAAAAAAACACCAATATCGACCCGGTCACCGTCGACAGAGAGAGATGCCCCCCAATAGTCTCATGGAGGCTAGGATTCGCTGTGTCTTTCTTTGTCTCTAATTCTCTGTCTCTGTCCTATCCTCCTTCTCCTTATCCTTGTCTTTTTCTCTATCTATCCTGGGTTTTCTCCTCTCTCTATCGTCCTCTTCACCTTCCCAATAATCCTCCACGGCCGCCGATGCTGTTGCTGCTGCTGTGGCCGCTGCCGCTGTTGCTGCTGCTGCTGTTGTGGCAGTGGTTGGTACTGCTGCTGATGTGGCAGTGGTTGCTACTGCTGCTGATGTGGTAGCGGTTGCTACTGCTGCTGACGTGGTAGCAGTTGCTACTGCTGCTGACGTGGTAGCGGTTGCTACTGCTGCTGACGTGGTAGCGGTTTAGGTGCTCGTCTTCTTCTTCGTCTTCTTCTCTGGCTCATTCTTTATGCATCCACCCTTCTTGGCTACTTCTTCCTCTGCTTACTCTCCTTCTCGTCTTCTTCTTCTTCTTCCTCTCGTCTTCTTCTTCTTCCTCTTCTTCTTCTTCTTCTTCCTCTCTCTTTGCCTCGAGGCCCCTCAGCCGGAAACTTCTGAAAACACACAAGTTTTCCCCACTAAATATCTTGATACATAGACTTCTCTGTATTACCACATATACCTGTCTCTTCTCTGCGACGGGACCAGACCAGCAATATATAATTCAAAACTCATATGTGTAGAACACAGTTCACACATATACGCAAATGTGTTGCAGCATGAGAAAACCAGGCTAAAGTGTCAAAATATGAAAAATTACTTGTTTATTTATTAACAAAGTACTAAAAATAATCTTCAAAATGCAAAAAAAAACAAATTGTTTTATCTTTATTGGTTGATGTTTTATGATTTTTTTTAATATTTTATTTTCTCGGGGGCTAATTTCCAGAAATTGCCTTCAAAGTTTTAAATTGTAAAATGATCATTACTTCACAACCAGAATTTTCCCATGCATGTATTTGGTATCAAAACAATCAGGAAGATGGCAGCAATATGGCAGTGAGTTGAGATAAGATGAGAAAATTCACATTATACACCATCCACACAATACTGAACATAAACAAATTAAAACAGTACGCACAATTTTATTCTGTACCCATCCATAATGCATAGTGTTTCTAAACATATTAGAAATAAAACAAGTGTTTAGCAAGTCTATAATAACTCAAACACATAATAATATATCAAGAACATGGCCTGAATCAATCATTTTTCTAAAATAAACCCTATCATAATGCCCCCCCCCCCCTCCTCCTCTTAAATCCCTCGTCCGTCAAGTAATCTTTTATTTAATTGCAAGCAGCTACATCAGCTCAGTTCAAATAGTCAAACAAAGATTACAAACCTAAAACAAAAGTTTCATTAGGTAGTTTTCAGTCCTAATAATCAAGCTTTAATAATTCCCCGATTCTACACTCCCTTCCGCACGTCGAATAAATCTGTCGCGTCACAGGTGTAAATCAAAATAACATGTAATTTTGCTCTATAAAGTTTAAATAAACACAAATATCAAAGCAAATACTAATTACTAGTAATTTGGTAAATAGTCCTCATGTTCATTTCCTAAAACAGACAAACCAACAATAATAAATACTGAGAACATAGTCAACTTGTCATGCTAGTAATATTGAATGCAGGCCAGACTACTTACCTTTTCAACCCTCCCCACCCCACTCTCACCCAACAAAATATACTACTGAAATATTTTCCACACTCCTACTGTAATTCTTTCACTGATATCGCCTTTTCAACCTTTACCTAAATCTATGCAAGTAGAATGACGGATTATTAAAGACACGCCTATAGCGAAGAGGCCTACGAAACATGAATCATTGAATGAAAACAAACGGTATCGTTTAATAACGGGATCAAGCTTCTGCTCGTCAGAATCATAATCCTCATCACAGTTCCCACCGGCACCATCATAAAAATAGTCCGAAAGCAGGTCTTGTAGCTCTTCAGAAGCAAAACCGGGTCGATTCAAGGCCCTAGCTACTCTAGCAGACGACACATCTACTGACGCTGGAGACGAAGCCATCCCTTCCGGTTTCCAAAACGAATCGGTCACTTACTTTGACAAATTGTTTCTAACAAATGCAACATAAATATTGCAAGAAAACACTTGAAATAGATGTAAGATGAGTTTATCTACATTAAAAAAAATTCACTTTGAACTAAAAATCGTCGAAAATCTATAGGAAACACTTCCGTTTTTCACGACCCGGCAAGAGACGCATTCGAACACAACTTGTGTCACAAGCAAGCTTCAGAACAAGGAATTTCATGAAAAATTCATATGCCACACACTTTTATGTACCAAAAAGTAGTACTAATAGGGACTTTTCACTCCCCAGACGTTATATATCAATCCACATTGGGGATTTCCCTTCATAGTCGGACAAGAAAAGTTGGGGTATCGGAGGTCAATTAGTGCCATTGTTTTAGCAAGGTGTGATCAACACCCTTATCAAAATCAACAAAATAAACAATGTTTTAGTAATTTTTGAACAAAATCCGTTTGGGATATTAAAGAAAAGTCTTAAATAAAGACAAAGAGGCAACAATCTTAAAATTGATGGGGTAGCCTATTTTTAGTGTTCTACGGCTGTAGCAGCGAATCAATCCTGGCGTCTTTAGCCGGGTTTTGTCATGCGGCGACACAAATTGTAAAACTAATTATAACAACTATATTACATCTTGACGCTGATTAATTTCATTCACAAAAGTAAATATAATACTATACATTGCAAGTTGAGGTTTCAACCTCAAATCAAATAAAAATCCGATTTCAATTCGTTACTCAAAAATAATATACAACGATCCACCATCTCCATCACCTCCCTAATCCATCCTTCATACTAATATAAAAATTATCTACCATTACTTTTATTTCCACCACAAGTAGAATCATAATCATGGTTAAATATTATTATGTTTACAATACAATATCTCAATGATGAACCAATATATATACCTGCAGTCAACAGCTGCCAGAAGTATAACACACAACGACCACTCAGTGGTCCAGTCAAAAGAAGAATGGAAACATTTTTTTGAATACATGTAATTGGTGAACCGTCACATGACTAGCTCAACCAATCAGAAATTAGTAATCAATAAAAATATTATAATTTATATCTTCTCACAGGAAGATACTACAAACAGTCATCGGACCGAAATATCATAAACCCGGTCCGTGACATACTACTACTACTACTACTACTACTACTACTACTACTACTACTACTACTACTACTACTACTACTACTACTACTACTACTAATAATAATAATAATAATTATAATAATAATAATAATTCCAAAACATCATACACATTATCTGGAGTGGTATGCAAGAAGCCGTTTTACCCAGCGGATAAGTCCCGCGAAGCTGAACGGTAGACAGTGTAGGGTTTAACTTACGGGTTCGCGGACTTTACCCACTGGCTAAACTGTTCCATGAATACCACCTCCGAGTGCCGGAAGATAATTTACCCAGACGGAGACGAGAATAATGTTCAACCTTATAAGATAAAGAAAGGTGTTCAAGAAACATTTCGGTCGTTAGGGAGAAGAGGCGTTTGGGGCCTCTCTTTCCTCTGGATCAGCTTAAAGATTGCGGTGTACATATCCTCTCTCCTCGCTACTTTGCCTTGTCTATTTCATTTTGTTTATTTGTGTTAGTTAGTTATTTTATTTAACGTCTACTCACATCTATGATATTATACAATATGTTACATTATACATAGAATAGCATAAAATTAAAATAAATTAATTGATATGAACAAAATTAATATAACTATATTATTATCTATCAAAAATCTTATTGCTTATTTAAGACATAAAGAAAAAGCAAGATGGCAACCATACATGCTTGTTCCAATCGTCGCGGAAAATGTTTTTAAAATAATAATCATTGAAAAATAAACATAATTACGAACTAATGTATGTATAATGTATGTATGATAGATATTTAATTATAAATAGAACTACATCAACTTCCTTTCTCGGACCCAAGCTACTCTGCAGAAACCTTTTTTAAGATCTAGATTTAAATAATATCTTAATTTTATTCCTTTTAATTTCAATGATGAGTGGAACACGTTTGAATGATTAGCATCTTGAAGCTAGCATCGTCATATTGTTTTTAACTTGACCTACTAAACCTAATAATTTTCTAGAAAGTCTCGATTTGACGTCATACTTGACAATACAATCGTCATGTTTGACGATAAAAGGCGCATGCGTCTTCTATTATTATTATTATTATTATTATTATTATTATTATTATTATTATTATTATTATTATTATTATTATTATTATTATTATTATTAGAATTGGCTAACTGGAGAATATATTAGTGCTTTAGATTTATTTACATATGATTTTTAGTCAAATATTTAGGAGGATCCATTGGATTCGACAGGAAGTCTTCTCCAGGATTGCACAAACAACTGCTGCCCTGACAAGGTTAAAGAAGATTTGGAAAGATAGGACCATCAGTCCACACTCCAAGGTTAGGCTGCTGCGCTCCCTTGTCATCTCCATCTTCCTATACGCTTGCGAAACATTGACCCCCACAGCAGACCTACAACAAAGAATACAAAACATGGAGATGAGGTGCTACAGAAGACTTCTGGGCATTTCTTATACCCAGCACATCACCTACGACGAAGTCCGACAGACCATCACACAAGCCATTGGACAACACGATGCCCTGCTCACAGTGGTGAAGAAACGGATACTTCGATGGTATGGTCATCGTCACCGGAGCATCAGGTCTTCCAAAGACCATCCTGCAATGCACGGTGCAATGAGGCAGAAGAAGAGGGAGAGAAGAAAAAGAGGTTGGAGGACAACATTGTGAATGGACTGGCTTGACACTGAGCGAAGCCATGAGGGTTGCTGAGGACAGAGAAAAATTGAGTGCGCTGGTTAAACGATCATCTGTTGTGCCCCAACGACTCTTGAGTTACAGGATGGGATAGGATAGGATAGGATAGGATAGGATAGGATAGGATAGATTTTAGGTCTTGGATGCTAATACACCTTGCTCGGAATTATGAGAAGAAACAACTTTGGCCGGCTTGCCCGGATGTTGCGCCCAGAGTTGTTCCCCGTTGAGCGGACATTATTTGCAAACGAACACAGTTTCTCGCCTAGAATTTCTGCTCTGTCCTCCATCAAACCTTCCGGATCAATCCGAAAGGTTGATTTCCGTTCCAACTCTGGCTAGCTCCTCTAGTTCGGCCTTGCGCTGCCCTGCAACCACCACACTTTCCCGAAGAAAAGCTTGCAACTCGGGGTAGCTTTGATAGTTTTCTGAGACGACATGCTCATAATGATGTGCGCCCGGATAACTAAAAACCAACCAAAAGCAAATTATCTCTCATTTGCGAATAAGAGCTATTTGTCAAAGCTGCTAGGTAAATCTCTCTTTCTATCATTGCACTGTAATGTTAAGTGCTGATTGGTTATATTTTCATTACAAATCCAAATATAACTTTGACCTTGCCGGTTCTAAACAGCGACAGGTACCCATTCCCAGCTGGGTGGATTGGGGTGTGTTGTGCGCTTGTTTCGTTCTTGAAAGTGTCGTACGCAATAATTCAATAATGGCATTGGAAGCAGTCAATCTAAACATTTCAAAACCCAAATTTGTATTTCCTTGCTGTCTTCTGATAGCGATCTCCCTGCCTTTACACCCCATGTGTGAGCGATAGGTGTGTGTTTGTTGTGTGTGTGTGTGAGTCGGTGAAACATTTAAAGGGTGCATGTTGGTTACAGATCGCCGCGCTTTGAGCCTGATTGGTGATTGGGGGAAAAGCGCGTATATAGCATCTATTATTATTATTATTATTGTTATTATTATTATTATTATTATTATTATTATTATTATTATTATTATTATTATTATTATGATGATGACGACGACCACGACGACGATGATGATGATGATGATGATGATGATGATGACGACGACGACGACGACGACGACGATGATGATGATGATGATGATGATGATGTAGGGCTGCCTTCCAAGTATAGTCACCCATCCAAGTAGACTGCTAACCGAGCTCAAGGTTGGATAAAGGGCCCCACCTTGTCAGCGCCCCATTGGCAGATCCTGTTAACATTCACCGTGAGTGTTGCCGCACTAAAAAAATACGCTTGCGACACAAAAATTACTCTGTCAAAAGTATCGTTATGTTTTAAATAAATAAATTCCGTAGTTTGTGTGGCTATTAATAGCAACCGCTAGCCAATATTCTTGAGCTAAAAATAGCACCT
>CM072523.1:52701062-52731062 GCA_036898135.1 Oncomelania hupensis
AGAACGAGCTAAAACTGATCACAATATAATTTCCCAAATAAAATGTGCACCAATTAGACCAACGAAAATGGATCAAAAATATTTAGACTTACTTAATTACACATACATTCTTCTTGTTCTTGTTCTTGCTCTTGCTCTTGTTCTTCTTCTTCTTTGGCTACCAGCCCTACACAATGCACATCAACATACTTCACAAAACTTTCACACAGCAAACTAACACTTATGGAGCTTGGACAAAACAGCTATGTACAAGTACATGTATCAACTAGGCGTCAACGAAGATGCCACCATGTCTATATTAAGCCCAGTTTTAATATCGAGGCCAGTTTCCTGTGATAGGATGGATTTAATTTACTGACGAAACGCGTTAACATATGTTACCTGGGTATATGGCTGAAGAAAGAGGGATGGCGTGAGGGATGGATGACAAAGGTGCCATTTGGTGGTAGTTGTCTAGGTCGCGGTTCGCCGCTGGTTGTTACTTAACACTACCATACAGAGTTCCCAACGCTGCGCTAAGATGAGTCATTGTCTGCAACCTTCATACACTATATTCTGCACTTGATCGTTAGTGGAAGTGGGTGTGAATAAGCCTATAAGGATGCTCTTGACTAACAAAATTACAGGTAGGCCTAAATAAAACCGCCTCTCCCTCTGTCTGTCTCTGTCTGTCTGTCTGTCTGTCTCTATCTCTCTGTGTTCGAGTATGCTTGCATGCATGTGTGTGTGCAAGTGTGCTTGTGGTGTGCGTGTATGTGTGCGCCCGAATATGCCTGCGATGTGTGTGTGTGTGTGTAGATGTGTGTGTGTGTGGGCACACTTACACAGTGTTATCTGGACAAATCAGTGAACATCTATATAACTTGTATTGACATGCCTACTTGTTTTGACGTCAGAACAATTATCCGTTAGAGTTAGGGTTGGGTTAGGGTTAGGGTTAGGGTTAGGGTTCGAATACTTCAAAGTACTTAAAAAATGGGGACGAAATATGACCCATTGTCAGCACAACGTATGTGGCGTTTCGGGAAAGTCATGATAATACTGTGTAACCTCGGCTGTGCGTGTGTGTGTGTGGGTGTGTGTGTGGGTGGGTGTGTTTGTGTGTGTGTGTGCACGTGTGTGCGTGTTGCAACAGCCAATTGTATCGCGTGAATAGCATCTTGCATTATTATCTGGGTCTGGACCATCTATCGATTACCCCGATGATAAAAAGGACCTACTCTGTTCAAGCCCTATCCTATCCTATCCTATCCCGTAACTAGGAGGTCGTAGGGGCGCTACAGATGATCGTTTAACCAGCGTACTCCATCTTTCCCTGTCCTCAGCAACCCTGCTGGTTTCGCTCAGTGTCAAACCAGTCCATTCTCCAATGTTGTCCTCCCACTTCTTTTTCGGTCTCCCTCTTCTTCTACCTTCTTGCACAGTGCCTTGCAGGATGGTCTTAGCAAGGCCTGATGATCTGGTGACGTGGCCATACCATCGGAGTTTCGGTTTTTTCACCACTGTGAGCAGGTCATCGTGTTGTCCAATGGCTTGTGTGGTGGTCTGTCGGACTTCGTCGTTGGTGATGTGCTGGGTATAGGAAATGCCCAGAAGTCTTCTGTAGCACCTCATCTCCATGCTTTGTATTCTTCGTTGTAGATCTGCTGTGAGGGTCCATGTTTCGCAAGCGTATAGGAAGATGGAGATGACAAGGGAGCGCAGCAGTCTTACCTTAGAATGTAGGCTGATGGTCCTTTCTTTCCAAATGGTCTTCAACCTCGCCAGGGCAGCAGTTGATTGTGCGATCCTGGAGAGGACTTCCTGTCGGGATCCATTGTTTGATACAATGGCTCCTAAATATTTTAAGCTAAGCACTGCGTTGAGGGATTGGCATTGGACTTTGATGTCAATGTTGATGTCATTGGTGTTGTTGGTCATCACTTTGGTCTTCTCTGCACTTATTTCCATTCCATAGGCTCTGGAGGTGGTGTCAAGCCTCTGTACCAGCTGTTCAAGTTCTTGTTCCTCTCCAGCCAATCCATCAATGTCATCCGCAAAACGAAGGTTGGCGATTGCTCTTCCCCCTATGCTGACTGTGCCTTCGTGATCTACAAGGGCATCTGACATGATGCGCTCTAAGAAGATGTTGAAGAGTGTTGGAGAGAGTAGGCATCCCTGACGCACACCGATTGTTGTTCTGAACCAGTTTCCGATGGCGCTGTTGTGGAGGACTGCACTGGTAGCCTTGCCATACAGGCTTTTGATGACTTCAATAATTTTAGGGCTGATGTTGTACACTCTCATGGTTGCCCACAGAGCTGCATGCCAGACTCGGCCAAACGCCTTTTTGAAGTCTACGACCACATGATATAGATGTTGTTGGTGCTGTAGGTATTTCTCGCAGATTATTCTGAGGTTGAAAATCTGTTCAGTGGTACTTCGCCCTGCCCTGAATCCTGCTTGTTCTTCAGCTATGATTTGTTCAGCTTGGAGTTTCAACCTGTTGAGTATTATTTTCAGGAGGACCTTGCTGGGATGACTGATGAGGCTGATGGTGCGGTAATTTTCACATTCCTGAAGGTTACCTTTTTTGGGAAGAATGATGACAAGCGACTGGGTCCATGGTGTAGGCCACTCCCCACTCTGCCAGATCTTGTTACATGCAGATAATAGTGAGTGCGTCAATCATCGCTTCTCCTCCTGCTTGAAGCAGTTCAGCGGGTATGTTGTCCACTCCCGCTGACTTCCCCTTCTTCAACGATTGCTGCCTCAACTTCTTCTCAGAGAATTGGGAGAATTTCTTTTTCTTCTCTGTTCTCATGACATGCTAGAACTGATGGGTCTCGGTTTGGTGTGTGGTTGTAAAGGTCAGAACAGTACTCTGTTCATCTGTCCAAGACTTCTTGTTCTTCTGTAAAGTATAAGCTAGACTTGCTTTGGATTGTGGAGACCTTGGGCTATTTAACGCTTGTCAGCCGCTTCACAGTCTGGTAGGTCTTCTTGCTGTTGTTCTTGTTTAGACTGTTCTCTATTTCCTGGCATTGATCTTCTATCCAGTTCTCCTTTGCTGTGCGCATGCCTTTTCGGATGTCATTGTTGATTTTTCGGTAGGCATCAGCTCCCTGTGAGATGTTCTTTTTCTTTTTCATCTCTCTTCGTTTATCACACAGGTGCAAAAGATCAGATGTGATCCACAGCTTCTTCTTTGGCCGGTGCTTTCCAAGGATCTCCGTGGCGGCATCTGTCACAGCTGAGTTGAAGGTGGTGGTCATGGTGTTGACATCTACTTCACCAGCCCCCAAAATGAGCAGTGGTGCAAATTTCCCTCCAATTGCGGCCTGAAATATTTCTGCCACCTCCGGGTCTTGCAGTTTGTCCTGGTCAAACTTCAGTCTAGTGCACTTTGCTGTGTTTACTCTCTTCAAGTGGGGCCGGAAAGACATCATAACGAGATCGTGGTCACTTCCGATGTCTGCTCCTGGAAAAGTGCGCGTCCTGCCAATGTTGATGCTTGATCTAAAGCGTTTCTTGACCATGATATAGTCGATTTGGTTGTGATGCTCCCCGCCGGGACTGTGCCATGTCCATCGTCTGGATTTTTTGTGGAGACCAAGCGTGTTTGCCAGTATCAGATTGTTGTATCTGGCAAACTCCAACAGTCTCAGACCCCTGTCATTTGTCTCGTTGTTGCAGTGAGGTCCACATGTGTCTCCCCAGTTGTGGTGTGCATCTTGGCCAACCTTGGCATTCCAGTCGCCTTCCACTATGACTATGTCGTTCTTCGGCACTTGGTCAAGGACAGCCTGTATATTTTCATAGAAATCCTCCACTTTGCTGTCGTCATAGTCTGATGTTGGGGCATAGGCCTGGATGATGGTGATGTTGAAAGGGGCTGCTCTCAGACGGATGGTAATGAGTCTTCTGGAGACTGGGCGGCAACCCATGACAGTGGCTAGAATGTTCCTGTGGACCAAGAATCCAACGTCGTGTTCGTGCCTGTTACCTCTACCGCTGAAATAAAGCTTGTGGCCTTTGTCGGTCGTTGCTTCACCTATGCCTTTCCAGCGCAGTTCGCTGATCCCTAAAACTTTCCATCGATAGTGGTCCAGCTCGTTGGCCAGTTAATCTAATTTTCCCTCCGCATTTAGGGTCCTGACATTCCAGGTTCCTATGACGATGTTGTTTCTTGATCTTGCTAAGTTGTCCATCAGTAGCACACTTATCACCCCCGCCCTGGTGGCCAAAGGATGGCGCGGTCCTTGGTGACCCGGGCGACGACCGATCCGGTATGGAGTAAATGGTTTTATTCATTGGGCAAGAAAGACCTGGCAGGGCCCAATCCTCTCCAGGCTGTTAGCCACAGCCGATATTCACGAATACAGTGTGGCTCGCCTTGGCCCCGAGCACGTGGTCGTTGAACCTGTAGTAACATGAAGTTCCTCCGTCCTGGCCGGTGACTTCTGTGTAGAAGACTTTCGCCCAGTGATGCCGTGCTGACATCACCCCTGTTAGTCGCTTTTACGACACGCCCGGAATTGTTGGGTTTATTCTATTCAGTGCCCGAACCCCCAGTTGAAGTATTGTTCAATAATCCAGATTGAAGTTTGATGTATGCTGACTTTATGCCACCTTCAACACATGGCTGTCTGAGAGAACAGTTATAGCTATTAACTAGCTGTTAAAAAGAAATTATGAAATTACTGTAGGAAATCCCCGTGCCACCCGCCACCACCCTTACCTCCAACCCCAAGTTTGGATCCCAACAGGTCTCAGGAGAGAAAGAGAGAGAGAGAGAGAGAGAGAGAGAGAGAGAGAGAGAGAGAGAGAGAGAGAGAGAGAGAGAGAGAGAGAGAGAGAGAGAGAGAGAGAGGGTGGGAGGGCGGGGCTCGGAGAATTCTTTATTAAGCACATTTTGCTCAGTATCTCAAACACTAAAAAATGTTGAAGATAATCATGGTACAAACAAGTTAAGACTCCTTCAGCTATATATATTGGACTTTATAAAACACAAAAGCCCAAGGCGATGAAGATGATTGTGACCTGATAAAACACTTACTGTCACACAAGGATGGGTGGGTCATGGGAAGGATTAGAATCTGGTTATTATGACTGCTGATAGATTATCGACGCATTAGTCATAATGAACTAGACCAAGACTTGATCCTTGCGGAACCTCGGGTTTTAGGGTTGTTGCGTCAATCTTGACATCTTGGACTACGACAAACTATAAATTTTAAGCCATAAAAGGGCATTATTCTTGATTCTAAAAGACAATTCCAGACGAGAAAGAAGGTTTTGATTCAGGGTGTCAAATGCTGTAGAAAGCTCGAAAAAGGACGAGAGCAGAAATGTATATATGTTGTGCAGAAATAAAAAAGAAGAAAGAAAGAAAGAAAGAAGAAGAAGAAGAAGAAGAAGAAGAAGAAGAAGAAGAAGAAGAAGAAGAAGAAGAAGAAGAAGAAGAAGAAGAAACAACATCAACAACAAACAAGATATATAAAGCGGAAGATGGTGAACGGGAGTCTTGTTTCAATGTGTCACAACGGTGAATTGTATTGACTATGTATAATGTTGATATAGGTGTGTGTGTGAGGAGGGCAGGGGGTAAGAAAAGGGAATTGTATTGACTATGTTGATATAGGTGTGTGTGAGGAGGGCATGGAGTACGAAAAGGGAATTGTATTGACTATGTTGATATAGGTGTGTGTGAGGAGGGCATGGAGTACGAAAAGGGAATTGTATTGACTATGTTGATATAGGTGTGTGTGAGGAGGGCAGGGGGTAAGAAAAGGGAATTGTATTGACTATGTTGATATAGGTGTGTGTGAGGAGGGCATGGAGTACGAAAAGGGAATTGTATTGACTATGTTGATATAGGTGTGTGTGAGGAGGGCAGGGGGTAAGAAAAGGGAATTGTATTGACTATGTTGATATAGGTGTGTGTGAGGAGGGCATGGAGTACGAAAAGGGAATTGTATTGACTATGTTGATATAGGTGTGTGTGAGGAGGGCATGGAGTACGAAAAGGGAATTGTATTGACTATGTTGATATAGGTGTGTGTGAGGAGGGCAGGGGGTAAGAAAAGGGAATTGTATTGACTATGTTGATATAGGTGTGTGTGAGGAGGGCAGGGGGTAAGAAAAGGGAATTGTATTGACTATGTTGATATAGGTGTGTGTGAGGAGGGCATGGAGTACGAAAAGGGAATTGTATTGACTATGTTGATATAGGTGTGTGTGAGGAGGGCAGGGAGTAAGAAAAGGGAATTGTATTGACTATGTTGATATGGGTGTGTGTGAGGATGGCATGGAGTACGAAAAGGGAATGGAAGGGGAGAATAACAATTGTAATTAACAAACCAAGAAAATGTCAAAGCAATATATGTCATATTTTTATTTACCGGAAGATGGTGTACATTGTCAGCTTGTATTGATTCAATGTCTTCACCTTGATTGACTTCGAAGAAGACATCCCCATCATCATCACAGCATCAGTAGCAGCACCACCACCATCAACACCCGCCATTACCACCACCACCATCATCATCATCATCATCATCATCACCACCACCATTTATATATATATATATTTATGGTTATATCTATATAGATATATAGATATAGATATAACCATCGTTACTCAAGATTTACGTAGTGTGGTCAAAAAGTTTTCTTCGCTTACGACTGCCCAATACAACGAGAAGAACTAAATTCAATATAGTATGAAACCAGTGCATAATATTAATATACTATAATACTGGTGACGACATATATCACAGTCCCTATTATGTGATCGTTGCGTCCGGTAGGTGAATAAATACGGATAATAATAGTTTTGAATGAAGTCTGTAATAGAAACCACAATGAAATCAAAACATCTCCATTAATCCTAATAAAGAGCATTGAATAAAATATAAAGACCTGCACAATAAAACACTACTACATCATGGAGACTAGAATAATGGAAATGTGACCATGTTAACAAGGAAGTAATGCACTACATGAAGTAGAGTGTATATATATATCATTTATTGAGGCATACTGTACAATATATTAATAGTTCATACTATATAGCAAAACTTTACATTGGATCACCCCAAACACTGAGGTCCGTGAAACAAGTGTGAAATTTAAATGAACATAAACACAATATTACCGTATCACAGCAAGTTTAGATTCGTCAACTTGGCACAATTTGGAGTGCATGTGGTATCTGTTGGAAACGCATCCAACTACATTATAACAACACAGTTCAGGCAGGTGTTTTCATGCGCAACTACACAGGGACAACGGTAACAACGACATCCTCAGCCTCACCACTCATACGTTGCTAACACCAACCAATACAACAATGACGACGGCAGCGATAAGAACATGTTCTGTTAAAAGAAAGTAACTAACAACAAACCATTCAATCAACATCTAGCCCACAATGCATCTTTAATAATTGTGGATCTCCATAATTAAAATACATGTTTTTTGTTGATGTGGGAAATACATTAATTCAATATATATACGAGCTTATATATAATTGTGTGTTTGTGATGTGGGTTTGTGAATATTTTCAATTTGCGACTGGCTTCTTACTAATGTGAGCATCTCAACGGTGCACTCAGCGTAGTCTAATCACTGAAGGCCAAACCTCCTCTGATGCATCGATGAGACCTTTTGGTAAAGGTCGAAAACCGTAAGGAGACCCAGGCTTTGTGAATGCAATTGTACTTCATTTCAGCTCCTTAAGCTCACGGAGTTGCTCATGGCCTGGAATTGAAAGTCAGTACGTCGCCATTTTGTCCACATTTGGGAGTAGGACAGTTACCTTTCTTGATGTTATGTTTAAAGCAACTTGCCTCCCTTTGCTTGTTTTATTCCTTGCTCCTTGAAGGCTACTATACGGTGCTAGCCGTTTAGAGGGAACTGATTATAAATATTATATCTATGCAGTACGTTCTGGCATCTACTAGCACCGTCCCACTGAATTGTTGGTAAAACGAACAGAAGGGTTTATGCCTTGTTAGTGTGTTTAGGTTGTCTGTGTAGGTGCATAGGTAGGGTGTGTGTGTGTTTGTGTGTGTGTGTGTGAGAGAGAGAGAGAGTTTTAAAATATTAGTGCGGAGAGTTCATATACGACTGTGTTCTTAGTTTTATATGTGAAATATTGTTAAGAGTTTGATTTAGTTCAGTGTTGGTTGTGAACAAGATGGTATGTATTTTTGTGGTTACTTGTGTTTATTTTATTTATTTATGTATTTTAAAAAAATATATTTATTTACTTTGGTTGTTTTTTTTCTTACTATTTTCCATTATTATTATTATTATTATTATTATTATTATTATTATTATTATTATTATTATTATTATTATTAACATTATTTTTATTTTTTTCCCTATTATTTTTTATTATTTTAATCGAGAACGTAGCGTTTAGTGTGTTGCCAGATACCCCTGATGGAGTCCTGTATGAGGGACGAAAATATTTGGAGTGTTAACACAAACAAATAACTAAAAAATATACGTGGAAGCAGGAATGTGAAGTATTTGATGTTTCTCTCTCTCTCTCTCTCTCTCTCTCTCTCTCTCTCTCTCTCTCTCTCTCTCTCTCTCTCTCTCTCTCTCTCTCTCTCTTATACAGTTCTGCCAGAAATGAACATGAAAAAGCGCATAATTATTTTCTCCTGATGACGCCACCAGTCCACGTCATAAAGTCCATGACGTCATCAGTCGTCGAAGTTTGACGCCAGCGAGTCTCTGTGTTCCAGCAGTCTGCGAAGGCTGTCCTCACCGATGTCAAGGGGCATAAGTGCGGCGCGACGCGGGTTAAGGGGAGCAACTCTATGAATGTCGTCAATTTCTGACGTCACGGCGGCGCCACGTCTTTTGACGCTGCGTCTGATGAGGACACGCATGACGTCGTCTGGAAGAAAAATGGAATGTTTATGTCAATACGGCATTGGGGAAGAAAGGTAATTTTTAAAAACGTGAACCCAAATTTGATGACTCGGTGCATGAATATATTTACTACGCTAATGTTCAAGCTATCGTAGGAATGATCGTTTGCACAATGCAAGGTGTACTGAAAGATAGAGCAATAGTACTCCCAATCACATGATAATGATACCGACACTCTTCAATGACGACGATCAAGTTATGACGAAAATTGACAAATAAAAGAAACACCTCTTTATTTTTTTTTCAATTTTTAACAAATGGAAAACAGATGCACTTTTTTTTACCCCCCACCGCAGACCCTTTCAATGTCGTGTGCCTGTAGTTTACTTCGAAGGTTGTAAGCAGAGGCACGCTATGTTAAATGTCTGTGGCTTGGAAGGACCATAAACTTAAGGCGTCTATAATGTATGTCCCACGTTAAATTTTTTGTTTGAATGAAATTGTTGCGTTCAATTCATTCCTAAGCGCACACACACACTGCCTGTTTACGTTTCAATACAGCGCTTGATCAACATTCACCTCCAATATAATGGTCGAAGATTTCGTTTTTAACATGGGGAAGAGAGAGAGAGGGAGGAAGGTGAAGGGGGAGGAAAGAAAAGGGAAACGGAAGGAGCGGGAGGGGGGGGGGAAGAAGGGAGAGAGAGATGCTCCAATCACATCGAGAAGGCGATTACAGACCCTGCCCAATTCTTCTTCTTCTTCCAGTTCTACTCCATGTTAAAAGTGTTCTAGTGTTCTACTCCATGTTAAAAGTGTTCTACTCCATGTTAAAAGTGTTCTAGTGTTCTACTCCATGTTAAAAGTGTTCTACTCCATGTTAAAAGTGTTCTAGTGTTCTACTCCATGCTAAAAGTGTTCTACTCCATGTTAAAAGTGTTTCCCGTTGTCCAAACTTTCCAACTTCCTCCAAAAAAAGATTGGTATCACAATGAACCAATAAACAAATACATAAATAAAACACACTCAAAAAAAAACTAAAATTAAAATAAATAAATAAATATATAAAGAAAAAGAAAAAATACAGAACACCTACATCGCCTAAACATGTACACAAAAATGTTAATCACAAGCTCTTCACAACAAATCAAATATTATCAAAATAATTATCCAAATCCAATGTTAGTAAACAAGCGATACCAACAGTCAAGTCACAAATGCCAAGAGAAAATGTAACAACACCAAAACCCTCTAAGTAGATATGTAAATATTGAATAGGTATTATCTTGACTCGGATTCTATGATCTACCTTGGTATATTCGACAGCATTACACTGCCTTCTGTGGTCCTGATTCGGCTCTTTGCAGTCCGCAGGACTCGATAAACAATGACTAACTAACTAATTAATTAACTTTGCACCCCGCTGGACTTTATAAACAATGACTAACTAATTTATTTATTTAATCGTTCTTATATAGCGCTTTTCCAGCTCAAGAGCTGCTCAAGGCGCTGGCCGATACAGGATCTAACTCAAGCCGCCCGAGACGCCCACCCGCAGCCTTTGGGCGCATGGTCTGACGCCCGGACAACTGAGCACAATCCTGGGCAGCCAGGGATGGGGGAGAAGGACCTAGGTGCATGCTGGGTGTTTTCTTGTCACCGGCACTCACCCGTCTAGGACATGAGCGTCAGGATCTTTAAAGTCCGTTATGATGGAATGTATGCGACACAGACTAGACCTCGGTTTATACTCTCATCCGAAGGAGTAGAAAAACAGGAGTAAAGTGTCTTTCCCAGGGACACAACACAATGGCCCGGCCAGGGCTCGAACCCGGGACCTTCCGATCCGCAAGCCGAAGCACTACCATTAGACCACAGTGCCTCCTAACTAACTAACTTTGCAGTCCGCTGGACCCTATCAACAATTACTAACACTGCCTTCTTCAGCCCACTAAGTATACCAAGGTAAATCACAGAATCTGAGTCAAGACAATACCTACTCTACATGATCACTCCAGATTCTGGGAACATATAATCTACTATAGATAGGTAAATCATAGAGTCTGTCTGTTCTAAAACCCTTAAGCTTAGAGGAACAAGTCACAAAACACACACACACAAGTAGTCCCAAGATTTCTTCCAGCTTCATTACACATTCTAAACCAGCACAGAAGAAAAGGACCAAACTTGAAATTCAGAAGAAAAGTGGAACTAACTAAGCTTGTAAACATTGAGAAGTAATTAGAATCACAGGTCTGCTAGAAAAAGTCTCGACAATGAAGTGAGAGGAGGTAATCTTAATCACACAGCAAATTTCACACATAGTGCGCGACATATTCACAGCCTCGCACATAACAAGACTTTAAAATCATCATCATCATCAGCAGCAGTAGCAGCAGCAGCAGCATTCTGCCCATCTTCTCCACAATGTTCTCCTTCTCTACCGTACTTTAGGATGGACAATTTCGACAAGTAATCAACGATAGGAAAATCAACAGCTAAAATAGTGAGAGGGGAGGTAACACCGCTCTATGACGCTCTATTCCCTCCCTTAGCACAGTTCCGTCAAAGACTTAAAACAATTGTCAGGGGAGGACGCAAACAAAGATGGTGAGAAAGACAAAATTGGTTAATCAATGGAAACAAGCAAGTAAGACGGGGAGAGGGCTTAGAGATAAAAGGGAGGGGAGGGGAGGGGGAGAAGAATAGCATTATGAAAAATGGAGCACATAAAAAAAGAAATCGGCAAGGACATCGAGAAATGTTAAATGAAAACAACAAAAATAACAAACCAGATCAACAACAGCAGCAACAACAACTGTTCCAACTGTTACAATAATTTATGTGATGCAAAGCTGAATGTATGCGCTCTGTGACTGACCATGCTTCGGAAATCACATTACTGAGACTTAGAATTACGTGAGGAAAAGCAAGCATAACATGAACTATATTATTCAGTAGGCTATGTAAAGCAGTACAATCAAATAGTTATGTAATTGGAATCGATCGCAGGATAGAGAGTTACAAAAGCGCAGTTATTTCTTTTTGTTAAATAGTTCCATTAATACCGTTTCATATAATCTTTTTTTTTTTTAACTCATAAAAGCAAAATACAACAGAAGTTACAAACAAGAAAAAAACAACCCACTAAAAGGTTAACATAAAATAATTGCATTAGCAATTTTGTATTATTTTTTAATTATACTTTTTTTAATTACAATACAATAATTTTACTTTAAGAAAAGACGTAAGCTTAAAACGATCTTAAAGCTGATGTTTGATAAAAGACGACTTTGCTCTAAACAAAGAGGGTTGAGTCATTCTAAACTAATTTCGAAATCAACTGTGAGATGCTGTCAAATAGCAAGCAAAGTTACATATTTCATTACGTTTTCTCTAACTAAAATGCGTAAGGGTGTATGAAGGGGTGTGTGTGTATATGTGTGTGTGCGCGCGCGCGTTTGTGCGTGTTCGCGTGCATGCATGTGAGTGTGTTTTGTGTGTGTTTGTGTGTGTGCTCTATGTACGTGTATTAAAAATGGAGAGAAAAAAAAACAAACAGCAACGTACAACAGCAATTAAGAACTAGAACATTTAGTTAGTTGACATTATGAAAAGCATGCTTGCTTGCTTTTTTTAAAAGTAAAGCCAGTACACATCAAAGCAAAGGATGTCGTCAGAGTGACATCACGAAGACGTAGAAACTACGTCATTCCACTTACGTTTCCTTGGGCAACCTCCCCATTTTCAACGGGGAGGTCGGAAGGTCGACGGTGTCTCAATCTAGTTCGATTGATCACAACTGAAATTATAGTCCAACAATAGTTACATTCACCGTAGCCTACATCACTGGCGGTAAAATCCACACTACCAGAACACTACTCACGAAATTATAACCACAAATTCTATATCGCAGGCACAGGGTCTACATAAACAGCCACATAGTTGATCCAACTATTAAAGCCACGGTCTCTCTAACCCGATACTCACAGCAAACATGCAAGAACACGCACAAGCCGGCCAACATAAACACAATGTTACTAATGCATCCTAGTTGCTGTATATGTTTAATTCAATTCAGCAAATCTAAATGTTCGTAGCTTGTAATTGTGCACTTATTCCTTTAAAAAACTAAAAATGAAAAAAACAACAAAAAGAGCAATGTAAAATAAAAACCAGTAGACATAATGCACAATTCGTGTCTACTTTTGACTGAAAATGCCAACCATACCTCGTTTTTTCTCTCTGGGTTGCACGAGAAAAGCGGTGTCGACCTGCTGGTTGCACGCTTCACACGCACGCGTGTTCTGGCCTTGCGTGTCCTTGGGCGTCAGCCATTCCCCTAGGAATGACGCCTCGCCACAGATCGGGCATTCTGTTCGCCGTTCCACTAGAACTCCTGTCAGAGAAAGGAAACGATTAGTATACATTATACAAAAGGTCCGCAGTTAAATCTATGTTTTTGCCACATTTGGTGTATGGAGGATACACAAATATTCTTGAAACAGATACGTTACATAATTATATCAACAATAACAATATTCAGATATAACCTTCAACAAATATAACAGCAGTATTCGTATGTACATGTTTAAGGTATATATTAGTATTTATCAATAATTATATAAACTATGATAAGAACTTCCTGATTGTGTTTCTCTGCGAACTGTGGGAAAAAATCTACCAAGGGCAGATGGAATGTATGAAATGTCAGCAGTGTAATGTTGAGTTGAGTAGTGTATGGTAGGTTAGGGTGGTGTAGTATGAGTGTAGTATAGTGTAGTGAAGTATGAGTGTAGTGTAGTATAATGTAGTGTAGTGAAGGGTGGGGTAGTATGAGTGTAGGGTAGGGTAGGGTAGTGTAGTATGAGTGTAGTGTAGGGTAAGGTAGTATGAGTGTAGTGTAGTGTAGGGTATGGTAGGGTAGTATGAGTGTAGTGTAGTGTAGGGTATGGTAGGGTAGTATGAGTGTAGGGTAGGGTAGGGTAGTGTAGTATGAGTGTAGTGTAGGGTAAGGTAGTATGAGTGTAGTGTAGTGTAGGGTATGGTAGGGTAGTATGAGTGTAGTGTAGGGTAGGGTAAGGTAGTATGAGTGTAGTGTAGTGTAGGGTATGGTAGAGTAGTATTAGTGTAGTGTAGTGTAGCGTAGTATGAGTATAGTGTAGTATAGTGTAAGGTAAGGTAGGGTAGTGTAGGGTAAGGTAGGGTAGAGTATAATAGTGTAGTGTAAGTGTATTGTAGGGTCGGGTAGTGTAGGGTAATGTAGGGTGTAGGGTAGGGTAGGGTAAAGTATGGTAGTGTAGTGTAAGTGTAGGGTAGTGTAGGGTAGGATAGGTTAGGCAGAGTAATGTAGGGTAGAGTAGTGTAGGGGAGGGTAGAGTATGGTAGTGTAGTGTAAGTGTAGGGTAGGTGTCACGCTACGCAGTTTGCAGTCGCGCGCCCATGTATATAGTTTAATCATCAGCCTGTACATAGAGGTTAAAAGTTACGGTAGTCAAGGGGAGAGCATCAGAATAAATTAATTAAGTTTATAATTAATAGAAGTAGCGAATGATTTGCGCCCGTGCAGAACGCACTATGTTAGAAAGCAGTAGCTTGGCTATTTTGTTATTGAGAAGATTAATTGCTGCCATGCGATATTCTATGTGTGAAATGCGTGCTCTAATCGCGAACGGTGTAGGAAATGAATTATAATTAAAATGAGTATGTTCTAGATCATTCTAGGCTAATCGTATAAAACCCTTTGCACTGTATTTTTTGATAGGAGCAGAAAACATTTTCATATCGCTTTTGTAGCCAGAATCAACGGATCTGTGTTGTGTCAAGGTGCCAGATAGTGACGTCGTCTGTGGGTCGTACTGATCAGACTGTCAACGAAAAAGAGAGACTAGTTATCGGAAGAGGAGGACTGTTTTGGGAACACTTTGGAGGTGTTTGATTAACTGGAACTGTTCTAAGCTGTTTAGAATACCAGCTGTGTATTCTCAGTGAAATCTGAGTTATCTACGTATAACGTCGGGTGACCTGTGACTCCGTCTAGGGCTTCTTCTGCCTGTGTATCACCTTGCCTAACCATCTGTGCCTGTGTGTTTGTCCAGTCATTGTGTGTCTTTGTCAACAGGCCGAAGGATCTTCACTGGTAGCCGTAAGTTGCTTATCTCAATTTCTCAGTTGGCCATAACGTTCGGGGGGTTTGGGTTATGCGTGCAGTGTGAATGGATAGTTAATTATGTTTTCTTAAATTCTATTTTATGTTTCATATTATTTGTTGCATAAATACCTAGAGAGAGAGAGAGAATTTTCTAAACTGAATTATAAATTGAATGATTATAAATTAATATAAGAGAATTCGCTGTTATGTAGCGAAGAGATGACAGAAAGGAGGTGATTGTGAATGTATATGTGCAATGACAGAAGTAATGACGGGGAGGATGAGTAAGGATGTTGAAAGGGAGACAACCATTCCGACAGCGGAATGCTTGTGCATTATATTGTAATATAATTATTAATGGTTGTGTATTTTGTATGTATTGTTGTAGATGTACCAAAACCAAAACCTTAGACCAGATCGTTGATTGGGGTGCTGAAACCTAGCTGGGTGATGCTGGTGTGCCACGGCCTATGACGCCGGTGTTTCCGTGGGTCAACCTCGGTTGCGAAGGTTGCGGTATTCGAAAAGGAAACCTTATTTTGTTTAAAAAAAGCACACACACGCACACTCCACAATTCACAACAAATAACCACAACCATTGTTTAACAGTTGTGAGAGATAAAAATTGACTTACATGTGATAAATTATAAATTGCAGCACATTGAAATATATTTAATTTGAACTGATTGATAAACATTGTTGAGTAATATTACCTACCTGATTAAGTAGCCCTGTGATTGTATAGTTTTGTCTGGGGGAATTATTTCGCCAGATATTTATTAATTAATAATTTAGATTAATTTCTTACAAATTCTATTTTGCATAAAGGATAAATTTTCTTTATTCATTTTATATAATATAAAAAACTTGTTGTATCTGTTTGAACTTTAAGTGAAACAAGGTTTGAATATTTATAAAGATTTAAAGCATTTGCTTCAACTATTTACCTTGTTGTCAGTAAGCTGTTTCAGCCAGAATTATTATAAATCTTTTGTACATTTTGTAGTTAGTCGTTTTTCCATTTTTTGATTTAATTATCATTATTATTTTGAGCGAATTGTTTATGTATTAATTTTGGGTTATATTAGTGGGTTTGAGGGTTGGAAGGTTGGGAAGTGGGAAAAAGGGAGTTAATTTTGAGTGTGAATGTGTGAGTGAAATAAAGAAATTGTCTTGTTACTTCTGGTCTTGTCTTTTAGAGTTTATTTAGGTGTTGGGTTTTTTTCTCGTGTGGAAGTCGCACATGTCGAACCTCTGTTGAGGCAGTTGGGACGTGACATTTGGTGGCAGCGGTGGGATAGATCTAGGATAGGTTAGGGGGAAGTAGTTAGGGTAGCTTTATTTGTTTACTGTTTTAGATACCAGAAGTCAGTGTTTGTTTCTTTGTCGTCTTGTGTGTCGGATGAGTGGCCAGTGGGTGGTTGGTCGGGAGTGAGGTTGCGCTGCGCAAAAGGGTTCACACCCCGAGCGTATGTGTACAAACGGGGGGTTGAGGTAAGCAACTTTGTCGTCGAGGCCTAGACGATAAGGGACTTCTCCGGCTCCTGTTGCTGTTTACTTGTCATTTGTTCGACTGTTTGTATTTGTGTTAATCGTTATTTGTTTTATTTGTTATTCACCCATTTCTTCCCATTTTCATTCTTAGTCCGCGACTGTATGCTGACAAGGGCTGCGACTCGGAGAGCAGCTGAGCAAGCGCGAGCGATGGACCAGCGCACCGGTGCCGACGCAGCCGCTTCGCGTCCGGGACCGTCTGACGGGAAACCCACAGTGAGTACGCCTTCCGCTCATAGATCTCGTATGGCAGCCAATCTAACTCCGACCTCAGTTACGTCCATGGCAGGGAAAAGTAGTGACAGTATGGATATATATGTTAAATACAGAGAGCTGGGCACTAACATGGGGCTGAAAGACGCGGTTCTAGCCAGTTTTGTGGTAGACGGGGTGGCTAGGGAGCAAGAGGCCGCTAGATTAGCGAGGGAGCTGGAACTAGAGCGGAAAGATAGAGCTGTGGAAACAGCTAGGCTCGAGAGGAAGATGGAACGAGAAGAGAAGAGAAGAGCAGAAGAGTTAGCTTTGGCCGAGAAGAAGATGGAACGGGAGCGTAAAGAAAGAGCGGAAGAGTTGGCCCGAGCGGAGAAGAGGAGGGCAGAAGATTTAGCCATAGTAGAAAGAAGGCTAGAGCAAGAGCGCAAAGATAAAGCTAGAGAACTGAAGCTCTTAGAAAAGAAAATAGAAGCCGAACGGGAAAATGTCGAGTTGCGTCTGCAAGAAGAGCGTGCAGCTAGAGAGCAGGCCCGGGAGGACGATAGAGAAAGGCTTAGAGCGCAGTTGGAACAAGAGAAAGAACTAGAAGCCCAACGTAGGAGGGATAGAATTCAGTCTGATAGCTATAGGATCAAGGTCCAACCATTTGATGGCAAAGAAGATATTGAGAGCTATCTTCAGCACTTTGAGCAAATAGCTAGGACGCAGAAATGGAAGGAAGAGACGTGGTCGGCTAGGTTGTCACCGTTGCTGTCAGGGGAGGCAAGAGAGACGTATCTGAAGTTAACTCCAGAGCAGATAGTCGATTTCGAAGTGGTCAGGGGGGCTCTTCTGAAGCGATTTAGGAGAGATGCTGACTACTACCGCAAACAGTTCAGGGGGAGTAGGAAAGAAGGCACAGAGACTTTTCCGCAGTACTTGAGTAGAGTACAAGTCTTAGTGAAGAGATGGTTTTCTTTGGCTAAGAAAGATATAGATGATGCGGGCGTAGTGCTTGATGTCTTTCTGACTGAACAGTTGTTGTCAGTAATGAACCCTGAGTTAGAGCTGTTTGTGAGGGAGAGGCAGCCTGAGAACGGCGAGCAAGCAGCTGAGATTGCCCAGTTACATGTAGATGCGAAACGGACTGTGAGTAACAGACCAGTGTTCGGTAGCGTGCCATACAAGGGGGGTAATCGTGCTGTCAGTCAGCCTGTAGGGGCAGCGAGGAGTGGTCCTAGTGGCAACAAGGGTGAAGAGGATAAGAGGAGGGAACCTAGTGGGGAGAAACGTCCTGTGAAGTGTTTCAAGTGCGGGAAGCTAGGTCACGTAGCGAAGGAGTGCCGTAGTCCAAAACAGTTGCTACGTATCACTGTCAGTCCGGATTCAGGACCGATTCACTCGGAAATGACTAAGACCAGCTTTAGTACCATTCAGCCATATAATCCGTGGAGCATGGGAACAGTCAGGGGTCAGCCTGTGAAAATTCTGAGAGATACTGGTGCCGAGGTGGGGGCAGTAGCAGCCAAGTGGGTGCGTCCTGAAGATATGACAGGTAGAGAGATCGAGGTCATGTTCGCTGATCAGGTCAAGTCAGGAAAGTATCCTACAGCGTACGTAGAAGTAGACTCAGCTTTCGTGAAGGGTACAGTAGAATTGATCGTCATCGAGCAAGTCGTACCCGATGTCATTCTAGGCAACTGGGTTACCTTCAAGGGAGGCTATCGTAGTCCAGTGGCTGTAGATGGGTTAGAGTGTGCGATAGCCTTTCAGACCAGGGCACAGGCCAAAGCAGAAGGGAAGCAGGAAAAAGCACTGCCAATTCCGAAGTCATTCCAACTCGACGTGACGCCCGATCAGTTGGCCAAGTTGCAGGGAGAAGATCCTACTTTAGCTAGAGCTAGAGAGTGCGAGAAGCAAGGGACGAAACTCAAGTCAGGCAAGGCGATGGTTAGCTTCTGCAAAAAGAAGGGCATTAGGTACAGAGTACACCATCAGGGAGAAGAGGAGCTAACGCAGCTAGTCGTGCCTAGCAAGCTAAGAGGAGAGGTGATGCGCCTGGCGCACGACCCTCCGATGGCCGGGCATTTGGGTGGAAAGAGGACACGTGAGAGGATATGGGGGGTGTTCTATTGGCCTGGAATGTGCGGGGATGTTAGGCGATTCTGCGAATCATGTCCCGAATGCCAGAAAACAGTTCCCAGGGGTAGGGTAGCAAAAGTTCCGCTGCAGAAACTACCTCTAGTTGATGAACCGTTTCAGAGAGTTGCGGTCGATATTGTGGGTCCTATAAAACCTATGTCAGACAGAGGCAACCAATACATTTTGGTCATGGTAGACTACGCGACACGGTATCCCGAGGCAGTAGCGCTGAAAGGCATAGAGGCCGAGAGAGTTGCCGAAGCATTGTGGGAGATCTGGACAAGAGTGGGAATTCCCAAAGAGATACTAACAGATCAAGGGACACAATTTATGTCAAACGTGATGACCGAAGTAAACAGACTTTTGGCAATCCATGGAAAGGCAACAACACCATACCATCCAATGTGCGACGGGCTCGTGGAGCGTTTTAATGGTACACTCGTGTCGATGCTCAAAAAGCTGACGAAGGAGCAACCGAAAGCATGGGACAGTTACATACCAGCGCTGCTCTTCGCGTATAGGGAGGTACCTCAGGAGAGCACAGGTTTTTCACCTTTTGAGCTACTGTACGGCAAGACAGTGAGGGGTCCCATGTCAGTACTGAGAGATTTGTGGACGAAGGACAGTCAAGGAGAAGAGGTGAAGGTGGCTAGTCAAGTATGTTGTGGACCTGCGAAATAGAATCGAGGAAACGTGCGCACTGGCAAAGGAAAGTCTGAAGAAAGCAGGCGAGAGGCAGAAAAGACACTTCGATAAGAAAACGAAACCTAGAACGTTTCAGGCAGGAGATAAAGTGCTGCTTTTGCTGCCAACCAAGCACAACAAACTAGAAATGAGCTGGAGGGGGCCATACGAAGTTGTAAGTCGTCGAAACGAATGCGATTATCAGATTTGCATTGGGAACAAGGTGAAACTGTTTCACGCCAACCTACTGAAACTGTACCATCAGAGGGTACAAGTCGCCACAGCTGTAGTAGTCGATGAAACAGACGAATGGGAAGATGTACCTACAGTCAAGGGCATACCCACCGTAGTGCTGTTCGTTTCACCGATCGTTCTGGTGGAAAAGAAAGACGAAGCAGTCAGATTTCGATTTGATGGTAGAAAGCATTTTAGGAAAAGGAAATGTACCAGCTGATTTCTTGAGCAGAACTGAGTAGCGTGTTTGTTAAGAACTAAAACTGTTAGTTTTCGTCTTGGTGGGGTGCTGTGTCACGCTACGCAGTTTGCAGTCGCGCGCCTATGTATATAGTTTAATCATCAGCCTGTACATAGAGGTTAAAAGTTACGGTAGTCAAGGGGAGAGCATCAGAATAAATTAATTAAGTTTATAATTAATAGAAGTAGCGAATGATTTGCGCCCGTGCAGAACGCACTATGTTAGAAAGCAGTAGCTTGGCTATTTTGTTATTGAGAAGATTAATTGCTGCCATGCGATATTCTATGTGTGAAATGCGTGCTCTAATCGCGAACGGTGTAGGAAATGAATTATAATTAAAATGAGTATGTTCTAGATCATTCTAGGCTAATCGTATAAAACCCTTTGCACTGTATTTTTTGATAGGAGCAGAAAACATTTTCATATCGCTTTTGTAGCCAGAATCAACGGATCTGTGTTGTGTCAAGGTGCCAGATAGTGACGTCGTCTGTGGGTCGTACTGATCAGACTGTCAACGAAAAAGAGAGACTAGTTATCGGAAGAGGAGGACTGTTTTGGGAACACTTTGGAGGTGTTTGATTAACTGGAACTGTTCTAAGCTGTTTAGAATACCAGCTGTGTATTCTCAGTGAAATCTGAGTTATCTACGTATAACGTCGGGTGACCTGTGACTCCGTCTAGGGCTTCTTCTGCCTGTGTATCACCTTGCCTAACCATCTGTGCCTGTGTGTTTGTCCAGTCATTGTGTGTCTTTGTCAACAGGCCGAAGGATCTTCACTGGTAGCCGTAAGTTGCTTATCTCAATTTCTCAGTTGGCCATAACGTTCGGGGGGTTTGGGTTATGCGTGCAGTGTGAATGGATAGTTAATTATGTTTTCTTAAATTCTATTTTATGTTTCATATTATTTGTTGCATAAATACCTAGAGAGAGAGAGAGAATTTTCTAAACTGAATTATAAATTGAATGATTATAAATTAATATAAGAGAATTCGCTGTTATGTAGCGAAGAGATGACAGAAAGGAGGTGATTGTGAATGTATATGTGCGATGACAGAAGTAATGACAGGGAGGATGAGTAAGGATGTTGAAAGGGAGACAACCATTCCGACAGCGGAATGCTTGTGCATTATATTGTAATATAATTATTAATGGTTGTGTATTTTGTATGTATTGTTGTAGATGTACCAAAACCAAAACCTTAGACCAGATCGTTGATTGGGGTGCTGAAACCTAGCTGGGTGATGCTGGTGTGCCACGGCCTATGACGCCGGTGTTTCCGTGGGTCAACCTCGGTTGCGAAGGTTGCGGTATTCGAAAAGGAAACCTTATTTTGTTTAAAAAAAGCACACACACGCACACTCCACAATTCACAACAAATAACCACAACCATTGTTTAACAGTTGTGAGAGATAAAAATTGACTTACATGTGATAAATTATAAATTGCAGCACATTGAAATATATTTAATTTGAACTGATTGATAAACATTGTTGAGTAATATTACCTACCTGATTAAGTAGCCCTGTGATTGTATAGTTTTGTCTGGGGGAATTATTTCGCCAGATATTTATTAATTAATAATTTAGATTAATTTCTTACAAATTCTATTTTGCATAAAGGATAAAATTTCTTTATTCATTTTATATAATATAAAAGACTTGTTGTATCTGTTTGAACTTTAAGTGAAACAAGGTTTGAATATTTATAAAGATTTAAAGCATTTGCTTCAACTATTTACCTTGTTGTCAGTAAGCTGTTTCAGCCAGAATTATTATAAATCTTTTGTACATTTTGTAGTTAGTCGTTTTTTCATTTTTTGATTTAATTATCATTATTATTTTGAGCGAATTGTTTATGTATTAATTTTGGGTTATATTAGTGGGTTTGAGGGTTGGGAAGTGGGAAAAAGGGAGTTAATTTTGAGTGTGAATGTGTGAGTGAAATAAAGAAATTGTCTTGTTACTTCTGGTCTTGTCTTTTAGAGTTTATTTAGGTGTTGGGTTTTTTTCTTGTGTGGAAGTCGCACATGTCGAACCTCTGTTGAGGCAGTTGGGACGTGACAGTAGGGTAGTGTAGGGTATGGTAGTGTAAGGGAGGGGAAGGTAGTGTAGGGTAATGTAGGGTAGGGTAATGTAGGGTAGGGTAGTTTAGGGGAGGGTCGAGTATGGTAGTGTTGCGTAAGTGTAGTGTAGGGTAGGGTAGTGTAGAGTAATGTAGGATAGTGTATTGTAGGGTAGGATAGGGTATGGTAGGGTAATGTAGTGTTGTGACCTGCATAACCCTGCAGCAGCTCTTCAAAGTCCATCAGCAGAGGAAGCAAGACGTTCCACATGGACGACGCTGGCGTCTGGTCTTGTTTGTCCTCGCTGTTATCCCGTACCTAGCAAACCACAACCCGGTCAGTGAAGTTATTTATTTATTTATGTATTTATTTATTTTAACGTCTATTCACATCTGTGATATTAGCCAGCGAATGTTTGATTGAATGATTAAGTGATTGACTAAATATGACTGATTTTTATTATATTCCCCTCCCCTCCACCCACTCTGTCCTCCGCCCACCATTAAAAAACAAACAACAAACTTTAACACAACACTATACCCCATCGCCATCACCACCAACAACACAACAACAACAAATCAATAACAACAAATCAACAACAACAACAACAAAAACAACAACAAACTAGGGTTACCTCCAGCTTGAGCACAATATTTCCATCGCCGGTGCTGCTGTTGTCGGTAGGCCTTTTCCTGCGCACCGTCTTCTTGGTTCTGGGGGACTTGACTCCCTCCCTCGTCTGCTCCTCCTTATCAAACTTCATCGCCTTCTTCTTTGCCGATTCAGCGCTAACAACAGCGTTCTTCATCGCGGAGTCTTTGGAAGACCTTCTCATCTTAAGGTCGGTAGGGTTTTGGTCTTTTTCAGAAGTCAGTGAGATAGTTTCTAGGTCTATATCGTCGTTGTCTTCGTCCGCAATCTCCTCGATGGTCGCCGGCCGGTCTGATTCTTGTTCTACGCTCCGTCGTGACTTGCGTTTGGCTACTGACGATGAGGTGGACGAATAATCTGAATCGTCCGACTTCACCGAATCCAGGCTATCTGTGCTGTCCGTTCTAAGGATGACAGGGATGACGCGCTTGCTTCTGGGTTGGCTGGAAGTTTCTCCTTCAAACACGGAATCACTGTGATGCGACGACGACGCGCCGTTTGTGAGTCTAGAATCTTTGGTCGATTCTGCGTGAGTTTGGTTCACACTCTGAGGTGAGGAGATTCTGTGTTTGTCTTTTATGCCATTGCCTACAATCTCCTGTTCTTTTCCTCCTAGTGCGCCTCCTCCTCCTCCTCCTTTGTCTGCTCCTATACTACCTTCTCTTTCTTCTTCTTCTTCCTCGTCTTCCTCGTCATCGACCTCCACATCGACCTCCGTCTCCTCGCCGCCCTCGCGATAGTACATGATGAGGAGTTGGACTTTTTCCTCCGTGTGTTTGGCGTGGACACCCCCACCCCAGTGGCTGAGGAAGACCAGTTTGTGCTTCTCGTTGTAGGCCCTGACGGTCAGGATCTCGAACAGCCCTGGAGGCATGTAGCAAGGGAACTTGAACAACACCGCCAGATGTCTCCTGTCGTGCAACGCTGCCCATGTTTCTCTGTCAACGACAAAAACACATTACATTTTTTTAATTAACTGTCACAGAGAAACAGAATCGGTTACAACAAGATCATAGCCTATTCAGGTTTACAGTCATTCACGAGCAGACCGAATGAAATCTATATATAAACAAAACAGGCCCAAAACAACGCTTTAGTATTATTACTTTCAAATAGTTACGGTTCAACTTTAAATTGTTAGATTTGCTTTTATGTTTGTGTGTCTGTGCGTAAGAAAGAGTGTATGGTCTAAATTCACATGTACGCGCACAGACGTTAAAATAAATTATTGGATTGAATTGATAAACATTTACAGAACACGAAGATATTGTGACGCACAGCTGAGTTACATTGACACTTTTCTGCTTTGCCTTGGTGATCCAGCTTGTTTTTCTATTATATAGTTCCTTGCTAAAATGAGACCCTGTCAGTTACAACACATCAAATCATAGCGTCAAGCACATAATTGCTACTATTTCTAATTTACACATTAAGATGTTCGTGTGTAGGCGAATATGCGTTGGTGAATTATTTCCCATACTGTTTACATCCAAAGATTAGAAACACAGGAGAAAAATGCAGTATTGCCTCCCCTCCCGCATCTCCGCGTTCGGACGCCAAACGTCCGATGATCTCCCTTGTTTTTTAAGTATTGGGTGTACGTAAGAGCGCCTTGACCACACGTTTGAGTTTGAAATTGTAAACAGTTAATTAAACAGTAAATGAGAACCATCGTCCTTATCTCTTCTATTTGCCTTACAGTTCGATTTCCTTCGAATCGATGTATCTGTGTTCCCTACCTGAAGGAAATGGGCTCCGCGGAGCGGCGGAACCACGGGATCATGAGTTTGGGGATTTTCAGCTTGCCCTCTGCGTCACGATCGACTCCGAAAGTGTAGTTCTTTTCCTTGGATCGCTTGGCCACTGGGTACCCCATCTCCATGCCTTCCGCAAAGATCTGGAGTACCTGTATAATTCAATAAATGATTTACAAAAACGGTAGAAAGGAGTAGGGGTTAATCTCTGCAATGGCAATAAAGTTACACTATCTTTAGCAATACACCATGCAAAATCCTGAAACTCTTTTAGTCACCGAATAACCAAGTGCACTTTCAAAGACTGCTATGCCATGCCTTCATCGTTATTTAATCAAGAATAAACGATACTAGCCTCACTACAATACCAGACAAACTAAATGTTAGATTTTTCATTAGTCCATGGTTTTACGGGGAAACGAAAATAATAAATCGCAAATGTATAGCCCTTCACAGGCTTAACACAGGCGCGTGTGGTTTTTATCTCTTCATATTGAATTAAGTGCATTAAATCTTGTATTACCCATCATAGGAACTACATACATGACATCCATTTATGTTGCAAAGAAAAAACAACTACAATCCTGAGTTGCAGGTGACAAGCATATACATCAAAACTCTGTCAACCCACTTTGATATCGAGTTATTGTTCTGTATCAGTGGAATTTCCTGTGAACAATGAAGAAAAGTAATCCATCTAACCCTCACACTCCTCGATGCACCACTATTCGCACCCACCACCACCATCACCACTACCAACCCACCCCCTCTCCTCACACCCGCACTTACCTCCATGGAAGGCTTGCTGCGGTCAGCTGGAATAAGCGACACCAGCAGCGCTTTCAGCAGCTCCCTGTCCACCACGCCTTCCGTCAGCAACTCTAGCTTCAGCCGCTCGAACTTGGCAGGGGTGAAGGCTATGGCCTTGAGCGTCTCGTCAGGGTTGAAGGTCACGGCGTCGAGGTCGTGGCGGAAGACTTGCTTCATGACGTCGAAGAGCCAAGACGGCCGCAGGAACACTACGTTCTTCAGCGACGGCACGTAGGAAAACCACAAAACCTGCACCGCAATTAATCATTCAGACTTAACATATTATTTTGTCTTAGTATTACTTCGTCAATAGCGTTTAAAGGAAAGTACCCACATTCCGCGCCATTTCATCTTTCAGCTTTGTCAATTTTCCTTGTGTAAAACAGGAGACAATAGATCATCTTTCATCTTTGTATCTCTTGTATTTTGAAGGACATGGCCAAATGAGCGAAATAGGGACAGGAGATAATCTTGTCAACTTTGGACTCTAATGTAGATAAGGGATGTAAACAATGGAGAAGAGAGATACGGCCACCAACACTGAGCGACATCTGGACGGGGGTGATAATAAGGGAGGTAATCCAGTCAGTTCCACCCTATTGTAGCGGAGCAATGAAGTCGACCATTGTAGTTGCAAAACATGGAGATTTCTATAATTCTTTCTTAATCAAGCCAGTCCTCACCTTGCCGCTTTCGTGCAGGTATTGAGTGATGGCGGTGAGAAGGTGCTTCATGCCGAAACGTTGCGTCACTTCCTCCGAGAACTCCTCCCACTGCATCACGGGAACGACCATGGAGTTGCCCTTCTCCTCCAACCAGTTTTCCACTTCCACCCAGAAGGTGGGGATGACCCTCATGACGTTGGGGAAGAGCTTGCGGTCGTTGGCTTGCCGCTCGATGGCTTCCTTCAGCTTGTCGAAGCCTTTGAAGGTCTTGCTGCTGGTGGTGATGACCTGAGGCAGAGTCAAGGAGGCAGTTGGGGTCATGTGGTTGTTGTTGATGGTGGTAGTGATGTTGATGTTGATGTTGATGTTGATGTTGTTGTTGTTGTTGTGTGGTAAGGGTGAAGGTGAGTGCTGCCGGTGACAGAAAACCATCAAACACCGTATGTGCGTTTAAAGTGGCGACACGCTGTTTATAGAAGAGAGAGGGTGGGTGGTTCACAAAAGACGGCTGGGCTACTGGAACTACAATGTGTTTGATGGAACAGATAGGCTACAGGGGAGAGAGAGAGAGAGAGAGAGAGAGAGAGAGAGATGGAGAGAGGGAGGGAGAAAGACTGGGAAGGAATGAGGGGGAGAGAGAGAAATAGTAGCTGAACTAAAATGTGATTTGTGAGAAAAAGAGAGAGAGATAATAATAATAATAATAATAATAATAATAATAATAATAATAATAATAATAATAATAATAATAATACAGGATGCTATGCGCGCCTTTCCCCAAATCATTCAGGCTCAAAGCGCGGCGATCTATACCAACATACACGCTCACCTGTCTCATCCACCCTCACACACACCAAATACACCTCCATCACTCAAACAGGTGGTGTAAAGGCAGGGAGATCGCTATTAGTAGACGGAAAGAAAATCGAATTTTTATTTTTGAAATTTTTATATTGACTGCGTCCTGTACCATTATTGAAGGGAGGGAGGAAACCGGAGTGCCCGGAGAAAACCCTCGGTGACCTCAATAGTCTCGTACCTAAGTCACATACGTTCGCCCCTTGCGGGAATCGAACCCGCGACCTTCGGCACAGGAAACCGGCGACTTATCCACTGCGCCACGAGGCCAGATAGAGAGATGCTAGCTGAACTAAAAATGTGGTTTGTGAGAAAAAGAGAGAGAGATAGAGGGCAGGAGGGACGGAAGGAGAAGGAGAGAAAGAGATGGAGAGCGGGAAGGAAGGAGAGAGAGAGAGAGAGAGAGAGAGAGAGAGAGAGAGAGAGAGAGAGAGAGAGAGAGAGAGAGAGAGAGAGAGAGAGATGCTAGCTGAACTAAATTGTTGTTTGATGGGAAACGATGGGCTAAATGAACAAAACATGTTTGTTGGAAAAACACAGGCTACTTGGTATAGAGAAAACGCAGAGTGTACAAACTGAATGGGGAAAAGATTCAAAGTATTTGGAAAAGCAGGATGGGAATATATATTAGGTTGCGGGAAGGAACGGGAAGGGGTGAATAGGAGACGGAGAGGAAGAGCCAATCATTTCAAACACTCGCTGATAAACACGGAGACGGTGAAATGAGAAGCAGAAGTAGATCAAAAGGGTTTGAACTATAACCTGAAAGTTCAGGAAAAGCACAGACAGTTCAAGCGCTAAAAGAAGCGAAAAATCCAAGAGGGGGTCTGCTGTTTTCAAATATACTAGCAGTTATTACCCGTCCAAATAAATTTTTGATGACCCAATTGCTGGGCCTGATGTTATATGCCCGTTTCAAAAATTTTCCTGGAAGTGACTTTTTTTGTGCATTCTGCAGCATTTTGTCATTTTATGTTTGTTTTTAATCTGAAGAAGAGCAAAGCACGAAAATTCATTTGTCTTGTATTGTTGTATAATTAAAAGTATCTATTATATTTTGTTGTTGTGTTGCTGATTTTATGCCCGTTATAGGTTATCTTTGGGTGTCCAAGCTGTCAGCCACTGAGTGAAGTCAAATTTATTTGAGACTATAATGTTCCATTGTAGCCTACATAGTGTATAGTTTATGTTGTGGTGTTGGTACAATAACTACATGTAGGAAATATCAATTGCCTGAAAGTGGAAGAAATTGTAAACACAACAGGAACTGCTAAGTATTTTGAAAGTAAAATACAATTATATATTTATCTTTAATCTATGTCTCTTTTTAGTGATTCACCACTGACAGTGCACTTCAGCCTTCCACTTCCAGAATCATAAACACAACTAAGATATACAGTATATCAAAGATACTTTCAATTAACATTAGCTCGAAAATTAATTCACATTGTATAAAAGTATCTTTGATATAATAATCTTTGTTGTGTTTATGATTCTGGAAATGGAAGGCTGAAGTACACTGTCAGTGGTGAATCACTAAAAAGAGACATAGATTAAAAATAAACGTATAATTGTAATAAAACACAATAATCATTTATTTGAGGAGAACAGCATTACTGATTTATTGCACATGCATGTGATTAAAACAATAAGGCAATGCTATCACTGCATGCACAGAACTTTTTTCCTTATAATACATACCAATGAAATACCAAATTGAGGCAATCATAAAAAAAGCACCAAGCCATGTAAATGTAAATATGGACCTTTAGTCCCTACAGATATTTAATTGGGAACAATTCAGTTTTAATTTAGATTCTAAATATTTATTTTTAATGTAAAGTTTGCTCTTAATTTAATATTTTTTTCTGATGAATCGAATGACAATTAATTATGCTATGAAATTTACAATAAAACTATAATGTTATTTTCTAAATGTTTTTTTTTTTAAACAGACCTACCTATACCTAATTTTTTTTTAAAAGCATAAGATGTTAAGTGTTCTAAGAAGTACACGCATCATGGATAAATGAAAAAAAAAAGAATATGAAGCAGTTATTAATACCCGTGCTATGATTTTATTTTTATTTATATATTTATTTAATTTTTTTTTTTTAGCATTTTACTTGCACCTCGTTTTGTTTTTCAGTTGCCTGTTCCGCTCTTTTTCTTTATTATCTATATCTCTGTTATATCTCTCTCGCTCTGTATTATTAAATTTTATTTTTTTAAAAAAAAAGGACCAAGCAAGGATCGAACCCGGGTCTCCTTATTGACAGTCAAACGCCTTATCCATTGAACCACGGGAATCTATAATTCTCTAAACTGATTTTAGGTCCCATATCATAAAACATGTTGAACCCCTCGATTTTATTAGTGTTATAAACTTGAAACTGGATTAAACAACAATATAGCGAACGCCGATCGATTAAAAGCGATTTCGAATAAAATACGAAATCCTTGGTAGAAATGGTATGCGGAAATGATGGCAGGGCTAAGGACAAAAATGATTGGTTCTAAAAATACCGTCTCACACATGTGTTTTTACAGTGTTTTTTGAGGGAGTAAAATGCAAACTAAAGCCGTTTTGCGATCGAAAAGAATGTTAAGTTTCGTTGTATCGGCAGCGGGTGATCGAGCGCCGAATGGCAAAACTCGCGTGGAAGCAATTATATGGACAGTTCAGCTGTAATCTGTAAAACTTGGAGCCAAGTGAAGCTCAAAATTAACTTCACAACAAAGCCGCTGGTTGGCTAAAACGGCCCCTCGTGATCTGAAAAGGCTGCTCGATTAATATATAGATGTATGCTGTGCAAAGGAGAAAGTGCCAGATGAAATAATATAAAGCAGGATTATGGTTGGTTACATGGATTCATGTTCTAAACACAACCTCTGTTGTATGAGTGGCTTCAGCCGATAAAGCCTCGATACATATGCATTGTGTCGATCATGTCAACTGAACGTACATTTTAAAAGAAATAAAGTGAAACACGGACCAAATTATAACAATCCAACAAAACCAAATCCAAATTATGTTACTAAAACAATTGCATCTTGAAGCACTGTAACGGCGAGAGAAGTGCGCATTATAAATCAATGTGTTATTATTATTATTATTATTATTAACCTA
>CM072523.1:52733562-52813562 GCA_036898135.1 Oncomelania hupensis
CACACTTCTCCACCGTCTCCACAGTCTCCGCCGCCCCTCCACGTCCACACAAACACACGCAGCGGTGAGGTCACACTAACCTGAAGATGGGCTGCCAACTTCTCGCGAACTTCTCGGGTGATCTCGCCAGCTCTTTTGGCCGAGACGAGATCTGATTTGGTGGCTACGAGAATGACAACCAGCTTATTCGTCTTGGCGATCATCCAGTCGAACCAGGACCCGACCTTAACAAAAAAACCAACATGACAAACTCGGGTCAAAATGAAGGACAGGTAATATCAATAGTTTGTAATCATGACGTCAAAGTAATTGTGTACGTAAATAATGACGCGTTTTTATTTAAACCCTAACTTAGGCTATATATTGCACTGCTCATCATAAATCGTCCCCTATACGCTTATGTGTCCGGGGACGTTAATCTATTTTAACTAACTAACTAACAGACAAACCAAGACCCGAACACAAAATCAAATGGCAAGAGTCATGCCATGAATTAGGTCGATATGTTATCATAGGAAAATGTTCAAATCTTGATGACAAGCAACAGTAAAGGTCATGAATATAAAACTTGATTTCGTCCCCATTATAATATTATACTGGCAACCACCCCATCAAACCACAATAGATCTACGATTATATACATTTGGCAAACGTTGGTCATTATAAGGGACAAGCATATCAATATTTATTACATAAAATATAATAATGTCAAAGTAACAGAACTGATACAATGTGATCGCGTGACTACGCAACTACCAACTACCTAGTTGTACTTGTTTGTCCTGAAAATCAATCAATCAATCATTCAATCCAACCATGACACCTTTCCCATGTGAAGAAGTACAAATTGGTCAGATAAGGTCAGAACTGGAGATAACGTTGGCTGGCAGCAAAAGGTATTGTACTTAATGGTGTGAGATAGCTAGCTGAATATCACACCGAAACACCCAAGGCGTAATCTTTAAAAATCCTTATGCTGACTGCACTTGCTTTGTGAACATTGCGTGAAAGGTGTTGTTGAAATTACAAATTAAATGGATTACATTAGTTGATATCTTAAAGTTGACAAGTTATCGTTAAATTACAGAAATCAATCAGATCAATCTAACAACGGTTAACCGATCACCGAATACATCCGATTCTAATCAAAACAAACAAACACGTGCCTATAGTCACAAGCCCAGTGATAATAATAATAATAATAATAATACAACTGGATGCTATATACGCGCCTTTCCCCAAACTAATCAGGCTCAAAGGGCGGCGATCTGTACCAACGTACACGCTCACCTGTCTCATCCACCCTTACATACACACACACAACAAATACACATCCATCACTCAAACAGGTGGTGTAAAGGCTGGGTCCACTTTTGGAAGACGGAAAGAAAATCGAATTTTTATTTTTGAAATTTTATACTGACTGCGTCCAGTGCCATTATTGAAGGGAGCGAGGAAACCGGAGTGCCCGGAGAAAACCCTCGGTGACCTCACTAGTCTTGTACCTAAATTGCATACGTTCGCCCCTTGCGGGAATCGAACCCGCGACCTTCGGCATAGGAAACCGGCGACTAATCCACTGCGCCACGAGGCCAACCCCCAGCCTCGTCAAAACAAAGTGGTCTCACTCAGTTACGACCTCCACAGCCCTCAACACATCAATAACACGGAAGCAATACGCTATAGAGAAACTGAAAGTTGGTATAGAGACGTGTGCATTAAAGTAAGTTTCAAAGGAGGATGCAGTAAGTTAATAAAGGTATCATGAACCTTTAATCCCTCGAGTTTCGTCAGCAAACACACTTTTCAGTAAGTCACTCACCTGGGTTTGTTTTCTCAGTAAGCTACTCGCATGTTGTTTTTTTTAAAAACCAGGCACTGACTCACCTGTTGAGCGAAATTGGCAGGTGTGTAGTCCGGCATGCTGAAGGTGAGGATGCAGATGGAGGGCTGTTCGTGAAACAGGTAGTGAGGGTACAGGTAAAATGGATCTCCGCACAAATCCCACAGGCAAAGGTTCAGCGATTTCCCTACAAGATGAATCAGTGTTATTGTTATTATCGTCGCTGTAGAGGTCATCGCCCTCGTTGTCACCATCGTCATCGTTGTCGTTGTCATCATCGTCATCATCATCGTCGTTGTCTTCATCATCAACCATCGTCATCATCATCATCATCATCATCATCATCATCATCATCATCATCATCATCATCTTCGCGCTATTATCTCACATCTTCATTACATCATTACTTCTCCACCCTCATCCCTATCCCACCCCCTGTCTTTAACGTTAACCAGTACAAAGGAAAGTCACCAGTAAAACACAATGCTTCCTTTCGTTTCCATACCAATATACGGCACCGTTCAGCCTTACTCATCACATGTCATTGCCACTGAAAGGCTTTCAACGCTAAATCGTAGAATCGTGTGCGAAAGCTCTTAAAAACACCTGGTTTGCCTTCCTCCACGTCGTAGTCGAAGCTCATCTCGTAAGCGTCGATGCCAGCAGCCGTGTCGGTCACCTCATCTGACAGCCGTGCTTGTTGGTCCACTAAGGAGTGGATGAGGCTGGTCTTGCCGCTACGGTGTGCCCCTACCACTAGTACCTTCACGCCCTGGTAGGTCTGGTCACAACACAATACAATAGTTTAGTTATTACTAACACAATAAACCCAACAGGTAAAATGTTGTAATACATTTTTTTAAAAAAATAAATAAATCCAACATTTCTGATTCTTTTTATTTGGACTTCGGCAGAATTTTTTAAGCACACATCTTCATCAGAAATAGCTTTTAAAAACAAAAGATAGAGAACATGTTTTACCAGGCACTAGTTCTAAGGGACAGAAAGTTGTGAATGGGACTAGCTTTTCAAGCGTTGTGTTGAGTGTTTAATGATGGTATTTGATGCAATCTATCTAACATTTCAAACTTAAAATTTGATTTCCTTGCCGTCTTAGCTATCTACCTTTACCTCACATGTTTGGGTGATGAAGGTGTGTTTGTTGTGGTATGTCACAGTGTCTGTAACATGTGAGCGTGTGTGTTGGTTACAGATCGCCGCGCTTAAAGTGGCTTAGGAATAAGGAATAATAATAACAATAATAATAATAATAATAATAATAACAATAATAATAATAATAATAATAATAATAATAATAATAATAATAATAATAATAACAACAACAACAACAACAATAATAATAATAATTTATTTCATTCACAAATCTACGCCTTTCCCTCAAGAAAAGCTCAAATGTCCCACTAACCTTGACATCGGCCTGCGACTCTTGGAAGAACTGTTTGATAGTATTAAGACCAGACTCGCACACATCAGACGGCGGGTACGTCAAGGGGTTTTTACCCAGCAACAATTCGTGGTCTCTTTCATGGTCCAGTTTCTTCAACGTCGCCCACGATATCGTCTTGATCTGAATCATCACCATCATCATCACCATCATCATCATCATCGTCATCATCATCAACATCATCATCATCACCATCATCCTCCTCCTCCTCATCATCATCATCGCCGTAATCTTCTACAACAACCACTATCCCCATCCTCATTGTCGTTCTCTGCATCAACAACAACATTATCATCACCACGCGCAGTAGTACCACAACCACCATTACACCATCAATCGTCGTCATCAAACAACAATCATCTACATCAACATCAATCATCAGCATCCTCATCATCAACAACAATAACAAAAGCAGCAGCAGCAACAGCAAAGTTATTATCATCAGTCACCTTCCGCAGTAGCACCAAAACCATCACAATATCAATCATCACCACCACAAACACCACCACCATCATCATCATCATCATCATCATCATCATCATCATCATCATCATCATCATGCTCACCTTATTGGAGCTGAGGTCCAGTTTGTGTGTCATGTGCATGAGGTGACCAGGGAACTTGACCAGGTTGTTGTCCGAGAGGTCCACAGACGTGATCCAGTGCTTATTCTGCACCTTCACGTTGAACGACGGAACTTTGGCCACCTGACAGTAAAGTCGGCGAAACCAGATTTTAAAAAAAAATATAAACATTCATTCTGACCAGGTTTTTTAAAAAAAAGAAGAAAGAAACAAAATTGGAGGTATCTTTGGTGAAAGTACATGTATAAGAAATTGGTAGGTCCCTTTCCTGAGATCCAGTTTCATCCAAACCCCCAGTTTTGTGTGCACTGAGGCCGCTGGGCCTCTGCTGAGAAAGCGACTCAAATTTCACCTTCATGGATGGACATCGGGTCTTAAAATTATTGGTGACAGCGAAACTGAAATGTATCCAACAATTGAACCCATGAGCGTAATCCCAAAAACACAGCTGTGAAAAATCGCACAAAAAGCGACGAATAGCGAAGCTTATAAAGAGTTTTAATAAAAGCTGCAAACATAATGACTGCCAGTGCTTGTCCTCAACTCATAATTCTACCTACAAGACACCAATTTCTTTGCTTGTTTAAATGACTTGTTATTTGATTGATTAACTGATAAAAATATACTATTATTGACTGACTGATGGAACTAATTCCTACCTGATTCTGACTAGCATTCAGACATTCCAGTCGCGGAAGTTGAAAGACGTCGGTGGTTAGTAGCACTATGCGGTTGTTGGAAATGTCAAGGTCACGCAGCTGTCGAAGGTTACGTATATCACGTGGTACATCCCTGAAACAAATCGTTACTTTCATTTCAACAGATAACTGTAATAGCACTAGCAATCAATAAAAAGACGTTAAAAACGAGAATGATTATGAAAACAGCATAACACAAAAACTCCACGTCAGTGCTCTCAACCGTGTACCGTTGATGTCAGCAAGAACAAGAAGACAAGTACCTTAAATCCAAGAGCGTATCACAAGCAATTTAAATATAGTTAGTAAGTTAGTCATTGTTTATAGGGTCAAGCGGATTGCAAAGAGCCGAATTAGGACCACAACTTAGTTGAAATAGGGCTCCGTATAAAATATCTGCTGAAACAACCCTAATGGTAACACTGTAGGCACTTCACTCCTGCCTCTTAACAATAAAAACATCCCATGCAAGGAACGCTGCTGTACTCTAATTTTTCGAATCCTTGTTTACAGAAACAAAATAGAATAGAAACATCAGTATAAAATATGAACAAAACACATACATAAAAAATACTTACATTGCTAAACAATAATACCATAGAAAGCCCTAGCGACCAATTGGCAGAAAGCATCCAAGCTGACCCACCAGACCCCATATACAAATGAGGAGCTTGGGGAGAGTTTTCGAGAAAAAAGGTAGGTGCCTGGTCTAGAAGAAGACAATAGATTGATAGAACAGAGTAGAAACGAGAAAGACCAAATGAGAATGACAGAAGCAGTGATAATTTAAAGCACTAAATTTCCACACAGTGGGGATACTGTTTATACACAAAACATCAGCACCCCAAAGGGGTTAACAATAAATCTTACTTTGTAAAGGCAAAGAGTCTACAACAATTGTGAGTATGTGAACCAGAAAATAAATAAACAATATGTTGATAATTTTTTTTAATTGTCATTCACAATGGGCATCATATACCATCACATCACATCAGACTTATTAGCAATCAAGGGACATAATAAACTACTAACTACAGTCAAGAGACATAATAAATTATTAACTTTAGTGTGTGTGCCAAAAAACATCATCTACCGTTTGTAAACAAGTATCACTTCATGAGGACAATGGAAAATTCTTGTGATAATAAAGTTTAAAAGACTTCAGATTCCTATTCAGATTCCTTATTGCCGAGTACTATACAATGGACGAAGCATAAATATTGCCGCGAGGAACATGCACACCATTTCATAAATCACAGTCACACAGGAAACGCTAGATAATAAAATATGAAAAGAAACCGGTTAAGAATACAAAACTGTGACAAGAACACACATACTACCTTAGAATACTTCGACCTAAATAACCACTTACTGGATCCGGATATTCTCACGTACCTTAAATTATTGCTGCTGCATCGTAACATTTCCAACCGTCGCAAAGCACTGATCTCTTTGAATATAGAAGTAAGATGGTTGTTGTCCAACACCAGAAACTGTAATAGAAACAAACAATTGTGTAATTCAATGTTAAACGAACAATTCACATAAAACAATAATAATAAAAGAATGAAAAAAGCTTCATAACTCTCGATATAAAAACCCACATTTGTGGTTTATTAAAAAAAAAAAGTGCAAACTGCTGAAGAAAAAAAACCTCTATGAAACTATAATATTTATCTTATTATAAAATGAATTATGAATGAATTTAAATCATCTGTGAAAAAAACAGCATTATCCATTTATCAGCAACATTCAATAATTTCACAGAATAAGGCTTGGCGTGCTCGTTTCGTAAATCCTCCAGTACTTTGCAAGTGTGGTAGCATTTTGAATGTAAATCACCTAATATTTGAATGTCAACAAAATTATAGCCATTTTCAGCCTTTACTCATTAGATTAAATAAATTAAAGCTACCTATGTCAGTTTCAAGTATTTTATATCCCAGAAGAACATTCTGATTGGTCATTGAGCTTAATGCTCATAGATTTAATTAGAAGCCATGAATTATTCAATTCCTTCTAATTTTTGTTTGTTAGTTGTATTAACTCCTAACAGTTAGTCTAGCAATTATTTAAAAAAAATTCTGTGTACCTATTTTATTAAATTAGGCATTATTAGTTTCAATAAATATTTCTTAATTATTTATTTTGGGATGGGAGGGAGGGATTGGAAGGGATTATTTATCAATTTGTTTTAATTTTGAGTTTTTATTATTTTTATGTTTCTTATAGTTTTTTATGGGGTGTTGGGAAGGGTTGAGGGGGTAGGGGCCTGGAGGCCTAACTTCAACTTTATGGAAGACGCAACGTGACATTTATAAGTACTTCGTTCTTCACAGGTAAAGTTCAAATGTTCCACTTTTTATTTAATTTATTTAATTTAAAAAAAATTGTTTCTTAATGTGAACTAATTGTTATAAGGGAATGTATGTTGCTAAAAGTGTATGTGTATGTCAGTAGTAGGCCTATGATGATTTTTATGGTTTGATAATTTGGAAAATATCTATGATGTGCCTATCGTAGATTTCGTACATTGTTTATGTTACATCAGTACAACTTATGTTAATCTGATGAGTAAAAATTGATACAACGAAAAACAAATTGCTAAAGGATTGATGAGATAAATTATTAATACAATTGTCGTTGTACTTCTATTGGGGGCATTAACTGGCAGATGTCTGTAATGTTTGTGATAGGTGTTAAGGTTTTAAATTGATTGTTGTCTAAAATAACCAAGTTGAGAACAGATGTTGAATTAAAATATTTGATAGAAGAGAAAAATAAGGAAGCATACATTGAGAATAACAGCATTGCAAAACGGCTGCTACGTTATTGACGAGAATGGATGGGTGGATGGATGGATGGATGGATGGATGGATGGATGGATGGATGGATAGATTGGTGGATAGAGTGATGGATGGATAGAGGGATAGAGAGAGGGATATATGGATGGATAGATGGATAGATGAATGGACAGACAGTACATTTTGATTGCAAACTTATTACACTCTCACCTGCATCTTTTTCAACTTTTCCAGACCGGAAGCCGTGTCCAGCTGGTTGTTGCTGAGGTCTAAGCGCGAGAGGTTGCGCATGCGCTTGAGGCAGTTGGGCACGCGCGTCAGCTGGTTGTCGTTCAGACGCAATTCCACCAGGCAGTCCAGCGTCTTCATGGAGTCTGGGAAGGAGGCGTCCGTCAGTCGGTTGTGGCCGAGGTCCAGTCGTTCCAGCTGCTCTAAGTACGCCACTAGAGATTCTGGCACTGTCTGAAGCTGTTGAGGACAACGATATGATTGGGTGAACATTTAAACAGCAACGATGGTGTGTGTGTGGGTGTGTGTGTGTGGGTGTGGGTGTGGGTGTGTGTGTTTGTGTGTGTGGGTGTGTGTGTGTGCGAGAGAGAGTACAGATTTCGGATGCTTATATTTTTAAAATCATCACCCTCCATGTTACACTAATTTAAATGTGGCTAAAGGTCACTAGGGGTTTTCTCTGGGTACTCCGGTTTCCTCCCTCCCTCCCTTAATATAATAAAAAGCGCTATATAAGAATGATTAATAATAATAATAATAATAATAATAATAATAATAATAATAATAATAATAATAATAATAATAATAATAATAATAATAATAATAATAATAATAATATTTCTTGTAAAAGATAATAAAGTTGTCTTATCTTATCTTAATATTGGATGCCGTCAATCTAAATTTCAAAAATAAAAATGGACTTTTCTTGTAGCACAGATCTCTTCAGATCGCCGCTCTTTGAGTTCCATTGACGAAAAAGCGCGTAATAGCATCCTGCATTATTATTATTATTATTATTATTATTATTATTATTATTATTATTATTATTATTATTATTATTATTATTACCCTGCATTATTAATATTATTATTATTATTATTATTATTATTATTATTATTATTATTATTACCCTGCATTATTATTATTATTATGCTATGTACCCACTGTGTGCTCAGATTTCCTACAAATTTAGGATTGTGTGGTCAGGGTGTTGTTGTTTTTTTCCATAAGTCTTGGTCTTCTCTGCAATTATCGAAAATAAAGTTTCAATGCAGTTGAGCCATTTTCCTATCTTTGGACTAGGCGGGACGAGACATTAACAAGCAGAATGCTAGTGCCACAACAGTTATTTATCATTCATTGTAACAAAGCGCTTTTCTCGCTCAACAGCTGCCCAAAGGCGCTGGCCAATACACAATCTAACGCAAGCCGCCCGAGACGCACAGTCGCTGACTTATGCCCCTCGTCTGATGCCCCTCTCCCCCCTCCCCTCCTCCCCCCCGGCAACAAAATACTAAATAAAGAAATCTGCATGACTTACTTTAAGACTGGGCGCCAAAAGTCGTTTGATGGAGGCCGCCACTCTCTTCAGGTTCTCCAGAGACTCCTTGCTCATGTCCAGCAGTCTGATGGAAGTTGGGGTCTCGAACTTCCGGAACGGAATCCTCTCTGGCTCCAGGTGGCGGCCTTCCCTGTACTGCACGTGCGCCAAAGGCGTCCCGTACGGACCCCGATAAGGGGCTGGGCCTCGTGTCTTGGTCTTAGTGGCCATTCTATACAGTCAAATAGCAGTTTGCTCAGGCCAGTGCTTTCACTTAAAAACAGAACTTCAGGAGGAAGCGGTTTAAGAATCCTGGTTTGGCGCTGGTTTTCCAAGTCATTTTTCCAAACAATGGATTTGTATTGCAAGAAAGCACAACTTTACGCTGTTCACACCCTGTTTTAGGGTCGGTTCCTCTGCAAGCACACGTCTGAATAGCACTTGTTTGGCAAACAAATAGTTATGATAACTTATCACACATCTATACAAACAAAAGACAGCACACAAAATAGTTTCCCAGAAGCAGATTTTCTTACGTCACCTCCATCGTACGCACGGAGTTTCTCCAGAGAGAAATGCACAAGTAGTCCATACTAACGCATACATGTATTCTGGTTATCTACAGATCCTTGAAATAATGTCATGGACTTGAAGTTTGAAGCTTGACTCCAGAATCTTGAAAGAACCATAATCACAGTTTGATAACGAAGTCCTAAATTCCCGGTCCAGTATTTAGTAGAACCCTTGTGAAATAGTTTTATGGCAAGGCAAAGTATCCAACAGACGAAAGTTTGATTATCCTTCAGGAAACATGGGTGAGCTAAGCCCTTTAATAATATCCCTTGCACACGTTGCTGTCATTTTGTGCAGGTGACTTAGTCTCTGCAGTCGGAAAATTCAGATACCTGTAATATACAAAACAAATCATGATTTAAGATTTAATATCTAGAAAATGACATCGAAGTTCATCATATACACATCTAATCAATATTGAAAAACATTTAAACAGATTACGGTTTTAAACTTTTCTACGGGTTTCTTACGAAAGCTATCGCATAATGCTGTCAGTTTAACTTTGAACAATATTTTATGATTTGTAAGTTAGCCAAGATATTTTGATGATATTACAAACCATGGAATGACCAGGACACCGAAGCATTAATAAAACCTGTTTCTGACGTTCTCTGAAGACAGTACGTATATAAATATTATGATATATTTTTTTTACTAAAGAACGAACACAACTTTCGATGTCCTGCAATGCGAATTAAAGTTACTATATGATTATGACGAAACAAACCAAGAAGAGTCCGATAGATACTGTAAACAAATACTATAAACAATATAAACGTAATGCTCAAAGTCAACACATGCAAATAAAAACAACGTTCCAAGATCTAAGGTCCTTTTAAGTTAAGATGTGTTGCTAGAAACGGTCTTTGTACATACAGCTGATTTTAAATGTTCCAGACCTATTGCTGAACACAGCACATACAATGAACAAATAAGAGATGTAAGTTTTTCAAGCGCCACATTGAGAGAAAATACAAAATATACAAAAATAAAAAAAAATTCACATCCATCTTCCTGAACAAACCATGAAAGTGTAATATGCAGAGATCCATGCAATTTAGGATCTGCCGCTTTCTTGCAATCATGCACAAGCCATTGAAAATACAAGCTACGCTGTGCACAATCCCGAAGACAACTTGTACACGCAGCAAACAGATCTCTGTTCCTGTGATACAAGTTGTGTTAAGATGATTTGAACAACCCATTGGTGTCTGGCATGAAATATTTACTGGCGAAACGAAAACACTCCAAGGGTCTGTCTCCAAGATATTTTCAGGAGAATACTGGGAGAGAGCTTATCTGAAATGGACACCCCGTCAAGTGTTGAAGTCTTACATGTAAGCCGCCTTTATAGACCGATCGCCAGGCGAGACATGACAACTGCGAAAATCTCTGTCTCTGTCTCTCTCTGTCTCTGTCTCTCTCTCTCTCTCTCCTCTCCCTCTCTCTCTCTCTCTCTCTCTCTCTCTCTCTCTCTCTCTCTCTCTCTCTCTCTCTCTCTCTCTCTCTCTCTCTCTCTCTAAGGTGCATGTGCAAGGCATTTAGTCAAGAGCTGATCAAATCCAAGTCACTATTTCTGGATACGCGAGGTAAAAGAAAGTTAGTACATAAACTTACCGTCTTCACCCTTGAATGTACCGACAGCGATAATAAGATTTCTTCATACACTAATACCATAGAAAAGTCAACTCCTTTGTATCTTGGACACACCTCGACCCCAACATTAGAAAAAAGAACAGCCTACAGAAAGGACTTGTACTAGATTTCTTAACGTGCACAGATCTCACCTTAGTTAAACATGGACTAAGTTTTTATTTTAAGATTACAGGTTTCTCTTCAACCTCTGATCCCAGAGACGAAAGCACTCGACAAACTCTCCAGACAGTATTGACAAAGCCGTTATCGCCAGATCACTTTGATCGGCACAAAGAGATCCAATACAGTACTCCGAGCTCTTATCACTTGGATCAAGAAATACCGACAATAACAAAGAATTCAATGCCTAGCAACAGAGGTTCAATGCTTTTATGTTCAGGGTTATCTCAATGTATATCTATGCATTGTGTATTTTAACAGCGAAGTTAATATCGAAGATGAAAGGGAAATGTACAGTAACAACGCCATTACTCTACAAGTGCATGCATATGCCTCAAGCAACTCTTTGAGCTAATAAGTGCGCTATAGTATATAAAGAATAATTCATGTTATTTCATTAAACTCCACCCCATCCCATCCTCCACACTTCAAAGACATTTCTGCAGGCATGGGTTTCAAAGGACGGCCCAAACATTCAGATGTTATTTTAAATCTATGAAAATTTTAAGATCAGTGAACACTGCACTGTTTAAAAACAGTTTATTCAAATTAGAGTCGACAAAAAATGTACTGCACGGAGTCTTTCATCATACATTTAAAATGTCATGTCATCACACAACAAAGACAAGACTTGTTTATCCTATCCCTATCCTATCCTGTCCCGTAACCCGGAGGTCGTAGGGGCACCACAGATGATCGTTTAACCAGCATACTCCATCTTTCTGTCCTCAGCAGCCCTGATGGCTTCGCTCAGTGTCAAACCAGTCCATTCTCGAATGTTGTCCTCCCACCTCTTTTTCGGTCTCCCTCTTCTACCTCCTTGCACTGTGCCTTGCAGAATGGTCTTCGCAAGGCCTGATGATCTGGTGACGTGGCCATACCATCGGAGTTTCCGTTTCTTCACCACTGTGAGCAGGTCATCGTGTTGTCCAATGGCTTGTGTGATGGTCTGTCGGACGTCGTCGTTGGTAATGTGCTTGGTATAGGAAATGCCCAGAAGTCTTCTGTAGCACCTCATCTCCATGCTTTGTATTCTTCGTTGTAGATGTGCTGTGAGGGTCCATGCATCGCAAGCATATAGGAAGATGGAGATGACAAGGGAGCGCAGCAGTCTTACTTTGTAATGAGACTTGTTTACAATACGCTTACAGCAAAACGGGAGAAAGGACCTGCGCTGTGGTCAGGCTTTTTGTTTGGAAACGTTTATGTACTTAATACATTTCCACTTATTCATTCATTCCCTAATTAAACTGACTGTGCTCATCCTTCAACTGATGACTGACTATAAAGAAGATCATGCACACACACGCACCAACCCGTAAACGCGCGCGCTCACACACACACACACACACACACACACACACACACACCCACACACACACACACACACACACACACATACCTGCGCACTCATTAAAAATAGATCGCGCGCGCGCACGAAAGCATGCACTCCTCCCTCCATTTCACCCCCACACACAAGCCTACATTTTAGTTTTTGTAAATTTCATGTGTTAGCACAGAAATCACTCACTCACACCACCTCCACCACCGCCACCACCACCACTACCCAACAACAACAACAACACACACACTCCCTCCCCCAACACACACCGCAACGAAGCAAGAGTAATTTAAGTCTGCAATCATTCAAGTGCCGATTGATGCAATGAAAGCCTATAGAAACACTTCCTTCATTGTAAACACGCAATGACTGACAAGGTACTAAATACCAAGCAAGACATTGTGTGCTGAAGTCGCAAAGTAGTACTACCCAATTCCATTACATTGCGCAGATTGTGTACATGATAAAGCCTTTTCGTTCTGTTTGCATTTCAACTTGACAAACATGCGAAAGTGACGTTGATAAATTAATTTCTTCTTAACCGACGTCATCTCAAGGACTTAAGTGCGAAAACAAAAGAGTGTCTGCTCTAAAATGGGCAGAAACAAAATGCACAAAAGCACCTACATGCAGCATTTAACTTAAGCACGCAATGCTCAATAAAGCTCTTAACTGGGCTGAACAAAACTTAGTTAAAGGAAGACAACGACATACTGTCGATTTTGAGAGAAAAATCCGATTGTGACACCAAAATGTAAGCATTAAATCTTTAGTGGTGACTGTTGATACTATATGCGTATTGTTGGATGGGAACTAACTTATAGGCCAAAGAATTATGACTGTTTGCGTTTTGAGAACAACAGTTGAGTGCTCATTATTTTGGCCTTTTTCCTCATGGCCAGCAATTTGACGGCAGTGCCCATCGTCTCTCTTCTCCCTTACTGCTTTACCTTCCCATGTTGAGTTAAGATCTGAAGACGATAAGGAACTACAAAACAAAAGTTTAGCGTAGTTGTTTTTTAAACATTCACAAGGCAGGCAAGACAAAATGCTGATCAGTCACAAGGCAGGCAAGACAAAATGCTGATAACTACAAAACGAATGGGTAATGTAAGCGCGGAGAGTTTCAAACCAGTACATTAAGGTCGGCAATATAATACAATACAATACTGTACAATAGCAGTCATCTCATATGGCGCTGTCACAATGAAAAGCTGTAATCAAAGTTAAACAAAGGGTGTCTTTTCAGCAGTGCATTAAAGCCAAATGACGTGGTGCAAGACGATATCACATTGATCGAATAGGATGAGCCACCCGCCAACTGGCAAGAACTCGTAAACAGACATCGCACCATGTAACACACACGCGCACTTCAACAGAAACTTCAAGATAGTCATCTTAAAACATATGAACCTTAAGAGATACAAGATACGACAGTTTATTTGTCACATGCATTTACACTGGGAAAATGTTTTCCGACCTATCCATATCCCTATCACAATAAATACTACAACACAACACATCCATTCGTCCAAATGATCACATTGGTACATTAGTAAAAGATGACATGTATACATTTATCTAAAGATAATGTACTTATATTTATCCAAAGAAACTAATACCTTAAAGAAACACATACCTAAAGAGACTGTATCTACAGAGACACTAATTTAGAAAGAGGTACGTCTTAAAATACACCTATTCCAACAAAGTCCTGAACCTTAAGAGACAAAGCACCTAATAAAACATGCAGGAACCCAAACAGTCCATTAGCCTCACAGACAATTACCTGTAACCAACACGTAGCGTAATACACAGGTACCTTCGGATACACAAGCTTTAAGACATATTTATACGAGTCCCGTACAACACAATGTAGGTGCCAAGACCAAATAATGAACTTTCCGAATGGAACTATCCTGAAGAGAAAATTGTCTTGCTGGCATTAAAGACCAAGCTTAATGGTGCGTGGTAGGATTGCACACTTGGGCTAATGGTGATGGAAGGCAACATGTGTTCCAGAGATTAATTCCAGACATCATGAAATATTCTTGGATGCACCCAATACTTGCCGCGTAGTTCTGCACAGGGATTAGAATTAGCGACTTACGGTAGAAAATCGAGGCAGTATAATTTATTATGGGAAACGCAGTAAAATGGTTATTTACAAAGACCGATTAGTTCTGGGAAGTAATTATCCAGAATTGTTTTAAAACAACAGCGCTTAACTGTTCATAAAAACCATGCATTTGAACTCCTAAAACTGCACCTTTGTTGTTAACAATTTCTAGCAGTAAATCAATATTATTGTTTAAAACATTACTATTTTCTAATGTTGGAATCACCAAGATCTAATTGAAGACATGGCGGATTGTTTACAGACAAACAACCCTGAAGGAAATAGATCTATGATCTAGAGTTATACAGTTCTATGCTATAGATCGTTATCGAGAATTGATCTAGTTGTATCCTGAAAATGCTAAATATGCCACTATAAATGGAAAGAACAAGAAGAAGAAAAGAAAGAAAGAAAGAAAGAACGAGAGAAAGAAAGAAAGAAACAAGAAAGAAAGAAGAAAGAAAAGAAAGATAGAAAATAAATAAATAAATAAATAAATAAATAAAAGAAAGAAAAAAGAGAGATTGAAAAAAAGAAAAACAGAAAAAAATGAAAAAGAGAAAGAAAGAAAGAAAAGAAAAAAAAGTAAAAAAAGAAATGGAAAAGAAATAAAGAAAGAAAGAAACAAACAAAGAAACAACGAAACAAAAAAAGGAAAAAGAAAGAAAGAAAGAAAAAAGAAAAAAAGACAGAGAAAAATAGAAAGAACGAAAAAAAGAAAGAGAAAGTAAGAACGAAAGGGAGAAAGAAATGGAGAGAGAGAGAAAGAGAGAGAGAGAGAGAGAGAGAGAGAGAGAGAGAGAGAGAGAGAGAGAGAGAGAGAGAGAGAGAGAGAGAGAGAGAGAGAGAGAGAAAGAAAGAAAGAAAGACAGAAAGAAAGGAAGAAAGAAAGGAAGAAAAAGAAGAAGAAGAAGACCCGCAGCAGGCACAACTATAATTCACAAATATATTATAAAGGCGCCATACTGCATGATTCCCTGTGGTTAAACAAAGAATCACGTCATAGTACATGTATTCAAAGCATTGACGTGCCTCACTATACTATATCAAACTACAGTGTATCAACCAGGGACCTCAATATTTTTACCTACCAAAACACATATACTGGTGCCAATATACCTCAAACACAATCCACAATAGGTACAGCAAGAAATACCGGCACAGCATTATACATTACTCTCCCTCAGCACTGACCTACAGTTCCCGTACGTTACCAGTGCTGGTCACTTGAATTCACACTGTTAATTCCATTCCACCATGGTCCAGCCAGGACAACGCAAAACTGCTCAGCCTTCGCAGTTTACTGACCGACCTTCCCAAAATATCAAGTTCACAGTATTGCTCGATCACAGGCGCTGGAAGTTAAATGATAGTTTATCTTCCTGATAAACCCACAGGCGCTGGAAGATACATGGCGATTGACGCTGTTATCAGACCCACAGGCGCTGGAGATTAAATGGAAGTTTAAGCTATTAGTAGATCTACGGGAGCTGGAAGTTAAATAGTGATTGCCTTTATTGGCAGAAGACACGCGCTAGAAAGCAACATGTTAATTCTACTTTGGACTGCTGTCATATGCATAAGCACAAGAAATGAACCTAGCAGATTTGGGAATTATTGACGCTCACTCTCAATTAACCCTGTGGGTGCCGGGCACCCAGAAAGTATTGAAAGTATAACCTTACAACAATACAGCTGTCCGTTACAATTATAAGATACGTAAGTTAATGATACAAATCACCAATACAAACTAGCTTGATAAAGACCACTAATTAAGTCTTAACTAAACCTCCAGCACTTAGTAGACATAGCACGCATTTATACAAAGAGTATTTGAAGCAAGTAAGTCCACAAGCCAGTCAGGTTCTGGCACTTTGCTCTTATAAATTAGTCCAACATACCGTTAACGTTCAACGAAGAGCACGAGGGAGGTTCAGTCAAGGCTTTTAAATAAACGTCTAAAGCTCAGCATGGTGTACTGCACGCTAGCTGAGCCGTCCTTAAGTCCAGTCAGATTTGGATTATCTCAGATACTTAATACCGGTGTAACAGGCCGGAATATACCCCTGGGTACTTTATACCCTGGGTATAATGTAGCCTAGGCGGGGGGTATGACCTGGCCTAGGCTGATCTATACCCAGGGGGGTTAAACCCGCCTATCCTATCCTATCCTATCCTGTCCCATAACCCGAAGGTCGTAGGGGCACCACAGATGATCGTTTAACCAGCATACTCCATCTTTCTCTGTCCTCAGCAGCCCTCATGGCTTCGCTCAGTGTCAAACCAGTCCATTCTCGAATGTTGTCCTCCCACCTCTTTTTCGAAGAAGGGGGAGACCGAAAAAGAGGTGGGAGGACAACATTCGAGAATGGACTGGTTTGACACTGAGCGAAGCCATGAGGGCTGCTGAGGACAGAGAAAGATGGAGTATGCTGGTTAAACGATCATCTGTGGTGCCCCTACGACCTTCGGGTTATGGGACAGGATAGGATAGGATAGGATAGGCGGGTTTAACCCCCCTGGGTATAGATCAGCCTAGGCCAGGTCATACCCCTCGCGCCCGGAATATACCCCCACCTAAAGAGATTTCACTCATGGGTTTGTTGTACATGACCGTTTGCGTGACCAACTCTCAGGTAACAGCCTTTTGCTTGCGTGTTAAAAAAAAAACAAAAAAAAACTGAGTGAACTCAGCCTTTATCTTGCGTGTAAAAAAACAACAACAAAAAAACAATTTAAAAAAAAACTAACCCTAACCCTAACCCTCACCCTAACCCTATCTATCTATCTATCTATCTATCTATCTATCTATCTATCTATCTATCTATCTATCTATCTATCTATCTATCTATCTATCTATCTATCTATCTATCTATCTATCTATCTATCTATCTATCTATCTATCTATCTATCTATCTATCTATCTATCTATCTATCTATCTATCTATCTATCTATCTATCTATCTATCTATCTATCTATCTATCTATCTATCTATCTATCTATCTATCTATCTATCTATCTATCTATCTATCTATCTATCTATCTATCTATCTATCTATCTATCTATCTATCTATCTATCTATCTATCTATCTATCTATCTATCTATCTATCTATCTATCTATCTATCTATCTATCTATCTATCTATCTATCCGTCTGTCTGTCTATCTATCTATCTGAGTGCATCAGAACAATTACAACACATAAATTAAAGAGTAACGTGAAGGATAAGGTCTTCCGTAGTGGGGGGGGGGTGGGTTATAATGGGCAGGAGAGGGTTAAACGAGCCTAGACCAGATAATATCCAGGGGTATAGTCTGAGCTAGGCCAGTTTATACGGGGGCATAGCCTGGGCTAGGCCAGTTTATACCCTGGGTATACTTGAGGCGGGGTATAATCTGGCCTGCTACACCGGTATTATTAAGTAGGAAAGACCATCATGAAGCTTTAGTCTAAAGACTGTTAAGCTTAAAGCACAACTCACACATCGTAGCTGAGACTGGCGGGGGGTTACGTTTGTCTTTCGGCCAGCATAAGCCTAGCCCGGCGAGACCCAGCTATGCTGTGTGAGCCCAACTCTGACTACCCAGCGACCAACTAAACTGACAAATGGAATAAAGCTATCACCTTAAAAAGTGGCGATGAGATAAAACGGTTTTAAACTGTAGATACAATGACCCCCAAACTTGTTGAGTTGACCAAGGCTGCTATTAACTGCTCTGCGATGTTAGGTTTCGAATGCATTAAGTTTATGGTCTAGTTTTGTCCCGCAAAAGAGACCACGACCATACTGAGTACCCCATCACAAGGTAACATTGGTAGAGAATAATGTTACTTTTCACCGAATCAGACCGAATAGTCATCAAGCACGTCTTCCGACACACTCCTTGCGGCAAAAGGGAGCTTACTTAAAGGCAGGTCTGGAACCAAGGGGCGACCCGCTCAAGGGTCCATACATAACGGAGAGGTTCATTGCTGCGGGTGGCTTTCTGGCAGGCTGCGTGCGTCAGTGAAGCAGAAACTCATTGAACAGTTCTGTAGTAGTTCAATAGTTCTGGCCATTCAACTGTGAACGATCGGGCTTACTTGATCAGTCAACCATGATGTGTACAGAGTATGACGGTTTGGTATTGTGACACTTAAAGCATTTAACGTTTATATAGCCATAAAGGAGCAATACAGTCCATGGACTACAGAACCGATCAAGTACTTCTAAGGGCGTAGAGGAAATGGGTTCAGATTCTCAGTATGCTGCGACCGTTATGCCGCAGTTAATTCAATTCTAGTGAACTACATTCTGGCCATGATCACATACCAGGGACAAGGCTGGCCCTGGAGAAAACGGCCTTGGATCTGACACGCATCCATTAAACAAGACGATGCGGACAAGGACATTTCATAAAGATATGAACAAAACGATGATTGATAAAAACGATTAAATTACTTTCACTGAACGTTTCTTTCTTCAGAAGAACTCATCTTTGGATAAACACAGCCCACTCCTAAACTGGGCCTCCGTCCACAGCGATTTAAATATTTCAACACTTTAGGCGTTGTGGCCGCGTGATTTAAGGCGGAATTAACTTGCTTTGTTCACAGGCTACAAATCAATGGCACCTGACAGGTGTGGGATCGATCCTGCCTCTGGGTGTTATGTTTTCTCCGAATATTATTTACTTTCCATTCGGGCAACCTATCGAGGGTTTTCTCCGGGTACTCCAGTTTGCTCTCCCCAGCAAAATTTCAAAAACAACTAATACTAGGTAGGTTGGATGTGGGCGCGCCAAAAGCTGCGACAATGACTTTCCCAGTAGAGGCGGCTCAGAATTTCCCGATAAAAATGGACAATAAAGTGTCAAAAAAACACCCAACCCCAAAAATCTTTAAATGAGAGATACAGCGAAAACGAGGACCGTTTGTAAAAATGCATATCATTATTATTGAATTATTATTTTGGCCCTGACTACTATCTACCTGTGGTTTATATACACGTTTTGACTCCCTTTGTAAATGCTTTACAAGGAATACCATTATACTGTCAATGAACGTTTCGCTATAAAGGGCTTGAGGATTTTTTTTCAAATAAATTCGCTTCCCCCACAACCTGGGCCACAGTCCGGAGAGACTGTATTTTTATATGTGGCATTCACCATTCTAGCACATGAGCGTCAGGATTTTGAAAGTCCCGTGCTATTGAATGCGTGCGTGCACAGGCTGGACCTCGGTTTATACTCCTTTGAAAGAGTAAAGTCTGCAGTTTTATTACTTCTTGACATATCATGAGCGGGTTAAAAAAAAAGTACTATGCACGAAGGACTGATTTATTTTATGAGTTCGAAAGACATTACAAACTGCCAACAGAGACAGTTATCGTCTGGAACGCCAATGCGTTGAAGCAACAAATGCAGTTTTTATTAGTCCTCGAGAAACAAGGAAGTGCCAACAAAGGACACGCACAGCCTGTAAGAGCGCCATTGGTAAAGTACTTCCAAATAAACGAGATAATAACTTCATTTTATGGGTTGTGAAGATATTATAAACTGCCAAACATTCTTTCAAACACCGCAGTCGTAAAGCATTTCCAACCAGCCTAAACTGATAATAACTGCATTTTTATGTTCTTAAGGTATTATATTCCTTCTTAAGGTCGTTGTATTTTTTTTTTTTAAAGGATAAGAAAACGTGCTATACAGATACAAACAAATGATTACTTCTTTCTCAAGAACAGTGTGAGTAGGGCGAAAAGTACTCCTGGAGCGATGAAACGCAAATGCAAGTAAATATTCGCAGGGACGCGCCTACGTTCCTCCCTCCACCCCCTCCCTCCATCCCTCTTGCCCTCCACCACCATCACAACTATTTTCACCAAGCCCACTACCACAGCAACGACCATCACAACCACTCGATACTCCATTCCCACCCCCAAGCTCAACCCACCACGAACGCCACCTATTATTTATTTTTTTATTTTTATTATCGATGATTTTAATAGCGCACATATCTCACCGTACTTGGCGACTCAAGGCGCTGGCCGATACAGGATCTAACACAAGCCGCCCGAGGCGCCAACTTGCAGCCTTTGGGCGCATCGTAATAACGCTCCAGACAACTGAGCACAATCCTGGGCAGCCAGGGATGGGGGAGAAGGACCAAGTGCATGCTGGGTGTGTTCTTGTGACCGGCACTCACCCGTCTAGGACATGAGCGTCAGGATCTTTAAAGTCCGTATTGATGGAATGTATGCGACACAGACTAGACCTCGGTTTATACTCTCATCCGAAGGAGTAGGAAACGGGAGTAAAGTGTCTTTCCCAAGGACACAACACAATGCCTCGGCCTGGGCTCGAACCCGGGACCTTCAGATCTGCAAGCCAAAGCTTAACCATTAGGCCACCGTGCCTCCCGTTATTAAGGATAATAAGGATAAAGCATGAAAAAAGAGACTATCCCACGGGAAAAAGAAATGTCAAGGTTTTTTTCTGGTCACAAAAATGGAAATCCCAACCTTTTGTACTGGGAACAATCACGTTTCAATAGAACCGAATCATGGACCACGACATAATGCAACTTTAATAATCAATTCAATGTGGACTATAAAAGACACTATCATTCCATATAATTCTGACGTCTAATAACAAAAAATTAATAGAACTTGATGTCAAACAAGGAGTCCTATTATTCGCATGACCCTGGTATCATTCATTCACCAAAGAAAATAAATAAAGTCAATGCGTACTTTTTATTAATTTTAACGTTGATCTTTGACAGACATAATTAGGAGTCATGTGGGGTATTATAACATTTGCTTAACCATAATGACGTTACGATTTAAAACAAAATCCCTTGTACCAGTCACAAAACCAGAAAATCTATGTTTATGTAAATTATTTCATCGTTGAATTTATATGTTGTTTTTTTCCAGCTCAAAGGGGTGCTGAAGGTTCTGGCATGTATACAGTATCGAACCCGAGCCGCCACTATCTGTGTGTGGGTGTCAGGGGAATGAATGTGTGGGGTGTTGTAGAGATCAATGCGCGTGAGTTGAAGCGCGCGCTAGTGCAGTGCGTGAGTGTGTGTACGTGCGTGCCTGTAGTGCGTGCCTGTGGTGAGTGCCTGTGGCGTGTGCCTGTAGTGCCTGCCTGTAGCGTGTGCCTGCATATGCGTGCCTGAAGCGCGTGCCTGAGTGCATGTGTGGTGAGGGGGATCTTTGATGAGTGGAAGGATTCCTTCTACATCGTTACCATGAGAGAGAGAGAGAGAGAGAGAGAGAGAGAGAGAGAGAGAGAGAGAGAGAGAGAGAGAGAGAGAGAGAGAGAGAGAAGGGGGGGAGACTAAAATTATATAAATATGTTACTATTACTCACGACTCTTCTTCTTGTTCTTCTTGTTCTTGTTCTTCTTCTTGTTCTTCTTGTTATTCTTCTTCTTCTTATTATTATTATTATTACTATTATTATTACACTAAAATCCAAGAGCTGTCTAACAAACGAATTCCATTGAAATGGGACTGCTAGGGCCTTACGTGTCTGAAAGTGCCGCTAAAATCTGTACCCCTGGCCAACATACCGGGTAAATTTTTTATTAACATGAGTCCTTAAAACTGTATTTTCTTTCATCGCACTCATATATATGCGCGATAAACATGGATACACATTATAGAAACATATGTATACAATGCAATACAATACAATTAATAATAATAATAATAATAATAATAATAATAATAATAATAATAATAATAATAATAATAATAATATAATAATATCCTATCCTATCCCGTAACTCGAAGGTCGTAGGGGCACTGTTACACTCGTTTGATGTTGTTTTTCTATCAGTAGTTGATTCAGCTCCAATGCTGAAATCCTGATAAGGTGTAACTCGGATTCGTTTATCCACGCAACCCGTTCAATCAGCCACAAGGCACAGAGTCGTCGTATGAAGTTTTCAAACTTTATTCAGCGTTCATCAACAACTGCATACAATCGCCTTTTCATTCTCTTTTTCCTCAACTTTTACAACAACACTACTACTTTTTTTGAAACAGTGCGGCACATCGGATGGTAAGGCGTCGTAGTCAAATGCCGGATGCTCAACAGTCTGTTGACCTCCTTCATGCAGTCATATACGAACTTCGTCCCTAGGTCTGTCAGAATTTCTTCAGGCACTCCGAGTCTACTGAACATGTCCACCAGCGCCTCTGCTACAGTTTCAGTGTCAATCTTCTTCAGTGGCACTGCTTCTTGGTACCGAGTCGCATAGTCCACTAAAGTCAGTACCCACCGATGACCTTCTTCACTCGGAGGTTTTATTTTGCCGATTACGTCCAAGGCCACTCTCTTGAAAGGTCGGTCGATCAAAGGCATCCTCTGCATAGGCACTTTCGGGACCCTTCCTCGAGGTATGGTCTTCTGGCAAATGTCACATGATCGGCAGAAACGACTGACGTCCGCACGAAGTCCTGGCCAGTAGAACGCCGCCTGGATTCTGTCCGACGTCTTCTTGATGCCTAGGTGACCTCCCATGATAGAGTCGTGAGCTACTTCCATCACTTGGCGCCTTAGGGGTAACGGTACCAAGACTTGACGTAGTGGTTTTCCTCCGTTGACCCTCGGGTGCTGGAAGATTCTGTACAGGATCTTGGCCTTCACCTCGAAATAGACCGTGCCACTGCCCTTGGTCACGTGGTCTTGGCGGTTCCTGTACTTGTTTAAAGTGCTATCAGCTTACTGGAGCGGCTTTGGAGCTGTCGGCGACCTTCAATGGCGTACACGTCTTGTCTCTCTTGGCCTGGGCCCTGGTAGTAACGGCACCGACGATCTCTGGTCGCCAGGGCTGAGCCAGAGTAGCCACATTGTCCTTTAGCAGCTCTGTAAGGTCTCCATCGGGAAATGGCAATGGATCCTCCTCCATAACTTCGACACGTTGGGTTGAGGCAGGACTCCATTCTGAATCGGGGTCGTCGGGTCGTCTCGCGCCGTCGATATTCCCAATCATCAAATCGTATAACGGCTTCTTCAGGCAAACCGCTTCTACTTCGCCTATGTAGAAAGGGGTGTTGACTTGATTCTACGCAACTGGCGCTTTCACTCATTTGCTGTCGGCCATGAGTGTCCATTAAGAAAAATCGCCAGTGAACTGTTCTTTAGCGATTAGGTATTCTCTGACGATGACCCCACTGCAGCCAGAGTCTCTTAGAACAGTCACTTCATGATTTCCGACGCGTCCCTTGGAAACAGGCATGTTCTGGACGGTCACAGCTGCGCTGGCGACGACAGGGATGGATTTCCCGTTGGCAAAGAGAAGTTAGCCATCAGTCATGCACTCTTGCACGTCCGCAGGAGTAGCTGTGCGCTTGGTCTCACTCGGAAGAATGACGCTCCCGCCGCACACTTGATGGTCAGATCTACTGGTTTGCCGTTGATTGGAGAACGGCCTCTGCCGGTTGCCCGCCGCTGCATTGTCCGTACTGCTCCGCTGTCCGCTACTTTTGTTTTGAGGACAGTTAGCCGCTCTGTGGTCTGTAGCGTTGCAGATAAAACAGCCTCTTGAATGCCCTTCCCTGGGAGCTGGCGAGGAGTCCGTGTGTCTCTGGCTCACCTGACTCCCCTGGATCTGGTTCCCATGGTTTCCAGTCTTCTGAAAATGCTTCGTCGCCTGGGGTGGCCCCAGCGTCTTCCCGTTAGCGAGGAGATATCTTTCAGCAACCTCGGTCACATCATTAAGCGTCTGCAGCTTTTGTAGTTCTAAGTGGATTCTCAGGTCCTTGTGACAGGCATTGAGAAATTGTTCCTTCACGATCAGGTCATGGAGACTGTCGTAAGATTTCCTTTCGCTTGATAATTCCACTCACTTGTGTAGATATGACGACAGGCGCTCCACAAACTGCTTTGGCGTCTCGTCTGACTTAGGCCGGCATTCACGGAAACGTTTACGGTAGCCCTTCTCTGTGAAGGTGTAGCAATGCAATAGGGCCTCTTTCAAGACGTCGTAGTCTTTAGCGTCATCGTTCGACAGTCTGGTGTAAACTTCCAGTGCTTGCTCCGTCAGAAGTGCACTTAGTCGAATCGCCCAGTCTTGAGGTTGCCAGTTAGAACTTTCGGCAAATCTTTCAAATCTCGCCAAATAACTGTCAATCTGGTCCTTCCCGTCGACGAACGCCGGCAATTTTGGAGCCGTATGGTCGCTGATGACTTGTGGCGCATGCTGATTGTTTTGGATACGCACCAACTCTAGCTGGTACTGACGCTCAGCCTCTCTTTCCTCTCTTTCTTCTCGGCGACGCTGCTCTTCTAATTCTTTTTCTTCACGGCGGCGTTGCTCTTCTCTTTCTTGACGCTGCTGTTCTAATTCTCTTTCTTCACGGCGACGTTGTTCTTCTTGTTCTCTCTCTCGTATTCTCTCCTGAGACTTGACGTACTCCGTCAGCTGCTTGCCTTTTAGGTTCATTTCAATTCCTTTCTGCCAGAAATCAGCCATCTTGATGCTTTTCTGGAAAGTTCCTGACTGTTCTGTACCTTTATAGAATGTTCTAGAACAGCACACTTTCTGCAGTAGCGTTGATGCTTGTCACTAGTCGTATTCGCTGTCGCAGGCCCAGCTGTCCTCGTTGTATGCGACGCTGCACCACGCTGGTGTTGATGTATACGCTCCTGTGCTCAAGTAGACGCGACGCCCGCTCGTCGCTCTCTGTAATACTGGCGATGTAGCTCCGAGACTGTCCCCTGACGTAGTCTTGCGGCAGCCACGTTGTTCTGCTCTGATGTTCGCTCACGAAGCAACTCTTCGGCGACTACACGCCCTTGCAGTCAACCCGAATCTATCTGGGATGTAGTCCCAGTATGTTGGCCCCTCCCGACGCAACTTGTTGGCGGCTACCCTCGATGACTGCCTCTCGTAACGTTGTTGTAGCAGTTGAACCCTTGGCTATGGCGTGAATCCCGGCTTGGCCCCCAAAATGTTACACTCGTTTGATGTTGGTGTTTTTCTATCAGTAGTTGATTCAGCCCCAATGCTGAAGTCCTGATAAGGTGTAACTCGGATTCGTTTATCCACGCAACCCGTTCAATCAGCAACAAGGCACAGAGTCGTCGTATGAAGTTTTCAAACTTTATTCAGCGTTCATCAACAACTGCATACAATCGCCTTTTCACTCCCTTTCTTCTCACAGAGCATCGAATATAGAGTTTTTCTCTACTCCAGAACACGGAGGAACGATCGAGTATGACGCAACTATAACCAATCACAAATAAATTCGTCATGACTGTCTTACGTCATACAACATTCTTTTCAGTCCAAGAATTTTCTCAGCTGTCTACATTTATCGCGAAGTTTCGATCGACAGTAAACAAGCAAATCTAGAGAATTCTCCAGTAATATCGACCAACTAAAATTACCAACGTTATACAAAGCTTCTTCTAACAACAACGCAAACTCAAATCAAAGGTAAATACACTCTATTATTGAATACTTTGCAAAGCGAAACGATTAGATCTATCGTGCGCGTTTCAGACATATTATCGTTCGCGTTTCAACGTACCAGGCACCACAGATGATCGTTTAACCAGCGTACTCCATCTTTCTCTGTCCTCAGCAACTCTGATGGCTTCACTCAGTGTCAAACCTGTCCATTCTCGAATGTTGTCCTCGCTGTGCCTTGCAGGATGGTCTTTGCAAGGTCTGATGATCTGGTGACGTGGCCTTACCATCGGTGTTTCCGTTTCTTCAACACTGTAAGCATGTCATCGTGTTTATAATAATAATAATAATAATAATAATAATAATAATAATAATAATAATAATAATAATAATAATAATAATAATAATAATAATAATAATGGAGTACGGAATCTGGAAGTTGAGGCGTCGCACCGGACTTGACACGCAATGCATCAAATACCCTGTGAATATCACAGTCTAGTATCGATAACCTGAATCGCACTTAATCTGGAAACAGCGTATACGTTTGCACTGATTAATCTGGAAACAGCGTATAAGGTTGCACTGAATAATCTGGAAACAGCGCATAAGTTTGAACTGAATAATCTGGAAAAAACGTATAAGTTTGCACTGAATAACCTGGAATCAGTGTATAAGGTTGCACTGAATAATCTGGAAAAAGCGTATAAGTTTGCACTGAATAATCTGGAAACAGCGTATAAGTTTGCACTGAATAATCTGGAAACGGCGTATAAGTTTGCACTGAATAATCTGGAAACAGCGTATAAGTTTGCACTGAATAATCTGAAAACAGCGAATAAGGTTGCACTGAATAATCTGGAAACAGCGAATAAGGTTGCACTGAATAATCTGGAAACAGCGTGTAAGGTTGCACTGTATAATCTCAGTGTTCCCTCCACACAAACAAAAATGAGAGTCCTTGGGACTCCTAGGTATAAAATTTTAAGAGTCCTTGTGCAAATTTTGAGAGTCCCCAAATCGGTGGATGAACGGGTTTTGGGCCCAGTCAACCAAGTCAGAAGTGACATGATCGTGTATGATAGAATCAAAGAATGGATTCACGAAGATTTCTTCTGTTCAGTGAATGTATTGCTTGGAGGAAGTTTACAATGCGCGCGCATGCGATTTTTAAGGACGACAACTCCCGAAACAATCTTTATTCGTCTGCAATGGCAGTCTTAGTTGGGTTTTGATTATGATTATGCCGTGAATTAGTTCGCCACTCGTTGGTCGTATTTTTGACTTCAGTGATCCGAAAAAAATATGTGCGTCAACAGGACGCACACATGCAAATTTTTCTGCGTCATTTTTTATATTTTGTGCGTAATTGACGCACTACTGTGCGTAATCGGGAACACTGAATCTGGAATTGGAAACCGAATGAATCGAACTTTCCTAACCTGGAAAGGGCGTACAGGACTGCGTGGCGCCAAATTGTATGCTATCAGTCAAGGGCGCAATAGGTTGTAGGATTATCATGTCAGGCATTCAATAGGCACTGCGACGCGTTGAGCATAAACACTGGGGAAGTCTGTGGCAAACGGCTGTATCGTGTCGTATCAAGCACAACATTCGTCCCGTTCTATACACCATATTACTGTAACCGGTCATAAGTCCAATTCTACTGAACACATCACATGATCATAGAGATATATGTAGCATACGAGCACGCAGGAACAGTCTATACAAATCGGTATCTATAACTGATATGTGAGCGCGCACGAACACACAAAACCTTTCACGCACGTACATACGCGCGCACACGACACATAGCCTTTCTCGTACTCTTAAATATGTAGATGAAGCCTCTCTCTACACTCCTATAAACACCTTCACACACCCACTCATACACCCACTCATACACACCCACCTACATACACACAAACACAAGATCCAATTACAAATGTTAATAAAACTCTCTTGTGGTTGTGTACGTGATCAAACGAGACTGACAGCAATCACACTGCACCAAAAATACCTACATGAAAGGAATGCTTCAAGAATTCTTAATTAAACAAACTTTGCCCTTGGCAAAAAACAAACATACGAAAGAGTAATTTTTCAACCAAATAAAAAATTCCGCCGACGATTTAAAAAAAAAAAAGGCCAAAACTACTAAATATTTTTTTTAATGAAATAACACGTTAAATACAGGAAAGTAAAATGCAACCGCCCGTTTTCGGAAGAATTTATCAGACTTTAGTTAAGCAGTTTTGAAAGAATGTAACAGAAGTCACTCATTACACCAACAAATAACCTCAAAAGAAATTCAGACAAGAAACGCAATACAATATCGCGATACGCGGACTCTACGATAGCAATATGTAAACCTTGAAGAATTTCTACACCGGATTGGTCTTTCAATCAATCGTAGATTAAATATTATTGCAATCAATCATTCCTTAGCAAACCGTTTTGCACACAAATGGGTTATGAACAGCCACATACCTCACCCTTGTTTGGTATCTGAAAAGCATAATGCATTCAAATAATAACTCTTGTTGGTCGCAACGATATCAAAAGCGCTGGCACAGTCCTTGGAAACAATATATGAAATACGATACATTCACAAGTTATATTTCTGCATGCAGGCCTGAAAGAAATAGAGAACAGACAGGCTCACTGAATGAGGCTACCTGAGTCTCATTAGTGTCTAAGAACAGTTAAACAGAAAATTGCCTTTCTACTACTATTTGTGTATTCGAACAGGATTAACTAAGCTGGCTCTGTGAGAAAAAGAAATCCTAACTGTATTCATCCCACCAACAGGCCGCATGACTCTCCGATCGATAATTCAAAGCAAACCTCTTCAAACACGCACACTAAAACAAAACAACGGCGGTTCGGGAACGACGTCTTTAGGTTAGGTACGGGGAATTCTCTCCCGCTTTCCCAGATACACATGGGATTACAAAACAACGTAGATAACATATATTAGTTTGATTTTCCAAAGGCAGGGATTTTAAGGGATAAAGAAGATAACGAAACAAATAGGCGAATAATGAGAACATTATTACCTTTTGGTAGTTTTAGTGGATTTACCAAGATTATCATTAACTGAGACAAAGGTAGACCTGGCCTACTCGCACAACCCCTTAAGATACTAATAGTGGTTTATCTACATTACCGTTGTTATTGAGGCATTTACACTCCACCCAAGCTTTCAGGCATCCCCACCCCAACAATGGCACCCAGCCTAACCACACACCCCTTTTGTCTTCTTACAATAGTAGATTTTTGTTACACTGTAATTGGACTGTCATTACAGACAAATAAAGCCCTATATACACAAGAACCTATTGTTGCTAATAAAACACAGTTCTGCTTGCTTTAAAATGAAACTCACCGCCAGTAGGTAAATAGATAGATATTCAGTGTTTATAGGGTCCAGCGGACTGCCAAGAGCCGAATCAGGACACGGGTATACAACTAAATGTACCCTTATTTCGATAAGAAATGGTTTTAGGGAAATTACAGTACAAGCGAGTAGGTTTGTCTATTAAACAGACAGATAAAAACAGACACACGCACTCACACATTCACACACACGCGTACATACACACACACGCACTACTGAAACAAGAACACTAACGCACACATACTATTCAAACAGCTGTCTTAAAGAAGTAGACTTCAACAGACATGCATACACATATACATGCACACACACGTGCACATACGTACACTCACACCAAGGCACACACAGATCAACTACACACACACACTTACAGCGCCTCTTCCTCATCTCCGCTCTCACCCATTTATCCCCATTCAAAGGCATGCTGTGTAACACAGGCGCTCGTATCTGGATACGAGAGAGAAGTCGAAGTCGAAACCTTTAATATGATAAGAGAGAGAGAGAGAGAGAGAGAGAGAGAGAGAGAGAGAGAGAGAGGGAGGGAGGGAGGGAGGGAGAGAGAGAGAGAAAGAGAAAGAGAAAGAGAAAGAGAGAACGTCTCTCTATAATACTAACAGCATACATTACATTACATGATTATTGCTTTAGGTCCAGCGGACTCTTGCGAGCCAAATCAGGGCCGGACAACCCCCGATCCGCATAAAAGATCTGCCGAAACAGCCCTAGTGGTAAAACTGAAAGCTCTCCACCAGCCAGTCACTTTACAATAAAGACATCCCACGCAGGGGACGCTGAGGCTGTACTCTAATTTATCGAACCCCCGTTTACAAAAACAAAACAGAATACGAACATCATTATAAATTATCAACAAAACACATACATATAAAATGCCTACATTGCTAACTAATAACATCATAGGAAGCCCTAGTGACCACCTGGCAGAAAGCGTCCAATATTCCCAAGCTGATCCAACAGACCCCAGACACAAATAAGGAGTCTTGTCCCGGAAGAGTTTTCAAGAAAAAAGTTTTGTGACTGGTCTAGCGAAGAAGAAGATAGTAGCCTATAGCAGATTGATAGAACAGAGCAGGAATGAGAAAGAGCAAATAAAAAAGACAGCGACAGTGAGAATTTAAAGCACTAAATTTCCAGAAAGTGGGGATACTATTTATACTGAAACCCCCGGCACCCTAACGGGGAACAGCATACAGAGAGCGACATGTCAGGTTTCGGAATTTCTCACATTAGATACGGGTACCTGTGCTTGGTTATGCCATGTGATGGAATAAATGTATTCCTGTTATTGTATTCTACACTAGAATATTAATCTCAACTTTAGTACGTCGGTCTCCTTTCCAGAGCCTCATTACCGCCGTCGTCGATCATCGATTACAGCATCCATTGATCGGTGATTGGCTAACAATGAGCATTATGCAAATTTTCCGTGTTGAGTATGGAACTCATTGAATTTGGGGCTGCTGTCTCGCGAGCTGAAGCTCCGTTGATCAATTTTATCGATTATAGACCATCAGGGATTGAAAGCCAAGGGTTGTGGGTAGCGAGCCAAGATCTAAAGCTGTCTGGATCCAGGCTTACCATTAATAGTATTTTTTTTTAATTTCCTCCAATCTCTTTCATCACGCTTATAAATAGTAAATTAATCCTTTATTTTATCGTTGCGGTTGACGTCAGTTAAAAGGACATATTATAAGTCTGCCTGGTAATGTTATTGTTGATTTGTTTTCTTTTTTTAAAGGGCGCGTCTCTCTGTTAATGTTGACTTAAACTTGTATTGGTTTTTCCGGCTTCAGTAGTTGCTTTCTTAGCTCAACAGTGGTGATAGTGGCTGCCATTATGGGCACAAAATCTACACGGAATGCATTGATAAAAAAAATTAATTATACTTTCGAAAGGGTTATTTTTTGTTGTAAACTTATTTTTTTAGTAGGGCAACACTCAATGTGAATGTTAAAAGGATCTATAGAGAGGGCTTGGTCCAATTAGATCCCTTTAAGCAGAATTGTTAGAAGTGTTCCGCGAAATGAAACAATCGTGGCAGTAATGGTTTCGTTTCCCCAACATTTTCAGAAAGATACGAAACTGTATCTTTTCTTCCTGAAATATGGCACACGCGGCCTGTGAACGATCACGGCAATATTAGACGTGATTGTATAAACTACCAAGAAGCGATTTTGTGTTCATCGATTGATTAGTCCAAAAGTACAGTAACATGCCCTGTGGTGAGGCTTTGGACACTGCAGGGCGCGCACGCTTACAAAGAGTAGCGTGAAACAGACCTTACAAGACGGGAGTATCAAGGTTTCCAATATCGCGACATTGCATGGAAAAAGTTTCTCTTCTTGATAATTGATATCATAACGTTTAATAAGGCTGTGATCTTTTACGGAACGCTTGTCACATTTTCTAAAGGAAAAAAAAAATTTCGTACTTAAAAAAAAATTGTTAGACTCCAACAATTCTACAGTGATTGCCTTTCTTCGCAGAACATTTTCTAACCTTTCTTCTGTACGGGCCCTCCCTTTCCCCTCGACCTCCTGTACCCCGGAATTCTTTTTCTTTCAGAAATTTCCGATACTCGATCACCCCCTACAGTGATTGTTTCAGGTCGCATAACATCTATAACATTTCTTCTTTAAAGGTCATCCCCTCCTCACCACCGCATATTAATTTTTCTTATCCTTTTCATCATCGTCGTCATCATCATCATCATCATCATCATCATCATCATCATCATCATCATCATCATCATCATCATCATCATCATCATCATCGTAATCTTCATCCTCATAATCTTCGTCATTATCATCGTCGTCGTCATCATCATCATCATCATCATCATCGCCGTCGTCATCATTATTCATCATCGTTATTATCATCATCATCATCGTCAGCAGCATCATCATCATTATCATCAATCTTCTTCCTTTTCTTCTTATTTAAATACTTCTCTTCTTTTTTTGTTTTAATAATTTTACCCTTGACAGAATATTTAAAAAATGTAACTCTGAACCCCAAACCGGTAACCCTGAAACTCGGATTTGCAAAAGGCAAACTTCTATATAATGCAAATTAATTCTGAACAAAAACAGAAGAAATCTAGAATATATATGAAGTGAAACCCTGTTCAAGGGTGCACTCCAAATACAATACTGTTATTGTGATGAAACAATGTATGCGTTGTTAAAGAAATTAATAATATTGTTTCCCGTTACCAAGAGCCAACAACGTCAGATGACTTCCCCACATGGGCTGAAGAAAAATAAAAACTTAGCAGCTTCCTAGGCAAACACAGCCTATAGGTCAAACAATGCCACAAGCAAAGCAAAGATGGACTTAGAGATTCCAATTTGAAGGCTGGTTACTTTAGGCAAACACGGCTTTAGCCTAAATTTCCAATTGTTATTGTATTAAGCAACACGGCTTTAGCCTAAATTTCCGATTGTTATTGCATTAAGCAACACGGCTTTAGCCTAAATTTCCAATTGTTATTGCATTGAGCAACACGGCTTCACCCTAAATGTCCAATTGTTATTGTATTAAGCAACACGGCTTCAACCTAAATTCCCAATTGTTATTGCATCAAGCAACACGGCTTCAACTTAAATTTCCAATTGTTATTACATTAAACAACACGGCTTCAACCTAAATTTACAATTGTTATTACATTAAACAACACGGCTTCAACCTAAATTTTCAATTGTTATTACATTAAACAACACGGCTTCAACCTAAATTTCCAATTGTTATTACATTAAACAACACGGCTTCGACCTAAATTTCCAATTGTTATTACATTAAACAACACGGCTTCGACCTAAATTTCCAATTGTTATTACATTAAACAACACGGCTTCGACCTAAATTTCCAATTGTTATTACATTAAACAACACGACTTCAACCTAAATTTCCAATTGTTATTACATTAAACACGGATAAAATGGACTTTCGTTGCTCAAACCAACCGCTAACATTTGAATTTTCAATTTCTCTTCTGACAGGGAGTGCTTTCCCCCTGTTCAACAGTTAAAAGTACAATCAATAAAACAGCCTGTGTGACCTTTGACTCCATTTTTGAATGAACCACACGACTTTAAGAGTGCCTCTTTGGTTTCTGGGGTAGGGTAACCGAATGGTAGGGTTGAGTAGGGTAGGGTAGAGTAGAGTAGGATAGTGTTGGGTAGGGAAGGTTGTATTATAACAACCTAAAACGAAAACCCTTTACCGAGAAACCTTTTTTTAATGGGTTCTGCCACTTACTGGCTTTTGGTAGATGCTATTTTTAGCTCAAGGTTGCTAATAATAGGCACACAAATTATGGGAAATGTTTATTAAAAAATAACTATGCTCTGGAAAGAGTTATTGTCTTGTTATAGCCTTATTTTTTCAGTGGGACACCACTCACTGTGAACGCTATAAGGATCTGTCAAGTAAGTCCCTTTAAACACACAGAGAAATTAATCGTCATTTACCGAGAAATATATGAGCTAGTATTATCAATGATAGCAGGTCACATATAAACCCACAATCTAATATTCCAGCTGAAATCCGGGCTAGGGTTCATCAACAGTGAATGCAAAGCCAGGCTTTTTATTAGCTAAACATTACCAAGCAATAGGCATTCTTTACCCTCTTTGCTCGATGTGGCGTAGAACACGACAGAAATAATGAGTGTACACTGCATGTTGTAATGCTATTCCCATGCTAAGAGGTTCAGTTTTACACAAACCTTTTGTCTTCTTATCCGATTATTAGGCATAGTGTCGGATTGTAGAGAAACAGAAAGCTTGTTTTACAAACAGCTCACCTGAAAAGGAAAGTTTTTAAATATTATGACTGCTACAAAGAAATAATATTACAGCGACCCGCTTTGATGATGCTACCTCCACAGATCCTTTTAGCATTCAAAGGGATGTTGCCCAACTAAAAAGAACAAAAGTTTACCACCAAAAAAGAAAAACTCTTTCGAAAGCATAATTACTTTAAACATGAATAAATCCATAGTTTTTGTGTCTATTAATAGCAACATCCGTTGGCGAACCAGCTAATATTTTGGAGCTACAAACAGCAGCTACGGAAGCCGGTATGAGACAGAACCCGTAAAAACAAATTGCTCGTAAGGTTTGCCGTTTTAGGTTGATGAAACAGTCCTTACCCTCCACCGTATCCCAGACACCAAAGACCCGCCCTTCAGCTTCGTTGCTCACTCACAAATGAAGTCAAAGGTCAGGCGGCTATGGTATTTTATGTACTGTTAATCAGGGGAAATCACTCTCTTTCAAAACCAAACGAAATGGAAAATTCAAAAGGTAGCAGTTGGTGTGAGCAAGGAAGGTGTATTTTATCATTGTGTAATGGGGTAACAATGCCACTGTGAGAATAAACCCGTTTTCCGCCACAACAAAAAACACCCACAAAGCCTTAGAATTGGGGCCTGGTAAATAAATTCAATGGACGAATCTAGAATAAAAGAAGAATTAGTGGTAAGTCGCATTTATTGTGGTCTTCATATACCTTTTCCCGTGTAGTATTATTTGTTTGTTTTTTTGTTGAACTGGACTGCATTGTTACACAATGAAGAAAGACCGGAACGTGAGGACCTACGGACAGGTAAAATGAAAAGGAAGAATAAGCGATCGAAGGAAGAAGGATGAAAGAAGAAGAAAAAAGGAAGAAGAACAAGAACAAGAAGAACGAGATACACAAACATTTTTTTTACAAGAACTAAAAGAACAAGAAAAGCAAACCGTGAAGAAGAATAAGAAGAACAACAACAACATCATCATCAACAATAACAACAACAACAACAACAACAAAAACAAGAACAAGAACAACACAGACTTAAGAAGAAGAACGGACAGGGCGAATTGACGAAAGACAAAGAAGAAGACGCAGATCTATAAACATGGTGATCCTGACATCAACAATGAGAAACCCATTTAAAACCTCTCTCCTAGGATCTTATCACATAATTGCTACCTCACCTAAAGCCTGAAGCCTTGCAGTCAACTGCGTGTAGGCAAACAAGCGAAGCATTATTGCTACACCTGCTCAGCTCATTGTTAGTTGCATGCACATGTTGCAGGAAATTCCAATTCCTATCCTATCCTGTCCCATAACCCGAAGGTCGTAGGGGCACCACAGATGATCGCTTAACCAGCATACTCCATCTTTCTCTGTCCTCAGCAGCCCTCATGGCTTCGCTCAGTGTCAAACCAGTCCATTCTCGAATGTTGTCCTCCCACCTCTTTTTCGGTCTCCCCCTTCTTCTACCTCCTTGCACTGTGCCTTGCAGAATGGTCTTTGCAAGGCCTGATGATCTGGTGACGTGGCCATACCATCGGAGTTTCCGTTTCTTCACCACTGTGAGCAGGTCATCGTGTTGTCCAATGGCTTGTGTGATGGTCTGTCGGACTTCAACGTTGGTGATGTGTTGGGTATAGGAAATGCACAGAAGTCTTCTGTAGCACCTCATCTCCATGCTTTGTATTCTTCGTTGGAGATCTGCTGTGAGGGTCCATGCTTCGCAAGCATATAGGAAGATGGAGATGACCAGAGATCGCAGCAGTCTTACTTTGGAATGTAGACTGATGGTTCTGTCTTTCCAAATGGGCTTCAACCTTGTCAGGGCAGCAGTTGTTTGTGCGATCCTGGAGAGGACTTCCTGTCGAGACCCATTGTCTGACACAATGGCTCCTAAATATTTGAAGCTGTGCACTGTGTTGAGGGATTGGCCTTGTACTTTGATGTCCGTGTTGATGCCATTGGTGTTGTTGGTCATCATTTTGGTCTTCTCTGCACTTATTTCCATTCCATAAGCTCTGGAGGTGGTGTCAAGCCTCTGTACAAGCTGTTCAAGTTCTTGTTCCTCTCCAGCCAATCCATCAATATCATCCGCAAAACGAAGATTGGAGATTGCTCTGCCCCCTATGCTGACTGTGCCTTCGTGATCTGCAAGAGCATCTGACATGATGCGCTCTAGGAAGATGTTGAAGAGTGTTGGAGAGAGTAGGCATCCTTGACGCACACCGATTGTTGTTCTGAACCAGTTCCCGATGACGCTGTTATGGAGGACTGCACTGGTAGCCTTGTCATACAGGCTTTTGATGACTTCTATGATTTTAGGGCTGATGTTGTACACTTTCATGGTTGCCCATAGAGCTGCATGCCAGACTCGGTCAAATGCCTTCTTGAAGTCTATGAACACATGATATAGATGTTGTTGGTGCTGTAGGTATTTCTCACAGATTATTCTGAGGTTGAAAATCTGTTCAGTGGTACTTCGCCCTGCCCTGAATCCTGCTTGTTCTTCAGCTATGATTTGTTCAGCTTGTGGTTTCAACCTGTTGAGTATTATTTTCAGGAGGACCTTGCTGGGATGGCTGATGAGGCTGATGGTGCGGTAATTTTCACACTCCTGAAGGTTACCTTTTTTAGGAAGAGTGATGACAAGCGACTGGGTCCATGGTGTAGGCCATTCCCCACTCTGCCAGATCTTGTTACAGATAGTGGTGAGAGCATCAGTCATCGCTTCTCCTCCTGCTTGTAGCAGTTCCGCTGGTATGTTGTCCACTCCCGCTGACTTCCCTTTCTTCAGCGATTGCACTGCTGCCTCAACTTCTTCCCGGAGAATTGGGAGGATTTCTTCTTCTTCTCTGCTCTCGGGACATGCTAGAACTGATGGGTCTCCATTTGGTGTATGGTTGTAAAGGTCAGAGCAGTACTCTGTCCATCTGTCCAAGACTTCTTGTTCTTCTGTAAGGCAAATGCCAGACTTGCTTTGGATAGTGGAGACTTTGGGCTGTTTAACACTTGTCAGCCGCTTCACAGTCTGGTAGGCCTTCTTGCTGTTGTTCTTGTTCAGATTGTTCTCTATTTCCTGGCATTGATCTTCTATCCAGTTCTCCTTTGCTGTGCGCATGCCTTTTCGGATGTCATTGTTGATTTTTCGGTAGACATCAGCTCCCTGTGAGGTGTTCTTTTTCTTTTTTTAACTCTCTTCGTTTATCACACAGATCCAAAAGTTCAGGTGTGATCCACGGCTTCTTCTTTGGTCGGTGCTTGCCAAGGATCTCAGTGGCGGCATCTGTTACAGCTGAGTTGAAGGTATTGGTCATGGTGTTGACATCTACTTCGCCTGCCCCCAAAATAAGCAGTGGTGCAAATTTCCCTCCAATTGTGGCCTGAAATATTTTTGCCACCTCCGGGTCTTGCAGTTTGTCCAGGTCGAACTTCAGCCTAGTGCACTTTGCTGTATTTACTCTCTTCAAATGGAGCCGGAAAGACATCATCACGAGATCGTGGTCACTTCCAATGTCTGCTCCTGGAAAAGTGCGTGTCCTGCCAATGTTGATGCTTGATCTGAAGCGTTTCTTGACCATGATGTAGTCGATCTGGTTGTGATGTTCCCCGCCGGGACTGTGCCATGTCCATCGTCTGGATTTTTTGTGGAGACCAAGCGTGTTTGCCAGTACCAGATTGTTGTATCTGGCAAACTCCAATAGCCTCAGACCCCTGTCATTTGTCTCGTTGTTGCAGTGGGGTCCGCATGTGTCTCCCCAGTTGCGGTGCGCATCTTGGCCAACCTTGGCATTCCAGTCGCCTTGCACTATGACTATGTCCTTCTTCGGCACTTGGTCAAGGACCGCCTGTATATTTTCATAAAAATCCTCCACTTCGCTGTCTTCATAGTCTGATGTTGGGGCATAGGCCTGGATGATGGTAATGTTGAAAGGGGTTGCTCTCAGACGGATGGTAATGAGTCTACTGGAGACTGGGCGGCAACCCATGACAGTGGCTAGAATGTTCTTGTGGACCAAGAATCCAACGCCGTGTTCGTGCCTGTCATCTCTACCGCTGAAATAGAGCTTGTGGCCTTTGTCAGTCGTTGTTTCACCTAGGCCTTTCCAGCGCAGTTCGCTGATACCTAGAACGTTCCATCGATAGTGGTCCAGCTCGTGGGCCAGTTCTTCTAATTTTCCTTCCGCAGTTAGGGTCCTGACGTTCCAGGTTCCTATGACGATGTTGTTTCTCGTGCGGATCTTGCTATATTGTCCATCAGTAGCATACTTAACACCTCCGTCCTGGTGGCCAACGGAAGGCGCGGTCCTTGTGCCGGGTGACGGCCCGGGCGACGACCGATCCGGTATGGAATTAGTGGATTGTGTCATCATGTAGTGTGTCTTGGGCAAAAAAGACCTGGCAGGGCCCAATCCTCTCCAGGCTGTTGGCCACAGCCGAAATCCACGAATACAGTGTGGCTCGCCTTGGCCCTGAGCACGTGGTCGTTGAACCTGTAGTAACGTGAGGTTCCTCCGCCCTGGCCGGTGACTTCTGTGTAGAAGACTTTCGCCCAGTGATGCCGTGCTAACATCACCCCTGTTAGTCGCCTCTTACGACACGCCGGGAAACGTTGGGTCTATTCTATTTGCCCGAACCCACAGAGCTCTCCAATTCCAATTGCAATGCAGAATTCATTCTCTGCACGCTAATAGGTGATTGTATATGTGTTTAAGGTTTCATAACGCTTTTTAGTGTTAGGGATAGTTTGGGGTGGTCTCTCTCTCTCTCTCTCTCTCTCTCTCTCTCTCTCTCTCTCTCTCTCTCTGTTTGTCTGTCTCTCTCGCTCTCTCTCTTCTTCAAATGGAGGTGTATGGCGCGTCAAATTGTCATAATAATAATAATAATAATAATAATAATAATAATAATAATAATAATAATAATAATAATAATAATAATAACAATAATAATAACAATATGTTACACTCGTGTTTTTTTAAATCAGTAGTTGATTCAGCCCCGATGCTTGAATCCTGATAAGTGTAACTCAGATTGGTTTATCCACGCAACCTGTTCACTCAGCAACAAGACAGGAGTCGTCGTATGAAGTTTTCCAACTTTATTCAGCGTACATCAACAACTGCATACAATTTTCAACTCTTTCAACTCAACTTTAAAATAGTGCGGCACTTATTTAGTCTATCTATACTCTAGAGAACGTTCGAATATTCTAGCGTGACGCAATTACAACTAATCAGATTAAAATTCGTCATCAGGACTATGCACTTGATTGATTGATTTATTATTGCTTTAGGTCCAGCGGACTCTTCCGAGCCAAATCAGGACCGGAACTATGCACTTACGTCATATAACTTTCTTCAGGCTAACAGAAATCTCTCAGCTACTAGTAGATCTATCTAGATGCTTCGATCGATAGTAAACAAGCAACCCCAGAAAATTCTCCAATAATATCGACCAACGAAAATTATCGACATTATACAAAGCTTCTTCCAACTACAACGCAAAATCAAATCAAAGGTAAATACACTCTGTTACAGCATGCTTTGCAAAACAAAACGATCGGATCTATCGTGCGCGTCTAAAACGTAACACAACAATAATAATAAGACAGATGAAATAGAATATTTATTTTTGACATTTTAGATCCAATACCATTAGTGAAGAGAGGGAGTATACCGGAGTATCCGGAGAAAACCCTCGGTGACCTAAATACTCGCGTAAGGTCGCCCCTTGCGTAGTTCGACACGACGACCGGCGACTAACCCACTGCGCCAAGTGGCTACCCCCAAATACCAATGGTTTGGTTTTGCCTCCCGCAGTTATACACAAATACCAATGGCTTGGTATTGACTCCCGCAGTTATAAACAAATACCAATGGTTTGGTATTGGCCCCCGCAGAAATAAACAAATACCAATAGTTTCGTATTGACTCCCGCAGTTATAAACAAATACCAATGGTTTGGTATTTGACTCCGGCAGTTATAAACAAATACCAATGGTTTGGTATTGACACCCGCAGTTATAAACAACAATATAATTACGATTAGAATTTTGACTTCTTAGAAATGGATCGCCAAAAACACACTTTCACCAAATAATAAATAACTAAAACAAAATGGTTTGGCACGCACCCTGTAGTGATACATTTAATAATCAGATCAATGTTCCTACTTGTCTGCAAGCGACCGTGGAAAGTTTGGCCCGATTACCAACATGCTGCAACCGTTTCCCACTCATCCGTTAGTAATTCTGACAGTTATAGCATTGTTTGGGAGCAATCGTCGAAAATGTGACCACACCAATAATGCTCCAGATTCGATTGATCAGTTACAAATGGTTCTCTTGATAATGATCCCACTTCCTGTTTGGGATTGTTCAAATGCAGTGGCCGTAAAGGTTCATTTTCACGCAACTTGATTATATCATTAGTCCTATCGACTGATAATATCACTTATTAACATTCACCTCGTAATTACTGCCTAGAATGTTGTCATTGTGTGTATTAAGATCAGCCAGTTTCAGTACGACCATTCACGAACTCACTCCCTTCCTCCCCCTATCTCCCTCCCCCTGGCCCTCCTCCCTCTCTCCCCCTCTCTCTCCCTCCCTCTCCCTCCCTCTCTCTCCCCCTCTCTCTCCCTCCCTCTCTCTCCCTCTCCCTCACTCTCTCTCCCCCTCTCTCTCCCTCTCTCTCCCTCTCTCTCTCTACCCCTCTCTCTCTCTCCCTCCCTCTCTCCCTCTCTCTCTCCCCCTCTATCTCCCTCTCTTTTTCTCCCTCCCTCCCTCTCTCTCTCTCTCCCTCTCTCTCTCCCTCTCTCTCTCTCTCTCTCTCTTTCTCTCTCTCCCTCTCTCTCAAACTCAAGCGATGGCTCAGTCAGTCATAGGTAAGGGTAAAGCCTATGGAAATTATTAGTGCTGGCTTCGTATGCCTAACGGATCGTGGGTTCGAACCCCGCATTGGACGAACTTGTGTGACGTATGTACCAGATTTTTCAGGACACCGAGGGTTTTATCCGGGAACTCCGGTTTCCTTGTTGGTTGGTTGTTTTATTAACGTCTTTTTTCATCAAGATGATAAAGACCATACATACAGATTCACGCATTTAAACAGACATACATGAACACAGAAATACACATAGATACTATTACTATCTCTCTAACATAACAATAACAACGTCAGTTAAATAAAACGAGCGACTGGAGAAGTAATTAGAGCTTTTGCCAATCCCACACTCAATTCATTGCTAATGTTTTTAACTGATGTTATAGTATTTACTTCAAGGGGCAAAAGAGGATGAACCTGAATGCAATGAAATAATAGATGTTTTAGAGTTAAAGGTTCATCACAAATGCACTTTACATTTTTACAATATTTGGTTTTAATTGAATTTAATAATATTCTGTTTGCTATAGATGAAACGGATCTGGGAAATCCACGAAGATTGTTATAGTTTGTATGGAACTGAAGTTTCTTTACAATATCATTTTCAATATTATTTTGAATCTCTTTGGAAGACAGATTTAATTTAACTGATAGGGAATTAATATTTAATGCCCCTAATTTTGCAGCATGATCAGCCCAATCATTATATAGAAATCCACAATGCGATGGAATCCAGCAAAAGGTCACTTCAGTACCACTAATTACACTATGTAACAAATTTTCACTTTTGTTCTGTTCCTGGGTTGAAAGTGTGTTTTCCTAACCCGTTAGGTCTAGAACAGAAAGGAAATCGCTGTTATTCCAGAAAAACTTTGCTTCTGTAACCGGGACAATGACATTTGGAAAATCGCGTGTGTTCGAGAAAATTATCGATTTGCTTTCAATGCCGAGCTTCCTCCCTGAACTGCTAGAGTTGTCCACATGTTTCTACAACTCTCCTGAACACTCTAGAGCGTTCAAGAAACTTCCAGAACTTTCGAGAAACTCTCAGAACTTTCTAGAACGTTCTTGAACGTTCCAAAAGTAGCTGTACAAGTATAAAAGCACACGACCACTGTGTCCTTGAGTGTCTGGCCCTGGAGCCTGACTTCTCCGCGGTTAGGATTGCCTGCCGCGACGTGCATCTGGACTCCATGGCCGACCTGGTAGCCTACTCCTTGTCGACTAACTTTGGACTGCTGTTCATGACCGCGGTGTGCACCTACCCCTGACGAGTGTCTGTACACCTTTAGACCCAACCGCCTGGCCGGTTCTCTCCCCGGAACTCGTCTTGGGTTCCTTTGTCTTACAACTACTAATGATGATTATCCCCACTCAGTTACCTGTTTGTAACCTATTCCCCCACCTGGCCCATGGGCCTTGGGTTCGACTCTACCTTCTCGGGTCCTGGGTATGCTCTACTTAAGTGACATGTTCCCACTCAGCTACTACTACACGGATTGTACCCTCAGCTGACCCATTGGGTCCTGGGTATTACTACCACGTACTGACTTATACCGCTCAGCTACCTTGCTCTCATACCACATGGCTCATACCATGGGTCCTGGGTATCCGTTTCCATGATTGACCACCCCCTCACATGACTCATACCTTCAGTTGATCCTTGTGTCCTGGGTATTAGATACCACAACTGACATTTCTCACCACATGACTTATACCTCAGTTGATCCCTTGGATCCTGGGTATTCGTTTTCATGATTGACATCCCATACCACATGGCTCATACCTTCAGTCGACCCCACGGGGCCTGGGTATCCGTTTCCATGACTGACCCTCCCCTCCACATGACTCATACCTTCAGTCGACCCCACGGGGCCAGGGTATCCGTTTCCATGACTGACCATCCCCTCCACATGACTCATACCTTCAGTTGACCCCTGTATCCTGGGTATCCGTTTTCATGAATGACTTTCCCTACCTCACTGTTCCTTTTTTTTCCCTTCCTTGTTTTATGGGTCCATTCTTGATTGTTTATAGCTTTTACCCGGCCCTCCTCGACTTTTAATGTGGTCCTGAAGGATTTTTATCTAATTAGGTACGTTCCCTCCCCCCGCCCTCCTGGTCACTGCTAGGCCCTCCACCCTTCCCCCTCTGTGCTTGCCCTCCCTTGGCCTTGGCGGCCTTCCTGGCACCCCGGTCCTACCCCTGCCGCCGTTCGTTCGTACTCCTTCCCCTCATGCCTGCCATCGATCCATCTCCATCTTCTTCCGGACGTCGTAGCAGCGTCCCGCGCTCCCTCTTCATATGACCTCTTACTGCAGCACGACCTCTTATATCAATGGACATCATAATACCAAAGTCTCCTATACGCATACTATGTTGGGGACTATAAATTTATAAACTGAACTGAGAGAGTGATTCACAGTACAATCGTAAATATAGAAAATCTACACATTTCTGAACCTTGTTGAGTGGTTTCCGACTGTGTTTGTCTATTCCTTGTGCAATTTTTGTATTTACCTGATCATAATGACGAAAATGAAAAAACAATCGTTCTATTTTCACAAAAAACGAGTTTTCTTCGTGCTGTTGTCATGTAAGCAAAGTTTGTGCTTAATGAAGTCATTTTTTCACGTACTTTAGACATAAGCAATTGAAATATAACACTTAGAAGCCAGGAACAAAAATTGTGTTACATAGTGTTATCAATCCATGAATAACGTTATTAATCTCAAAAATAATCTCTTTTCGTTCACAGGTAATATTAGATTTTAGAGCTTCTAAAACAGATCGAGAATCTACGCATAGAACTATACTAAATATATTCAGACATAAACTAGAAATTTTATTTAGAGCCATTAATATAGCAATTAATTCCGCAGTAAAAATAGAATAACCCTTTCCTATATAAAATGATTCTGATATTTTCACATCTGGGATAACAAAAGCAGCTCCTGTTTCCCCTGTTTCTAAAACAGATCCGTCAGTGTATACTTTTAATTTTTCTGAATATTTTTCACATAAATGATTCCGAACTTCAACTGCAATAAGATTAGGATTTTGACTCTTTTTTCATTACAATAATGTATATCATAATGTGCTGTTTCAAGTTCCCATGGAGGTACTGGTGATATTGTATCCTTACATAAATTATCAATATGTGTTAAATCTAACTGAATAAGATCCGGTTTCCTTCATCCATTCCTTAATGGCATTAGATGCAATCTAAAATTTCTAAACTAATTAAAAAAACTATTCCATTTCCTTTCCGTGCTCCAATAGCGATCTCCCTGCCTTTACACCACATGTTTGAGCGATAGATGTGTCCTAGTTGTGTATGTGAGTGTTTAAAATGCGTGAGCGTGTATGTTGGTAAAGATCGCCGCGCTTTGAGCCTGATTGGTAATCGGAGAAAAGCGCGTAAATAGCATCTAATGTTGCTATTATTATTATTATTATTATTATTATTATTATTATTATTATTATTATTATTATTATTATTATTATTATTATTTATACTTATTTATATCTTTATATCTTAATTTATTTATCTACGTACTATCAACTTTTGAAAAAACTTCTATCTTCACGACGTTACAATTGAACCAATCAATAAAATCACTCTCTGTGTACAAAACATAAAAATAACGTCAAAAAGCAATCCTTACATTACATGAGGACTCTTCCGCTGGACCTAAAGCAATAATCATGTAATGTAAGGATTGCTTTTTTGACGTTATTTTAATGTTTTGTTCACAGAGAGTGACTTTCTGTGAACAAGACATAAAAATAACGTCAAAAATCATGTAATGTAAGGATTGCTTTTTGACGTTATTTTTATGATTTGTTCACAGAGAGTGACTTTCTGTGAACAAAACATAAAAATAACGTCAAAAATCATGTAATGTAATGATTGCTTTTTGACGTTATTTTTATGTTTTGTTCACAGAGAGAAAGCAATCCTTGGAACGACTCCGTATGTTGCTTTACGGTTAGAACAAAATTAATGCTTTCTTTTGTTGCACCATTTATTGGGCTCAGACTGACGCTGTGCACGCCCAGATAACTTACACGAGAGAGCGGCGGGTGAGCGTGGAAGAGAGAGACAGACAGACAGAAAGAGACAGACAGAGACAGACAGTGACACAGACAGAGACCAACCGACAGAAACAGACACAGAGCCACACTCACAGACAGACACACAGACAGATTCAAACCGAAAATGTGAAATGTGGAACAGATAACCGCACACCCAAGGAGGGTAAGGAGTGGAGCAGAGTGGGAAATAGTGGCGGGGGAATGAAGAGTGGTGGGGGTGGTGGATGTTATTCATATCTGTCCCTTGAATTTTCAATAATACCCAATAACGAGTGTAGGACTCAATCCTCTCTCTCTCTCTTTCTCTCTCTCTCTCTTACTCTCTCTCTCTCTCACTATCTCTCTTTTTTTTCTCTCTCTCGTCCCCCCCCCCACCCCCAGAGGATAACAGGATTAAGACGGGCAGAAAGAAGTAGTTTGTATGTGTATGGCGTGTACAGTGTGTGTGTGTGTGTGTGTTTGTGTGTGTGTGTGTGTGTGTGCAATAGAGGTGCTTGTTCTCTTTAATTAAAAGTATTTTATTCGATGTCTTATCTTTTGAGTTTGTTCAGTTTCTTTAATAAATATTATTTCATTAGTTTTCGCTGTTTATGATTTGTATTTTAGTATGGCGGTTCCTATAAATAATGTATGTGACTGATTTTACTTAGGTTGTATGTTCACCTGATGAAGCCCTAGTGTAGGGCGAAAATGAGAGAGAGAGAGAGAGAGAGAGAGAGAGAGAGAGAGAGAGAGAGAGAATCAAGAATCAAGAATCAAAAATCAAGAATTTTATTCAATAAGGTCATAGCCCCATATGAAGGGGTAAGCACATTACAAAAATAACCACATCGGTTTAACAACAATGAGATAACATATTGAGATACTTCTCTCAAACGCTTAAATGCAAAACACTGATACACAGCTAGATTTGTTAATACTGTCATACTTTTTGTAGAGAGATGTAAGCTTAATTGGACAGCAGAAGGGTACCTATAATATATAGGTAAGACTAAATCGCTTCTTAAATCACTCAGGCATGGACAACAGAGAACAAAATGCACTTCATCTTCACAAGCTAGATTGCATAGACGACATAGCGTATTGTGATAGGTTACACTCTTAAATTTATATGCATGAACAGCAATACTTGACCCACCACAACGAAATTTTGTCAGTGCATTTTTTACATAATTATTCACATTTAGAAATATATAAGCTTCCGTGTTATTTGTTAACTTAAATGTTCTATAAAAAGACATACTATTACTCTGCTGTAGATGTGCTTCCCACTCTGGCCATCTGCAATCTATTAGTCTTTGTTTAAAACATCTCAGGAAAGCATTAATACGAGAGAGAGAGAGAGAGAGAGAGAGAGAGAGAGAGAGAGAAAGAGAGAGAAAGAGAGAGAGAAAGAGAGAGAAAGAGAGAGAGAGAGAAAGAGAGAGAGAGAAAGAGAGAGAGAAAGAGAGAGAGAAAGAGAGAGAAAGAAAGAGACAGAGAGAAAGAGAGAAAGAGAGAGAGAGAGAGAGAATTAGTTCCATTCTAGCAAATCATACATGTTATTTCAAAAGCAACATAATACAGTAACCGAAACCGTAAAGGAAAGCTGGCCCAGAGAAAACAGTTACCCATAAACCTCTTCTAACGACATTGTACATTCTATGTAACAACAGCCACAACATGTAAATGAAGTTGCGCCGTCATCAATCAGTAGAGTGAGGGGACTAACGGTGTATACAGTGGAACAGCCATTTCCCTGTGCTTTCCTTTCAATGTGAACAATCGACCGCCAGCAAAACACCCAGACATAACCGATAACCCTACCTGGGGGTTCTGGGATTATTGTTCTTCCCCCCGCACGTGTGGCGCAGAGAAAGAAAGAGAGAGAGGACTCTGATTTTAATTTTAAAAACATATGCCTATACAAATGGATTCCAAAAGGCATAATAAAGTTACATAAATATAAATTTAAAAAAACGAATTGAAAATGTGTATGTATAGTAGAAGTAAAATCCAAAAGAAAATGACCACCACCAAAGTAACAAGTATACATATAATACATTTCCGCACTTTACATTTTCTCTGTTTTCTTCTTTTCCTTCCATCAACTCTTCTTCTTTCTCTTCATTTTTTTCTGTTTCACTTGGTGTTAGTTTAAGATGAACTTTCCTGTCTGTATTTCAAACAAGAAACACTGTAATTTGCAAGATCAGGTATATTGACAGGTTCCATTAAACGTTAAAGTCCTTGGTTATAGCCCACTGTTGCCTCCGCTGTACTGGGATAACGGTTTGTTTGATATTTTCATAACGCTGGCAGGCGAAGATGAAGTGGATTTCATCCTCCTCTGCCGCAATGCATAGTTTCACGTTCTTGTTTGTGTTGTATCTGTACTTGTTACAATTTCATTCGTTTACTCCTAGCCTGAATCTCAATGCCGAGTGGGGCCGGGTAGCTCAGTTGGTAAGAGCGTCTTGCTAGTAACCGAAAGGTCGCTGGTTCGAATCCCGGATTGGACAACGTGTGATCATATTATTTTCCCCTTTACCAACAACTTGCCCGCTGGTGTCAGTATAAATCGGTTCCAGTAGTCACCTATATGCGAAAGTGTCGTGTGACTATAATCTACAAACAGAACAACAACAACATCTCAATGCCGCCTCTCGCTATGTTCCTACCTGGAACGAAGACAGATAATTTTCGTATTTTAAAATTTGTTTGAAACTTTTGTAGTAAATAAGCCTGCCACCGCTAGTGATTTTGTCGTGCCAGGTTTGTGCATAGCAGTCTATCAAGCGCTGTTTAAACATGTTCAAAAATCATGTTTGATTTCCAACTTGTTGTTCAATCCAAATAAATCCAAAACCTATACTATCTTATCCTATCCTATCCCGTAACTCGGAGGTCGTAGGGGCACCGCAAATGATCGTTTAACCAGCGTAATCCATCTTTCTCTGTCCTCAGCAACCCTGATGTCTTCGCTCAGTGTCAAGCCAGTCCATTTTCGAATGTTGTCCTCCCACCTCTTTTTCGGTCTCCCTCTTCTTCTACATCCTTGATCTGGTGTCGAGGCCATACCATCGTAGTTTCCGTTTCTTCATCACAGTGAGCAGGTCGTCGTGTTGTCCAATAGCTTGTGTGATGGTCTGTCGGACTTCGTCGTTGGTGATGCGCTGGGTATAGGAAATGCCCAGAAGTCTTCTGTAGCACCTCATCTCAGTGCTTTGTATTCTTCGTTGTAGATTTGCTGTGAGGGTCCATGTTTCGCAAACGTAAATGAATACGGAGATGACGAGGGAGCGCAGCTGTCTTACCTTGGAATGTAGACTGATGGTCCTGTCTTTCCAAATGGGCTTCAACCTTGCCAGGGCAGCAGTTGTTTGTGCGATCCTGGAGTGGACTTCCTGTCGGGACCCACTGTCTGATACAATGGCTCCTAAGTATTTAAAGCTATGCACTGTGTTGAGAGAGTGGTCTTGGACTTTGATGTCCGTGTTGATGCCATTGGTATTGTGGGTCATCATTTTGATCTTCCTTGCAATTATTTCCATTCCATAGGCTCTGGAGTTAGTGTCAAGCTTCTGTTCCAGCGGTTCAAGTTCTTGTTCATCTCCAGCCAATCCATCAATGTCATCCGCAAAACGAAGGTTGGAGATTGCTCTACCCCCTATGCTGACTGTGCCTTCGTGATCTGCAAGTGCATCTGACATGATGCGCTCTAGGAAGATGTTAAAGAGTGTTGGAGAGAGTAGGCATCCTTGACGCACACCGATTGTTGTTCTGAACCAGTTTGGAACAAATATTTTCTAATATCACTTACCCATGTCTCTAAACCACTATCATATAATCGTTTTAGGCAGTCATAAGTTCCTTTGGGTATTCTGTCATTTGGCATTTCTCGCAGCTTTAACCAGTACTTTTTTTTTTATTTCATTTTTTTTTGTACAGGTATGAATTAGAATGAGGTGAGTCAGTACAGAATGAAAGTGATGATGTTGCAGTCAGTAGTAAGTCTTAACAGTGCATATATCACATGTTTTAACATATTAAATTTTTCTTAGAAATGTATATTTCAAACATCAAAAATATCATTGTACAAAAGCCATTTCTGGCAAAAAAGATGGTATTGTAGTTCCATTTTGTGTACATGTTCATCTATCTGATATTGATATTTCAGATATCGCAAGAATATATTTAAATGAGGTTTTGACCCACTGAAACGGCATTTGTATATATAGTATTTTGCATGTATTAGTATGAAACTAAGGATGTCATCTGTTTGAACATTATTTTCACAACCAAATAAAACTAGGCATTTTGAAAAACTCAGTCTACTTATATGAACACATTTTTCTTTCAAATGTCTTTCTAAATCGTTCCAAAATGTATATGAGTATGGACAAGACCATAGGTAGTGAAGAATTGTATCTTTATCTCTTTGACAGAAAGAACATTGGTTACTTTCTGTAATACCCATTTCTTTAAGAACTGAATTTGTTACTAATATTCTAAATACAATTTTCATCTGAAACCATCGTAATCTAATTTCTTTCAATTTGTAGATTGCCAAGTAAACCTTGTCCCAATTTATTTCTTCCTCAATAATATCTTGCCATTTTTTACAAGGATTCGAGATATTAATTTTAGGAACCAATATATCATAAAATGTTCTAGAACCTTTGGGTGATTTAATCATCATAGAGTATGCTTTGGTTTCTTCATTAAAGGTTTTATCTTCAATTTCTATATCTGTTGTTTTGAGATATTCCTTAATTGAGCCAAGACAACTGTAATACTCTAGAAAATTTGTTCTTATATTGTATTTTTGTTTAAACTGTAAATATGTATAAAATGTTCCATTTCCTTCAATAAATCTTTAACAAAATAAATATTTTTATCTGTCCAATGTTTATAACAAAACATCTTGTTTTCTATCTTAAATTTATTATTCCAAAAAATTGGCTCAATTAATATTTCTTTACTATTTTGAGGCTGTACTTTATTAAAAAAATCTCTATACGCAGAGAATGTGTCTGTCCAAAAAGAATTCATAAAACTTTTACATATATAATGCGGGCCAAATTTTTGAATATTATCTATCTCATTCTCAGGGCAATAAGTGTGTAAAATGTTATACCATTTTGGCTGATCTTTGTATAATTTCTTAATCCATGACATCTTCAATGAACAAATAAATAGTTTTATGGACGGGACGCCCAGTCCACCTTGTTTTATATTACGAATTGCAGTATTTCTTTTCACTTTATCTTTTTTATTATCCCAAATAAATTCAAAGCACATCTTTTGCAATTCTTTTATCATTTCGTCAGGTGGATTGGGAAGTATCAACCACAAGTACACAAGTTTGGAAAGAATAAGTGATTTTAAGACAGCTACTCTGCCCAAAGGTGTACTTGTTCTTTTAATCCAAGTTAAAAACAGAACTCGTATTTCCATCATTTTTTCTGCAAAGTTTAAATTCGCCATGCCCTCTAAATTGTTAGTAAACCATAGACCAAGTATTTTGAATGTTGGTGGATTCCATTCCATTTTCATATGGTTTAAAAAAATTTCTTTAGAATTTCGTTTACTACCAAGCCAAACATTAAGTGTTTTATCATAATTAAGTTTTAACCCCGACATTTTTTCAAAACTTTCTAATGTTTGAAATAATTTTTCATATGAGGTGTTTTTGTCCATCTAAAATCAGCGTAGTATCATCAGCAAATTGATTTATTTTAAACTGTGTGTTAGATACAGTTATGCCAATGATTTCATCGTCCTCCCTAATTTTACAAGCTAAGATTTCTACGCATAAAATAAATAAGTATGGGGAGATTGGATCTCCTTGACGGCATCCACGATTAATATTAAATTGTCTTGAAGTTTTCCCATTTACAGTTACAGAAGATTTTATATTATTATAAAAGGCCGATATTCATTTGCATATATCCTTTCCAAAGCCGAAATGTTCTAAAACCAAATTCATGAAATTCCAGTTCACAGAGTCGAACGCTTTTTCGAAGTCAATCGAAACCAACAGGCCAGGCATATTTTGAGTATCTAAATAATGAATAAGATCATAAATGCAACGTAAATTATCTCCAATATATCTTCCAGCGATAAATCCTGTTTGGTCTTCATTTATTAACATAGGAAGTACTGTTTTTATTCGATTTGCAATGCATGAAGAACCAATTTTATATGTAACATTTAATAGAGAAATGGGGCGCCAATTTTTCAAATACTCTCTTGATTTGTCCCCTTTTGGAATACAAATAATTAGACCTTCTCTTTGTGTAATAGACATTTCTCCCTTAGTAAATCCTTCATTTAGAGATCTTATAACGAGCGTTCCTATTTTCTGCCCAAAAAATTTGAAAAAATCAACGGTCAGACCATCAGTTCCTGGGCTCTTACCATTAGACATATTCTTTAAAGCACATGAGGCTTCCTGTATAGTTATTAATCCTTCAAGCGTTTCGGCTTTATCTTTTGTCAATTTAGGTAGTGTTTTTACATAATCCTCTATAACTACTTTTTCTACAGGTCTTTCCGAATACAGATTTTGAAAAAAATTCTTAGTTTCATTTAACATGTCTTCTGTATCTTTAAGAGACTGTCCATCATTAGTAGTTAACTTGAACATTTGTTTACTTATATAATGTCGCTTTTCTACATTGCAGTAGTATTTATTTATTTTTTCACCCTGTGATGCCCATTTTGCTTTTGATCGAAGCAATATGCCTTCCATTTTAAGTTGTCTAAGGTTAGCTAGGCTTTGTTTTTTTTCTTGCAATTCCTCGTTTTCAGAATCTGACCTAATTGCCATTTTCTCTAAGTTTTCAATATCTTTTAATAAATTAAATTCTTGTTTTTGATTGTCTTTTTTCTTTTTTGAACTAAACTCAATTGTTTTACTGCGTATGTTCATTAATAGGACATCCAAGAATAACTGGTCTGAAATAGTAAATTGTATGTCTTGTAATGGTATTGTACTTAGATCTTGCATGTTGTAAGGTGTAGCTGCATAGTATATTATAGTATCTTGTATCAGTTTATTAATTTCTTGCGCGTACTTAAAATCCTTCAATAAAGATGAATTGAATTTCCAAGAGCTTGTGTGTTTGTTTTCTTTTGTGAATTCAATTTCCAAACTAATAAGTGAGTGGTCGCTTCTGTAACCATACAAAATATCTGCATGCTTAACACATGTTAAAAGGTTCTCTGAAATTAGGAAAAAATCTAATCTGGCCTGCTGGCTTGGATTAGTTCTACGCCAAGTAAAACGTTTCATTTCAGGATTTATTTCACGCCATATGTCAATAAGTTGAAAATTTGCACTTAATTCAATAACTATTTCCCGAGCTTTTGGATTATTTATATGCTTATAATTCTGATAATCTACTGAGGGATTTAAAACCAGATTCCAATCTCCTGCCATAATAATAGGACAATCTGCAAATTCAATTAGACAATCTTGTATTTTTTTTATAGAAGTCTGGATTATCTCTATTGGGGCCATAAATATTAACTAAAACGATATTTTGATTTATTGTTTTTAATTTAACAATTAAATAATTTCCATCTAAGTCTTTTATAACCTTCTCAATTTTGAAGTCAAAATTATTATTAAACAGTATTGCCACTCCTCTAGATTGTGAATTATTAGACGCAAAACAGCATTCAAATCCCCATTCAGCTCTTATTTGTTTTTCAACGGAAGGTTTAAAATGAGTGTCATTTAGAAAGTATATTGAAAATTGTTTTTGTCTTAAAAACTGGAAAACATCGCGTCTTTTTTGAAAATCTGAAAGCCCCTGACAATTACAAGAACCAATTATAAGTTTGTGTTTAATATATAAAAATTATATTCTGAATAAAGATCACAAACATTCTGCACCAAGTAATAAACTTTAATACCTGTATTTTTAACAACAAACAAACGAAACATTCTGTAAATCCTTACAGATTAAACATAGGAAAATGGATACAAGTAAATCAACAACACCACACACACAAAGAAAAAGAAAAAAAAGTGATTGGTCGGTACGCTTCCTGAGTGGTACAGATGCCGTAATATCCTCCATGGTAATTACATATACAATTTTCCAAATCCCAAGAGGAACATGGGCATATTTTTTAGCAAATACTTTATAATATTTATTAACATGTACGTTGTTGCATAACAATGAAACACCATATAATTTAAGTAGACAAACTCAAAAAAAAAAAAAAAAAAAACTAGATACTAATTAAGTACAAGGTAAGATCACACGTATTGGAAAAACAGTAACTCTTTCTCCAAATTTTTATACAATGCTTGAAGAAAAAACCAAAAAACGAAGAATCAGAAGCAACACTATGGAGAATTTTACTGGTCAAAAAGTTCAAAATAAAAACAAAAAGATAAAGCAATTCTCAAATTATTATACAAGCGGCTCTCCATTCTGAACATGGTTTATAAATGAGTGAGAATACAAAAATCTATTTTCGAAAACATGTATTTATCCAAAACCTCGGATCTATATTTGAAATACATTCAAATTTATGATAACACAATCACAAAAAAGTTCCAGTACTAAATGTATTTTGCATGTTGTAATAAGCACTTTCTCATTATTTCTTTAAAATAAAATAAATAAACACTAAAAAATTTTTTTTAATAAAGATCATACTAATTAAAATCAATACGAGAATAATAATGTGAATACAACAAGAATTAAGTTAACATAAAAACAAAGAGTTATAATAGTTCAACAAAGTATGATATCATACTGCAGCAAGTAGAAATTGAAAGTTCTTTCCCTTGTGTTTACATTCATAACAGTGTGTACCACAGAGTTCTTTTCTCCGCCAGAGCGTCGTTATTCTAAAACAAATATTTAGATAACACAACTGTATAGGAATTATTTAAGTAAAACTCATATTGAAAAAGGTGTAAATGTCTGTTCATTTCTATTTAGATACGTTTCCAGCGTTCACCTTCTTTTTCTTCCATAAACACACTCTTTCCCCTCTCCCTCACACGCACGATTTTCCCATCTTTCTTCATCATCACTGCTTGTTTCTGCAAATCACTACGTTGTTTACGTAAATTTAAGGGTAGTTCAGTTTTTATCGACAATTTTTTCCCCTTCAATTTTATAGCAGACTTCAGCACACTGTCCCTGTCTTTCAAACGGATGAATCGCACAATGCATGTGTAACCAGTACTTGATTGCTTTCATGAGAGAATGAATGAAAAGAGGCTGCCCATCACTTCCCCATAAATAATTGAGGAAGGTGTTTTGGGGCTGAAAGAGAATAATTTCTTGCATGCATACAGCCGAACTCTCTCAACCTCCTCCACTTCTTTTATCCACCCATTGCCAGCTTCTTCCCACACCTCCCCCCCCCCTCACACATTCTGCTGCGTTTAAAAGAGCAGGTTGAACTTGCTGATCAAACAAACGCAAAAAATACTGCAATGTCTTTGCATTCAATCTTCCATAGTGCACATAGGATGTCCAGGACTTTCTTCTTTGCTTTCTTCGAAATGTTTTCTATTGCTGTACTAATCGATAGCTTATTTATTTATTTATTTATTTCATTTAACGTTTATTCACATCTGTGAAATTAAACAACATATTAAATTAGAAACAGATTCTCTTAAAATTAAAATAAAGGAATTAACAGGATCAAAAAATTAATATAGCGACATACATATATAAAAATAAATCTATTGTTATTGCTTTGTTATGAGTTATGAATGGATAAAAAAGCAAGATTACAAAATATATGCGTATTTCAATCATCGATAGCTTAGTTGTTAGGGTAAAGCCCAAATAGGTATAAGAATTTACGACTTATAATCTTTCCCCATTTAAGTACTCCTTCGGATGAGAGTATAAACCGAGGTCTAGTCTGTGTCGCATGCATTCCATCATAACGGACTTTAAAGATCCTGACGCTCATGTCCTAGACGGGTGAGTGCCGGTGACAAGAAAGCACCCAGCATATACCTTGGGTAAAGCGCTTCACTTGGAGCTGCTGTACTTTCGAAAAACGAAAGTGCCCGTATTTCACCTTGGTGATAATAAAGTTGTTAAAATAAATAATTTTTAAAAAATATAATAATAAATACAATTTTTCGTGAGCTGTGAGGTACCTTATTTCCTAAAAATCCTAACTTTAGTTTTGTCTAAATTCACAATTATCCCATTCTGTTTGAAACTCGTGCTAGTACGTTTAGTTTATTCTGCGTGCGAGAAATCAAGACGATATCATCTGCAAATAATAATGAAAATATTTCTTCTATAAGGTTAGATAAAAAATAGTCCGTGTCTACCGCCTGTAGTTTCGCCAATATTGTCATCAACGTTATACTCCGCAAGTTACGATTCGTTTCCCTCTAGTCATTGTTTGTAACTACTCAGTATGGCATATAGACAGGCCTACTGTCATATTATTCAGTTCATTAGGCGCTCCTGTTGCACAGTGACAGACTGGTGACCTGTTACATAGGTATACATTTGTCCTGATGTCAATATATTGTACCTGTCCTGTTTGTAAAGCGAGTATGCCACGTCCAGTCTTAGGACAGTAAAACACGATTTTAATACTAAGTGAGTTATAGGTTTTACATTACATTACATTACATGATTTTTGCTTTAGGTCCAGTGGACTCTTCCGAGCCAAATCAGGACCGGACAACCCCCGATCCGCATAAAAGATCTGTTGAAACAACCCTAGTGGTAAAACTGAAAGCTCTCCACCAGCCAGTCACTTTACAATAAAGACATCCCACGCAGGGGACGCTGAGGCTGTACTCTAATTAATCGAACCCCCGTTTACATTTTAAAAAAAAGAATACAAACATCATAACAGATAACAGATAACAGATAACAGAACTTTATTTCGCCAGGTGACAAGCACGAGGAATACACTTTGATGTTGGCACACATATTTATACAAAACACAATAACAAAGCCAACCACACATACGCGCAACCATCCACCTTGCTGACACACTCATACAAGACTAGGAATAATACTGACTGGAATATAGTAGAAACAGAATGATCAAATCAAATAGACACACACATCCACACACACGTACACGCTCTTCTCCGTTATCTCTCGCTCTCTCAATTCTCTTCTCTTATCTTACACACTCTACATACATCTATAAATTCTCTCTCTATTACTTCCTCTACTCACTCTCTCCCTCTCTCTGTCTCTCTTTTCCTCTTTTTCTTTCTTTCTTTCTTTCTTTCTCTCTCTCTCTCTCTCTCTCTCTCTCTCTCTCTCTCTCTCTCTCTCTCTCTCTCTTATGCATAAGTCACTGAGATAGTCCGGGATCATCGGGTGCCTGACAAGGAGTTGAGGTTTGTCACTGCTTGTGGAAAAAAACTGTTCTTGAAGCGGCAGGTACGGGTCTTCATAGTTCTGAGCCTTTTGCCAGAAGGAAGCAGTTCGAAGAGGTGGTATCCGGGGTGGGAGGCATCATCCACTATCTTTCTGGCTCTGCTCATCAGGCGTTTGGTATAGATGGAGGCCAGAGAGGGGAGGTCGGTGTCAATGATCTTGCTGGCAGTGGAGACAATATGGTCTAGTTTTTCTTTCTGTTGTTGGGATGCACCCCCATACCACACACAGATGGAAAATGTTAGAACACTTTCTACCACAGAGCGGTAGAACTGGGTGAGGATTTCCTTCATCAGGCCAAATTTTTTGAGCTGCCTTATAAATTATCAACAAAACACATACATATAAAATGCCTACATTGCTAAATAATAACATCATAGGAATCCCTAGTGACCACCTGGCAGAAAGCGTCCAATATTCCCAAGCTGATCCAACAGACCTCATACACAAATAAGGAGTCTTGTCCCGGAAGAGTTTTCAAGAAAAAAGGTAGGTGACTGGTCTAGCGAAGAAGATGATAGTATAGCAGATTGATAGAACAGAGCAGGAATGAGAAAGAGCAAATGAGAAAGACAGCGACAGTGGGAATTTAAAGCACCAAATTTCCAGAAAGTGGGGATACTATTTATACTGAAACCCCCGGCACCCCAACGGGGTGTGATAGGTTTTCTCATTTCACTTTGGTCAATAGGTATTTTAGGTTCAATTGTAATGACTTCACTTACTGGCGTTTTCAGCCAATTTGGCTCTGGCGGTTACACTGGTGTAGCGACACAAAGCCGCTTCAGAGAATAGTAGTGACTATCATGCGCTGAAGTGGCCGTGTGTGCACAACCCTTAAGGTAGAACAAACCGCTTTCCAATCAACCTTAACCTCCAGCGTTGTGATCACACCTTCGCAGGATATCTGATCAACATAAAAAAGAGCTTATCTCGCCTGTGTCCAAATTGTTAGTTCACCCTATCCCGTGAATGATAGATTGGGGCTCTGGGTAATTACATTTCGACAAATGGTTGAGGCTCGTGGAGTTTACACGTATTTTATTAAAAGTCTTTGGAAAATTACCATTAAAGAACAGAGCGTGAACAAAGGGTGGATCGAAGAATGCGTAGAACATGGAACAGCAGGTTTGTTTTCATGTTAAATATGTAATTAGCTTATATTTAGTTAAATATAATGTGACGGTTTGATGCTAATGTGTGTGTGTGGGAGGAGGAGGGGGGGTGAGTGCCTGCGTTCGTGCGTGCGTCTAATATCATCTTGATGAGTGAAGACGTTAATAAAGGAACCAACCATTATAATTACAATAGCTTGTCTTTATAATTAACAAAGACAAAACCATGCCTACAGATGGAAGACATGTGACATTGTGTGTGTGTGCGTGTGTGTGCGTGTGTGCGCGCGTGTGCGCGCGTGTGTGTGTGCGTGCAGTGTGTGCGTTGCCAATATGTAGAGCAACATGAATGTACGCCTACACCTAGAGATTATTGAAAGCTACACGGACTTAATATATATAGCAGAAGAAGAAGAAGAAGAAGAAGAAGAAGAAGAAGAAGAAGAATACAGGATACTATCTCGCGCTTTTTCTTCAATGGAACTCAAAGCCTGCCGATCTGAACAAATCGCTGTTACAGAAGACGGAATGGAAATTCCATTTTAATTTCTGAAATTTAGAATGGCTGCATCTAATACCAATAATGACGGAAGGAAGGAAAATGGAATACACGGAAAAACCCTCGGTGTCCTGAAAAATTTCGTACCTAAGTCACGTAAAGTTCGTCCCATGCGGGGGTTAGAACCCGCGATCTTCGGCCTTGGAAAGCAGATCTCTAACCACTGTGCTACCTGGCCAATAGCTACATTAAGGCTATGTATGTTCATTACAGATAAAGTCCGGGCTAAACCTATTCTAGACCTACGTCTACCAATATAAGACAAGGAAACTGATTAATAACTGATATATACATATATTATTAGTATTGAGGATTTTTATAGCGCACTTATCTCGCCGTACTTGACCAGACTCTAGGCGCAGGCATCTAACTCAAACCGCCCGAGACGCCCAACCGCATCCTTTGGGCGCATGGTCTGACGCCCGGACAACTGAGCACTATCCTGGCCAGCCAGGGATCGGGGAGAAGGACCAAGTGCATGCTGGGTGTGTTCTTGTTACCGGCACTCACCCGTCTAGGACATGAGCGTCAGGATCTTTAAATCCGTTATGATGGAATGTATACGACACACAGACTAGACCTCGGTTTATACTCTCATCCGAAGGAGTAGGAAACGGGAGTAAAGTGTCTTTTCCAGGGACACAACACAATGGCCCGGACAGAGCTCGAGCCCGGGACCTTCAGATCCGCAAGACAAAGCACTACCATTAGACCACAGTGCCTCTCTCTCTCTCTCTCTCTCTCTCTCTCTCTCTTATATATATATATATATATATATATATATATATATATATATATATATATATATATATATATATATATATATATATATATATATATATATATATATATATATATATATATATATATATATATATATATATATATATATATATATATATATATATATATATATATGAAAATCTTTCTAGACTTATAGGTCTACAAAGACGACAGGGGAATTAATTCATTTTAGATATGTATACATGAAAAACGGCTTTATCGCTTGTACTGTTTGTCTACACTATCCGTCCTGTCAGATTACAGTCTTCGTGAAAAGATTATTGAATTATAGCGATAGCCTAGCGTAACAGTAATACTATTGTATTGTGGTGTTCCCAGATAATATCACTATCGGTATTAGATAGATGTTTCACACAACATTTGGACATTCTTTGAAATACTTCTTTTCTCTCGACCTGACAGACTAAGCCTTAGATTGGTCAAAGGTATCATGCACGGGGTTAATTTCATCTATGTTGGAAAGCGCTGGTTGTAAATCGGGACCGCTTTCTCGACGAAAGCACGGCATCGGCATGGCAGCGCCACTAGGGAGCGTCATCTGTCCATAATTTTAAGAAATCAGGGCATGTCAAGTCCTATACTACTGTGTCTACAATCAAACCCAGAACCTAAGCAAGGAACCCACCATCCGGTTCATTGGACGGTGCTGAACTCCAGTTTTTAATGGTGAACTTGAAAAGTGAAGAAAGCTATATTAAAAATAAAGAAAAGAAAACGAGGTGGAGTGAAAAGTAGTTTTTGTTTTTTTATCTATTGAATCTGCTAACTGCAAACTTGGTATTCACAATGTACTGAATTAAAGACTACAAAGACAATGCACTGAATTAAAGAATACAACGACAATCTACTGAATTAAAGACTACAACGATAATCTACTGAATTAAAGACTACAACGACAATGTACTGAATTAAAGACTACAACGACAATCTACTGAATTAAATACTACAACAACAATGTACTGAATTAAAGGCTACAACAACAATGTACTCAATTAAAGACTACAACAACAATGTACTGAATTAAAGGCTACAACAACAATGTACTCAATTAAAGACTACAACGACAATCTACTGAATTAAAGACTACAACGACAATGCACGGAATTAAATACTACAACAACAATGTACTGAATTAAAGGCTACAACAACAATGTACTGAATTAAAGACTACAACAACAATGTACTGAATTAAAGACTACAACAACAATGTACTGAATTAAAGACTACAACAACAATGTACTGAATTAAAGACTACAACGACAATGTACTCAATTAAAGACTACAACAACAATGTACTGAATTAAAGACTACAACAACAATGTACTGAATTAAAGACTACAACAACAATGTACTGAATTAAAGACTACAACGACAATCTACTGAATTAAAGACTACAACGACAATCTACTGAATTAAAGACTACAACGACAATGCACTGAATTAAAGACTACAACAACAATGTACTGAATTAAAGGCTACAACAACAATGTACTGAATTAAAGGCTACAACAACAATGTACTGAATTAAAGGCTACAACAACAATGTACTCAATTAAAGACTACAACGACAATCTACTGAATTAAAGACTACAACGACAATGCACTGAATTAAAGACTACTACAACAATGTACTGAATTAAAGGCTACAACAACAATGTACTCAATTAAAGGCTACAACAACAATGTACTGAATTAAAGACTACAAAGACAATGCACTGAATTAAAGACTACAACGACAATCTACTGAATTAAAGACTACAACGACAATCTACTGAATTAAAGACTACAACGACAATGCACTGAATTAAAGACTACAACAACAATGTACTGAATTAAAGGCTACAACAACAATGTACTCAATTAAAGACTACAACAACAATGTAGGCCTACTGAATTAAAGACTACAAAGACAATGCACTGAATTAAAGACTACAACGACAATCTACTGAATTAAAGACTACAACGACAATGCACTGAATTAAAGAATACAACGACAATCTAATGAATTAACAACTACAACGACAATCTACTGAATTAAAGACTACAACGACAATCTACTGAATTAAATAATACAACGACAATCTACTGAATTAAAGACTACAACTAAGCATGCATTGAGTGGTGCGATACGGACGTATAAGCCTACTGGCTACAACCTCAAAATTAAGAACGCAATTTAAAACTACCTTGAAGCTAAATAGACTATAAAGGGTAAAATGACAAACTTGTACCACACAATCTGTTGAGACTCCAAAACATAATGAAGGATATAATCGTGTGTGATATGAGCAACATCAATGGCATCAACACGGACATCGAAGTACAAGGCCAATCCCTCAACACGGTGCACAGCTTTAAAAATTTAGGAGCAATTGTATCAAACAGTGGGTCCCGACAGGAAGTCATCTCCAGGATCGCACAAACTGCTGCCCTCACAAGACTGAAGCCCATTTGGAAAGACAGGACCATCAGTCTACACTCTAAGGTAAGGTTGATGCGCTCCCTTGTCATCTCCATCTTCCTATATCCTTCCCAAACATGTATCCTCACTGCAGACCTACAACGAAGAATACAAAGCATGGAGATGAGGTGCTACAGAAGACTTCTGGGCATTTCCTATACACAGCACATCACCAAAGCCTAAGTCCGATAGACCATCACACAAGCCATTGGACAACACGATGACCTGCTCACAGTGGTGGAGGAACGGAAACTCTGACGTCACCAGAGCATCTGGCCTTGCAAAGACCATCCTGCAAGGCACAGTGCAAGGAGGCAGAAAGAGAGGGGGAAGTAAGAGAGGTGCGAAGACAACATTCGAGAATGGACTGGCTTGAAATTTAGTGAAGCCATGAGGACTGCTGTGGACAGAAAAAGAGGGAGCGCGCTGGTTAAACGATTATCTGTGGTGCCCCAACGACTTTCGAGTAACGGGATAGGAAGGATATGAGCATATCGCGTTTAGCCTTAATGCTATCTAAGACCGCTAACACAATTCCACCAACTAAGGGCTTACAGCATTAACTTAGATCCTTGCCAAGTTTTACTGGACCGGTCTTCTACAGTCACTGTTAAGAATTATTCTAAAGGCGATTTTTTAATGACGCCAGCAGTGACGCTTAGCGGGAAAAGACAATTTAAATATCTACAATAATTTTAAATAACAATAACAGAAACGCGTTTCTATCTAACAATACGTTAAATCCTGGGCTCAGGGTGTTTCAATAGCTAAAACGATGCCGGACAAGAAGATGGAGAGAATATTAGTTGCTTATTATGTTCTCTATTTATTTATTTATTTATTTGTTTATTTGTCTTTTATTTGGTAGTTCACGTGGTTTTGTATGTATGTGATTACGGTGTAATGTTTGTGTACGGTGTATTTGAATGGTGTGGTTGTGGTGAGGGATTGGGTGTATGTAGGTGTGGGTGCGAGCGCGCGCGTTCCAACTCATGTTAATCTGTGTTCCTCGTGATATGTGTACCGCGGGCGATGTAAATCGCTCACTTCTAAATCCTCCACCTCAATCTTAAACTAGTTGTAATGTCGTACAGGTCTACAATAACTTTATTACAAAATATTTATAACAAATTAACCTTGGAATCACTTGCATTTAATTTTTGCATCCTTTGTTGTTATCATTCTACTCTGCCCTACAGTAATGCAGCAATGATAACCCTTCCTGTATTGATGCACCTGTCAGCTTGTGTGTACTATACAATGTAAAGAAAGGTGATTGATGGGGTTGGGTGTATTAGGGAGGGAGTGGGGTAGGGGTAATGGAGCTTTGGGGTGCACTTGTGACTCGGGTATATAGTTTCATGCAATAGCGTGGCAGAGAAGTGACAATACTTTGCTCTGTCAATACTATTCAGGCCATGGTCGATCAGTCTTGCGAAATAATATCTTCAATTGCTTCATGCAGACATCTTGAACTACATTCAAAGAGAGAATAATAAGATGATTTATACAGAGGCATATCTTCTCCAACTATAACCTGTTTTGTTCTGGTGCACAGAGGAAACGGAAGGGAGGGAGAGGGAGAGAGAGAAAGAGAGCGAGAGAGAGAGAGAGGAGAGGAGAGGAGAGAGATGGTGTTGGGGCTAGAAGGGAGAGAGGGAGGAGAATATGTGTGCAGATTTATGTGGTGGAGGTAGAACAAGAATGTGTATGTGTGTGTTTGCGTATGGGCGTTTGAGTGTGTGTGTTTGCGTATGGGAGTTTGAGTGTGTGTGTTTGCGTATGGGAGTTTGAGTGTGTGTGTGTGGGTGTGTGTGTGTATGTGTGTGCGTGAGAGAGAGAGAGAGAGGGAGAGAGAGAAATTAAATTCAGAACTTGTAGTATTATTCAAAAGTTATCTTCTTCATTCCTACCCCATCCCTCTCTGACCCTAAAGAACAGTAATCACGCAAACAGACGGAACTAACAACAAACTAATTTTAAAAGACAAACAGGCATGTTCCCTTAAGGCCTTTACGTGGTAAAAAATAAATAAATAAATAAATAAACATGACATTACATGGTTATTACTTGAAGTCCAGCGGACTCTTCCGAGCCAAATCAAGACCAAAATAAATAAACAAATAAACAAAAACCGCTTCACGAGACGCATTTTAAATTGATTTGAATCTAAGACATTCAAAAAACATGTATCGGACTGTTGAATAAATAATTGAACAATTGGCACGTACGCTTACATTAAGTTTTGAGGGGCTCCGCTTTTCCACTGCGCGTAGATATAATCTTGAAAGGAAAACATTCATGAAACATTAGCCAACCGGCGTTTGCAGGGTATGACCCTCAATCATATTCCATTCAATCAAAGCGCGTAGCTCCCTATGCGACAACTTCGATCATATTCAATTCAATCATAAAACTTATTTGTTCCAAACTTGTAGCTCCCAATGATTAAACTTCGATTAATTTAATTCAATTATAAATCTTGTGAGAAAAAAAAGGCTATTTTACCTGTCGTCTGCTATGTTCCAGACAATGCCGTCAACCCAAAGTCGTAACAAAAAGTCATCTGCTACATTTTCTGAGCTACACTGAACGCAACGTTGGTCTTGATTGACAAACCATACTGGAAACTGACTCGCGAGTTGACTGGTCTCTTTCCATTCGGGCTCTTACGCACTAGGCCTATATCGTTTTACATTCTCTCGGCACAGACGGTCAATGTAGCTCATTAGTATGTAGCAACAAATACCCGTGACTTTAGGCCTGTCATACGAAATCACATACACAAAATATATGAAGAGCATGTGCCGTAAGAAGGCCCACACACATAAACACATGAAATGTTGTTGTTTTTTAAATCTAAGAAGTAAGATTTTCGAATAGTAACTTGTAACGAAGAAAACTATAACATCTTGGACCACACTTGTGTGGATATATTATAGCCAGAATAGTTCTGTTTACTAAAGAGGCACATGCAGGCACTGGTGCAACTCTAGTGAGAGAAATAATAAAATCAGAGAAAGTTGCGATAGGCCTAGCCAACAGTTTCTAGCTGGAACTACATAACTAAACACATTAACCATTCCACTTGACACTTCTCCGTCGCGCGCCAGGCCTAGCGGAAATGATAGGTCACGTGACCACGCCACTGTTGTCGCTAAGGCCGAAGACTTGAAAAAAAAAGAGAGAGAGAGAGAGAGAGAGAGAGAGAGAGAGAGAGAGAGAGAGAGAGAGAGAGAGAGAGAGAGAGAGAGAGTTAGGCTTGCGATTCGAAGGGAGACAAATGATGGATTGTGGCTGGAATGGAATGCGATAAGATGTTGTTCCCTCCCTTCCTTAATAAAGCTCGTGGCATTTTTGGATTCAAAATAGTTTTCTTCTTTTCATTCTTAATTCATGCGTATTGATTTTTCTCCTATCGCGGTGCTGTGTCAGCATTTAGTCCGCTTTGTTACTATTTTTATCGCTTGTTCCCTCAGTCCAACACAAGACAATCCACGCCAATCTCCTTTCCCACAACACTGTATATATCGTTCTCAGTGTCTCTGACCTCGACTTGCATAGCGTAGCATAGCTTCAGAATCCCCAAGAGCCAGACCAAATGGTCTGGTAAATATGTATGATGAGGGCTTTTTAGCCCAATTTTATTGTCCTTAACGCTCATGCAATAGGACGTTAAGCATCGTTTTTCGTTCGTTCGTTCGCTTCAGAATCAGAATCTTTATTATATATTAGCTTAGCATAGAAATATACAACATGCAGGCTAGAAGCCTTTAGCCCTCTGAATGATGGTCAATGGTCACTGCGTATTCTTGACCCAACCTCAGTGTACAACGAGTTTAAATAAATTGTGAACGTCCGCAGTAGTACAGTACATAACCTTCTGGAATAACAAACTTGATGCGTGAGAATTGCGCTGATGGGGCCGGGTAGCTCAGTTGGTAAGAGCGTCTTGCTAGTAACCGAAAGGTCGCTGGTTCGAATCCCGGATTGGTCAACGTGTGATCATATTATTTTCCCCTTTACCAACAACTGGCCCGCTGGTGTCAGTATAAATCGGTCCAATAGTCACCTATATGCGAAAGTGTCGTGTGACTATAATCTACAAACAACAACAACAACGAATTGCGCTTTGAACCGAGGAGGAGTGCTGTATAAATATCATTTTTATTATTACTATTAATTTAGTTTGGAACGCGTTGAGTAAATTGGCATTAACAACATGTCCGAAATGTAGATTCGCCCTAATTAGTACTGATTCCTTTCAAGTATTGTGCGCTCGTAGGAAAGTTTGTTGATTAAGGGGAAGCAACTTTTGTGATATGCGATCACTTAAAAACAGGATAGTGTGTTAGCTCCCCTGCACTATAGCAACCAACCTCTCTCTCTCTCTCTCTCTCTCTCTCTCTCTCTCTCTCTCTCTCTCTCTCTCTCTCTCTCTCTCTCTCTTTCTCTCTCTCCCCAATTTATTTTATAATCACTACGGTGAAGAAAAGTCTTCGTTGATAATGTTGTTGAACTTTATTGTATTTCTAGCAGGGTAAAAAACAACAACAACAACAACAACAAACAACAACACACGAATTAAAATTAAAAGATTTATTTGAGACAGTTGCAACTTATTGATTGGAAGGGATGTAAAGAGAGACCAATGGATTTGTACGTATTTGGTATTGTAACGCAAATATTTGTTGTCGCAATTCACATAACAACATTATCGTCGTTGTCGTCGTCGTAATCATCATCATCTTCTTCTTATTCATCATCATTGTCGTCGTCTTCATCATCGTCGTTGTCATCATCATCATCATCATCATCATCATCATCATCATCATCATCATCATTGTTACACACGATGTTGTTTTTTTATCAGTTGATTCAGCCCCGATGCTTGAAACCTGATAAAGTGTAACCCCAGATTCGTTTATCCACGCAGCCTGCTCACTCAGCAACAAGGCAAAGTCTTCGTATGTAGTTTTCCAACTTTATTCAGCATACATCAACACTGCATACAATCGCTTTTTCCACTCTCAACTTTTTACTTTCAACTGTCTCACGTCATACAACCCTATTTGGAATGGAAGCTTCCATGGTTACCACTAGAACTATCCATACGCTTCGATGGATAGTAAACAACTGACTCGAGAAAATTCTCAAATAATATCGAGCAACTAAAATTATCAACGCTATACAAAGCTTTTTCTAATAAAAACGCAAAATCAAATCAAAGGTAAATACACTCTATTACTGCATGCTTTGCAAAATAAAACGATGTGATCTATCGTGCGCGCTTCACACATAATATTGTGCGCATTTCACACGCACCATCATGCGCGTTTCAACGTAACAATCATCATCATCTTCTTCGCCGTCGTCGTCGTCGTAATCATCATAATCATGTTCTTCTTCATCATCATTGTCGTCGTATTCATCATCGTCGTTGTCATCATCATCATCATCATCATCATCATCATCATCATCATCATCATCATCATCATCATCATCATCTTCGTCGTCGTCGTCGTCATTATCATAATCATCATCATCATCATCATAGCAGCAACAATGACAACAAAAATAACAACAACATCGCCCTACAAGAGAAACTGGAAGATTCTGGTCCCGTCCATTCACTCGAACCCAACGCCGGTCCCTCCACTCGTAGGCTACACGTGCGCTCGCACTCATCCACACACACACACACACACACACCCACACACACACACACACACACACACACACACACACACACACACACACACTGACTGACTCCCCTCCTTTCCCCGCACCAACCCCCTACACACACCTTTTAAATACACAATAATAGCATAAATGCCGCCCTCTGGTCAAGTTCCGGAGCGGTAGTTGCTGCCCCTTTAGCAAATGAGGAAAGTTGCCTCCCTTGACCTTTCGGCATCGCCATTTTACTGTTGCCGTTTCCTTCCTGGGTTTGGAGGCACTCAGCAATTTTCCACTCAAGTTTCCACAAAATGGTCCCTACCCTTTGTTGGGTAATGAATGCACTTTCCCCCCCTCGCTTTCTTACAATATGCAAGACCGTATAAAATCTCGTTGTATTTTGTTATTAGTAGCCTAATATTTAGATAGTCGACCCTATCAGCCCACCACGTATAGAAATGTTAGGCAATTTTGTGTTGATATCGTTTTATGCCGTACTGCCAGTGTCAAAGAGCTGCTCATGGAACTGGCTTAAAGGCAAGGTTTAACCCTGTGCCTTCCCCTCTACATCCACCTCCCCCACCGCCCCTCCCAAAAATTAATTTAAAAACTAAATAAAACAAGTTGCTGTAAGTTTGCTGCACTGTCTGACACCATGGACAACTGAGGGAAATTATCAATAGTGTGTGATCGATCATTTTTACCATCTTCATCGTTGTCGTCGTCGTTGTTGTCGTTGTCGTCATCATCATTATTATATTATCAGCAGCAGCAGCAGCAACAATAACAAACAACCGCAGCAGCAGCAAGAGCCTTTTGTTCTTCTGTTCCTCCTCCTCCATCAAATTATCATCATTAGTAGTATCAGCAGCAGTAACAACGTCTTCTTCTTCTTCTTCTTCTTCTTCTTCTTCTTCTTCTTCTTCTTCTTCTTCTTCTTCTTCTTCCTCTTCTTCTTCTTCTACCTCCTCCTCCCCTTGCTTCCTCTCTCTTCCCCTCTCTTCCTTTTCCTACTTCCTCCTCCCAATCCTCGCCATCTCGTATGTCTTGCTCTCTTCTTATAGTTCCACATTTATATTCCTCAGCCTTCCTTTCATCACGAAGGCCATTATTATAGCCTATGTTACATCATTAATACCAACTGATATGATGCGGGCGACGACAAACATACAGATGTCATTTCATCTGCACGCAAACAAGTTATCTTGACGTTCCTCGCACGATTTAATGAAGCCATCAAAACTTGCGTCTCACGTCACATCCGCCGTGATTCCGGTTTGTGGAGATATGTGAGTTTCGTGAAGGGCAGACGATGAATAACGTTTTCTCTTCTCTTTTTTTTATTTCGTTCATACTAATCCGTTTGTTCTTGTTTCATATTAGCTATCGTTTTCTTGTTGTTGTTGTTGTTGTTGTTGTTGTTGTTGTTGTTGTTGTTGCTGTTGTTGTTGTTGTTGTTCTTCTTCTTCTTCTTCTTCTTCTTCTTCTTCCTCTTCTTCTTCTTCTTTTTCCTTTTTCTTGTTCGTGTTCTTCTCTTTCTTTTTGTTCGTATTTTTCTTCTTGTTCGTGTTCTTCTTTTTCTTCTTGCTCTTGTTCTTGTCTTCTTCTTCTTCTTCTTCTTCTTCTTCTTCTTCTTCTTCTTCTTCTTCTTCTTCTTCTTCTTCTTCTTCTTCTCCTTCTTCCAGTAATTGGTACCACTTTCCTGTCCTATTGGTCGTTCACCTTTTTCTTCGTCAGTCTCACTCTCCGACACCTCGTTTTCCTCTTTCGTTCTAGGACTGTGGAATCATGCAAGGGACAGTATGGAGGAAGCTGCTGTAGCAGTTACTGCCCCTAACGACGCTTTTTTAAATGCCAAAATGGCGGCGAAAATGGCGGACATAAAAAGCTTCGCTTCTGCCATCAAAGATGGGGCCGTTATTTATAGCTTGCCACGTCACGTGATTAGATTAGCTTTTTTTTTCCTTTTCTTCTATGCATTTTCCTCTTTCTCTCACACAGATAATGCTAAAGATAGGGTCCAGACGCAAACTAATTTCTTAATTGGTAACTAGATGACATGGATGTTTTATTTGCCCAAAAATCTTATGAGGACACCGGCGCTATATAAATGCAATCGACATCATCATCATCATCATCATCATCATCATCATCATCATCATCATCATCATCATCATCATCATCATCATCATCATCATCACATCATCATCATCATCCTCATTATCATCATCATCATCATCATCATCATCATCATCATCATCATCATCATCATCATCATCATCATCATATTCACAACATCCTCCTCTTCTGCTTCCTCCTCCTCATTGTCATAATCGCGATATGCGTTATTATTATTGTCATCATCATCATCATCATCATCATCATCATCATCATCATCATCATCATCATATACACAACATCCTCCTCTTCTGCTTCTTCCTCCTCATTGTCATAATCGCGATATGCGTTATTATTATCGTCATCATCATCATCATCATCATCATCATCATCATCATCATCATCATCATCATCATCATCATCATTGTAGTCACAATCGTCGTCACCATCAACGAAATGTCTCTGTTTCTGTCTATCTATCTGATCTTTCTGTCTGTCTGTCTGTCTCTCTCTCTCTCCCTCTCTCTCTCTTTCTCTCTCTCTCTCTCTCTCTCTCTCTCTCTCTCTCTCTCTCTCTCTCTCTCTCTCTCTTACACGTCTTTGGGCGTACACCATTTACTTCGCCTCGTTGCTCTCAGACCCATTGCAACTCTCCTCCATCCTTCCCACAAATATTGCCATCTTCACCCCCCAACCCCTGCTGCCACCTATGTAATTCATTCTTCTGGTGTTGTAAACGTCACACTCTTTCCCGTTCTCTTTAAAGACGCAGAACAATCGGTTCCTCACTATGGTCAATAGATAACTGCCCGGCGTCTTCAGGATAACTCGTTGCCTTGGCATAACAGAAGGGAGTGAGCAAAACGAATAATACAGACTTGTGAAGCAACCATCTGATTCAGTATCATCTCTCTCTCTCTCTCATCCCTCAGCCTGTCAGGTCGTTGGGGACGCATGGGGGATGCTGTTGCGAAGAGTTTTCGCCCCTTCAGTCTGTTGCTGTTGGCTGGAGGCGTGGCATGCCCAGTGCCGTCCATGTTTTTTTTTTATCTCATCTTTCCAGTTCTTTCTTTGTCTTCCTCTGCCTCTGCCTCCTTCCACCGTTCCTCTCATAATGATATTTACAAAGGTATCGTGTCGCGTGACTTGACCAATCCACGCCAACTTTCTCCTTCCTCTTTACAATGGCAAGGCGTGGTTCCTGAGAGTCCACAAGCGACGTGACAATGTTCCTGAAGTACTCGTTGATCTTGTGATCGTTCGTGCTAGGCGGTTTTCTTCATTCTGCGGTAGCACTACATTCCAATAGCCTGAATACTTGTTTTCCCCAGATCTGCTGTCAAGTCTTCTCCGACACCCTATACAAGGCAACAGAGCAGTGAGGGCAAGATGGCCCTTGGCTGACTATCCCTCAATGCGTCACCTGCGTTTTGATGAAGAACGAAGTGGAAAACAATTGTTACGGCCCTTGCGATGCAGGAGGTGGGTCCGGAAGCCTTAAGCGAAAACACAAGTCCTCCATCTATCACTAATCATTGGCTCATTCCCTAGGAAAGACGAGAACCGCAACTGCAAGGCTTCAGCAATTGGTGGATCGCAAACACCTTTTGACAGAAACCTGTGTTTCAGGTTCGCACCACTAACTCCCATTCAGAAATGTAGAAGTTAGAAAAATCTCGGCTCGATTCTTAATGAAACAGATTTAGAAGAATCTTGACTCGAATTTTAATTAAATACAATAATCTTGGTCTGTATCTTCTACGGGAATCTTGCATCGTGTTTGTGCCGGGATCAACTTGACACAAGTCTTTTCTTACCAAACTTGTCTCATAGTAACGTAGATCACACAAAAAAAACCTGTAAATAGTTCACAAACGAATTAAGGTGATTATATTTATTACGGTGGAGGGAAGGGGGAGGGAGTATCTGGATAAAGAGAGGACATTTCAAACAATGTTTGAAAGCAAACATTCAGACTTATGTTATTGTTTGTTTGTTTTTAAAGTACACTCCGAAAGAGAAGGCATTCGATTATTAATGATTAAATCCAGAAATAAATGGATTTAATTTATCGAGCAAAAACATCATGGGTATGCGAGCCACAAGTTGGGGAACCCAGAACAACAACTGGCGCACTTCATCTTGATAGCGAAATATTAAGTGATCGGTGGCTCGCGTCTCTTGATGAACGGTTCGGTTTCACGGCTGATCGATCATGGCATGTATGAAACAGGTAATTGATTAATTGATCATTCAATGCAGATTGACGCTTTCATCCATCGCTCAGCAGTGAGAAGAGGCAGACCATCTCACAGTCCATTACCAATGCCTGACTGCCAACAAAACACCTCTAAAACAAAAGTAGCCACAAATCCCAAGAATATTTTCTACAGTTCAAATCGGTTCAGCTCAATATTATACACCGCACTCTCACCCACCCCCCACCCCTCTCCTTCCAAATCACTCTCCCCCCTTTCTTCTCCCTTCTCTCTCTCACCTCCATCCACTATCCGTCCCCTCTCTCTCACTTCCATTCTGATATGCAGGGACCGATGCTCGCCCCTTCGCCACTGTTTTCGTTTTGCCTCTTTGTCGGTTGTTCATCGCGTTGACTATGGGCACTTTCTCATTATCCTATCCTATCCCGTAACTTGGAGGTCATTGGGGCACCTTAGATGATCGTTTAACCACCGTACTCCATCTTTCTCTGTCCTCAGCAACCCTGATGGCTTCGCTCAGTGTCAAGCCAGTCCATTCTAGAATGTTGTCATCCCACTTCTTTTTCGGTCTCCCTCTTCTTCTACATCCTTGCACCGTGCCTTGCAGGATGGTCTTTGCAAGGTCTGATGACCGGGTGACGTGGCCATACCATCGGAGTTTCCGTTTCTTCACCACTGTGAGCAGGTCATCGTGTTGTCCAATGGCTTGTGTGATGGTCTGTCGGACTTCGTCGTTGGTGATGTGTCGGGTATAGGAAATGCCCAGAACTCTTCTGTAGCACCTCATCTCCATGCTTTGTATTTTATTTCTGTGTATTTTTCTCACTATAATAGCAAAGTGCAAAAGAGCAAAAATATTTATACGGGGTGGCCAGATCGATTTAATTTCTTTTTGCGCTGTCTGTTTTAAGCCTCCAACACAAGGAATAAAGGTATGACGTCTAAAGAGATGGGGCAGGAGTTTATTGAAAGGGACATTTACACTTTGATCTTCAGTACACGGCTAACTTGCACAAAAACGTTTATAATAATAATAATAATAATAATAATAATAATAATAATAATAATAATAATAATAATAATAATAATAATAATAATAATAATAATAATAATAATAATAATAATAATAATATTAATAATAATAATAACAATAATAGTAGTAGTAATAGTAGTAGTAGTAATAATACTACTAATAATAATAATAATAATTATAATAATAATAATAATAATAATAATAATAATAATAATAATAATAATAATAATAATAATAATAATAATAATAATAATAATGATAATGATGATAATAATAATAATAATAACTTCTCTTTATTATTATTATTATTATTATTATTATTATTATTATTATTATTATTATTATTATTATTATTATTATTATTATTATTATTATTATTCCTGGATGCAGTATCATGCATCATGTCAGATGCCCTTGCAGATCACGAAGGCACAGTCAGCATAGGGGGTATAGCAATCTCCAATCTTCGTTCTGCGGATGACATTGATGGATTGGCTGGAGAGGAACAAGAACTTGAACAACTGGTACCGAGGCTTGAAACCACCTCCAGAGCTTATGGAATGGAAATAAGTGCAGAAAGACCAAAATGATGACCAACAACACCAATGGCATCCACACGGACATCAAAGTCCAAGGCCAATCCCTCAACACAGTGAATAGATTCAAATATTTAGGGGCCATTGTATCAGACAATGGGTCCCGACAGGGAGTCCTCTCCAGGATCACACAAACAACTGCTGCCCTGAGAAGGTTGAAGCCCATTTGGAAAGACAGGACCATCAGTCTACATTCCAAAGTAAGACTGCTGCGCTCCCTTGTCATCTCCATCTTCCTATATGCTTGCGAAGCATGGACCCTCACAGCAGATCTCCAACGAAGAATACAAAGCACGGAGATGAGGTGCTACAGAAGACTTCTGGGCATTTCCTATACCCAACACATCACCAACGACGAAGTCCGACAGACCATCACACAATCCATTGGACAACACGATGACCTGCTCACAGTGGTGAAAAAACGGAAACTCCTATGGTATGGCTACGTCACCAGATCATCAGGTCTTGCAAAGACCATCGATCGTGCAAGGCACAGTGCAAGGAGGTAGAAGAAGAGGGAGACCGAAAAAGAGGTGGGAGGACAACATTCGAGAATGGACTGGTTTGACACTGAGCGAAGCCATCAGAGTTGCTGAGGACAGAGAAAGATGGTGTATGTTGGTTAAACGATCATCTGTGGTGCCCCTACGACCTCCGAGTTACGAGACAGGATAGGATAGAATAGGGATGCAGTATGCTGTGTGACGGCGTACTATATTTATTTCTTCCTTGCTTCTATTCCCTCATTCCTTTCTTTCTTCAAACAAAGGCAATTTGCCGTCCTTCATTGAAAGCAGCGATTGGCACTCGAACAAAGAATGGCTAGATAGACCTTTAGCACCTTCACGACTAAAACTGAGAAAGATGTTGGCTTTTATTTCTTTTTTCATTCTATTCGTAATCATTTTTTTATTTCTGTTTCTTTCTTTCTTTCTTTCTTTCTTTCTTTCTTTCTTTCTTTCTTTCTTTCTTTCTTTCTTTCTTTCTTTCTTTCTTTCTTTCTTTCTTCCTTAATAGATGCCTATGGAATAAAGATGGAATAAAGACAATGGCAAATGTAAATAAACCTACAGATAGCAAGAAGAAAACTGTTAAATTACATAATGTACATGATAGTGACCTTCCTAACGCTTTGAATATTCACTATAACCGTTTTGAGAAACATGATTTTTCTGATAATATTAAAGCTCTTAAAGAATCTTTGCATCCCCAAAATGATATTGTTATTTCACAAGAGCAAGTAACAGGTTTGTTTAAGAAAATAAATGTAACTAAAGCCCAAGGTTCTGACGGGATAGGTGGGCGTGTCTTGCGTTGTTGTGCAGAACAGCTTGGTGGTGTGTTTTCTCGCATCTTCCAGCTCTCTCTCGACTTTGGCTCTATCCCTGCTCTCTGGAAATTCTCCAATATCGTGCCCTTGCCTAAGATTGCCAATCCTCAAAATCTTAATGACTTTCGCCCAGTAGCATTAACAAGCTTAGTTATGAAAACGCTGGAAAAAATTGTTAAAGACCTACTTTTATCTGCAACAGAATCACTCTTAGATCCATTACAGTTTGCATATAGAGCTAGGAGAGGGGTTGATGATGCCAAGCTGTTCATCCTTAATACTCTGTATAAACATCTAGAGAAACCAAATGCACATGCCAGAATTCTTTTTGCAGATTTTAGCTCTGCTTTTAATACTGTTCAGCCACATATTTTAATACAAAGACTTATCTCAGATTTTCACATTCAACATCAGCTTGTCTCTTGGATTTTAGATTTTTTGACTTGTAGACAGCAACGTGTTTATGTTAATGGTCTTTTTTCTGATACTGTTATAACAAACACTGGATCACCTCAGGGATGTTGTCTGTCACCTTTTTTATACATTTTGTATACTGACAGTTGTAGAAGCTCAAGGGAGGAAACTTATCTTGTTAAATTTTCTGATGATGCAGCCTTGTTGTCTCTCCTTATAGGTAAAGAAAGCAGTCATACAGAGAGCTTGGCAGAATTTGTTAATTGGTGTGATGACAATTTTTTAGAGTTAAATGTATTAAAAACCAAAGAAATGTATATTGATTTTAGAAGGAAGAAAGATGAGGATGTGAGCAGTACGATTCATGGCAAGCCTGTTGAAAAAGTGGATGAATTTAAATATTTAGGAACTGTTTTTGATAGTCAATTAAAATGGGACGCCAACACTGCGAACATCATAAAAAAAGGCCATCAAAGAATGTATCTTCTTCGTAAACTTAAAAGTTTCTCTGTTAGCTCTATTATTCTTAGCCGTTTTTATCAGTCTTTCATAGAAAGCTTGTTGTGTTTTTCATTTGTCTGCTGGTTTAACAGCCTTTCTGTACATGATAAGAACAGTCTGCACTCAATAGTAAATATATGTTCAAAAATAATTGGTGACAGGCAAAGAGACCTGAGTACTTTTTGTGATCAACAAACACTTAGGAGGGCTGTTTCGATTATTTCTATGCCACATCATGCGCTAGCTGAAGAATTTGTTTTGATGCAATCTGGGAGGAGGTATAAAATGCCACAGTGCAAGACCAATCGGTATTTAAAATCGTTTGTGCCTCATGCAATACAGTTGATGAACAAGAGTAAGAACAATTAATGCATAAAACTAAAAGTAAAAACAATTAGCCTGCTAATAAATAATCTTAGCTGCTTTTTCCTTTAATGAATCTTCTACCTCGTTATTTTTATGCCTGTGTCTGTGGTGAGTGCTGCTGGTGATGTAGTGTGGGGTAAATGTCTATGAACTGGAGGTATGTGTGTGCATGGGCAGTGTGTATGTGTGGATGGTGTCGGGGGGATGCCGTTGTGTTTTTGTGCAAGTTGTTTTGTGCAAGTTGTTATTGTTTGTAGACATCCTCATGTATATCAAAGTGTTTTGAGATTTTTTTTTTTTTTTTTTAATAAATATATAATTAGAGAGCACCCATACTCCCATTGTAATTGCCAAATCTGGATAAATAAAGTTGTTTGAATTGAATTGAATTGAATTGAATTGAATAGAGGGACAGTTCCCAACGTATCACTTACTTTTAAACTTCATAACATCAGTACAACTTATGTTAATCTGATGAATAAAAATTGATGCAGCAACAACAACAACTTCATATCGACGGAAATTAGCACTGAAATTCAATTCAATTCAATTCAACAAATCTTTATTACCTCGTACAAGGAATTATGACAGGCACTTGATCACTAAAATAAAACAAATAAAAATCAAAATGCAAATAAAAAATTAAACATAGTATAAAGTAATCCTCCCTCCCCTCCTTCCGCTTCATCAAACCACACATGCACAACCGCACGCACGCTTACACACTGTAGAGCCGATTACAACAAGCAAGAGGAAGAGGAAGGAGCCTCAAGCAGAGCCATCAGCGCGTCAGGTTTGAGTTGATCAAGGCCACAGCAGAGGGGAGAAAACTGGATCGGTAACGTACAGTGCGGGTCTTAAGGCTCATGAGGCGTTTCCCAGAAGGTAGAATTTTAAACCAAGAAGAGAGAGGGTGGGTGGAATCATCCTTGATGTTGATGGCTTTGCCTAGGGCCCTTCTCTGAAACAATTCACACAGAGGTGTCTGCTTTTCACCAATGATTTTGCTGCAGGTATTGGTAATACTGTTCAAGGAATTCCTACTTTTGACACTGAGAGATTGAAACCAGCAAATGAATGAAAACGTAAGAACTGATTCCACGTAGGCACGATAACAATTTTTAAGTATGCTCTGCGAAACCAGAAGAGATCGGAGTTGGTACAACATGTACATACGCTGCCTGCATTTCTTAAATATCATTTCGGCATTAGCTGTGAAAGAAAGCTTGTGGTCAATCATGGTCCCAAGGTATTTATATTGTTCCACTCTCTCTACAGTTTGATTTCTGAGGTGAAGTGCAGCCACATCTGTCCGATTCTTTCTGAAATCCACCAACATCTCTTTCGTTTTGCCGACATTGAGCTCCAGATGGTTACCTTCGCACCAGGTGACGAAGTCAACCACACTCCTCTCAAAGCTTATGGCCGAGTCGGAAGTGTCCACTACTGCGGCATCGTCTGAAAACTTGATGATCTGCGAATCATCCCTGGAGCTCCTACAATCATTGGTATAAAGAGTAAAAATAAAAGGTGAGATAACTGTCCCCTGGTGTGTACCCCTGGACTTTGTAAGTTCTAATAAAATTTAACATCTTCAACAGAAAGCGAACTACTTTGTTGGCTTTAGGCATTTCTAGATCTGCCTGGAAATACTTTATATAGGAAGGAATCAGAACGAGCAAAATGTCGCTTTGTGGGTTCGTCGGTCCGTTGTTGCCTTCCATACCTCAACAGAGAACAGCACGCAAAACTAATATACTTTTTAAGGATGTGCAAACGTTTGTCTGGAAATACATTTGAATTGCTTGCCATCTCGTTGCTTACTTTCTTTTCTTCTTCTTTTTTTCTTTTTTCCAATCTATCTTCCTATTGAAACTTATCTTACAACTTCAGCAGGCATTGGCACTTGAACTTTTCACAGCATCTACAACTTCAACAGAAAAATGAGAAAGTGGGCGACCTTACCTTTTTCTTTTCTTCTTCCTATCGCAGTTTTTCTGTGGCTTGGACTTCATTCTTCTTTGTCAAATACAAAGACTGTTCAGGGCGCAAACCTTGTCCGTGTAAGTCTAGGGCAACGTGGGTTCCGATCCTGAATCCTGACTTCAGCCAACTATTGTGTGCATGCTGGGTAGTGGTGGCCAGCTCCTTGAGAAGTTCTCTCAGATTGTAAGTGCGCTACATAAGAGCGATAGCCTTTTCTTCTTGTTCTTGTTCTTCTTCTAGTTCTTCTTCGTCTTGTACTTGTTCTTCTTTTCTTCTTGTTCTTGTTCTTCTTTTCTTCTTGTTCTTGTTCTTGTTCTTCATCTTTTTGTTCTTCTTTTTCATTCTTTCTTTTCATTTCATTCTTTCTTTTCATTTCATTCTTTCTTTTCATTTCTTTATTTCTTCATCTCCTTCTTCCATTTTCTTTCTTTCTTTCTTCTCTTTCTTTCTTTCTTTATTCTTCTTGTTATCCTTTTTGTTCATCTTCTTTTCCTTCTTCTTCTTCTTCTTCTTCTTCTTCTTCTTCTTCTTCTTCTTCTTCTTCTTCTTCTTCTTCTTCTTCTTCTTCTTCTTCTTCTTCTTCTTTCTCTTCTTCTTTCACTTTTTCTTTCTTCTTCATCATTATCTTCTTCTTCTCCCTTTGTTGTTGTTGTTGTTCTTCTTCTTCTTCTTCTTCTTCTCTTTCTTTTCATTTCTTTCTTTCTTCTTCACCTTCTTCTTTCTTTCTTTCTTTCTTTCTTTATTTCTTTATTTATTCTTCTTTTTATTCTTTTTGTTGTTCTTCTTCTTTCTCTTTTTCTTTTTCTTCTTTTTCGTCTTCTTTTTTTCTCCTTCTTCTTCTTCTTCTTCTTCTTCTTCTTCTTCTTCTTCTTCTTCTTCTTCTTCTTCTTCTTCTTCTTATTCCTTTTCCTATTCTCCTTCTTCTTCTTCTTCTTCTTTTTCTTCTATTTTTTCTTGTTCTTGTTATTCTTGTTCTTCAAACTTCTTGTTCTTGTTCTTCTTGTTCTTGTTCTTGTTCTTCTTCTTGTTCTTCTTCTTCTTCCACCTCCAAGACGAATGAGTCTGAAAGCAAAATGTCCAATTTTTAAACTAGTCAGAATGACCTGACCATATAAGAGTAATTCCGTTCACCTTCGGGACTTTCCGATCAGCGTACAGTACAACGGAAGTCTGCGGTTTGAATGCCCCTGGAAGATAAATACTTAACGATTACATTTAAGTCTTCTATACTTTTCTTGTGTTAAAGCGTCCCGAGATCACACATTTCACACACCATAGATTCTTTTTGAAATGTTCAGAGAGTGTTTTCCCACCACACCCTTCCATCCTCCCGCCTACGTCCCCCCCCCCTCTCACTATCCTAACCCTGATCCCCCATTAGCCCCCCCCCTCCCCTCCCGCCCTTCCCGAAGAATAATAAAGAATAAGAAACAAAAGAAGAAGTCAAAACATAATCCTTTTTCCCTTTTTAAAAGTAGGGTTTTGATAGAAATCGATACCTTCATTTTTGTGTCTATGCCTATTAATTGCCTCAAGATCGATTTGTAAAAAAAATAGCACGGCAGCATAAAACAAAAGAAAAAGAAACGTTTGTAAACAAGCACGGTTTTTCGTTCCCAAACCACGTTAAAGGCTAGCCCGCCTAAAATGGACAAGGTTGACGGTCGGTTAAAGCAAGTGTTACACATTAAACCATCTTATAATGCGACAACAAATGCCAATTCCCACATATACCGGTCATTACAAAACCAAAAACAAATAGACGAACATTGTGGATAACCTTTACCCTTTAAACTATTTGTTCTATGAATACGTTTCATGAAGTAGTAGCCACTGTAATCTGCCGCCTGCTTCATTAGCTCCTGCAGCAAATAACTACGACCATGGTACCTTTTCCCTACCGCAATGTCCGCTGGCTATGTCAACTGATACTCTCATTTAGCAACACGCTTCATCACCACTTCTGTGGCACCTTGATTGAGATCGACGATGCAGGTGGCGGGGATGGAGGTATGGAGGTG
>CM072523.1:52816062-52851062 GCA_036898135.1 Oncomelania hupensis
ATCGTTTTCGCCTTGGCAGTTGCTATGATGGGAAGTGAAAAGTTTGTTTGCACGCAGGGCACTATGGGATACGAAACGACGTATGCAGGATTGTTACAAAGTTAAATTGCCCAAATTTATCGTGTAAGACCATTTTATGCGTCGTACTTCTGATGCCAATAATGTCTCTGACGATGATGCCTCTGATGATGGTGGTGCTGATGATGCTGATGATGATCGATTATGATGATGAAATGGAGGAGGAGGAGGAGGAAGAGGAGGATGGTTGAAGAAATTAAGGAAGAAGATGAAGAAATTAGTACGCTCCAATAATTCAAGCTAAGCGTTTGTTCCAGTTTTTCATCAGAACAAAAATTATATATTGATACAGGCCAATAATACTGATCTCGGAATTTCACATTGCAGAAATAAGCCTATCCTATCCTATCCTGTCCTATCCTATCCCGTAACTCGAAGATCGTTGGGGCAGCTTTTGTGATTGTGCTGTGAGCCCGTGTTGCTTTAAAAAAAAAGTATTCTTCTTTATTAACACCCACACACAATCTGCAGCAAACGCATGTAATAATATGCACACATGCATTTTATGGACACAAACGCACACACACACACAAACACATTCACATTGATTTGGTAGAAGCAAAATACTTTAGCATAAAAATGCTAAAATATGCCGTTACACAAAAATAACAAAAATGATTTATTAAGTTCTGGGTAAGCAAATTAAAGGAAATCTAACGAACTCAAATTTGATGACATGTTAACTAAATCATACACAGTACAAACGTATCTATTGGTAAAAAACAATAATACCAAGCACAGACACGCATTATCAAAACTTAGATTAAACGCACATGAACCAGAAGTTAAAAGGGCCAGATTTAATAATGTACCACAAGATCAAGGCCTACGTAAGAAATGCAACCTACTTAAAACTGAATTGCATTTTATAAACGAATGTCAGATGTATAACAATAAAAGACGACAAATAAATTTTTAAAAAGCAATCAATAAATACAAAATTATAACGCCAAGCGATGTTTTAATTAACTGTGATATAGAAGAACATTGAGAAAGTATGCAGCTTTGTTTATGATTGCTATTTCATTCATTATTATAGGCTACATGGCGTACAAGCTACTGTGATAATATCAATAGTTATTTATAATCTTGTGTGATATAACATACAGGTTGAGATGGCAATTAATATTTTCTGTTCTGTTCACACACGCACATACTCACTCACTCACACACACGCACACACTCTCATACATACACAGACAAACAGCCAGAAAGAAAGATAGACAAACACACACATACACACAGGCAAGCACACACGCACACAAATGCATACATACACACGCAGACAGACACACACACGTGCACACCTATACACACACAGACCCATATAATCTCGGCATTAAAAACATGAAACAATGAAGACTGTTTAAACCGCCGAAAAAGCAATAAAGTACAGCATACGTTGTTGGGTTGAGTTTTTTTCAGGCGCCCCTCATGTTTGCTTTCCTTTGTTCTATTTTCTTCCCAACACACAAGCAACATACTAACACACACAGAAATCCCCTAAACGTCCCCACCCCCCACTCCCCATTCCCTATCTTCTGCCCACACACGCACGCACACACCCACATGCCCACCAACACTCACAAAGACCCATATAATCTCTGTATTCCCCCACTCCCTCCCCACCCGTCCTTCGAGAGAAGCAATAAGGTAGATATTCATTTTTATAATAGCTCTTTCTCCTTCCGGCGATGTGCAAATCAATCAGATGACAATAACGATTAAAAAGGAAATAAGATACAACTTCTTTTTTGTCTTCCAAGCTGTGAACTCATCGTCGCGGGAAGATATACAACAGACAATAGGTCATATATATATATATATATATATATATATATATATATATATATATATATATATATATATATATATATATATATATATATATATATATATATATATATATATATATATATATATATAATTTATAATAAATTATCTCAAATAGTTTAAATATATATAAAATATTTGAGATAATTTATTATAACTTTTATATATATATATATGACCTATTGTCTGTTGTATATCTTACCGTGACGATGAGTTCACAGCTTGGAAGACAAAAAAGAAGTTGTATCTTATATATATATTCTCTCAAAATGACCAGAATTGTCCAGCAACCATTAAAGAGCAAGAAATAAAGCAAGCCAAGGAAGGTAAGTTACATCAAGAAAAATAATTATCCTGCTCTCGAAGGTGGACAAAAAGTGCGACATAGTGGCTTTCAAATCCATGTACATCTGCGTGAGTTAAAATAGCTCAAAAGCAGTACAAATTGCATTCATAAAGCCTGGTTCTCCTGACGCGTTTTGATTTTTACCAAAGATCTCATCAGAGGAGGTTTGATCTAAGAATTATTATATATATTAAATGCAAGACAGACCTGGAGTGCAGTTTGTAATATCTACTGCGTTCGTACAATATTCCAGTTCCACTTATTATGTCTTCATAACTTCCTATCTAACCTATCCTATCCCGTAACTCAAAAGTCGTTGGGGCACCACAGATGATCGTTTAACCAGCGTGCTCCATCTTCTCTGTCCTTAGCAAGCCTCATGGCTTCACTCAGTTTCAAGCCAGTCCATTCTCGAATATTGTCTTCCCACTGACCTTAACTAGCTTACAGCCTGCCAATATCACCGATGGTTCAATGATCATTCCTACAGTCTTTGTGTTAACTTAGCGAAAAGTTTTTTTTTAAATTAATATATTTAAAAAAAATACTAAAAAGAAAGATATGTGTCTCACACCCCAGTTTCAACAGTTCTTCGAGGCTGGCGACTGGCAAGGTTTTAACAAGAAGCGCTCAAGACGCACAGTTGTTAGCTGTCTGAGCACTGTATAACGTCACGGACCACTGAGTAACCTATGACCGATTTGTAAAATGTTTTAACTTTGATGTTTATTTAAATTTATTTCAATTTTTTATTTTTTTTTATTTTTTTTGTAGCGTGTAAAGACGAGAAATAAAATGGCATTGATTAATTTCACTCAGTCGTATCATTCTGTAATCACTTATTTCTACACCCCTCTCTCTCTCTCTCTCTCTCTCTCTCTCTCTCTCTCTCTCTCTCTCTCTCTCTCTCTCTCTCTCTCTCTCTCTCTCTCTCTCTCTCTCTCTCTCTTTCTTTCTTTCTTTCTGCTTAATATAGTAATGGAACGCAAAATATGAATAATAATATTAAACATGATTACTTATAAAACAAGCACACTATATTTTGCAGTTTACATTCACAGATGCATACAACACAGTACAGCATCATCTTTGACAGTCCTTTTGGCAAACACACCCGCAGACACAGACATGCATGCACACAAATACACACACATATACACAAAACAACACACATCCACGCTTCTCCCATCTACTACCCCCTCACACACACACACGCACACACACACACACACGCACACACACACATAAGCAAGCGCATTTAATACCTAAATAGAAAGTGTAGATTGATTACTGCTAAGAAATGATTTTTTTGACGCTCTTAAGGGCGCCGTCTTATGTCCTCTTTGAGCCGCCTTAAGCGATTGGGTCAGGCAAGAGGCAGCGGGAACAGGCCCAGGGGACCAGATGGAGGGAGGAAGGAGTAAGGCAGAGAGCGCAGTGGTTGTGTAAGAGGAGGAGATAGGGGGGTGAGAGAGGGAGGGGAGGATGGGGAAAAGATTACTTTCTAACTGGATTACCAAGACCACAATTCTCTTCAGTCTCGGCAAGCCAAACGTGCGCGTCCCTAAATCACACTCACTGAACGCTAATCTCGTTCGCCGTCACGCACCTCTCGCGAGACTCAGACGTAAGCGAGACCAAGGGAGGCGAGAACATGAAGATAACTACAGCCGAGCTCATCCCTCTCAATCCTTGTTGTGTTAAAAAACAAAACAAATCAAAATAACCATTTTGTGGGCGAGTGCGAAACTATGGACATCTGTCTAAAGTAGGTGACTCTATTATGGTTATTTCATAGCAAGGTAATTTTTCTTCTCGAGCGCTGAATAAGCTCAATGAGTTGCTGCAGGCGATGGCCGAAAGTAGCATCTCACTCAAGCCGCTCAAGGTGCCAATGTTCCTGCTTTACTGCGCAACGCCTAAGTTCACTGACCACAGAATCCATAAAGGCATTACAGGATTAGTAGAAATTAGGGTACACTTTCTCGTTTGTTGTTATGTTAGTTATTGTAGAGCGCGTGTATTACAGTTATTAACAGACTCACGTGAAGAACGAAGCGCGACACACACATACCGCTCTAGATCTTAAAAAAGCGTTGTGGCCAAGTGGGCTAAGGCGGGACTAACTACTTGCCTTGTCCAAAGGCCAGAAACCAATGGCGCCTGGCAGGTGTGGGTTCGATCCAGCATCTGGGCGTTATGTTTTTCCGAATATTATTTACTTTCGACTCGGGCAACGTCTTGGTTTTCTCCGGTTTGCTCCCCCAGCAAAATTTCAAAATCACAACTAATTTTAGGTAGGTTGGGTTTGGGCGCGCCACGGGCTGCGACTGCGCTTTCCCCAGGGGAGCCGGCCCAGAATTTCCCTATGGAAAAAGGACAATAAGGTAAATAAAATAAAATAAAATAAAAATAAAACTTTATAATCTTTCTGAAAATCTCCATTTGCCTTGTCCAAAGGCCAGAAACCAATGGGGCCTGGCAGGTGTGGGTTCGATCCAGCATCTGGGCGTTATGTTTTTCCGAATATTATTTACTTTCGACTCGGGCAACGTCTCGGGGGTTTTATGGCTGCCGTACAACGATTAACTGCAGGAAGTGAACTTCGTCAGTGGATTGTGTCCAACTCGCGGTTTTAGTCCGAACATTGTGCTACCAGGAATCAGTAGGCCATTAGTGTAGTCTGTAGACTTCACATTGTACAAGTCAAGACTTTCGTACTATCCCCCTGAAGTTAGGACGTTAGGTATGGAAACGGAAAAAAAAATCCTAACTTGACTTCGTGCACGTCACACGCTTGCAACAATTCTTTGAGCTGGCTGAAATCTAACAACTCTCTAAGAACAATTACTCTATTGCGACTATCAAGTACGCGCAGTACTCTGTACTATCTGCGTAGTGGGGTTGGTTCAAGGGAGATTTAAAAAAAACTGTTGGACAAATGAGGGGAGGCTACAAGGGGTGGACCAGGTTAATAAACGTTTAGGGGACTGCGTGTAGAGGCGATCACGTTTGGCACGTGCACGTCGCGCGCAGAATCCAAACTGACAAATGTTGGCGGGGAAAGTTGTAATAACTAGTTGATCGTAAATAGGAGATGACGAGAAGGGAAAATGGCGCACTGTGACTCTTGACCAAAGTTTGAAATGCAGTTTGAGGAGGTTTGTCGGTTTGCTGCTTGGAAAAACCAATCCATGTATGCACTCACACACATACACGAAATATGTTCAAACGCACGCACACGGGCTAACTCTCTCTCTCTCTCTCCGACTCTCTCTCTCTCTGTCTTTGTATCTGTCTCTGTCTCTGTCTCTCTCTAGCACACGCATGCGCGAACGCACAGAGAATTCAAACACACGAAGCAAATTCATACTCATACACTCAAACACACACATACACACCCACCCATTTACACACATACACACATCTGCACACATCCACACACATCCACAGACATACACACACACCCCCACACACACACAAACATACACACACATCACTTACGCACACACATGTGCAAGAACAAAAAAAAAATGACCAACAAAATCCACTGAGTAATTGGTATACAAAAACACAACATGCAGATTTTCCACAACGCACGAAAACAAAAATGAAGAATTTGCCGTTACACGTGTTTATCTTGTTTCAAACTGTTGGATTTTGTTACTTATACCTTAAACACATTGTCTGCGCATGCGTTCCCCTCTCCAGCCCGTCCTCCATCCGTTTACATGTCAACATATTAGCCCAGTGAAGGAATGTTCTCGGAAGACCAGATTTTATCGTCTTTCTTAAAAACCATTTTACATGTAACACATCACATCCTTTTTAAGATCCGAGTTTTATCTCTGAATACGGACTTGTTTTTTTTTTTAAAGTAATTCCACAATCCGCAGGGACGTTACACTCTTGCTGGTGTTGTGAATAAGATCGCATCGTGGGTTTCTCTGAATTTTTTTTTTGTTTTTTGTTTTGTTTTTGGTATTGCTGCTGGGCCTGCTTGCCAATAACGAATTTCGGTATCACACTTCAGTGGGGCGAAAAAGAGTCGTCCCACAATCACAGGAGCCGGTAAAGAACAACTCTTGTTTTTTCACATTTGTCCTGACAATAAAGCTCAAGCAACGAAGAAAGAAGAAAGAATTCGATGGAAGTCAGAAAATGAATTAAAGAAGAAGAAGAAGAAGAAGAAGAAGAAGAAGAAGAAGAAGAAAATGACAAAAAAGAAGGGCTTATTACAAAACTGAGTGCATGGATAAGAGAGAGAAAGCCAGAGTGAGAGAGAGAAAGAGAGAGAGAGGGAGGGAGAGAAAGAGAGAGGGAGAGAGGTTGAATAAGGAGCAGATAAATAGAGAACTAACACGGAATAAGAATTCTGCAAGGAAGAAAAGAAAGAGGAAGAGGAAGGGATGAAAGCGGAGGAGTAGAAAGAAGGAGGAGAAATGTTTTAAAATAGTTATTTCAGTGATAAAGACACTATCGTGGAAAGAAAAGACAAAAGGAAGTAAGTGCAACGAGGACAAGAAGAAATACGTCAAGAGCATGTAACTCTACAAAGCAAAAAAACACACAAACACACTCACACACTCACACACACAGCACAACACACACTCACACACACACATACACACATACATACATACACACACACAAAACTAGACTTTATAAGATCAGTCTGCCATTATCGAATTGAAGTTCTTGCAAGAGAAAAAGCCAAAAGCAACCTTGCACGTTTTGCAATATCCACACAGAAATCCGCAAACACACGCTCTCTGCTGAAAAGGTATTACCGGGCTTAAATGAGCCAATGTTAAATGTCAAATGCATTCATGTTTTGATCGCCAGGGGGGGAAATCTCCTTTGTTCAAGGGTGCCAGACTTGGGTATGCGCGTCTTGGCCGACGTGGGTTCGAATCCTGACTTCAGCAAACTTTCTTCGTGCGTGCTGGATATTTGTGGCCATCGCCTTGAGAAGCTCTCTGAGCTTGTAAGTGCGCTGTATAAGAACAGTCCCTTTTTTGCAACAGGAATGCTATGTTCCTTTGTGTAAGTATGTGTGTGGGTGTGTTGTGTGATATGTGTAGTGTATGGTGTAGGCGTGTGGTGTGTGGCTGTGTGGTGTGTGGCTGTGTGGTGTGTGGCTGTGTGGTGCAGGCGTGTGGTGTGTGTAGAGTGTGGTGTGTAGTGTGTGGCTGTGTGATGTGTGTAGTGTGTGGCTGTGTGGTGTGTGATGTGTGTGGCTGTGTGGTGCAGGCGTGTGGTGTGTGATGTGTGTGGTGTGTAGTGTGTGGCTGTGTGATGTGTGTGGTGTTTGGGTGTGTGGTGTGTGTAGTGTGGTGTGTAGTGTGTGGCTGTGTGATGTGTGTGGTGTTTGGGTGTGTGGTGTGTGTAGTGTGTGTGTGTAGTGAGGTGTGTGTAGTGTGTGGTGTGTAGTGTGTGGCTGTGTGGTGTGTGATGTGCGTGGTGTGTGGCTGTGTGGTGCAGGCGTTTGGTGTGTGTAGTGTGTGGTGTGTAGTGTGTGGCTGTGTGGTGTGTGATGTGTGAGTGTATGGCTGTGTGGTGTAGGCGTGTGGTGTGTGTAGTGTGTGGTGTATAGTGTGTGGTGTGTGATGTGTGAGTGTATGGCTGTGTGGTGTGTGATGTGTGAGTGTATGGCTGTGTGGTGTGTGATGTATGAGTGTATGGCTGTGTGGTGTGTGTGGTGTGTGATGTGTGTAGTGTATGGTGTAGATGTGTGGTGTGTGGCTGTGTGGGGTATGTGGGGTATGTGGCTGTGTGGGTATGTGGCTGTGTGGGGTATGTGGCTGTGTGGGGTATGTGGCTGTGTGGGTTAAGTGGGGTATGTGGCTGTGTGGGGTATGTGGCTGTGTGGGGTATGTGGCTGTGTGGGGTATGTGGCTGTGTGGGTTAAGTGGGGTATGTGGCTGTGTGGGGTATGTGGCTGTGTGGGGTATGTGGCTGTGTGGGGTATGTGGCTGTGTGGGGTATGTGGCTGTGCGGGGTATGTGGCTGTGCGGAGTATGTGGGGGTATGTGGCTGTGCGGGGTATGTGGGGTATGTAGCTGTGTGGGGTATGTGGCTGTGTGAGGTATGTGGGGTATGTGGCTGTGTGGGGTATGTGGTGTATGTGGCTGTCCGGGGTATGTAGCTGTGTGGGGTATGTGGCTGTGTGGGGAATGTGGCTGTGCGGGGTATCTGGGGTACGTGGCTGTGCGGGGTATGTGGGGTATGTAGCTGTGTGGGGTATGTGGCTGTGTGAGGTATGTGGGGTATGTGGCTGTGTGGGGTATGTGGTGTATGTGGCTGTCCGGGGTATGTGGCAGTGTGGGGTATGTGGCTGTGTGGGGTATGTGGCTGTGTGGGGTATGTGGGGTATGTGGGTGTGTGGGGTATGTGGCTGTGTGGGGTATGTGGGTGTGTGGGGTATGTGGCTGTGTGGGGTATGTAATTGTGTGGGATATGTGGCTGTGTGGGATATGTGGCTGTGTGGGATATGTGGCTGTGTGGGGTATGTAACTGTGTGGGATATGTGGCTGTGTGGGGTATGTGGCTGTGTGGGGTATGTAACTGTGTGGGGTATGTAACTGTGTGGGATATGTGGCTGTGTGGGATATGTGGCTGTGTGGGGTATGTGGCTGTGTGGGATTTGTGGCTGTGTGGGATATGTGGCTGTGTGGGATATGTGGCTGTGTGGGATATGTAACTGTGTGGGATATGTGGCTGTGTGGGGTATGTGGCTGTGTGGGGTATGTAACTGTGTGGGGTATGTAACTGTGTGGGGTATGTGGCTGTGTGGGGTATGTAACTGTGTGGGGTATGTAACTGTGTGGGGTATGTGGCTGTGTGGGGTATGTAACTGTGTGGGGTATGTAACTGTGTGGGGGTATGTGGCTGTGTGGGGATATGTAACTGTGTGGGGTATGTGGGGTATGTGGCTGTGTGGGGTATGTGGCTGTGTGGGGTATGTGGCTGTGTGGGGTATGTGGCTGTGTGGGGTATGTGGCGGGTATGTGGCGGGAGGGAAGTGGATGTCGAGTGGGGAAGGGGGCTTTACGTTTCCTCTTCTTCCTTATTTTTCCTAACGTTCTTTTCATTCTTCTGTGAATTGCCGACCTTGCAATTCCCTTCTCCCTGTCTCCTTCTTGTTCTTTTTGTTCTTCTTCTTGTCCTTGTGATTCTCGTTCTTTTTCTTGTTCTACTTTTTCATCCTCTTTTTGTTCTTCCTCTTTTTCTTTTTCTTCATCTTTTCTTGTTTTTGGTGTTGTTGTTGTTGTAGTTGTTGTTGTTGTTGTTGTTGTTGTTGTTCTTCTTCTTCTTCTTCTTTCTTCTTCTTCTTCTTCTTCTTCTCTTTCTTATTCTTCTCATGTCTGCCAGTTCTTCTGCAATTCAAACTCAAGACATCCAAGATACAATATTTTACTCATTTTCTTTTCCCTTTCACTCATTTCCCTTTCTCTCTCCTCCTCTTTCTGTTTTTCTCCTCCGTCTTCTTCATTTTCGTCCTCATCCTCTTTGTCTTCTTTTAACTCTATCATCTTCTTTCATTTGTTCTTTCTCATCTTCGTCATCACCTTTCTAATTCTGCACTATTTCCCTTCTATTTTGTATGTTTTTTCATCATCCTCTGCCAACTCTTCGCCATGCTTTTCATACCTCCCTTCTCTCCGTCCCTGCTTACTTTGTACAACAAAAATCATGTGGTTGGGAGAGTTTGAATGACAGATAAGGAGCAGTTAATCGAATTCTCCTTCCTGTAATGTTTGATGGACGTACGTGAGAGGAATTAGCTCCCCTTATCGGGAGAAGACAAGCAAACATCTCCACTGCGACCTGCAAGTAGCCTCCCTTGGAAAGAAATATGGATTTTAAATTTCTTCCTAATCTTCTAGAGGCAAGAGGCACTAGAGGGAGATCTGTAGTTGGTAGACGACGCGGTAGTGCTTTCCATTGATTGGACGCCCTTTTAATTCCACGAGCTGATCTGATCAATTCTTAAATAACAAGTGGCCGTCACGGTGGATAGTGCGTTTGCGATGTACAGCTCATGACACGGATAACAGCTCTCAGTGTTCTCTTTTTGTTTGGCTCTCAACAATCCCACAGTAAATTTTGCTTGTTCTCTATGTCTGTCTGTTTGTCCCTGCCTGTCTGTCTGCCTCTCTCTCTCTTTCTCTCTCTCCCTCTCTCTGTGTGACGTGCTTTCTTCTTGAAAATAAAACTACGAAGATTGCTGTCTTTTTTGGTGCAGGACTCCTTGTTACAGTCTTGCTGAATGCGCCAAAACAAATCTCAACAACTTCACACATCACAACAACAACAGAATGGACTTCATTCATCACATTAACCTTTACATTACATTGCTTTCGGGAGTGAACATTTAATTATGTTGTATCTTTGTAATGAATCAAATATTACACTTCTTTTACATGTACAATTCCCACTAAAAAAAACACCAAGTTTCAAATGCATCATAGCAAATTTGATTTTTTTTTTAATAGGTAGTATTTTTGTCCACATTGATTCTGAATCATGGTTGTAGTTAAGATGCCAATTGAGGACATCAGTGTAAAAACTGAGTTGGCGGGTACAATACAATGTCAAATATAAACAAATATTGTGTCCATTGTGCAGTGCATGATAAGTGTAGTCAAGTGCTATTATCTGGCTATATTTGTCCTGTTTGATCAGTAAGACTTATCAGTAACCTTTTATCAGTACAACTTATGTTAATCTGATGAATAAAAATTCATACAACAAAAACCTGTTTAATTTCTTTGGAGAAAAATGTGCACCTCTGCTCATTTTTGGAACTGGTGAAGTAGATGTCAAAACAATGAACACCACCTTCAACTCGGCTCATCTCAGCTACTGAAATTCTTAGCAAGCACCGCCCAAAGAAGAAACCGTGCATCACACCTGAACTTTTGGATCTGTGTGATGAACGAAGAGAGGTGAAAAAGAAAAAGAACACCTCACAGGGAGCTGATGCCTACCGAAAAATCAACAATGACATCCGAAAAGGCATGAGCACAGCAAAGGAAAACTGCATTGAAGAGTAATGCCAAAAAAATAGAGAACAGTCTGAACAAGAACAATAGCGGCTGACAAGTGTTACACAGCCCAAGGTCTCCACAATCCAAAGCAAGTCTGGCATATATGCCTTACAGAAGAACAAGAAGTCTTGGATAGATGGACCGAGTACTTCTCTGACCTTTACCTTCAACCACAAACCAAACGGAGACCCATCAGTTCTAGCATGTCCACAGAACAGAGAAAAAGAAGAAACCCTCCCCATTCTCCGAGAAGAAGTTGAGGCAGCAGTGCAATCACTAAAGAAGAAGACGTCAGCGGGATTGGACAACATACACGCGGAATTGCTGCAAGCAGGAGGGGAAGCGATGATTGACGCCCTCACCATTACCTGTAATAAGATCTGGCAGAGTGGGGAGTGGCCTACACCATGGACCTAATCGCTTGTCATCATTCTTCCCAAAACGGGTAACCTTCAAGAGTGTGAAAATTCCCGCACCATCAGCCTCATCAGCCATCCCAGCAGGGTCCTCCTGAAAAAAATACTCAGTAGGTTGAAACCCCAAGCTGAACAATCATAGCTGAAGAACAAGCAGGATTCAGGGCAGGGCGAAGTACCACTGAACAGATGTTCAACCTCAGAATAATCTGGGAGAAATACAAACAGCACCAACAATATCTGTATCATTTGTTTGTAGACTGTACTTCAAGAATGCGTTTGACCGAGTATGGCATGCAGCTCTGTGGGCAACCATGAGAGGGTACAACATCAGCCCTAACATTATTGAAGTCATCAAAAACCTGTATGACAAGGCTATCAGTGCAGTCCTCCACAACAGCGCCATCGGGAACTGCGTCAAGGATGCCTACTCTCTCCAACACTCTTCAACATCTTCCTAGAGCGCATCATGTCAGATGCCATTGCAGATCAAGAAGGCACAGTCAGCATAGGGGGTAGAGCAATCTCCAACCTCCGTTTTGCGGATGGATTGGCTGGAGAGGAACAAAAACTTGAACAGCTTGTACAGAGGTTTGACACTACCTCCAAATCCTATGGAATGGAAATAAATGCAGAGAAGACCAAAATGATGACCAACAGCACCAAAGGCATCAACATGGACATCAAAGTCGAAGGCCAATCCCTCAACACAGTGCATAGCTTCAAATATTTAGGAGCCATTGTATCAGACAATGGGTCCTCTCCAGGATCGCACAAACAACTGCTGCCATGACAAAGTTGAAGCCCATTTGGAAAGACAGGACCATCAGTCTACATTCCAAGGTAAGGCTACTGCGCTCCCTTGTCATCTCCATCTTCCTATATGCTTGTGAAACATGGACTCTCACAGCAGACCTACAACGAAGAATACAAAGCATGGAGATGAGGTGCTACAGAAGACTTCTGGGCATTTCCTATACCCAGCACATCACCAACAAAGAAGTCCGACAGACCATCACACAAGCCATTGGACAACATGAAGACATGCTCACAGTGGTGGAGAAATGGAAACTCTGATGGTATGACCACGTCACCAGATCATTCGGCCTTGTAAAAAAACCATCCTGCAAGGCACGGTGCAAGGTGGCAGAAGAAGAGAAAAACAAAAAGAGGTGGGAGGACAACATTCGAGAACGGACTGCTTTGACACTGAACGAAGTTATGATGGTTTCTGAGAACAGAGAAAGATGGAGTACGCTGGTTAAACATCCTCTGTGGTGCCCCAACGACCTTTTGAGTTACGGGATGTGATAGGATTGGTATTTTTGCAATGTTTGGTTAACACTGTGACGCATAAAATTCTCCTCTTTTGAGAGGAATGAAGATTTGTTGCATCTTTTGATTTTGGTGAAGAAGAGATTAATAAAACAACCACCAAACGTTTTCTGGCTGGATTTGAAAGAAGAAATTGTTTTTCACAAAATCCTGCTGTCTGGTTGTGTTACACGATATTATTAGTCGATTCAGCCCTGATGCTTGAATCTTGCGTAACTCGAATTCGTTTATCCACCCAGCCCAATCAATCAGCAACAAGGCAGGAGTCGTCGTATGAAGCTTTCCAACTTTATACAGCAAACAATAACAACTGCATACCAGATCGCGTTCTTAAAATCACTTTGTGCAAGCAGACAGTACATTACTTATATATAGCATCTCAGCAATGCAGATGAACTGATAAAATCCCAGAATGACCCAATAACACCCAATTGAAATAAAACTCCTCACCGGAACTACGCGGCACTGTCTTACATCCTAGAACATTCCACAGTTTACAAGCTCTCGCCACATAGATCTGAAATGTTCGATCGGTAATAAATACGTCATTCCAGAAGGTTTTCAGCGCAACTACAACAATATCGACCGACGAAAATAATAGGGCTGGACGGTTTTACCGATACGTAACTGTATTCAGGTTCGGAAACGCGACGGTACGGTATACCGATGCGGGTGTCCAAGGTCCGGTTTACTGGGAAATCTCGACAACATATAACCCGACAGTGGGCGACATCTTGTCCGCCCAGAGAGCGAGCCTAAAGCACATACAAGTGGGTAGGCAGTTGTTCTTGAAGAAGAACTTATAAGAACAGCAGCTTATCCACGTGTTTGAGCATGGTACCAGTCGTCAATCCTTCTGAACTCTTAAAGTTCTTAAAGACCTTTCCCGTTGAATGTTTTTTTCTTTTATTTTGATTTTCGGGTTTAAAGTTTGCTGATGTTCTAAACAGTGATTTATCATAATTTGTTTTGAAGGCGTTCAAACAATAATAAAGCTTCAGTTTCTATGGAAATGTGGTTTTTTGAAATTATTTTGAAGTGTATGACAATCTTGTTTTTGCGTCGGTCACTACTGTCAATGCCATATCCCATTTGATTGTAACACTTAAAATCGCGGTATACCGGTACGAAATACCGATACGACCTAAAAATACCGCGGTAAAACCGGTACGACTTTGACCCACGGTACCCAGCTCTAGAAAACAATCAACACATACAAATCTTTGCGAAGCAACAGCTCGGAATGAAATAAAAGGTAAATACATCCTTTTATTGCACGCTTTGCAAAACAAAATGTTCTGAACCATCGTGCAAACCTCAATCGTAAAAGCATGAGATAATGGCGATGTTTGTGCTGGCAAAAACGGAACCGATTCGCAATAAGTCCTGCTCTCCGCAGTGGAAGACTTCAGTTCCACTGTAGATGGAGAGATCAAATATAAATCTCTCGGTGTATCTTTAGTTGCCGTATCCCAAGTCAGTTCAAGCCAGACTTGATGACTTGGCTTTTTATTGATGAATTGATTAGTCTTAGGTAATGTTTTCTATCATTATCTTCTTCTTCTTCTTCTTCTTCTTCTTCTTCTTCTTCTTCTTCTTCTTCCTCTTCTTCTTCAACTTCTTTTTCGGAGCTAGATGGGCGAGGGAAAGAGAGAGAGAGACGATCTTTTATGAAACTTGTAAAACTTTCTTTTTAAATTAGGGATTAAGATTTTAGACTAATTATAAAGTGTAATCTTCCAATCTGTGCCTTAACAAATTAACTTAAAGCAGATGGAGTACGCTGATTAAACTATCATCTGTGGTGCCCCAACGACTTTTTAGTTAAGGGATAGGATAGAATCGTTAACACTAAGTTGGAAATCATAACACACACACACACACACACACACACACACACACACACACACACACACACACATGAGCGCGCGTGCGCCATAGTTTTAGTTTTTATCATTAAACAAGAGAGAGATTGAGAGGGATTGAGAGATAGAGAGAGAGAGAGAGAGAGAGAGAGAGAGAGAGAGAGAGAGAGAGAGAGAGAGAGAGAGAGAGATGACTAACCACCTCCACAATCATCGACACCATCAACGAAGGCGACCACGACAGGTTAGGGTGAGGAAAATGTATTGAAAGAGTGAAGTAGGCAAGACAAAGTCCAGTGAAAGAGAAAACACTACAGCTTCCTTACGGTCGCAATACACGAATCAACGGCTTCGCGAGGATCCCTGTTAATCAAACTCTTCAGCGGGAACAGGAACTTTCTTTGCCAGCAAATAGGTGAAAGTTCATAATTCTCTCCTCAACCCTCATTAACTGCGTTTAAGGAGCCGTTTGCCTACGTTCGTCCCTTATGAAGGACATTCAATGTCCCATCGTTGAAAAGTGTACAGCGGTCTTTAGTAGTGTCATTAACACGGACGGACGTAATGAAAACGAGAAACGTGGGCTGTAATGTGTTGCTTCTAAACTAATGACGTACATTGTCAAGCCTCATTAGAAGGTTTTCCAACACTACTGTTCTTAAGAATCTCACAATGTAACAGAACGTTAGAGGAGAGGGCCGATGAAACAAGATATTTCTGACAACGGAATTAGCAGACTTTCATTTGTCTTGTCTTTCCGTAGGCGCCCACAATCATACTTGTTGATTATACTGGCACTTTCTATTTGTCAGATTACTATAGACTGAGTACATAGGTTAAGACAACCGTCTTCTTGATCTTGAACTTTAAGGGATTTACTTTCACACGTCAGAGATTCGTTTGAATGAGTGTTGCCCCATTCCAGCAAAATGTTTTAAATACTTATTATTTTTTTAAATATTTCAACATTTTAAAAATTGGAATAATGTACTATTTTTAATATGGTTATAATTTTTTTAAAATTATTTGGAACAAAATAAGAGTAAACCCAAGAATAACCTCTTTCAAACGTACGGTTTTGCTATACATAGATGAAATCCATTTTGCTGATGTGCCTAATAATAATAATAATATCACTGTTGATTCTATAAATAGCACCGCAGGGAATTGTATATGGCACAGCGCAATTTATTATTTGCATACATTGTTTACAACGTTTATTGATAGTTTACATACATTTATTCTCTACATACATTGATTGTTTACATACATTGATTGTTTACATACATTGATTTTTTTACATACATTGATTGTTTACATACATTGTTTACATACATTGATTGTTTACATACATTGATTGTTTACATACATTGATTATATACATCAATTAAAGGGAAGCGGAAAATTCACAGCCTAGCGATGGAATGAGCAACTACTTATGCCCACTATATCATCATTATATTTAAATGACTCTTAAATTATAATGTCGTACTTGTTCTGTAATATAATGGTGTCTTACATGGCCCTAACTATTTTAATGTACACATTCAATCGTTGGTGTTAAGCGTAGGGAGAACGTGTAAAACGTATGTATTATTCATATGAATGTGTGAGTGGGCGGATAGAGGTTGTGTTGTGTAAGAGAGAACGAGAGAGAGAGAGCGAGAGAGAGAGGGTGAGGCAAGAGAGTAAATAGATGTGAACGTACAGAGGGCCTATCGGATATAAGTCAGAAGTCAAAGTGACAGATTTTATTAGTTTACACGAATGTTATACCAACATCACAATATGTTCCCGGTGCTTTTACGTCAGTACGCCACTCGGTGAAACAATATGTAATCTTTTAACGAGACAACAGTACAAATTAGTAAGGAACACACGGAGAGCCTGGCTCTTGACACAGATGTGTGTAGACGTTCTCGGTGTAAACGTCACTGCATATGACTTTGGCATAAAACCAAAAGAAAACTTCCTGGTCTTGGATTAAGAGACCTTCATAGGCATTCTCAGCAAAATACTCGCTGACTCTAATAGGACAAAGGTTTCTGAAGACTAAAACAATGCGGCAGAACAAAGATGTATGTTTTTGAACTAAATGACAATATAGTGCTGTTAGCTTTGAATCAACAATCATGAAGTGTTTTATGCCGCTACATTAAACATATTTTAATATTTCATGTGTATTATATGCGCACCACGGAGTAAATGTGATAGAACAAAGATTGTGTGATCTTGTGCTGAAGGACTGTGCGGTAAGATTAGTTTTGGATGAAGTAATAACGGTGGGATCTCTCTCACTTCATCAAACTTGTGTTACTATCATTTGTTTTCATACGTGAAGGGTTGATAATCCTACCTCGCTAATCGGAATAGGGTGTTGGAGGTGATGAGCTAGGGTTTGGAGAGCACAAGAGAGAGAGAAAGAGGAAGAGAAAGAGAGAGGAGGGGCGAAGGCAGGGAATCGGAAGTTATCCCATATTTGATTTTTTAACACTTTATTGTCCCCTTTTATCGGGAAATTCTGGGCCGCCTCCCCCCGGGGAAGGCGTAGTCGCAGCCTGTGGCGCGCCAAACCTAACCTACCTACTATTAGTTGTGTGTTTGTTTTGTTGAAATTTTAAATTTTGCTGGGGATGCAAACCGGAGTACCCGGTGAAAACCCCCGAGACGTTGCCCGAGTCGAAAGTAAATAATATTCGGAGATACATAACGCCCAGAGGTAGGATCGATCCCACACAGGTCAGGCGCCATTGGTCTCTAGGCTGTGGACAAGAAAAGTTAGTCCCGCCTTAGACCACGCGGTCACAACGCTCCCCGTGGGTGTCCTTGCAGGAATCCTGCTTGACAATGGAAGAATCCTGTACAAAAAGCTTCTCACACTACCAAGATGTAAAATGTTGAAGAAGTAAGGAAAACACAAAATGCTTCATATTGTCAAGAAGATGAAAATCTGACCAAAACTGCTTTTTGAACATGGCCGAAACTCAATCAGCCACAGGAAACAAAACGGAATTCAATTGTCGCCGCCATTTTCCGCCCCATATTTCATTCTCTTCCGGGCCCCCAAATCTCGTTCTCCGCGAGATCTTTTCTTTATTGGCGAGATTTGGAAGCGGGGCTGCGGTGAGATCTCCCGAGATTTCCATATCAATGGAGGACCATTAAATGCAATCATCCGTTGCCCTCGCGCGGCAATTTTAAGCAAATTTGACGCAGCCGGCCAATAAAAAGCGGCGCTGAATCGAATTATGAGCCCTGAAATGGCCGTGTATATTCGTGTGCGGGCCGTGTTCCGGTGCCCCTAACCCTGCGCTAACCTCGCAACCAGGCTTATTGGCAAAGCCTCTAACATGATTGTCTCAGGTCATCGTCGTGTGGGCATGAGTGTGAACAAATGTAACATTATTAACTCGCCGTGCTCTGACGATCGAACCACATAACTAGCTGATTTCTTACGATTGGATAACTTAGGAACATATATAACTGTCAATACACTCACCGAACTCTGACGATCGAACTTCCTACCTTCTCCTTCAGGTTGCTGTCACACGATGACCATGGCCGTGAATCGTCAACCAACCTACACCACGAGCGCTCTACTATCCTATCCTATCCTATCCCATAACTCAAAGGTCGTTGAGGCACCACAGATGATAGTTTAACCAGCGTACTCCATCTTTCTCTGTTCTCAGCAACCTTTTCATCATGCAATGTGTCTTGGACAGGAAAAACCTGGCAGGGCCCAATCCTCTCCAGGTTGTTGGCCACAGTCGAAATTGCCTTGGCCCCGAGCACGTGGTCGTTAAACCTGGCCGGTGACCTTTGTGTAGAAGACTGTAGCCCAGTGATGCCGTGCTAACATCAACCTGAGGGTGTACTAATGAAAACGTATTAGCTTATCGTGCAGGCATAAGCGTAGCACCTACTAGGATTGCTATAATCTCTGACATGATACTTTCAGGTCAGAAGCAGTGAATCAAAGATTCCCTCGACAGCATATATGTGAGCAAACTCAATGACAGCAAGGAAGAGCATGTGTCGCAGTTTTCTCCTTTCAACATTGTGTTCTCAATAAGTCTTTCATTCAACGCAAGTCAAGCCATAATTTGGCTGTCCTGAGCGATACAGCGCCGGCAATAAGCAAAGCCACTGGCAACAAGGAGGAGTGTGAGTGTCGCAGCGTGCTCCTCCCATCTCTGGCTCCTCTCTCCGTGTCCAATAACTGTCACTCACAGGTCCGCCATAATATTGACTCAACGTCCAGTTGGCGGTTCTGATTGAAAGCAGTGACGTTGCGTTGCCAATTTGCCCACACGTTTTGTCCACCATCTAAAACCCCCACTCTCATCCACCTTACATCCCACCCCAACACTTCGCACCCAACCCAAAACACTCCCAGGCCTATAGCTAAACTATTTGCTTCAACTAATGCGAGCCAGTGTCCATCCCTTTCCCAGCCTCACTGTATTTTTCCCTGTGGCTGGGGCGGCTTAACGGTCAATGAGGTTGCACAGCATGCGAATTCGTATCTAGCGTGCGTTTTGGGCGAAGTCAGTTCGATCCTCAATTCAGCAAAACGTATTGTACGCTATTTAGGCACTGATGCCGCAAAGCTAGCATCTTCGGCGATTCCTCTTTGGTGTTCTAGGCGAATCGTTCCATCAAGTCTTGACGAGGTAAACCTAAGCAGTTTTAGAAATGCAGGGGTTATCATTGACTTGTAACATTGTTTGTGCTTTATTTTCCAAATGATTTTTACGTGTTGTGGAAGAAACATTCCATTAAAAACCTAAGGTCAGGCACAGCAGTTTCGAAGGGAGGGAGTTTTCATCCAAGTTCCTGTCACAGCGCTCTGCACTCACGTCTGCTCGACACAATTTCGATATTAGAGTTACTTCCCTTCCCGGGTCCAAGATGGCGGAATTGATGATGGTGGTTTACATCCAGTAGGACGACAGTAATGACAGGCTACTCTATCGAACGCCGGAGCTCCCTCTCTCGCCGTTTACTGCCCTTACTTTGTCATCAGTTTGTCTTCTTAGGACGAACAAATCCGCCGAGAGGAGGACGAAGAAATATTAAAAGACCGTCAAGTTCAGCGTACCCAAATCTGTATTACCGCCATGAGAAGCCCCCCGTGGGGGTGCCGGGGGTTTCAGTATAAATAGTATCCCCATTTTCTGGAAATGTAGTGCTTTAAATTCCCACTGTCACTGTCTTTCTCCTTTGTTCTTTCTCATTCCTACTCTGTTCTATCAATCTACTATACTATCTTCTTCTTCACTAGACCAGTCACCTACCCTTTTTCTTGAAAACTCTTCCAGAACAAAACTCCTCATTTGTGTGTGAGGCCTGTTGGATCAGCTTGGGAATATTGGATGCTTTCTGCCAAATGGTCACTGGGGCTTCCTATGAAGTTATTATTTGGTAATGTAGGCATTTTATATGTATGTGTTTTGTTGATATTGTATAATGATGTTTGTATTCTATTTTGTTTTTGTAAATGGGGGTTCGATAAATTAGAGTATAGCCTCAGCGTCCCCTGCGTGGGATGTTTTTATTGTAAAGTGACCGGCTGGAAGATTGTCTTTAGTGTTACCACAGATCTTTTATGCGGATCAGGGGCGAGTCCTCTTTCACTTCTCTGGTCCTGATTTGGCTCGGAAGAGTCCGCTGGACCTAAAGCAATAACCATGTAATGTAATGTAATGCCATGAGAAGAGAATGAGAAATAAGATGAAAGACAGTCAATAGACGGGTAAACACGTACACATTACCAACACATATTTTTTGTGTGGTTCAGCGTTCAGCAGGCACACCGATGAATGGACTAGGTACCAATCCAGAGGTGGGCTACAAGACCAAAGTGGCATTTTTTCCAACTGTTAAAATTAACAGAATGTTTGCTCTGGTGGTTTAGTGTTGATTTAGGTCCGGTCCTTACTCCGTCTCAGTTATCCCCGTCTGCCATATCGCCATTGTTGGGTGTAGTCGTTGAGCTTCAATGTTCGTTCATTCATTCTTCCTTTCCTTGCATTGGGTTGTCGCTAGCTTTCTCCACCTTTCCTTGCATTGGGTTGTCGTAGCTTTCTCCACCTTTCCTTGCATTGGGTTGTCGTAGCTTTCTCCACCTTTCCTTGCATTGGGTTGTCGTAGCTTTCTCCACCTTTCCTTGCATTGGGTTGTCGTAGCTTTCTCCACCTTTCCTTTCATTGGGTTGTCGCTAGCTTTCTCCACCTTTCCTTGCATTGGGTTGTCGCTAGCTTTCTCCATCTTTCCTTGCATTGGGTTGTCGCTAGCTTTCTCCATCTTTCCTTGCATTGGGTTGTCGCTAGCTTTCTCCACCTTTCCTTGCATTGGGTTGTAGCTAGCTTTCTCCATCTTTCCTTGCATTGGGTTGTCGCTAGCTTTCTCCATCTTTCCTTGCATTGGGTTGTCGCTAGCTTTCTCCACCTTTCCTTGCATTGGGTTGTCGCTAGCTTTCTCCACCTTTCCTTGCATTGGGTTGTCGCTAGCTTTCTCCACCTTGCCTTACATTGGGTTGTCGCTAGCTTTCTCCACCTTTCCTTGCATTGGGTTGTAGCTAGCTTTCTCCACCTTTCCTTGCACTGGGTTGTAGCTAGCTTTCTCCACCTTTCCTTGCATTGGGTTGTAGCTAGCTTTCTCCATCTTTCCTTGCATTGGGTTGTCGCTAGCTTTCTCCACGTTTCCTTGCATTGGGTTGTAGCTAGCTTTCTCCACCTTTCCTTGCATTGGGTTGTCGCTAGCTTTCTCCACCTTTCCTTGCATTGGGTTTTTGCTAGCTTTCTCCACCTGTCCTTGCATTGGGTTTTTGCTAGCTTTCTCCATCTGTCCTTGCATTGGGTTGTCGCTAGCTTTCTCCACCTTTCCTTGCATTGGGTTGTTGCTAGCTTTCTCCACCTGTCCTTGCATTGGGTTGTTGCTAGCTTTCTCCACCTTTCCTTGCATTGGGTTGTAGCTAGCTTTCTCCACCTTTCATTGCATTGGGTTGTCGCTAGCTTTCTCCACCTCTTCCGAAGAAGGACAATTTGGCCGTCTAGAGGATAACAAGAAAAGTTGATAGGAAAGATTGATTAAAAGATTAGCCACGACATATGCTTCCCGCTACACATCCTGTCCGTCATCCTTTTATTTATAACGAATCTAACATTTAATACTGCTTTCTAAGATCGCATTGATTCGGGTTGTTTTTTTCCCCCAGTGCACATCAAGATCAAATCATTCGATTATTTCACAAATACCGTGGATGGTTCGCGGATGATTTAAAAGGACAAATAAATCGACACAGTTAGTTAAATCCCTAATTCTACAACTTACAACCCGTGGCAGCAGAGGAGAGAGCGTTAGACTACTTTTTTTTAATCAGTGGATACATGCGCTATACAGGACTACGTCATCATCATCATCATCTTCACCATCATCATCATTATCATTATTATCATCATCATCATCATCATCATCATCATCATCATCATCATCATCATCATCTTCATCATCATCATCATCATCTTCATCATCATCATCACCATCATCATCAACAACACAACAACAACAACTAATGTAGTTAAAATACTTGTCTTAACTCTTGTTCCTTTTCTTCAAGAGAGAGCAATTTATTGTTGTTGTTGTTGCTATTGTTGTTGTTGCAACATTTCTTACAATCTGTTGAGTGCATCTGAAAAGAATTATATTTAAAACATTTTTGTTAACTCCTGTTCCTTTTATTCATGAGAGAGCACTTTGTTGTTGTTGATATTGTTGTTGTTGTTCTTGTTGTTGTTGATGATAATGTTGATGTTGATGATAATGGTGATGCTACTACTGCTGCTGCTGCTGATGATAATGATGATGATGACAAATTCCGAAAACAAATGTTCTTTGCATTCCTATACCAAAGGCTTGCTGGAAAAGCAGAGGCAGTGACAACGAAAGACACGCAATCCCTTGATCAGCTTAATGATTCTAGAGTGATCTTCAATACGTGCCTGAAGGGTTTCCGGGTAGCACAGAGGTGGAATTATCGTCGTCGTTGTTGCTGATCTCTTCGCCGTCATTACGCAAAACCCTACATTCCCCTGACGCCTAAGGCCTGAATCATCGCTTTTCCTTTTCCAAAGAACAAGTCTGTTCCGATGCTTGCTAATAGACGATTGAGGTGGGTGGTGGTGGTGGTGATAATGATGATGATGATGATGATGATGATGATGATGATACTACTACTACTACTACTACTACTACTACTACTACTACTACTACTACTACTACTACTACTACTACTACTACTAAGAAGAAGAAGAAGAAGAAGAAGAAGAAGAAGAAGAAGAAGAAGAAGAAGAAGAAGAAGAAGAAGAAATGATGCTCATCACGCGCTTTTTCTTCAATCAAACTCAAAGTGCAACTATCTGAAGAGATGGCTATCACAGAAGTAATGATGATGATGATGATGATGATGATAATGACGATGACGAAGTCGGCGTGGTTACCTTATGTCTATTATCGACTTGAATTGGAATCGAGCATTTTGAAAGTTCATCTATATATATAAATTGCTTAGCCGGAAGTCCTTCTTCGCCTCTACTATAAAGTTTGTCTCCTATGGACGCTGATCTGGGCAGGTGCTGAGCGCTGCTGATCGGCCTGCTGTGTGCTCAAAACCAGCCAAATCGTTATAGCTGACATTTCCTTACAGAACGTTTAACCGTTTCTGAGATAAATAAATAAACAAAATGTCCACAAACTGCAATAGCCTCATTCGGCGCGCTTCCATTAAAAATCAAATTGAGGTTTCAGCATGTTTTCCCATATGGACCAAAAAATTCATGGTTTTTCTACGAGGCCTTGGTAGATTAGTGGGTTAATCTTTCGCCTACGGTTTCGGGCGACCCAAGAATAATACTCACGCAAACCATATTTTTTTTAAAGTTTTTTTTTTGTTGTTTTTTTTTTTAAACACTACAATATGGATTTTTTTTAAAAATTTAGACTTTTTACCTTTAATTTATTATTATTATTATTATTATTATTATTATTATTATTATTATTATTATTATTATTATTATTATTATTATTGTTATTGTTATTATTATTATTATTATTATTATTATTATTATTATTATTATTATTAATAAACTAATAATAATAATAATAATAATAATAATAATAATAATAATAATAATAATAATAATAATAATAATAATAATAATAAATTATTATTATTATTATTATTATTATTATTATTATTATTATTATTATTATTATTATTATTATTATTATATCAAATTTTCTTTTAAAACCTTGGTGTTTTTTATGATTTCTATTTGTATTATTCTATATTCAATATTATTATTATTATTATTAGTAGTAGTAGTAGTAGTAGTAGTAGTAGTAGTAGTAGTAGTAGTAGTAGTAGTAGTAGGCCTGCTGTGTGCTCAAAACCAGCGAAATCGTTTTAGCTGACATTTCCTTACCGAACGTTTAACCATTTCTGAGATAAATAAATAAACAAAATGTCCACAAACTGTAATAGCCTCATTCCGCTCGCTTCCATTAAAAATCAAATTGAGGTTTCAGCATGTTTTTCCATATAGACCAAAAAATTGATGGTATTTCTAGGAAGCGTTGGTAGCTTAGTTAGTAAAACCATTCGCCTACCGTGCAGTGCGACCGAAGTTCAAATCTCACCCGGCCCCTTATTTTTTTATTTTTTTTAGTACACTAAAATATGGATATTTTTCTTTTTAATTTAGGCTTTTTACCTTTAATTTATTATTATTATTATTATTATTATTATTATTATTATTATTATTATTATTATTATTGTTGTTGTTGTTGTTTATAAACTAATAATAATAAATTATTATTATTATTATTATTATTATTATTATTATTATTATTATTATTATTATTATTATATCTTATATCAAATTTTCTTTTAAAACCTTGGTGTTTTTTCTGATTTCTATTTGTATTATTCTATATTCAATATTGTTATTATTATTATTATTATGCAAAGTAGAATGTTTTGTTTAAGAAAACTGAGATCCTTTAATGTAAAACAGGAAATTTTACAAATGTTTTATACAGCTGTAATAGGAAGCATCATTTCTTTTGGAATCTCATGTTGGGGAGGAAACGTATCACAAACAGAAAAACGAAGATTGAACAAACAGATAAAAAGGGCTAGTGGGGTGATTGGGAGGGAACAGGATGACATGGCGACGATACATAGCAGACAAGTGACAAAAAAGCTGACTGCAATTTTGGCTGACAGTAACCATCCACTTTTCTTGGAATTTGACTCTCGACGGATAGACAGGAGTGGACGTTTTAGGGCACCAGCGGGAACATCAAATAGGTACAGGAACTCATTCATACCACTTGCCATTCAAGCACATAACAAACAAGTCGGTAGGTCTTACTAAACATACTCTACAACTCTCATGCAGCTTAGTTAGTTTATTTTTTTATTTTTTCTTTCTTTATTTATTTATTTTTAAAACTGCTTAATTGAAATATCTGCATTATGAAAATATGTCCAAGTGTTTGAAGATCATTAATAATGTATAAATATTTATGTGTGTGTAAAAGAAGAATGAATGGACATGTTTAATTGACAGACAATGTAATTTCCATGCTTTTGGATTAATAAAGTAATATCTTATCTTATCTTATCTTACCTTATTATTATTATTATTATTATTATTACTTATAAACTAATAATAATAATAATTATTATTCTTATAATAACAATTATACTATCTTATATCAAATTTTATTTTAAAACCTTGGTGTTTTTTCTGATTTCTATTTGTATTATTCTATATTCATTATTATTATTATTATTATTATTATTATTATTATTATTATTTTTATTATTATTATTATTATTACTACTATTACTACTACTACTACCAAGGATCGGGATGGTGTGGTACGTGTAGGTAAAAGGGGGCTACGGGTAGGTTTAAAGGGGCATGGGTAGGCATAACGGGGATACGGGTATATATAAGGGGGTATGGTGATGGTCGATTCCTTTCATCCATACCTGCGAAACGATCAACGGGGAAGTATCAAGGAGGGTACAGTTAGGAACCAAGGGGGTATGGAAGGAATCAAGGGGGTATGGGGAGGTATCAAGTGGGTTCGGGGAGGTATCAAGGGGGTATGATGAGGCATCATGGGGGGGGACGGGGAGATATCAGGGGGGGGGGTATGGTGAGGTATCAAGGGGGATATGGGGAGGTATCATCGTCCAAATGAAACTCGCAGACAACAGTTGTCTCTCTGTCTACATTTTAAACAGCATCATGTGTACCCTGGCTTGCCAGGGTACAAAAACCACTAGTTCATTATAAGAAGCAAACAGGACTCACAGCAAAGCAGAAAATGAGTAAGATTTTACCATGTTAAACGGTCACTCCAGCTAGTCGGATGACAGATTAATTAAATCAGAACGAGGGAATGGGAGAAAGAGAAGGAAAGAGAGAAAGAGAATGAAAGAGACAGAAAGAAGAAACGAGACAAAGAAAGAGATGGAATGAAGTTGAAGAACTGTAATGGGATGAAAGGTTTATGAACTAGCCTAATGTTACAACCTGTCCTGTAACTGTATGAACATTAACAATAACAGTAATATAATGGTAATAATTAAAACATGTTCAAAACATTGATATCCTATCCTATCCCGTAACTCGGAGGTCGTTGGGCAACACAGATTATCGTTTAACCAGCTTACTCCATCTTTCTCTGTTCCCAGCAACCCTCATGGCTTCGCTCAGTGTCAAGCCAGTCCATTCTCGAATGTTGTCCTCCAACCTCTTTTTCGGTCTCCCTCTTTTCTACCTCCTTGCACTGTGCCTTTGCGGGATGGCCTTTGCACGGCCTGATGATCTGGTGACGTTGTCATACCATTGGAGTTTCCGTTTCTTCACCACTGTGAGCATGTCATCGTGCTGTCCAATGGCTTGTGTGATGGTCTGTCGGACCTTCTGTAGCACTTCAACTCCATGCTTTGTATTCTTCGTTGTATATCTGCTGTGAGGGTCCATGTTTCTCAAGCGTTTAGGAGGATGGAGATGACAAGGAAATGCAGAAGCCTTACCTTGGAATGTAAACTGATGGTATTATTTTTCTAAATGGGCTTCAACCTTGCCAGGGCAGCAGTTGTTTGTGCGATCCTGAAGAGGACTTCCTGTCGGGACTCATTGTCTGATACAATGGATCCTAAATATTTGAAGCTATGCACTGTGTTGAGGGATTGGCCTTGGATTTTTTTATGTTCGTGTTGATGCCTTTGATGTTGTTGGTCATCATTTTGGTCTTCTCTGCACTTATTTCCATTCCATAGGCTGGAGGTGGTGTCACGTCTCTGTACCAGCTGTTCAAGTTCTTTTTCCTCTCCAGCCAATCCATCAATGTCATCCGCAAAACGGAGTTTGGAGATTGCTCTACCCCCTATGCTGACTGTGCATTCGTGATCTGCAAAGGCATCTGACATAATACGCTCTGGGAAGATGTTAAAGAGTGTTGGAGAGAGTAGGCATCCTTGACGCACACCGATTGTTGTTCTGAACCAGTTTCCGATGGCGCTGTTATGGAGGACTGCAGTGGTAGCCCTGTCATAGCCATAGTGGTAGCCTTTGATGACTTCAATTATTAAATTTTTAGGGCTGATGTTGGAGAGGATTGGGCCCTGCCAGGTCTTTTTTGCCCAAGACACAACACATGATGAGGCTATCCACTAATTCCATGCCGGATCGGTCGTCGCCCGGCTACACAAGGACCGCGCCTTCCGTTGGCCACCAGGACGGAGGTGAAAAGTATGCTACTGATGGACAAACTAGCAAGATCCGCACGAGAAACAACATCGTCATAGGAACCTGGAATGTCAGGACCCTAACTGCGGAAGGAAAATTAGAAGAACTGGCCCACGAGCTGGACCACTATCGATGGAACGTTCTAGGTATCAGCGAACTGCGCTGGAAAGGCCTAGGTGAAACAACGACTGACAAAGGCCACAAGCTCTATTTCAGCGGTAGAGATGACAGGCACGAACACGGCGTTGGATTCTTGGTCCACAAGAACATTCTAGCCACTGTCATGGGTTGCCGCCCAGTCTCCAGTAGACTCATTACCATCCGTCTGAGAGCAACCCCTTTCAACATTACCATCATCCAGGCCTATGCCCCAACATCAGACTATGAAGACAGCGAAGTGGAGGATTTTTATGAAAATATACAGGCGGTCCTTGACCAAGTGCCGAAGAAGGACATAGTCATAGTGCAAGGCGACTGGAATGCCAAGGTTGGCCAAGATGCGCACCACAACTGGGGAGACACATGCGGACCCCACTGCAACAACGAGACAAATGACAGGGGTCTGAGGCTATTGGAGTTTGCCAGATACAACAATCTGGTACTGGCAAACACGCTTGGTCTCCACAAAAAATCCAGACGATGGACATGGCACAGTCCCGGCGGGGAACATCACAACCAGATCGACTACATCATGGTCAAGAAACGCTTCAGATCAAGCATCAACATTGGCAGGACACGCACTTTTCCAGGAGCAGACATTGGAAGTGACCACGATCTCGTGATGATGTCTTTCCGGCTCCATTTGAAGAGAGTAAATACAGCAAAGTGCACTAGGCTGAAGTTCGACCTGGACAAACTGCAAGACCCGGAGGTGGCAAAAATATTTCAGGCCACAATTGGAGGGAAATTTGCACCACTGCTTATTTTGGGGGCAGGCGAAGTAGATGTCAACACCATGACCAATACCTTCAACTCAGCTGTAACAGATGCCGCCACTGAGATCCTTGGCAAGCACCGACCAAAGAAGAAGCCGTGGATCACACCTGAACTTTTGGATCTGTGTGATAAACGAAGAGAGTTAAAAAAGAAAAAGAACACCTCACAGGGAGCTGATGTCTACCGAAAAATCAACAATGACATCCGAAAAGGCATGCGCACAGCAAAGGAGAACTGGATAGAAGATCAATGCCAGGAAATAGAGAACAATCTGAACAAGAACAACTGCAAGAAGGCCTACCAGACTGTGAAGCGGCTGACAAGTGTTAAACAGCCCAAAGTTTCCACTATCCAAAGCAAGTCTGGCATTTGCCTTACAGAAGAACAAGAAGTCTTGGACAGATGGACAGAGTACTGCTCTGACCTTTACAACCATACACCAAATGGAGACCCATCAGTTCTAGCATGTCCCGAGAGCAGAGAAGAAGAAGAAATCCTCCCAATTCTCCGGGAAGAAGTTGAGGCAGCAGTGCAATCGCTGAAGAAAGGGAAGTCAGCGGGAGTGGACAACATACCAGCGGAACTGCTACAAGCAGGAGGAGAAGCGATGACTGATGCTCTCACCATTATCTGCAACAAGATCTGGCAGAGTGGGGAATGGCCTACACCATGGACCCAGTCGCTTGTCATCACTCTTCCCAAAAAAGGTAACCTTCAGGAGTGTGAAAATTACCGCACCATCAGCCTCATCAGCCATCCCAGCAAGGTCCTCCTGAAAATAATACTCAACAGGTTGAAACCACAAGCTGAACAAATCATAGCTGAAGAACAAGCAGGATTCAGGGCAGGGCGAAGTACCACTGAACAGATTTTCAACCTCAGAATAATCTGTGAGAAATACCTACAGCACCAACAACATCTATATCATGTGTTCATAGACTTCAAGAAGGCATTTGACCGAGTCTGGCATGCAGCTCTATGGGCAACCATGAAAGTGTACAACATCAGCCCTAAAATTATAGAAGTCATCAAAAGCCTGTATGACAAGGCTACCAGTGCAGTCCTCCATAACAGCGTCATCGGGAACTGGTTCAGAACAACAATCGGTGTGCGTCAAGGATGCCTACTCTCTCCAACACTCTTCAACATCTTCCTAGAGCGCATCATGTCAGATGCTCTTGCAGATCACGAAGGCACAGTCAGCATAGGGGGCAGAGCAATCTCCAATCTTCGTTTTGCGGATGATATTGATGGATTGGCTGGAGAGGAACAAGAACTTGAACAGCTTGTACAGAGGCTTGACACCACCTCCAGAGCTTATGGAATGGAAATAAGTGCAGAGAAGACCAAAATGATGACCAACAACACCAATGGCATCAACACGGACATCAAAGTACAAGGCCAATCCCTCAACACAGTGCACAGCTTCAAATATTTAGGAGCCATTGTGTCAGACAATGGGTCTCGACAGAAGTCCTCTCCAGGATCGCACAAACAACTGCTGCCCTGACAAGGTTGAAGCCCATTTGGAAAGACAGAACCATCAGTCTACATTCCAAAGTAAGACTGCTGCGCTCTCTGGTCATCTCCATCTTCCTATATGCTTGCGAAGCATGGACCCTCACAGCAGATCTCCAACGAAGAATACAAAGCATGGAGATGAGGTGCTACAGAAGACTTCTGTGCATTTCCTATACCCAACACATCACCAACGTTGAAGTCCGACAGACCATCACACAAGCCATTGGACAACACGATGACCTGCTCACAGTGGTGAAGAAACGGAAACTCCGATGGTATGGCCACGTCACCAGATCATCAGGCCTTGCAAAGACCATTCTGCAAGGCACAGTGCAAGGAGGTAGAAGAAGGGGGAGACCGAAAAAGAGGTGGGAGGACAACATTCGAGAATGGACTGGTTTGACACTGAGCGAAGCCATGAGGGCTGCTGAGGACAGAGAAAGATGGAGTATGCTGGTTAAGCGATCATCTGTGGTGCCCCTACGACCTTCGGGTTATGGGACAGGATAGGATAGGATAGGATGTTGTACACTCTCATGGTTGCCCACAGAGCTGCATGCCAGACTCGGTCAAACATTAATTTTCTTGAAGTCTACAAACACATGGTATAGATGTTGTTGGTGCTGTCGGTATTTCTCGTAGATTATTCTGAGGTTGAAAATCTGTTCAGTAGTACTTCGCCTTGCTCTGAATCCTGCTTGTTCTTCAGCTATGATTTGTTCTGCTTGGGGTTTCAACCTGTTGAGTATTATTTTCAGGAGAACCTTGCTGGGAAGGCTGATGAGGCTTATGGTGCGGTAATTTTCACACTCCTGAAGGTTACCTTTTTGGGAAAGAGTGATGACAAGCGACGGGGTCCGTGGTGTAGGCCACTCCCCACTCTGCCAGATCTTGTTACAGGTAATGGTGAGGGCGTCGCACATCGCTTCTCCTCCTGCTTCAAGCAAAAAACATTGATACATCAAACTTTTCGCATTCACTCTGCCTTACACTCACATTCATGCTTTCTACAAACCGCCTGATCTTGAACTAGATCAAAGAATTTTAAAAAATGTATTTTTTAACGAAGAAAATGTATCGTCTGTTTTGCACTTCAGAGGAAGTGAGTTCCATCAAAAAAAGAAAATGCTATTTTTTTAATAGGATGGGGGAACGCGACAGAGAAAAATAAGGAAAGAGACAGAAGGAGGAAATGAAAGAGACGAAGGAGTAAAGAGATAGGGAGAGAAAGGGAAAGAGAGAAGCAGACAGATACATACATGTAGGGACGGAGAAAGGGGTGTTAAATGTGGTAACAACAGGCATTTATTCTCTACGTAACATACAGTAACATGTATTACATTTAGCTGAAGGCTAGATAAACTGTACAATTCACTTTATGTTGGAGTGACTGTTAAAACATTGTGCCTATTGATGCGTTAGCAATGGCAGGAGATAGTTCAACACAGGTACACACAGACAGCAAACGCTCCCCATAAAAAGAAAGGTCCATTACCCAGAAGTCTGTACACCAAACATACATTCAGGCTGCCTTCCTGTCTGCATTTTCACTGCCGCCATTTTCTCTTGCCCCGATCAGCTTTCCCGTCTCACCCTGCGGCTTCCGGTTTCGCCGATGGCCTGATGGGATACTTCCTGTCGCGAGATTTTATGGGCAGAGAACTCGCGGCGGGGTGTGGGTGATTGTCTTCTGGGTTGTCTGATCTTGCCATTCTCCACCTTGACTGGCGGCCATTTTTGTAGCTTTGAGAACTAGACAAATTGCTGTGGACAGTTTCAGGTCATGTTATTTCATGTTTGTTGTTGTTGTTGTTGTTGTTGTTGTTGTTATTGGTGGTGGTGGTGGTTATCGTGTGTGCGTGTGTGTTCGTGGGAGAATTACTGTGAGGTATTTGGTAACGATTCCGGTAGATTTTGCCTTTGTTGACTGTATTTCTTAAAGGATAGAAGATGCCTCTCTCTCTCTCTCTCTCTCTCTCTCTCCTCTCTCTCTCTCTCTTCTCTCTCTCTCTCTGCATGTTCCAGCATGGGTGTTGGGTTTCTGTGTGTCAGTCTATGAATGTAATGTGTGGAGGCGGATGCATTTAATGTCAGCACGCGTGTGTAATTCTGTTAAAAACCTGCCATTGCAATCCATAAACAATATATTTAAGATTACAGTTTCATGGAACTCCTTCGGATAAGAGTATAAACCGAGGTCTAGTCTGTGTGTCGCATACATTCCATCATAACGGACTTTAAAGATCCTGACGCTCATGTCCTAGACGGGTGAGTGCCGGTAACAAGAACACACCCAGCATGCACTTGATCCTTATCACCCATCCCTGGCTGCCCAGGATAGTGCTCAGTTGTCCGGGCGTCAGACCATGCGCCCAAAGGCTGCGGGTGGCCGTCTCGGGCGGTTTGAGTTAGATTATGTATCGGCCAGCGCCTAGAGTCTGGTCAAGTACGGCGAGATAAGTGCGCTATAAAAATCCTCAATAATAATAATAATAATAATAATAATAATAATAATAATAATAATAATAATAATAATAATAATAAGAAGAATAATAATAATAACCCCAAGTTTCAAAGATGTAGTTTGTGCCTGTGTTTGCGTCCAATATCTGTTTCGACATCGTTTACATCAATGTCCTATATTTGATATAATTCTACTATTTAAATAAAATAACTTCAATATTGACGACTCCATTGAAATTGTATTGCATAATACTGCAATAATAGATATTGCCAGTATAATGTACGTGTCCGCAGTTGGTTACGTTTGTGTAGTATTATTTGTTTTCCTGGTTATGGTTCAACTTTAAATTGTTAGATCTGCTTTTACGTTTGTATAGGAGTGAGAAAAAGTGTATGGTCTAACATCATACGTACGTTAAGAGAGATTAAAATAAACGATTGAATTAAACTGAGTTACAGTCTCTAGGTGTGAGTGTTCATATTGAAAAAAACAAATTTCATTTCAACCCTATAATGTCCTGTTGTTTTTATGGTTGGTTGTTTGTGTGGTTGGCACTGTTGTTTCAACCAGTGCACAGTTTTGATGGTACTGCATGGAATGCGACAAGCACGCACTGGGCTGATTATGGAGAGAAATTAATTTTGGTGACAAAATCAGCTAATTGAGAAAATAGCATACTTTGAAATAGTCCAGGAGAATCACAACGAGCCAAATTATCGGGTCTGTCCGTCTGTGGGTCGGCCCAATGTAGGCTATATCTCAGGGACCACTGAACGGGTTTTGATCAAAGGAAACGTCATAGGAACATTACCTATGTTAGTTACCTGCCTCCTTTTCATCATATTGGATCTACGGCCAAGGTTAAGGTCACTGAAGTCATTTTGTTGTTAACAACTTTATGATCTGAAGCGATCTTGTTGAATTTTAGTATACAGGCACTTCAAATCATGGGATAGCAGTTAGGTTGTAATTGTCAGCCAGTCGCACAGTTGGTCGGCCAGTCGCTGAGTTGGTCGGCCAGTCGCTCATTTGGTCGGCCAGTCGCTGCCAGTCGCTCAGTTGGTCGGCCAGTCGCGGCCAGTCACTGAGTTGGTCGGCCAGTCGTTCCTAATTTAGCTTTTTGGTTAAGAAAACACTGTTGACCTTATCTCATAAACAACCAAATCGAAGTTTATTATTTTTACTTTGCGGATACTTGTACTACTGCTAACCTTGTTTGATCATTTGCATTTGTACTTTGTGATCATTGTTGGCTTGAAGGTGGTTCAGAGAGTGACCTGTCATTCAATGTTTCTTTGTTGCTTCTTTGGGATAAAGCCGAGTCGCACATCTCATATTAACATGTTTTGAGAATGCTCATTTTTCGGCTAGGTGTTTGAGTGTATATACATTCGAAAGGCTTGCCATCTCGTTTTAGTTGTAATCTGCCATGCATGGTTATTGGCTTATTATATAGCTAGCACTGAGATTATTCAAGTAACACAGTTCAAAGCAATTGTATCACCAGTTTTTATGAAAATGCTCTAGTCACCAAACGTTTCCAAAAATACTATTATTGTATCTATAATAATTTAAGCGTACCGAAAATCATTTCGCACTGCGAAAAAGAATAAATAGAAGCAGTTCAACATTCCGTTCATTAATTTTTTTTAGTATTTTATTCATGTCTGAGTTAGGTGTTTGTTTATTTATTTATGTTAATATATTCAGGGTTTGATTATTGCATTTCAATCAAAATTAACCCATCTAACATTTTTATTTGGATCAGCTATGAAAGATCAAATTGTATCAATAATCGTTCCATTTTAGGGTCAAAAGGATTTAAATTGAATTGCCCTAAGAGCCCATAAGCGCACCGAGCATGTTCACTTGGCCTGGATGGAATCGCGCTATACAAGTGTTCATCATCATCATCATCATCATCATCATCATCATCATCATCATTATCATCCCAGATCGGATAATGATCAACCTGCTGCTGCTAATGATGATAATTATGATGATGATGATGATGACGATGATGATGATGATGACGATGATGATAATGATAACGATGATGACGACGATTATTATTATTACGACAATGATGATGATGGTGATGATTATGATTATGGTAATGATGATGATGACGACGATAATGATGATGATGATCATGATCATGATGATGATGATCACGATGATGAAATGGAATTACGGATTGTTGCTATTTAAACAATAACTGTACTTTAGAAAGAGTTATATTTTAATGTAAGCTTTATTTTTCAGTGGCGCAAAACTCACTTTGAATATTAAAGAACCCGTTCAGAACCCGTTGTCA
>CM072523.1:52856062-52968562 GCA_036898135.1 Oncomelania hupensis
CCCCTCTTTACCCTCACTTCTTTCCCCACCCTCCTTTCCTCAACTCCTTTTCCCAGATTCTATTCATCTTCTGCGGTGGTTTTTCTCCTGTGGCCAAATTGCACTTGTAACGGCTGCATAACATCCTTGAATTGTAACTTATTAAGAAAAAAATATCACATCAGAATTCTGTTCTTCTCCCCCCCCCCTTTTGTTAAATGCCTGTCGCCGCACACCACAAACTCCCCCTCCCCCTTCCCGTTTATCTTTCTCTCCCTCCATCTCTCTCTCTTTTTCTCCTTATCTTTCACTCTCTCTCTGTCTCTTTCATGTTGTCTTTATCTTTTCCGTTTCCCCCGTTGGGGTGCCGGGGGTTTCAGCATAAATAGTATCCCCACTTTATGGAAATTTAGTGCTTTAAATTCCCACTGTCGCTGTCTTTCTCATTTGCTCTTTCTCATTCCTGCTCTGTTCTATCAATCTGCTATACTATCTTCTTCTTCGCTAGACCAGTCACTTACCTTTTTTCTTGAAAACTCTTCTGGGACAAGACTCCTTATTTGTGTGTGAGGTCTGTTGGATCAGCTTGGGAATATTGGACGCTTTCTGCCAGGTGGTCACTAGGGCTTCCTATGATGTTATTATTTAGCAATGTACGGATTGGGGGTTGTCCGGTCCTGATTTGGCTCGGAAGAGTCCGCTGGACCTAAAGCAATAATCATGTAATGTAATGTAATCTTTTCCGTTCTCTCTCTCTCCCTCTCCCCGTCTCTCATTTTTTCTTTCAATGTATACTTTCTTGTTTTTTCTTCTATCTCTTGTTGTCGTGTGCGTGTTCCTGTACATGTGTTTGTGTGTGTGTGTGTGTGTGTGTTCTTGTATGTGTGTTTGTGCGTGCAGTGGTTCTTCTCTCGTCTTTCAAAATGTCTAACATGTTAATGCACCATCATCACGGTAATTCTTTGCACAATTCAAAGGAGATTACAAGTATTAAATCTAACACACGTTGATGTGGCCACTGCCACAAAATGTATTGAAGATCCACCAACACGCGACACAGGCACAAGGCACGCACATGTACTCCCAGACCTTGTAATAAGGCTTTGGCCCTAAGTTTCTTGTCGCCCAAACTAGGCGGAACGGGTCCCATAACACACCGCTCCAACCGTTTCACTCACTTCAATAACAATCTTTCAACCTGTAGGGCGCCCAGTAATTCCAAAGATTGGTGCGACCAATAAAAAATAAAAAAAAGAACTAAAACATGAGATTTGTTTTTTTGATTTAATATCAAGACATATACATGATATACTTGCTCAGTTTTAAATTAATTATTTCAAAGAAGATTAATAATTATTTACCTCCATCTTTATGTTTTCCTTTTTTGAAATCGAGGCTTGTCAATTTACGAATTTGTTATATGCGGATATAACGTAAAAATTGTTTCATTTTATTGTTGTCTATTTAGTGTAATAACTCGAAAAAAAGTTCTGTAAAAACATAACGTAAACATAAAACCAAACCTGCCAACAATGACGTCTCTCTGTCTGTTTCTCTCTATCTCTCTCTGTCACTTCTTTTTTGGGGGCCAGAATTATTGGTGCGACCAAGATGGGCGCCCACACAAAAAAAAACACACACATGCAAATGCCGTGAGAGAGAAAGGGATGAGGGGAAAGAGAAAGAGAGAGAGAGTGGGTGATAGAGAGAAAAAAAAATAAGCCTGATAATAAAAAGCCCAACAGTAATAATAATAATAATAATAATAATAATAATAATAATAATAATAATAATAATAATAATAATAATAATAATGGACGCTATGCGCGCCTTATTCAAAAATCAGACTCAAAGCGCGGCGATCTGTACCTCACATGTTACAGACACTGATACATAAACAAAATAAACACACGTCAATCAATCAAACATGTGGTGTACAGACAAGTCGCTGTTAGAAGACGGAAATCAAAATCGAATTTTATTTTTCAAATGTTAGATGGACTGCCCCCAATACCATTATTGAATGGAGCAAGGAAACCGGAGTACCAGGAGAAAACCCTCGGTGTCCAGGAAAGTCTCGTCCCTAAGTCACTTAAGTTGGTCCCACGCGGGAATCGAACCCGCGACCTTCGGCATAGGAAATCAGCTCTCTAGCCACTCCTCTATCAGGCCACCACAAAGAAATAGAAGGAGAGAAGGAGGGAGGGGCAAAAAAGCAAACAGACAAAGAGAGACAGACAGACAAAGAGAGACAAAGTAGGAAGACGGAACAAAATTCCAAGACACATTGTGCAAATCTATTTATATCCATCTGAATTTAATTAGGCATTGTTCTCTCCCTTTGTAACCCTGAAATAAGTGCGAGCTTAGAAGAAGACGAAGACGAAGAAGAAGAAGAAGAAGAAGAAGAAGAAGAAGAAGAAGAAGAAGAAGAAGAAGAAGAAGAAGAAGAAGAAGAAGAAGAAGAAGAAGAAGAACAACAACAACAACAACAACAACAACAACAACAACAATAACTACTACTACTCCTGCTGCTGCTGTTGCTACTGCTGCTGCAGCTGCTACTGCTACTACGACTATCACTACAACAACAAAAATAACAAGAAGAATAAGAAGAACAAGAAGAACAAGAACAATAAAACAGAGTACATTCTAAGGAAAAAACAACTCTATACGCACATTACCGCCATTCGATGTAAGCGGCAAATCAGCGGGAGTTGTCCGTCTTAGACACGTGATGGGAATGTCTTTTTATCCCAAACTTGGGTCAAGAAAACGAAAAGAAGAAGAAGAAGAAGAAGAAGAAGAAGAAGAAGAAGAAGAAGAAGAAGAAGAAGAAGAAGAAGAAGAAGAAAACAACAACAAGCAAAACGATTAAGAGTTTGGAATAACAACAAGCAAAACGATTAAGAGTTTGGAATAAAAGTAATCCTTTTTTGTGTCGTTCGTTTCCTTTCCTTCCGTATTTTACACCCCTTTGCTTGCTAAATGTCTCGCTTTTACTCAATGTATTAGGTACGAAGAACAAGAACAAGAAGAAAGAATAGGGAATGAGGTTAGAAGGAATAAGGGGGAAGCAATTCTGATTTCTTCCCATTTGTGTCTTTCTTTATTTCAGGTTGGTTTGCATCTTTTTCTGGCTAAATGGCTGTTTGTAAACGATGAGTTTTAGAGTTCAGGACTGCGTAGAAGAAAAAGAAGAAGAAGGAGAAGAAGGAAGCGAATGAGAAGAAGAAGACGACGGAGGGTGAAGAGAAGGAGGAGGAAGGCAAGCGGGAGAAAGAGAAGTCCAAAAGAAGAAGGAGAAGAAAAAGGAGGTCAAGAAGGGGAGGGGGGTAAGAAGGAGAAGAAGACGTGCAGGGAAGGAGTGATGGGAATAAGGTTTCCTTTTTTTCGGTTTATTCTTCTTTTAAGGATCGTTTGCACTTTTAACTGGCTAACTGGTTGGTTTTGTCACGACGTTCAGTGCACACCGGGATTCAGAATTCTGGGCTACCTGAATAATAACAGATTGTGGTGGACGATAGCAGACGCAAACAAACAGGCTGTCATCCATACACACCCACACTGACACACAAACTCCTCCCCCTCCCCCCCTGTCTCTCTCTCTGTCCGGGGGAGGAGAGCATTGGGGTAGATATAACCTACCCCATGGCACTACGAGCCCCGACCTACCCTCTATATCTCCCTGTTTCGTCAACAAGTAGCGAATACTTGTAAATAAGCTGTTATTACAATTTGGAGTTTTATTATGAAAAAATATACAAATAATTTTTTTTAAATGTTGAGCGTGTGTCCTAGCAAAAAAAAGAGAGCCATGTGCTAGGTAAGAAATATATTTGGAGCAGACTACATAACTGTCTCTGTGTCGTCTGGGGTCGTGTGGTTGGCCAAGAAAAATGGCCGAAGTTTTCGTTCTGTGCATGGCGATTGTAATTTTCTCTTGGATTACAGCATCAAAATAATTTACCAAAAGAAATGGAGGGAACTTTCCCTGGAAATTACTGTTATAATTATGTGGCATGGATTACGTAAACTAAGGAAACTTCGGACAAGCGACTAATCAGAAGGTAAAGCGTGTACAGTGTTAGTGTGTACTTCTCGTGTCGTCTGCTGTTGCATTGAGCGTGATTGTGCTGTCTTTTGTTCTGACCCGTTTGGACATTTGAGAGTAAAATCAGTATAATTAATATGTGTGATGAATTATATAAACGAAAGAAACTTCGGACAAGCGGCGTCAGAAGGAAACGGCGTGCAGTGTGTTTGTGTGTTGTCTGCTGTAGCGTGAGCGTGACTGTGTCATTTGTTCTGAAACTTTGGAGTAAAATGACGATACGTTACGTTAGTAGTTTGCTGTTTAATCCGTAGGTTTAATCCACCTTCCTACGTTGTAACCGTTTATGATAGTTCTGTATTTTGTACGGATATGCTGGGAATTTTTGTTCTGCGGTATTTTGTCGTCTGCAGCTGTCACATGTGCACGATTGTTCTTGTCTTTTGTACTGAAACTTTAGGGGATTTTGGGAAGTACTTTGTATGTGTGTCTGCTATAGTAATAATAATAATAATAATAATAAGAAGAAGAAGAAGAAGAAGAAGAAGAAGAAGAAGAAGAATGACATTTACGTAGCGCTTTTTTTTTCTTAATGACAGCTCAGTTCATAGCACGTCTATGGTTGTAGGCCTACGGAAATATTTCATGAGTAAACTTAGCATGCGATACGAACACATACTTTCTGAAGACTTCCACCACACAGTAGCTGTCATTCACATTAGCAGCTCCCCCACCCCTACCCCGCAACCCCTACAATGTGTTGTTGTTGTTGTTCTTCTTCTTCTAGATATTATCCTTGTATTCTTCTTCTTCTTCTAGATATTATCCTTGTATTCTTCTTCTTCTAGATATTATCCTTGTATTCTTCTTATTCTTCTATATATTATCCTTCTTCTTCTTCTAGATATTATCCTTGTATTCTTCTTCTTCTATATATTATCCTTCTTCTTCTACTAGATATTATCCTTGTATTCTTCTTCTTCTTCTTCTAGATATTCTCCTTGTATTCTTCTTCTTCTTCTTCTAGATATTATCCTTGTATTTTTCTTCTTCTAGATATTATCCTTGTATTCTTCTTCTAGATATTATCCTTGTATTCTTCTTCTTCTTCTTCTAGATATTATCCTTGTATTCTTCTTCTTCTAGATATTATCCTTGTATTCTTCTTCTTCTAGATATGATCCTTGTATTCTTCTTCTTCTTCTAGAATCCTTGTATTCTTCTTCTTCTAGATATGATCCTTGTATTCTTCTTCTTCTTCTAGATATTATCCTTGTATTCTTCTTCTTCTAGATATTATCCTTGTATTCTTCTTCTTCTTCTTTTAAATATTATCCGTTTATTTATTATATTAATCTTGGTTATATTGATAGAGAAGTGGAACACTGGATGGGAAAGCAATACACACAATGAGGAGGAAAAGTGAAGGTGCAACGGGTTTCTTTATTCCTAGGTACTATTTCCTCTCTCTCTCTCTCTCTCTCTCTCTCTCTCTCTCTCTCTCTCTCTCTCTCTCTCTCTCTCTCTCTCTTTCTCTTTCTCTCTCCCTCCCTCCCTCTCTCTCTCTCCCTCCCTCTCTATCTCTTCCTCTTTCCCTCCCTCCCTCCCTTTCCCTCCCCCCTCTCTCTCTCCATCTCGCTCTTCTTCTCTCTGTCTCTCCCACCCTTCTTTCTATCTATACCTCCCTCTCTTTCTCTCTTTTCCTAACCCTCCCTCTTCTTATCCCTCCCTTCCTCGTTCTATCTTTCTCTCCCTGAATGAGACCGCGCATGTGTTTGAGTGTGTGAATACAACAGTGCAAGCGCGCTTCCGTCACGCACGTGCGTGTGTGTGACACAACCTCAGTATCCTATCTTGACTGCTTGTAGAGAGAGTTGACGGAGCATGAAGACTTGGGCCTTTGATGTTTTCCATTCCCCTCTCCGCGCACAGGTGAAGCAGAGTCGTCCGTAACTGCTTCCATGTGTCAAACTTTGTCACGTGCCTCCCTTTTGATGACAAGAGTGACGTCCTAATATGTATCTGCTTCAAAGCGTCACGAACACGTCTCTCATCACCAAATGTGATAGAAATATGATATCAATAAAATTGAATGAGTTAGAAGAAAGAGTAATGTCTGTGTGTTAGGCTGCTCTCGTGTGATGACCCCCTCTCCCTACACACAATTCATCATCCCTATGAGATTTTGCCTATATGTCCATACATGTTGTCACTTTATAATACTGCTTGATGCCCATCTTGTACTGACTTTAATATTTCTGTCTTTTGTGTTTTTGAAAAGAGGAAAAACGTGTTAACAATTTAAGCTATGTGTTCCCACAGCTCTACGTTCCCATAACTCTTTAAGTAGCTAAAGTTGTGGGAACACAAAGCAGTGGGAACATGGAGCTGAAGGAACATGTAGCTGAGGGAACCCACAGCATGGGGATTATTGAGCTGTAGGAACATGAACCTGCATGCTCAGGATGCAGCAGATATATTTATTGAGAATGACGTTATGTCAGCCTAATGGTGTTAAACACCGTGTATGACATCAATGAAGTCAGCTGTGCCTTTCTTTCATCTTGTTTTTCCTGTATTTTTTCTTTCCCTCTTTTTTTTTGTCCTTCTCCCTCTGCCTAATAAGTCTAGATGCTACCTCTTCCATTGAAAGGCACACGTACACAAACTTACGCCAGCACATGCACACATACAAACATACACCAACACATGCACACACACAAACATACACCAACACATGCACACATACAAACATATACCAACACATGCACACATACAAACATACACCAACACATGCACACACACAAACATACACCAACACATGCACACACACAAACATACACCAACACATGCACACATACAAACATACACCAACACATGCACACATACAAACATACACCAACACATGCACACATACAAACATACACCAACACATGCACACATACAAACATACACCAACACATACACACAAACAAACATACACCAACACATGCAGACATACAAACATACACCAACACATGCACACATACAAACATACACCAACACATGCACACACACAAACATACACCAACACATGCACACATACAAACATACACCAACACATGCACGCATACAAACATACACCAACACATGCACACACACAAACATACACCAACACATGCACACACACAAACATACACCAACACATGCACACACACAAACTTACGCCAGCACATGCACACACACAAACATACACCAACACATGCACACACACAAACATACACCAACACATGCACACACACAAACATACACCAACACATGCACACATACAAACATAAGCGCACACATGCAGACATACAAACATACACCAACACATGCACACACACAAACATACACCAACACATGCACACACACAAACATACACCAACACATGCACACACACAAACATACACCAACACATGCACACACACAAACATACACCAACACATGCACACACACAAACATACACCAACACATGCACACACACAAACATACACCAACACATGCACACACACAAACATACACCAACACATGCACACACACAAACATACACCAACACATGCACACATACAAACATAAGCGCACACATGCAGACATACAAACATACACCAACACATGCACACACACAAACATACACCAACACATGCACACATACAAACATAAGCGCACACATGCACACATACAAACATACACCAACACATGCACACACACAAACATACACCAACACATGCACACACACAAACTTACGCCAGCACATGCACACACACAAACATACACCAACACATGCACACACACAAACATACACCAACACATGCACACACACAAACATACACCAACACATGCACACATACAAACATAAGCGCACACATGCAGACATACAAACATACACCAACACATGCACACACACAAACATACACCAACACATGCACACACACAAACATACACCAACACATGCACACACACAAACATACACCAACACATGCACACACACAAACATAAGCGCACACTTGCTCAGTCATCTCTCTGCCTGTCTGTCTCTCTGTCTGCTCCATCTGTTCTATGTCTTCTCTCTGTCTTGTTCTCTTTCCCTCTCTGACTGTCTGTTTGTCTCTGTCTCTTTCTCTTTATCTCCCTCTCTCTCTTCTCTGTCCCTCACTTTCTGATCTCTGGCTGGCTGTCTGCTCCATCTGTTGTTTTCTCTGTCCTTTCTCTCTCTCTTCTCTCTGTCTTTCTGTCTCTCTCTCTCTCTCTCTCTCTCTCTCTCTCTCTCTCTCTCTCTCTCTCTCTCTCTCTCTCTCTCTCTCTCTGTTTGACTGTGTCTGCCTGTCTGTCTCTCCCTTTCTCTCCCTTTGTCTTCTCTGTCTCTCCCTGTCTGCTCTCTCTCTCTCTCTCTCTCTCTCTCTCTCTCTCTCTCTCTCTCTCTCTCTCTCTCTCTCTCTCTCTCTGCTCTCGTCTTTTTTTTCACTAATCTTTGTTCAACTATTTTATATTCATTTATACACAATATCTAGTGACATTGTTTCCATTTTGCAGAATTAAATGTGTAATATCTCTCTGTCTCTGTCTCTCTGTATCTTTCCCTTTCTTTCTCTCTCTCTCTCTCTCTTTGTCTCCATCTCTCTCTAGTGTTTTGACCCAAATGTTACTGACAATTGACGTTTAACGTGTATTTCTAATCTTTGACATTCTTAAGGCGTTCCTGGCACTTCCATTGTGATTTATAAGGCAGGCATAATTATACCCATTTCAACAATCGTGTTTTGAAGGATTTTTGAAGTACGACGAATAGAGAACCACGACGCTCAGCATCTTCGACTCTGTCGCCTCTATCGCTGCCAGCCCAACGATCGTTTTATGTCTACTATACAAGTTTTAACACCGTAGAAGTCTATGATCGAGGCACGTTGCTTTCAACACTCGATCGCTGAATCCTGTGGTGATGACTTTATCTGATGAGAACAGAAAATTAGTGTTTACCTAGATATCGAAAATGAAATTAGTTTTGATTGCTTCCATAGCCTTAAGGTAGGGAGTTTTAAATCTAGTTTTAGCCTTTTGAACGTTTTGAATGTGACGACATACAAGTGACGATTTTCTTTGAAAGGTCAGCGTTAGCTATGAGAGAGAGAGAGAGAGAGAGAGAGAGAGAGAGAGAGAGAGAGAGAGAGAGAGAGAGAGAGAGAGAGAGAGAGAGAGAGAGAGAGAGAGAGAGAGAGAGAGAGAGAGAGAGAGAGAGACTTCAAGAATTTATTCAAATATAAGGCCTATGCCCCTGATTGAAGGGGAGTGTACAAAAGTACATATCATGCAAATGTACAACGTAATGCCAGAGAACAAAACATAAACAAAACAAAGACAAAATTTTCATTCCATTGCAGTTTCTCGCGCCTTGAATGCTTTATACAGAAATATACATACTTTTCTAACGCACTCTTCATTACCCGACGCCATCAACACAGAAAAACGAGACATGTTGGGTGTTCTACAATATTTCTGCGGAATAAATTGGTTTCGTAGATCTTCAAAGAAAGGACAACACAGCAAAAAATGAATTTCGTTTTCTACAGAATCTTTACACAATGTACATAACAAATTGCAAGGTGCAAGAGAGAGAGAGAGAGAGAGAGAGAGAGAGAGAGAGAGAGAGAGAGAGAGAGAGAGAGAGAGAGAACAAATATGTGAAGCACAATGACCTTGACATTTGAGAAGGTACAAGGTACAAATGCCAATAATCTAACATGCTTAGCAATAGTAAAGGTATCCGCAAAGTACATTATGAATTTCTCTTCAGTTATTGGAATAAGAAGTAAAAGTGTATTTGGAACACACCCAAAAGTCAAATTTGGAGCATAATGACTGGCCAAAAATTAGACTGTTACGGAAGGATAGCCCATGTTTTGTGGTAGAGAAAGTATGACGGCCCTGAAAGGCAAAAAAGATTGGACACTAATCCGTTCAGAGGTTCTTGAGGTATGTCTCCCAACGGACCGACAGAATGACAGAAGGACGGACTGACCGACATTTCGCTTGTTCTGATTCTCCGACTATTTGAAAGTAGTTCCAGGAAATACAAAAAGAAAGAAAGAAAGAAAGAAAGAAAGAAAGAAAGAAAGAAAGAAAGAAAGAAAGAAAGGACAAAAATATAAAACCCATATAATCAGGCCTCACAAAAATCCCTCTCCTTCTTGGCACGCATTATCGCATCTTCGGATTTCCAGCTTTGCAGATTTTCTATGCCAGTGATTCCATTTTTAAAGCCTTCAGAAAAGACCGGCGCGTGATTTCAGCCACAAATTTTAGTTGTTGTTTTTTTTAAGCTTTGTGTGTGTGTGTCGACTGTTGCTGTTGTGTTGTTTGCTGGCGGCTCAATGTTTGAGCAGTTCCTGCCAACAGTTTCGCTTGCCTTGTTGTTGTTGATGTTGTTGCCTTTTTGATAACGCCGTGGGCGCTGAGCGCAGGCGAATTGGTGAGTTGGCGGATCGGCGAGGGAGAGACGAGAATGGGAAGAAAGAAAATTGTGTGAGGGAGAAAGAAAGGAGTGATGAAAGAGAGAAAGGGAGAGAGAGAGAGAGGGAGAGAGAGAGAGAGAGGGAGAGAGAGAGTAATTAATATTCGTTAAACCACGCTGTAGTAACTTGAATATCACCGGTTCGTTAGAGTTAAACCCAATTGTCATTGTCATAATATAAAACTGATTTTTGCAGACACGCGTTCCTATTCACGCATCGTGTCTTCGACTTCTTCTTCAGACAGCAATGCGTTTTAATAAATAACCAAAAATTACAGTTTTAAGCTGTTACCGCTGGAGTGCCTCAAGGATCAATACTAGGGCCTTTATTATTTTCTGTCTTTATAAATGATCTTCCACTTTATATTTCTACTTTTTGCTAACTCTTTCTGGATGACTCAACATTTACATTCCAAGAATACAGAACTGTGTGACTTATCCTCAATGCAAGAAAGGGCATACAGGAACGGACTGAATTTAATCACATGACACTTAATCCTGACAAAAAAAAAATCCGTGCTAATTACAACAAGACAAAAAAGGCCAAGTTCCTCTATGAAACTCTCACTCTTAAAACTTGGCAAAAATATTATAGAGTACAATTTCATAAACTTCTTGGTGTGACATTAGGCAATAATTTGTCTGGGTTGAAACATATTTTAAATGTTAGCAATACTATTTATATAAGAACTTATCAGTCATCAAGGATTAAACATTTTGAAATTTGCATTCTTGTGACCAGTTCTATTCGGTACATATTCAGTCATTTATTGCTTATTGTTCAACTATTTGGTATACTGCTAGTGACAATAGTTAGGATTCATAGACATGCAGTTAAAAAGGTTATTCTAAACAAATAAAATCTCCGAATGATTACGAACAGATCAACATATTACCTATTGCCAAAAGTTAAAACATTTAATAAAGGAATGTTCATGCACAAGATCCGTTCTAGTAATGCACTCCCTATCTTTCTTCTCCTGTTTATCTAGGAAGACTTACAGATTTTCTACCATACTAAATGTCCCATTTCCAAGAATTGATCTGTTTAAAACCAGCTTGTCATATTCAGGCTCCACTTTATGGAATAACCTTCTAGAAGTTCTTTGCAGATCAGTCACTAAAAACACATCCTTTAGAACAAAACTGTTACAACATATTAACTTTAGCTACTTAAGGCAGCAGTCTTACCTTGGAATGTAGACTGATGGTCCTGTCTGTCCAAATGGGATTCAACCTTGTCAGGGCAGCAGTTGCTTGTGCGATCCTAGAGAGGACTTCCTGTCCGGACCCATTGTTTGATACAATGGCTCCTCAATATTTGAAGCTATTCGCTGAGTTGAGGGACTGGCCTTTGACTTTGATGTCCGTGTTGATTCCATTGGTGCTGTTGGTCATCATTTTGGTCTTCTCTGAACTTGTTTCCACTCCAAAGACTCTGGAGGTAGTGTCGAGCCTCTGTACCAGCTGTTCAAGTTATTGTTCCTCTCCAGCCAATCCATCAATGTCATCCGCAAAACGAAGGTTGGAGATTGCTCTACCCACTATTCTGACGGTGCCTTCGTGATCAGCAAGGGCATCTGATATGATGCGCTCTAGGAAGATGTTGAAGAGTGTTGGAGAGAGTAGACATCCTTAAGGCACGCCGATGGTTGTCCTAAACCAGTTTCCCACTGCGCTATTGTGGAGGACTGCACGGGTAGCCTTGTCATTCCGGTTTTTGATGACTTTAATAATGTTAGAGCTGATGTTTTACACTCTCATGCTTGCCCACAGATCTGCATGCCAGACTCGGTCAGACGCTTTCTTGAAGTCTAAAAACACATGATATAGATGGTGGTGATGTAGGTATTTCTCGCAGATTATTATGAGGTTGAAAATCTGTTCAGTAGTACTTTGCCCTGCCCTGAATCCTGCTTGTTTTTCAGCTATGATTTGTTCAGCTTGGGGTTGAGTATTATTTTCAGGAGGACTTTTCTGGGATGGCTGATGAGGCTGATGGTACGGTAATTTTCACACCTCTGAAGGTCACCCTTTTTGGAAAAAGTGATGACAAGCGACTGGATCCATGGTGTAGGCCACTCCCCACTCTGCCAGATCTTATTACAGATAATGGTGAGGGTCAGGGAAGCCATCAGGGCTGCTGAGGACAGAGAAAGATGGAGTATGCTGGTTAAACGATCATCTGTGGTGCCCCTACGACCTTCGGGTTACGGGACAGGATAGGATAGGATAGGTGAGGGCGTCAATCATCGCTTCTCCTCCTGCTTGAAGCAATTCTGCGGGTACGTTGTCCACTCTAGTTGACTTCCCCTTCTTCAGCGATTGCACTGCTGCCTGAACTACTTCTCGGAGAATTGGTAGGATTTCTTCTTCTTCTCTGTTCTAGAACTGTTCTAGAAATGATGGGTCTCCGTTTGGTGTGTGTTTATAAAGGTCAGAGCAGTACCCTGCCCATCTATCCAAGACTTCTTGCTCTTCTGTAAGGCGCATGAGAGAGACAACTTGTTAAATAAAATTGTTATCTAATCTTATCTTCTTCTTTCTGTCTGTGTTCTTTTCTTCTTTTTCATCTTGTTGTTGTTGTTGTTGTTGTTGTTGTTGTTGTTGTTGTTGTTGTTGTTGTTCTTCTTCTTCTTCTTCTTCTTCTTCTTCTTCTTCTTCTTCTAAGCTTGTAATAATTTCAGGGCTACAAAGGGAGAGAAAAATGTCTAATTGAGGAAGGTAATTATCTTCCCTTCACTCGCTCTTGACCACACCCTGTTCCTGTTTTGTCTTTTTTTTTGTAGCATGACCTTGACCTTGTTTTATGACCGTCACTGTCAGGTAATTATACCTCTCTCTCTCTCTCTCTCTCTCTCTCTCTCTCTCTCTCTCCCTCCCTCCCTCCCTCCCTCTTCCCCTTTGCATTCATTTTTTTATTAACATTATGATCAGCACACGATTTGGGTACGCTAAACTTCAGAAAACCCAACATAAGCATTTTCTACTTCGGTTGATCGTCTTCGTTCTCATCTTTTCCCTCTGTCTTTTTTTTTTCTTTCTCTCCTCCTTCCTCCTCGCTTCCTTGCTTTGGCGATGTGGAATCGTTATATAGCGCGGTTTATCCGTGCTGTGATGGAATGACTAGGGCGCACATGGAAATAATGACGTCAAAAGAGACGTAAAGAAAAAAATTAGAAAAATTAAAAATAAAAAATCTTCACCCTTTTCTTTTTTCCTCAAAAGAGGTGAGTGGCGTGGGGGGTGGGGGGGGGGGGCGGTAAAAGTACACTTTAAAATTCTTCTCTTTCATCCTTTCCGCTTTATCTTTTCGCCTCCTTCTCTTCTTCTTCTTCCTCTTTCTTCTTCATCATCTCACTACGGACAACCAAGCCGTCATGAAAGGGCAATTCGTTGTTTTGTTGCCTTTATGACAACAACGCATCAGCACCAATACCAGCGGCACGACGCTAACCTAAACGCTATCGTTGTTAACTCAGACTATTGAAAGTGATCCACCACCAAAGAAGCTCAGTTGTGGAGCGTTCGCCTGGGACATTGATGACGCATATTCGACTCCCGTCGTGGGCAAGATAGAAGTTTTGTTGTTGTTTGGAACTTTGTCCTTTTATTAAACAAACAATAAAACAACAAATATCAAATTAGGGTCCTAGCCCAGTGGGGTCGTATAACCAGACAAATGGGTTAGGTGCGGGGGGATAAAGATGACAGCAAGAACGGCGCTATATTGCTGTAAAATAAGCATTAACAAAGGCACGATGGCATCTAGCTACAAACAATAATACATAGGCTAATGAATAAAAAGACAGCAAAGAAATTGGATTCATATGAAAGTAAACAAGATTCAGCTGCAAGCTGCTTCGCAAGCATATAGGAAGATGGAGATGACAAGGGAGCGCAGCAATCTTACTCTGGAATGTATCAACAAAAGTATTACACAATCATTTCTTATGCAAGTCAATGTTTAACTTATGTAATTTTTTTCGGGAATAAAACTAGGTGTAAATGTATAAAATTAAACAATCGTTTCTTATGCTAGTGTTTTTATCCATATATCATATATTCAGTGTATCATGAAAATAATATTAAAAATATATCTATACTGAATTCTTCAAGACCACTTTCTAAATTATATAAATTAAGAATGAATGCAGGGAGCACTAAATACTCAGTAGATGTTAAATGTATATGTAATACAAGTCTATCAGTACATCACCTTCTCTTTGAGTGCTCAGTTTTAAGAGATATATTTAAAGTAAATGGACATAGCATAACTGAATATGGACATTCTGTAGACATGGTTCTATATCATCCAAATGTTACAGACATTGTGAAAGTTATTGCTAAATTTCCTGTTGGTAGACTTTTATAGATTGTTTTGAAATTATGTTCTTAAATAGTTAAAGTGTTTTAAAAGTTACATTTTCAATGTCTAATATCACCTAAATGTGTGAACAGACGTTAAATTAAAGATTGATTAATTGATTGATCTTATGCTAGTCAATGTTAAGCTTATGTAATTTTTTCGTGAATAAAACCAGGTGTAATTGTATGTGACAAGTGTTAAACAGCCCAGAGTCTCCACGATCCAAAGCAAGTCTGGCATATGCATTACAGAAGAACAAGAAGTCTTGGACAGATGGACAGAGTACTGCTCTGACCTTTACAACCATACACCAAATGGAGACCCATCAGTTCTAGCATGTCCCGAGAACAGAGAAGAAGAAGAAATCCTCCCAATTCTCCGGGAAGAAGTTGAGGCAGCAGTGCAATCGCTGAAGAAAGGGAAGTCAGCGGAAGTGGACAACATACCCGCGGAATTGCTACAAGCAGGAGGAGAAGCGATGATTGATGCCCTCACCATTATCTGTAACAAGATCTGGCAGAGTGGGGAGTGACCTACACCATGGACCCAGTCGCTTGTCATCACTCTTTCCAAAAAAGGTAACCTTCACAGGGTTCAGCCTGACACAAAAAAGCTATGGGCCATTGGGCCCCTCAGATCAAATTTCAATGGGCCATGATTTCAGCAGTAATTTACGTATATATGTAAAAGATAACCTGGAGATATTATTACAGAAATTAAATCAAAATAGATTATTGTGAGTGTGCATGTGTTGTGAAGCATGTTTACCAACAAAACACTAACCAGAACAGGGATCAGTTTACTGAACTTGAACACGACCGCGTAGGCCTATCTGCGTCCGACACTTCGGTATTTTGACTTGACTCAGGGCCCACACAATCGTCTTGCGTAGGATTAGCGGCGGTAGACTGTGGTTTAACAGCAGCAAACGACAGTCTAGACTGTCCTACCTCAAGTTTAGTTGTTTTTTTTAAATTTTTTTAAAAATTTATTTATTTATTTATTTATTTATTTTTTTTTTTTTTTTTTGGGGGGGGAGGGGGTATTTTTAAAACGGCACAAAGAAAAACACAAAATCCTCCTTGCACGGACACAACATACGCGCAAACGATAGCAAATTCTGATTTCGAAGAATCGTACAACACTTCTTATTGGCTGAAAGATCAACATCCGGGCCCTCATAGCCAATCGCTGAACTTGCCTTAGCAAAAGCACGTTTGTCGCCTCCAATACAGTGCACTGTAATTGTGGTGGCGCACTGGTACCAAAAATCGAAGCGCCATTCGGCCCCTGGCAAGAATTGTAGATGGGTCATTTTTAATTTTTATGCGTCAATGGCGCAGGGCGCGCTAGTAAACTGATCCCTGCCTTCAGGAGTGTGAAAATTACCGCACCATCAGCCTCATCAGCCATCCCAGCAAGGTCCTCCTGAAAATAATAATCAACAGGTTGAAACCCCAAGCTGAACAAATCATAGCTGAAGAACAAGCAGGATTCAGGGCAGGGCGAGGCATGCAGCTCTATGGGCAACAATGAAAGTGTACAACATCAGCCCTAAAATTATTGGAGTCATCAAAAACCTGTATGACAAGGCTACCAGTGCAGTCCTCCATAACAGCGTCATCGGGAACTGGTTCAGAACAACAATCGGTGTGCGTCAAGGATGCCTACTCTCTCCAACACTCATCAACATCTTCCTAGAGCGCATCATGTAAGATGCTCTTGCAGATCACGAAGGCACAGTCAGCATATGGGGTAGAGCAATCTCCAATCTTCGTTTTGCGGATGACATTGATGGATTGGCTGGAGAGGAACAAGAACTTGAACAGCTGGTACAGAGGCTTGACACTACCTCCAGAGCTTGTGGAAAGGAAATAAGTGCAGAGAAGACCAAATTGATGACCAACAACACAAATGGCATCAACACGGACATCAAAGTGCAAGGCCAATCCCTCAACACAGTGCATAGCTTCAAATATTTGGGAGCCATTGTGTCAGACAATGGGTCCCGACAGGAAGTCCTCTCCAGGATCGCACAAACAACTGCTGCCCTGACAAGGTTGAAGCCCATTTGGAAAGACAGGACCATCAGTATACATTCCCAAGTAAGACTGCTGCGCTCCCTTGTCATCTCCATCTTTCTATATGCTTGCGAAGCATGGACCCTCACAGCAGATCTCCAACGAAGAATACAAAGCATGGAGATGAGGTGCTACAGAAGACTTCTGGGCATTTCCTATACCCAACACATCACCAACGACGAAGTCCGACAGACCATCACACAAGCCATTGGACAACACGATGACCTGCTCACAGTGGTGAAGAAACGGAAACTCCGATGGTATGGCCACGTCCCCAGAACATCAGGCCTTGCAAAAACTATTCTGCAAGGCACAGTGCAAGGAGGTAGAAGAAGAGGGAGACCGAAAAAGAGGTGGGAGGACAACATTTGAGAATGGACTGGTTTGACACTGAGCGAAGCCATCAGGGCTGCTGAGGACAGAGACATATGGAGTATGCTGGTAAAACGATCATCTGTGGTGCCCCTACGACCTCCGGGTTACGGGACAGGATAGGATAGATAGGATAGGTAAATGTATAAAATTATGAAAGAGCGTTCTCCAGTGACATTAACAATATTAGCAAAATGTTATTGATTTCAATGTTAAAGTCCAGCCGTTAGTATTAATGTTATTGTTATTTTTGTTACAACTGAATTATGATGGTTAAGCTTATGTTTTTGTATCCTCCACATCCAAAAAGGGCGAGTAATGTATGAAGCGCCATTTGTAAATTAAATGGTTATTGTCATTATATCTATAGAACATACATTTTACCTGTATAAAAGATATGGTATAATTATAAAATGAATTATATACCTATAAAATACATTCTATAGCAATACAACACTTTTTATAGCTATAAAGCAACATTTTTATAGCTACAGACTACATTTTACGATATACAAGAGATCATACACGAATCGCCACGCCGTTTTGTAAATATTAAACACAAAAAACTATTTTATTTATAAACAAAACATTTTATAAGTAACCAATTCATTTTATCTATAAACAAAACATTTTATAAGTAACCAATTCATTTTACCTATAAACAAGTCATTGTATCTATAAACAAGTCATTTTATAGCAAAAACGATCTATAAAACTTCCTTTTATCTGTAAACACTTCATTTTATAGCAACAACGAGCACTTATATCTATAGAATACATTTTATAACACCTACAATGAATTGTACCTGTAGAATGCATTCGCGACAATTATTTTCCAGTCGGCGCCTTACAATAATTTTATACTAACTTTCTCATTGTATAACTGCTTCTCTCCCTTCGATTATTTTTATTTTGTAACGTTCTAAGCGGCCCAAAGTTGCTATGCGGTGCGCAAAGATGGCTGATGTTTTGGTTTTTTTTTTAATTAAAATTTACGTCCCCGGACTCATTAAGCGTATAGGGGACGATTGGTTAATAGGTACATTCAACCAATTCAACGAAAAAAGGCCCCCTCCCCTCCACCCCTCCTGCACGTATGCGCTGGGGTCTCGCCTTTTCATGTGGAAGTGACGTTGCATAAGCTGAATTTAGATAGCTACGGCGCGTGTAGGGAATTCCCGCTAGGCCTATATCGACTTCCCGCGATGTCAACAATCTCCAAGGTAACAGTTACGATGGATGCTGGTTTGCCTTCGTGCTTATCAATAGTTTTTCAAGACGACCAAAAAATAATTGGAACAGTCGAGACTGACAATGATGTCGCTGATGTTTTATCAGCATTTCACTAGTATGGTCCTCGCCAATTTATATAGTACACTAGTATGGTCCTTGCCATTTTTTGTAGTAGACTTTAATGGTCTTTACCATGTTGAGTCGCTTAGAAGTTTACAAGTAGTCTACACGAGGATGGAGTTGCTTCCCTGGGATCAGCAATTCGAAAGTCAGTATAAAATTAATGTCATGCGCCGAATGTAAAATAATGCTCCGAATGCATTCTACAGGTAAAATGCATTGTATATATTATAACATTTATTTTATAGATATAAAGCTCTTTGTTGTTATAAAATGAATTGTTTACCTATAAAATGAATTGTTTATGTATAAAATGTAGTGTTTAGAGATAAAATGAAGTGTTTAGAGATAAAATAGTTTTTCGGAATAATATTTACAAACGGCGTGATGATCGCGTATGATTTCTCTTGTATATTGTAAAATGTAGTCTGTAGTTATAAAAATGTTTTTAGCTATAAAAAGTTTTGTATTGCTATTGAATGTATTTTATAGACATAGAATTCATTTTATAAGTATACAATATCTTTTATACAGGTAAAATGTATGTTCTATAGATATAATGACAATAATGATTTCATTTACAAATGGCGCCTCATAGTAATGAGATTAAATCTTGAATCTTGAATCTTTTGTTGCATGAAAGTGGTCATTTTCTCGTTATCCAGTTTAGCAGTATGGTTGTTCTGGTGGTTCAGTGTTCATTGCGGCAATACAGAAAAAGAAGAATCAACAGTCAAAAGCGGGTTACGTATCTAGCGGATCGATATGACTGTCAGATGTCTTTCACGTTTGAAAACGTGTTTCGCCTCTGGCCTTTTCCAATCAACAGCAACTAAGATGATATACAAGACAATAGCGCTTGAAATATCTACCGGGTCTGAAACTTATTAATCCCGCTGCACCTGTCTACCAGATCTTGGGGCGGAAGGCGTTTCGTATCTCTACTCATATGTGAACACTGTGTATTCTGAAGCAAGTGCGGCAATCAAGAGGAAGTAAACTTGGCCATCAGAGGTTGATTAGGTCCTGTCAGCACTGAAGACGACCGCTGATTGCCCAAGACGAACTGCAACACCGACCATCACAAGACTGACCAAGACTGCGCTTAAGCTGGGTGCTTGCATTAGGCCATTCTGAGGATCAGGTCATACGCAGACTCTACTGGCGTGTTTAGCTTTATTTATTTATTTATTTTTGATAACGCTTTATTGTCACTTGTTATCGCTCACTGAGTAGTATTATTGGTTTTGTGGTTTCAATACATGTCTGTCTTCTGTGTGATAAGAATGTTGTGGATATTATTCTTCGTGTAAACGGATTGTCCACAGTATCCCGAAGAAGAAAAATAATTGCTTTCCTTGAGTGCACAGAAGGCCCTCAGTTCCAGTTTTCTTTCAGTAACGCGACATTTTTCTCGACTTTCTGTAAGGAAGTACGTATATAATATGGCGATCCACTGTCCCCCACTTGTTTCGCCGCAGCGGTACTTTAAAGATCCCAGCTATTTCTGTCTAAAGGGTAAGGTGACCGCTTCGAATAAACAGGCGTAGAAATCTGGGTAGGCTGGTGGGAATGGCTCAATTGTCCGCAGGGTTTGACAGTGCGCTTGAAAGCTTGATCACATGCATTTAAGAGAGAGAGAGAGAGAGAGAGAGAGAGAGAGAGAGAGAGAGAGAGAGAGAGAGAGAGAGAGAGGAGGTGAGGAAGGGGAGGGTGGTGGGGACAGATAGAAAGATACGCAAATATTGAAACAAATTCAGAGGGTATAGCTAGTAATAGCAGTTTTACGATTACTAATCTAAAACGTATCAAAGAAACGCCAAATAGATCTAAATGAAAACTGAATTGAAGTTTTTTTCGTGGGAATAGGCAAATCTTGGGTTAATGGGGATTTGTAACTGCAGTTCAAAAGGACAGATTTGTCATTAAGTTTCTGCACGTAGCTACCTCAGATTTGTTGATGAGTTATAACGTTTTAACGCTCTCATTTGAATGAATGAATTTATTTATTTATTTCTTGTTTATAGGGTCCAATGATTGGATGAATTATCTGTAAAACGCATAAATATCTTTAGGCATGATCTCAGCGCAGGGCCATTATTTTCTGAATGGTAGGCCGAAATTATTATTGCAAAACTCGATAGATCGTTGCTATTATGACAACAAGAATTTGTATTTCTGAGTGGCGAGGGAAGCAGTAGTCAACTCTGGAACTTATTAGTTGTTAAAAATGGATTTTATGTAAATCCTTTTCACAAAATACGGTGAGATGCATCGTCAGTGAAAATTTTGAATGTCCGGTGTTCTTAGATTACGAGATTCAGACATGTATGTCATTAAAACGCAACCGGACAAAGGTCATCAAGATATGAAATATGGATTTGTTTTAAAAATAAAAGCAAACTACTGTGGACTTGCTTTGGTTTGTCATCGTGGACTTGCTTTGGTTTGTCATCGTGGACTTGCTTTGGTTTGTCATCGTGGACTTGCTTTGGTTTGTCATCGTGGACTTGCTTTGGTTTGTCATGGCACGGCAGCTGCTGTTGGATCATATTTTATATTTGTGGCCACGCAGGGCTGTGGAAATAAAGAACAATCATTGAGCTATGGAAACAAGGGGAAATAAGGCAAGACACACATAAAGTCCAGAAAATGGTGCCTATTTGATTGCGGCCCTTGCTCGAGGGTCATTGTAGTGATGGTGACGATGGGATTTTGTAAGCGGGAGAGAGAGGGAGAGAGAGATGGGGGGAGGGGGTGAGGGGAAAGGGCGGGAGTGGTAGAGAAGACTATGCTGTGTGAACTATCGTCCAATAAGGAATACGTTAATAATAATAATAATAATAATAATAATAATAATAATAATAATAATAATAATAATAATAATAATAAATGTAGATTTATATAGCGCCGCATCACAGCCACAAGTGGCTGTGCTCTCCGCGCTTGACACATTCATAAACACCATTAATACTACACAACAACAGTAGGTATATAAAGTCTGAATAAATTCTGTCACGTTACGTAGGCTATATCAAGCGTTGTACAAATACCTTGAAACCCTGTGGGGCCGGGTAGCTCAGTTGGTAGAGCGTCTTACTAGTAACCGAAAGGTACATGGTTTGAATCCCGGATTGGCCAATGTGTGACCATATTATTTTTCCCCTTACCATCAACTGGTTCGCTGGTGTCAGAATAATGTGATCAGTAGTCGCCTATACGCTTCGGTGTCGTGTGACTATAATCTACAGTTACCTTGAAACCCAGACTTCAGTCATTCCGGGTTCTGAATACATTATGATCCGCTTAATGGATTTTGTTCCTCTCTTAAACTGTTAGTTTACTGGATGATTGTGCTGTTCGATTAAGTCAGTGTTAGCCTGATTGATTTATTGACTGATAGATTGATAGATTACATGAAATTACTGTTACGTATGAGCCGACTCACTCATTCACGTATTCAATCATTCACATCAAATACATTCTGCAGTCAGTTTGTATGCATGAGATCAGTTGCGGCACGGGGGAAAACGGCCAATGCATGTCGGGAGTGCACGGGGAGATCAGCAGAAGATAAGTACCCGCTGTGCTAGCGAGGACTGCATTTCAGGCGGCTGGTGTATGGGTTTTGGCAATGAATAAATTCCATTCCGTGGCAAATAATTCACGCGAGAGTGTGGCGAGGGTTTTAGAAGTATAAGATGGGGGTGTTGGGTGGACGGGTATGTGATAAGGTAAAGAAACAGTTTTTTTCTTTTCTCAGCACCAGATTTCTGAAGGTAGTACCAACTGTTGGACGGGTTTGGGCATAAATAAATCCCATCTCGTTACAAACAATTCACAGCGAGAGAGAGAGAGAGAGAGAGAGAGAGAGAGAGAGAGAGAGAGAGAGGGAGAGAGAGAGAGAGGAGAGAGAGAGAGAGAGAGAGAGAGAGAGAAAGCGGCGAGGTCATATAGGCCTTCAGTGGAAGCGGAGAAAAAAACACCAGGGTGACGTAAAGGTTAATCTTATGATACCTATTTTTTTCTCAGGGAAAGCTTTGTGGGAGGGTGAGGAGAAGAAGGGGAAGGATGAAGTGTTCAAGGGTTAAGGTATACATGTTCCAGCTGCTTTTCGCTCAAAAGGTCCAGCTTTGTGAGGGCAGTGCCCGGTTATCTCCCATTTCTCACTGGTTTACCCATTCCGGTTCTTGTACACATTCAGTTATCCATGATTTCGTATTTGGGATAATATGCGTCGCACGTGTGAGTGAAATTCAGGTTGCTTTCTCAGTTAAAACAGCGCTGCAGCCGCTGAACAACACTACCCAATAAATCTATATTCCTACATTGGCAGTGTTATTGCTTAGTATTCTTTCTTTTTGTCTACAAAGTTGCCCAGGCCGGGACTACCAGGGCATTTAGGAAAAGAAATGCACAGTACAACATGGAATCCTATTCCTTCCCGGTGCGTGCCTCAGCCAGGATTTGACGCTTCCAGTGCAAAGGCATGCAGTGAGCTTATCAGATTTACCTCCACTGATTGTACGTCTTGCCTCCTTAGCACCAGCGGCCGCCATCTTGGTTGTAGAGGAGAGGACGTTGGCATGGGGAAGGTGGTGATGTTAGTGAATGTGAGAAATAAGACTTAGATTTTCGTTTGAGTTGTGTGTGCGTGTGTACGTATATGTGTGTATGTGTGTGAGAGAGAAACAGAGAGAGAGACAGACAGACAGACAGACAAATAAAGGTTGCGAAGGTGGGGTGGACGGTGAACTTTTTTTATGTTTATGTGGTAGTAAAAGAGGAAATGGGAGAGAGAGAGAGAGACAAAGACACAGAGAGAGAGAGAGACAGAGAGAGAGACAGAGACAGAGAGCTATGCATGTGGGGAGTGGAGAGAATTAAAGGTGATATCTATATTATTATACGTCGTGTCAGACATTTTTCATCCTTTCACAGTCACATCCGCAGAAAGCATCAACTATCGCCAAAAATAACACTAGTTTGTACAGTCTAGCATAATAGCGAGAAAGGACATTACTATTTTCATTATAACAAAACGATATAGCCTCAGGCTGCAAGTCTGAGATGTTGCAATGACAGGGTTTGAATTCTTCATGTTCAATCAGCGGTAGTATTAGTAGTCTCACGGTGTATGATTTTCGTCTCGCAATCATCATCACAGAAAACGTTAGACGCAGTATAAGTGCTACGGACTTCGGATTTACTATCATCACCGGCGGCGGTAGAGATTTCATTATCATCGTCGTCGTCGTCGTCGTCGTCATCATCATCATCATCATCATCATCATCATCATCATCATCATCATCATCATCATCATCATCATCATCACCATCATCATCATCATCATCAGCAGCAGCAGCAGCAGCAGCAGCATTGTCGTTGGCATTGTCATCGTCATCATAATCATCGTCAGCGTCGTCATCATCATTATCATTATCAGCAGCTGCAGCAAGGAGCCTCGCGACACTATCACCCATCATCATTATCGTCGTCGTCATTATTGCGTCGTGTATGCAGTCACCTGGATCACTGACGCCATGTTTACACCCATTCTTTCCGCTTTTCTTTTTTTCTCCGTCGGCTGGGCTTCATGGTCAAACGTGTTTCACGGTTCCGCAATCTCGCAGCATTGGATACTTTGGCCGGCGTGCTTAGGTCTTGTCCAGGGAAATTGAGTGCAACGCCGAGCCCATTAAGCAGTGTTTGGACTGGGAAATGCACTATGAAAGTTTGTCAGGTGGTTTTTGAAAAGTCTAAGACTGCAAAACGGTGCCTAGTTTTAGTCCATTGGAGCTGTTTTCCCACCTCAGTGATGTCACCACTATCGAAATGCAGGATTTTTTTTTGAGTGTTGGGGCCGAGAGGGGATGGGGGTAGGGGGTGGGGGGGGGTTGTCATCAATAATTTTGCCTTTGAACAGCGACGACATCGGCATCATTATTAAAAACATAATTTGAAGCACTTCTTTTAATAATAATAATAATAATGATAATAATAATAATAATAATAATAATAATAATAATAATAATAATAATAATAATAATAAGAAGAAGAAGAAGAAGAAGAAGAAGAAGAAGAAGAAGAAGAAGAAGAAGAAGAAGAAGAAGAAGAATACTCTCCATCTAGCTGTCAAGTAGAAATCTATATTTTACAGCGCGCTTTCTTTGTCTGCCATTGATTGGGAAACACTTCAGTGTTATTTTCATAGCTGTTGGATGGCGATGAGCACTTCATACTCGCTTCGCTTTCTTTTTAGCAGCAACAGCAGCAGTGTTTCCCTGTGCCTGCGGGCCCAAAGGATGGACGCGTTGGACATAATAACTTGTGAAGCGTGCCGAGTGCCAAGCAGGGACTTGTTCAGCCCTCTAGGGTACGTTCTCAACAAAAGATGTGAAAAATCAACAATTGGGGAGAAAGGAGGAGAACAAAATAAAAAGAAAATAGGGGCAAGGCGTAGAAGAAGGAGAGAAGAAGGATAGGAGAAGGAGGAAAAAGAAAATACAGGTAATGAAGAGGTGTTGTATTGACAGTAGTATTATTTGGTGTAAGTAGTGTTGACGACTGTTATGATGATGTTACGAATGAGACGCGCACGATAGATCCGATAATTGTTTGTTTTGCAAAGCGTGCAATAATACAGAGTATTTACCTTTGATTTGATTTTGTATTGTTGCTAGAAGAAACTTTGTATAATGTTGATAATTTTCGTCGATCAATATTGTTGAGAATTTTCTGGAATTGTTTTTTATCGACTGAAGCTTCGAGATAGATCTGATAATAGCTAAGAGTCTCCTAACCTAATGACGTAAGACAGTGCATAGTTCCGGTGACGAGTTTAATTTTGATTGGGTGTTATTGCGTCATGCTGGAATGCTCGAACTTTTTCTCAATTGCAGAGAGGCTATGTAAGTAATGCACTGTCTGCTTGTAGGAGTGATTTATGATTGTTTTTATGATGATTTTTGAAGTGATTTTCGGAAAGCGATCTCGTGTGCAGTTTTTGATGTTTGCTGAATAAAGTTGGAAAACTTTATACCACGACTCCTGCCTTGTTGCTGAGTGAACAGACTGCGTGGATAAACGAATTCGAGTTACCTTTCTCAAGATTCAAGCATCGGGGCTGATTCGGCTATTTATAAACATAACCGTGTAACAGATGATGACGTAGGACGACGTTGATGGTGGTCGTGGTGACGGCGGCGGCGACGGCGACGACGACGACGATGATGATAATGGTGATGATCGTCATCAACATGGCGATGGTGTATCCGATACAATAAAATGACAGTGAAAAAGATGTTAAGTAGACATTAGTAATGGTGATTTCTTTACTTTGGGACGCCGTTAATATTACATTTTTTCTTACTATTGGTTTTGCTACTGCTGCTCCTTCTGATGCTGATGCTGCTGCTTCTGATGATGACGATGATGATGATGATGATGATGATGATGATGATGATGATGATGATGGTGATGGTTATGATGATGATGATGATGATGATGATGATGATGATGATGGTGGTAGAGGCGATGATGATGATGATGGTGATGTATGACGCAGTAGCTTTAGCAGTGTTAGTCCTCAGGGCATTTCCAGAGATATACTTTATCCTCCATACTTGACAAAACACTGCCATACTCGTCCACAAATGAGGGTGGTGGGTGAATATCCCTTCTATTTAGGTATCTTTGTCCTTTCTCTTCTAGTTTTCACGTTCAAGCACCGTCTGTGTCCGTTTGCTCGTCGGTTAAAAAGCCCCCTTCAGCTGAGCGCCAGAATAAACCTTGAAACCTTAAACCTTGCAGTGCTGAAGAAAACGAGAGAGAGAGAGAGAGAGAGAGAGAGAGAGAGAGAGAGAGAGAGAGAGAGAGAGAGAGAGAGAGAGAGAGAGGGAACGAGAAAGAGAGAGAGAGAAGTTTGTGATCCGCAATATATTTCCAACGTACACTCGCATTCGGGCCATTATTGATTTTTTTTAAAGTTATTAGATACATAAATTGATAAATAAGTAAATTAATAAGCAAGTCTAATAAAATAAATAAATAAAAGGTATAAATAATCAGTTTTAGATAATAATATGTACCAGTTTACCAAAACAAAACATAATACAAGAAAACAAGCAATAGAATCTAAAATCATTAAAAGAAAGTAAAACAACCCGTTATAACAAAACTTGTTTTTCTTTTTTCAGGTGGGAGATTTTCCCACTCGAATTTAGCACACCAGGGTCGATGGTCCATCAATCTCTTTTTCTTCTCTTGTCGCACAGTTTATTTCGAGTATTAGAAACCTACCAAATCTCCGCTTGATTTATTCCATAGAAGTAGTACTGTACACGTGATAAAATAAGACTTGTTTTCTCGTTCGAAGATATCGCAAACTGGAAAGTTTGCCTGTTGCTGTGGTTAACCTTTTGCAAAGTATCATGCATTGCACCCCATCAGAAAGCGCGTACATATCCATCCGATATAACGCGTCAATTAAACTCGTGGTTTTTCCTTGTTTCGTGATGTCAACAATTTTTTTGTCATCAGTCCTTTTTATCTGTATGTTTGTCAAACCTCCATTGCAACCATTGAAATAAAATATCTATTGCAACCATCGAAATAAAATCTCCATTGCAACCATCGACATATCTCCATTGTAACCATCGACATGAAATCTCCATGATCACCATCGACATGAATTTTCCGAAGTTTTCAGTCAAATGTTGTTCAGTCTGTTTTATTTTCGTTGCACTCATTCTTTGCGCAGGCTTCTTGCGAATACGAGGTTTCCGTTTCTGCGACGCAGCAAGATTGTGAAGCAAGAATTAGTGGTAAAACAATAATTATGAGCTGCAGGATAAGGGAGGAGCATCGTTATCGGACCTCAGACAGGGATATAATTCTGTCAACCTTGTCAAAGAGAGAAGGAATGTAGTACCGTTATTGTTCTCTCTGATTTAAAACAAATGTTAAAATCGTTCTTATATATCGCTTTTCCAGCTAAAGAGCTACTCAAGGGCTGACCCATACAGGATCTAACTTAGCGTAGTCTGACGCCCAGACAACTGAACACAATTCTGGGCCTCCGGAAATTTTGGGGAGGGGGGTGAGAAGGACCTAATGCGTGCTGGGTGTATTTGTGTAGCCGGCACTCACTCGTCTAGGACATGAGCGTCAGGATCTTTAAAGTCCGTGCGATGGAATGCGTGCGTGGACAGACTGGACCTCAGTTTATACTTTCATCCGAAGGAGTTCAGAATAGCACATACCTCGGATGTCTCTGATACTCATTGCGCGGCTAGCGGTGTACAAATGGCTGTCTGGAGGCGCTTAATGGACCGAGGGTGTGGGGTCTAGAGGCGTGTGTAGGAGCTCCTTCCAGACCTCAGAGGATTAGAGAGGATTAAGCAGATGAACGACCTTAAGCAGCAGTGTAGGATAGTGAGAGCGGACAGTGAGGGATAGAGAAGTGGGCCTTAGATTAAAGTAGCTTTGTCACAAACATTTGTTTATAAGTTGTGTTGTGTTTTTTTCCCCGTGACAATGAATGTAGACTACCTGTGCGTTTGCATGGCTATGAAGCCTACATTAAATAAATGAAGCCATGAGGGTTGCTGAGTACAGAGAAAGATGGGGTACGCTGGTTAAACGATCATCCGTGGTGCCCAAACGATCTTTGAGTTACGGGATAGGATGGGAGAGGTGTTTTTTCCCCGTGACAATGAATATAGCCTACCTGGGCGTTTGCATGGCTATGAGGCCTACATTAGATAAATGAAGTAGTGGACTCGTTTCTCACATCGACCGCTGAAGTTTGCATTTGTCGATGGCTTTTCTTAAACAAACTGTTTGTATCTTATCTTTTCATTGCTTTTGTGCTGTCAACTTGTCGGTCAGTTTTATGTGTACTTTGTAGTATGCTGCAGCACTGGCTAAATACATTCCTTGAGCGTTTACTTGGCAATAGCATACTTTGTATTCCTGCATCCTTGTATATCCGCGACAAGGGAAGCCATTGGCTCTGTTTTGACACCAATTGCTGTGGTATTGATCTGGTTTTTTTTAGAAATTGATTTGTCCAGCCCTTTGAATTTAATTATTTATATTAAAACAGTATTTTTGAAAGAGGTTACGGGTTTCAACATTTTGTTGTTTATTTTGTTATTGTTGTTGTTGTTTAAAACGGAGCAATGTTTAGTTTAGGGCATTAATCGTGAAGTGAAGTAACTTTAAGCAGTAGTGGTGGACAGAGAGAGCGGTTTTAAGTATCAGCCTGGGACACAGAGTCGACGATACAACGATGCTTGTTCAGAGGCTGGAGTTGGTGAATGGGTGGAGCGCAAAGTTCGTGCTGTAAGTGCAGTCTATGTGTTCAAATCGCAATTGACGGCATGACAGATGGGAAAAAACTGTTCGTCCATGATTCAGAAGGGCCGAATTTGTAAGTCGCCTGAAACAAATAAGCGAGAGAGAGAGAGAGAGAGAGAGAGAGAGAGAGAGAGAGAGAGAGAGAGAGAGAGAGAGAGATTAGCCGTTCAGCATCAACTATTGACACAAATATTATACATTTTAGGAGATGGCGATTGAAGGGTGAGAGTACGTGGAAGGGAGCGAGTGAATTGGGGTGGGTATAGGGGTTGCAGGCGTCGTTTAATGGGGTAAATGGATTGTTGAGTGGACAAACTATAAACCACCTTGTATAAATTTGAAATAGCTGCGTTTTCGCATCCTGGCAGACGTCGATATTATTCCAGTTTTGTTTTGTTTTTCTTAAAATAGAGAATCTACAGAAGAAAAGGTGTTTTAACTTTTGAAGACAACAAAATGTAAAGACCTAAGCATTGGATAAATTTGAATTGAACATTGTGTGAACCCTCCGACGCCTGTCGTGTTGGATGCAAGGTCGGTTTTTCCTCTAGTCTTAACTTATAGAATTCCCTTTGTAAAATATTTATTTTTACCACGTTAACCTAAATAATCTTTATGTAGAAACATATTTTCTAAATCAGCATTTGCGAAATCAATGTAAGATTTCGTTAAATATTATATGTTCTCCGTAAATAACTTTTTATTTACCTAAACAATATATTGCTAAATAAGGAATTATTTACCCATATAGAGCATTAGTTAGCAGTTTGTGTTAAATAAAATATTATTTAGAAATATTTCTAAATAATGATTTGTTTACCTATAGAATGCATTACTTAGCAGAATTTGCTAAATATGTATTATTTAGAAGATGTTGCTAATTATTTACGTAAACAATTCCTTGTTTAGGGACTGCAATTTTCATTATTTAGGGGATTCGCCGATAAATGTCGTAATACTGTGAAGTCATGTTGTAGTGATAAAGAAAATAGCGACATCGTAATTTTACGCTGTTTTTGCGATTTATACTGAGGCAACTGCTTTAGTTCACTCTATTATTTATTCTTTCCAAACAGTATTAATATACGAAACTGCAACGGTTACGGCTCCGGAAAAGAGGGATCCATCATTATTTATGCATTGGCGTCCTTGCCTTCATAGTGTACTTCGCCATGTTTCTTGTCCGACCTGCACATTCCTGGTAGTTTTAGATATGCTGAAACTTTCCGTTTGAAATTTAAACATAATTCCACTCAAAAGTAAAAAAAATGAAACCCAGGTTTTGGGTAAATAAATACAAAAATGAAAGCTGTTTTGTTTTCTTCTGACGGAGATACTCAAAACTCAACACTCCCGCACAAAACTGACCTTGACCTTTTCTTTGTGTTCGGGAGGTTACAGTCGTTTTATCTTCGAATTTATGGAGTGACTTATTTGTTAAAAATAAATAATTAACACACATTTTAAGTAGCAACAGTGTCGTATTTACCTATATCATGATTTATTTACGGAGAAAATGTATCATTTAAAGAAATTTTACATTGTTTGTAAACAAATGATTATTTAGAAAATATGCTTCCATAGAAATGGAGAGAGAGAGAGAGAGAGAGAGAGAGAGAGAGAGAGAGAGAGAGAGAGAGAGAGAGAGCGTCTTCTGACTATGCACACCAACTCAATGCCTATGTGAGCAGCACTCTTAGGTTCTCCCACATTTTGCTGGCTGCGGGCTATTTATAGCTTGCCTACACCCTCCCTTTCAGTGAAAGGAAAGGAAAGAAGAGCACCGGCGAAGCTATTTATAGCTAGCCTGGCTGAACTAACTTCAAAACCTAAAAGCTTTGATTGAGTCGGTGTGTATGACGCATGTTTAGTGTTTACGTCATCATCACTGACCTCATGTTTTATTTATTTTTAATCACTGAAGAAGGGCGTAGCCCGAAAGTCTATGATTTTATATTTTTCTTGGTGTTTTTTGTGTATTTTGTTTCTGATTTATATAGAAAGGTTATTTAGCAGAAAGTGGTTAAAAAATCTGAAAAATATCGCAACTAAACATTTTACAAAAGGAATTCCATACTCACTTGCCTCTCTGCGGACAGTGGAGTCATGGCGGTACTATTCGGCCCTTGACCTGTGCATTCAAATCCCAAGGTCCTCATATCTTTGTGACATAACTGTCATGTGACGGCGCCTGCTCGCGGGCGAGTAACGACCTGCACGTGCTTAATGGCGCCCTTGGGAGTGGAGCTAATTACGCCTTGTGTAGAGCCGCATGGATCCTAATAATTGGTTAAGGGGAGAGCACAGAGCTGAGCACGACCAGTGCAATGCACAGCCACTAGACGTTTCAGTCGTGCCTCTTTACTACAATAAATGTCAATCAAAGGTCAAGTTAATGTATTTGGGACTTAACATCAATGAGTGATGGTCTTTCCTCTGATACGTCCATTTTCTAGTGGCTTTAAAATATTGTACAATGTGCATATTATTTTATAGTCCTGAAATTCAGAGCCTATGACAAGTGACGCTGTTGGCTTTGTCTATGTGCGAGTCTACATCTAAATGATTATTGACAATTACACCATTTTGGGTATTTTGGTGGCATGTAAGGTATCGCACTCGAACTCCAAAAATAGCGATAGTAACAGTTATTAACGTTTGCATGTAGCTGACGGGGCAATAAGACTAGAACTAGACGCTGCAGCTGCACGTGAAAGAACCCAGTCATTCAGGACAGGAGACAGGCTCCAATAAACAGGCTTACCTCAAGGTCCATAATGGCGGATAGGTTATCCAGTACACTAGACATAGCACTGCAGTGGTCCTGATTTGGCTCGGAAGAGTCCGCTGGACCTAAAGCAATAACCATGTAATGTAATGTAATAGCACTGCAGGTTGAAGTTGGCGTCTAGCCTTGTGTTGACCACAGGACCGACTTCACAAGCTCTTTGAACGAGACAGTGCGCCATTTAAATTTACAGTTTTTGGCGGGAATCCAGATTCAGATCCCGCTCCAGATTCAGGGAGCAGGCTCTGACACTCTGCTTGGTTACATGTTCTCTTCCCCATCTCGTCTTTCCCACCTTCCCTTGAGAAAGTATTGTTTCTTTTCCCCAGCCAGTAAATTATTTGCACAGGCTGTGTCTGCTGATCATCAAAGAAAAACAAGGGCTATTAGTGGATGTACATCTTCCTGGCTTTCTTCTTCTTCTTCTTGTTCTTGTTGTTCTTGTTCTTGTTCTTATTCTTGTTCTTCTTCTCCTTCTTGTTCTTGTTCTTGTTCTTGTTCTTCTTGTTCTTGTTCTTCTTGTTGTTGTTGTTGTTGTTGTTGTTGTTGTTGTTGTTGTTGTTCTTCTTCTTCTTCTTCTTCTTCTTCTTCTTCTTTATTGCCCACCGCCTTTGCTCAATTGGTACAGCGTTCGCCTGGCACACCGATGACCCAGGTTCGAATCCCGTGGTGGGCGATATAAAATGTGGCCATTTTCACTGTCCATTTCAGCAGTATAATTGCTTTGGTGGTTCAGTGTTGTTTCAGGTCCCTACCCCTCTTTCCCTGGGATGGTTATGCCCGTCTGCCATATCGCTAATGGTGGGTGTAGACGTTAAACCTCAATATTCTTCTTCTTCTTCTTCTTCTTCTTCTTCTTCTTCTTCTTCTTCTTCTTCTTCTTCTTCTTCTTCTTCTTCTTCTTCTTCTTTATTTTCCTTTCCGTCTTCTTTCTTTCTTCTTTTTCTTTCGTTTTTCACTTTACTTCTTAACCTCCTTTCTTCTTTCTTCTCATTCTTTCTTCGTCATATTTATTTTTCTTTTCTTTTTCAACCCTTTTTTCCTTTCTTTGTTTCTTTTCAGAATTATTTCTTTCTCTGTTCTCTTTTTTTCTTCCTTCCTTCCATCCATATTCTTTCTTTATGTCTTCATCTTTCTTTCTTTCTTTCTCTTTTTGTCTGTTGTGTCTGTGTTTGTGCGAGGAAATTTGCGGACGAGGCAGCCAATGATCTATAGTGTTTCTGCGTGTGTGCATGCATTTCTGTGCCGTCTAGTATTATATATAAAAAACATGAATGTATGATTAAATGAATGTTGGTGTGTGCGCGCCTAGATCCGCAGGGTAGGCGCCTTACAAATGCTAATTATTATTATTATTATTATTATTATTATTATTATTATTATTATTATTATTATTATTATTATTATTATTATTATTATTATTATTATTGTTATTGTTGTTGTTATTGTTTTATTGTTGTTGTTGTTGTTGTTAGTAGTAGTAGTAGTAGTAGTAGTAGTAGTAGTAGTAGTAGTAGTAGTAGTAGTAGTCCTAATGATATCATGTGTTGTTGCTAAAGCCCGCACCACACGGATCAACCGTCGTGCATTAGAAGTATTTTAGTAAGTGTACGATGGGATTGATCCACGATAAACACTGCTGTCAACGCTGTTGAAAAGTGTTGAAGGGAATTACAACGCCCATCTGTTTTCAGACAGTCTACAGGCGTCAACTTTCAAGAGACTGTGCACCGATGATCTTTGCCTGATCGATGGGACCTATGATTCAGTCTTAATATACTTTTGTGTCACAGTTCTGATTAAGTACTCGTCCGAAGTGTCACTGTTATTGCCATCCTCTCTCTCTGTCTCTGTCTCTCTCTCGCTTTGTCACTTCCTCTCTTTCTGTCACCACCTCTCCCTCCCCTCTCCCCCTCTCTCTCCCCAACTATAAGCACACTCGTATTGGAGCATATAATTTTGTCAACCATAAGTCATTTCACTGGCATCCAATCTGCATCTCAGTTACAAAGCTAAACAATAATGCAAATTCAGCAATATCATAGCTATAGTAGAATCGCATCGCCAGAACTTCTCTCTCTCTCTCTCTCTCGATCTTTCTACACCCCAATATCCTTTCCGCCTACCCGGCCTAGAAAGACATATTCTTTCCCGAACACTTTTTCGTCGCTCAATCATTCCACTGACAGCCAATCAGCATCTCAGTTACAAGTAAACCGATAACCCGCTTCCAGCACTATCGTATAGTACTGCAATGCATTGCCGGAACATGGCTCTCTCTCCTATGTGGTAAGCGGGGAAACAATAAAGACAATATCACTTCCGTCTGTCTTAATCTCACTGTGTGTCTGTGTGCCCACTTAAATCTCTGTCTGTCTCTGTCCCTCTCTCTCTGTCTGTCTCTAATCCTCTCTGCCTCTGTGACGTCTTTGTCTGTCTCTCTCTTTCTCTTTCTTTCTCTCTCCCTCTCCCTCCGTGGGGATGCCTGGGGTTTCGGTATAGGTAAAAGGTAAAGGTAGTCCCATAGCCTTGTGGCCGTAGGGCAGCGTGATGTTGGAGATCACACTTATCTTGGGCCAGCGTAATGAGGGTGATGCCCATCTCTCTCCCTCGCTGCTTTACCTTCCCCACCCTTAAGAGAGTAGGTACTCAGTCACAGTTGAGTCAACTGGGGGCGTTGTTATTTGTCGCTTCACGGTTTGCGGTCACCCATCCAAGTGCTAACCGCACTGGACGGTGCTTAATTTGCGACACAGTAGCGAGTGCTCCAACCACTGCGCTATCCGACACCCCATTTCGGTATAAATACATGTAATATCCCCACTTTCTGGAAATTTAGTGCTTTAAATTCCCACTATCGCTGTCTTTTTCCTTTGTTCTTTGTCATGCCTATTCTATTCTATCAATATACTATCTTCTTCTTCGCTATACCAGTCACCTACCTTTCTTGTTTGAAAACTCTCCCACGGCTCCTCATTTGTGTATGGGGTCTGTTGGGTCAGTTTGATATTGGACACTTTCTGCCAAATGGTCACTAGGGCTTGCTGTGGTATTATTATTTAGCAATGTAGGCATTTTATTTTTATGTGTTTTGTTAATATTTTATAATGATGTTTATATTCTTTTCTTTTTTTTAAACGGGGGTTCGATAAATTAGAGTACAGCCTCAGTGTCCCCTGCATGGGATGCCATTATTGTAAAAATGACCGGCTGGTGGAGTGCCTTCAGTGTTACCATTAGGGTTGTTTCATCAGATCTTTTATGCGGATCTAGGGTGAACCCTCTTTTAACCAAGTTGTGGACCTGATTCGGCTCTTTGCATAAACAATGACTTACTCTCTCTCTCTCTCTCTCTCTCTCTCTCTCTCTCTCTCTCTCTCTCTCTCTCTCTCTCTTTCTTTCTCTCTCTCTCTCTCTCTCTCTCTCTCTCTCTCTAACTGCTGTTAAAGCTCGTGTCAGGTGTGGCGCATCACTTACTGATCCTATTGTTAGTTCTTTAGGAGTAAAACAGGTAGATATATGCAGCCCGATTTTGTTTTGTTTGTTTATTAATGAATTAGCGCTTAATGTGATCCGCAGAGGAAGGCATGGGATGACGTTTTTATTAGATGCCTTCGAGTTATTTCTGCTTTTGTTAGCTGATGATTGTAACGGAGGGTTTTTGTGTATTATAATCTAAATAAATATATGTATAACTACTTATGGTGTATTGAATGAGTGTGTGGGTGTGGCTGTCTGACGCTCAGTATAAAGGTGTGTGTTCTATCTCTGTTTACTATACTCATACACTGCCACACACGTGCTTACAGACAAAGACAAAGAATACACAGTTACTTCTCTTTGCCCTCTGTTATACTATTTCTCATTCAATTACTCACATACACAATAAATCATCCACGTATACAATAAGTTACAGATACATTAAATCATACAATTCTTTCCAGCATATAAATAAATTCACACATACGATAGTCAAGTGCACACAGTTAGTGTAATACTCTCACCCAGGTACTTGGGTGAGTGCACGCAGATTACTCAGTAAGTTCACGCAGTTTCTGTTAAGTGCACACAGTTAACTTAGTAAGATCACCCAGTCCATTTGGTAGGTGCACACAGGTTACTCAGTAAGTTCAACACTAGTAGAAGTCGTTGTCCCTTTCTGGGGACGTCACTCGACTCTACTCTTTTTCATTAGCATCACTTCGATGACTCAGAGATTCTATACTTCACAGTTTCTGTTTACTAACCTATTTCACGGATCAAACACTCCAGGCGCGGAATTATTAGCCGTCGCTGGAGTCACAGCCACCCACACTGAAGACGCTGCAGATGTCTTCGTGGCGTAGATCCGGAGATTTACTTCGGCACCGTTGTTGCAATTCTGCACCAGTGATGGTATCCGAAGGAGAGGCAAGGCAAAGATGGTGTCCACATCCGGTCAAGCCAGTGATGTCATGGGGACCAGATCCATCCGCCGCACATCAGGGGTTCTTTGCTCCGTAACCGCCCCGCTGTATTCTTATACAGCTAAAGTCCTAAAGAAACAGGTCTTTCCAGAGCACCCACAAAAAACGTCCTCTCGCTTAGGCTGATGTATAGTCTCTGATCTAACAACAGCTCAGAAACTAAATTATAATTTCTACCGGAACACACAGTGACGTCATAACGTCTTTCTATATAACCGCGTACAAAACGCGTTCGTTACAATGATATTGTTCTAGTATCAGAGACTGGTATAGGTTTACAAACGCAGCTTAATAGTTTGAAAAGATCCGCAGTACATTTATCCTTAACAGTTAATTTAGACACGAGCAATATTGTAGTATTTAGAATGGGTGGGTACTTGGGAGCGAGAGAAAGATGGATGCTTGATGGAAATGTGATGCCTGTTGTCAATGCGTATAAGTATTTAGGTATTTATTTCACAAGTTGATTGAGTTGAGTTGATTGAGTAGATTGAGTTTTGTAACAGCCTGTAGAGAATTGTCTAGCAAATCAAAAAAGGCCCTATTGTGTATTATGCAAGGTCTGCGTGCCTTTAATTACAACTCGTTGGATGTTTTCTTAAAGTTATTTGATTCGAAAGTTCAGTCAATATTGCAGTATGGTTCAGAGATATGGGGATTAGATAATGCTGCACAGCATTGTGAGAAGGTGCACTTATATGCTCTAAAAAAGTTTTTGGGTGCGAGTCTGCGTACTCCAGATGATTTTGTTTATAATGAATTAAATCGATACCCCATTACTATAAACTTTGCTGTCCGTTGTATTCGTTATTGGCTTAAAATAAGTCATATGACTAATGATAGACTGCCCAAAAAAGCTTATCTGATGCTGTATGACCTTGATGCTCGAGTAAAAACTACATGAGCTACGAATGTAAAGTTGTGTTTATTTAGACATGGATTTGGTTACGCGTGGGTGTAGCAAGGTGTGGGTAATGAGAATGAATTTTTGCGAATGTTTAAGCAAAGAATGATTGACTGTAGGTGGCAAAACTGGAGTGAGCATGTGAATGGCAGTGAACGATTTGACATGTATAGAACGTTTTGTAATAAACTAGATTGTCTTCCTAAATATTTATATAGCAATGTTGAAAGGCACTTGAAATATGTATTAACAAAATTTCGTTTTGGTGTATCAGATTTAGCCACTCATCATTACAGATACAGACATCACGAAGATAACGATATAATGTGCCGGTTATGTAATTCTGCAGTTGAAAATGAAATACACGTTTTACTATGCTGTCCATTTTATGATAATTTAAGGAAGAAGTTCATTGCACAGACATATTGTAGAAACCCAAATGCATTCACATTCTCTTTGTTGATGTCATCCACGAATTCAGAAATTGTAAAAAAACGTTAGCATTTTTCTCTACCAAGCATTTAAAGCTAGGGAGATTGCTCTCTCTTGAGCACTAGCATATTGTTATTTTTGTATCACGCATACACTATTGTATTTTATTTTGTTGGACCGAAAATTGTATTTTGTAATTCATTTTGATCTCTCCCCCCTTCGTGAAGGGGCCATGGCCTTAACCGAATAAAACAATTTCAATTTCAATTTCTTTAACTGCGCCCTTGTCCAAAATCCGTACCCTTGTAAATGTAAAATAATTCAAGATAGAAGAGTTGGCTCAGTTGTGTACGCGCAGTACTCTAATGTCAGTCGATAGCGTGGCAACCTCAACCAGTGGTTCAAATTCCGTTGACGGCCTGGGGTATTGCGCTGAGACACTGCGTCTCTGCTCCTTCGGATGAGAGTATAAACCGAGGTCTCGTCTATGCACGCACGCGTTCTATCGAATGAACTGTAAAGATCCTCACGCTCATGTCCTAAACAGGTGAATGCCGGCTACGCAATTACACACAGGTTCCTCCCCCCCCCCCCACCCCTCCCGCCACCTCCCTATTCCCGGTCGCCCAGGATTGTGCTCAGTCGCCTGGGTGTCAGACTATGCGCCCAAAGGCTGCAAGTGGGCGTCTCGGGCGGCTTGAGTTAGATCCTTTACTGGCCAACGCCTTGAGCAGCCCCTGAGCTGGAAAAGCGCTAAATAAGAACGATTAAATAAATAGAGAAGTCCTTTTGGGAAAAGAGAAGACTATACTTGGCACGAGAGCGGCGTACGGATTTGGAGTTGGGACCGAAATGTGAGGTTGGGGCCGAGTGGAGCTAGGATAATACACCTAAACCGCTAGACACGAGCGCAGCCTACACAATGGCTACAGTAAACTGGAAGTCGAGCGATATGTTTGAGACTTTTTAGCTGTAGGCATGCAAGTTAAGGTACGTGCCTTTCATTCTTTGCGACCGAAATGTAATTCCCATGTGGTGACCCTTTCCGTCGGAAAGAAGAGAGGCATTAGAAACGCGCCTATCCTATATGCTTCTTCGTCGCTGCTTTACTTTCTTTGTTAAGGTTCCCAATTGGAGCCACATACCCATTCACATCTGGGTGAACTCGTTTTTTGGTGTCGTGCAGTAGGGCACAATGAAGGCGGGCAAAATAGGCCCAAAAGAGCACCTACCGGCTCTCATTACTGCGATAGATCGATCAGGCTCGGGTATCGGTGTGATCGTTGCTGGATCCCGTTACGCCATCACTGCCTTGACAGAGCGGGAAGTGACGCCATTGCGATGGGAAACGTTGATATCACTTTTGTGTTATTTCTGCCGGGAAAAAACTGAGCGGGCTAGAGCTTGAAACTGAGATGCATTTAGAGATCCACTGCGAGTGATCAAGCTTGGTTCGCCGTCGTTGTCGACGTCGTCGTTATCATCATCATCATCATCATCATCATCATCATCATCATCATCATCATCATCATCATCATCATCATCATCATCGTCATCATCATTATCATCATCATCATCGTCGTCGTCATCATCATGGATGTGTAAAATGGTGATGATAGCTGTGTCGCTATAAAATAATTATAAATAGTAACCATACGCGTACGTAGACGCTCGCATCCCCTTCCTCCTTCTATTCATCGTCCATCGTCCAGCATCAACAACATCATCGTCATCATCATTATCGCGAAACGAAAAGCTCGCGAGTTTTTTTTTATTTTTCCAAGTGCAAACTTTTGTATTGGGCGCCTGTGGCAATGTTAGGGATATGACGTCAGTTTTGCTTGTGTCAATCGCCATTTTTTGTGTTCTATGTTTAGTTTTAGAAAGAATGAAATGGACGAATTTTATTGATAATTCTTTTGTGTGAAAGATGGAGATTGTCACAAAGAGAGGGGTTGGGGGACGGGGGTAAGCTCTTAATCTCTCGCGCTGTATTACCTCCTTTGTTAGGTTAATGGTGCGATGACATTCAAGAGATTAATGCTAGGCTAACTAAATAAATGAGAGACAGGCAAGGGGATAGACGAGAAGGATGGTAGACTACACTAGTTCGGAAATTCAAATACAAAGGCCAGACAAGATAAGTGCAATTTCTAACTATTTAAATTTATTAATTCGAAGTGGGTAGTCTAGGTCAAATAATTCTAAAGTGAGTCACTGGGATAGCGTCTATAAGTAGGGAGTAGCTAGGTGATATTCTGGGTGGTAGATATCTGGGTTACTAGGGCTACTGTGGACTGATTTCATCACAGGGCAGGAGTATATCTGTATGGTTTCAGAGTCTCTCTGATAATCTGGCGAGTGGTGATTCTCGTAGGTCAGTAACTTAGCTGGGTACTGGAGAGCGGCGGTTGGTCCAAGATACTCTGGGTGGTCTGTTTACCAGGGTCGGCGTCGCGTGGGCAGTGATGCAGGTCAGTCGGTCACGGGGTGACGCATTGACCATGAGTGATTGTCTTGTGGGAGGTACAGGTCTAGATTCCAGCTTTCGTTGCTAGCTGTCTAGGAAATGGCGAAGTTCAAAGTAACGCTTCTCGTTGACTCCCTGGGTTGTCAGGGGGCCTGCAGCGGGTCAGCGACTGGGAGATGATACAGGGCCGGGGTAATTCGCCCGGTACAGGAACCGTCTGTAACGCAATACAGACTCTGTATCAGCGGGGGGATGGGAATATTCTGGATTCAGGGCCTGTGGCGCAATCGCCCATCTCAGAATTCAAATTGGTTGCCCGGTCAAGGTTGAGCCGGTGCATTCCAACAGTCCATCAATGCAACTAGGTTTACAGGGCCATAGTGGAGTTTATTGGCGGCCGCTAATATGTGATACCTTCGGCGCATTAAGATGGGGTAGGCAACAGGGGCGAATATTTATACATTGGGAGCATGGAGGGTGGCAAATGGAATAGGTACAGGGTAAAGGGGTTGTAGGCCTGGGCTGTACTGGGGACTTTAATCTATGAGGGGGGCAGCATGGCATTGGGTTATTTACACATGGGGCTAACGGGGAGCATACAAGCGTAAATCCAAACATGTCATGGGGCATATACAAGGTAGAAAATATGTGCAAGGAATAAATACAAGTCACAGCAACACATCAAGGCAAAACTATAAACATGAACATACATATCGACAGGACGTATGAACATGTTGGGCGAACGACGGGTGATGGGTTTGCTATATGACAAAGAGTAAGTTCCCTCTCTTACCTTGAATAAGACGGGTGGAAGCACACGAGTACTGCCGTAGCTCAGAGGTCCCTCGGTGATGGAGACGTGTCTTCGGATAAGTCGTTGTGGCTTCAAGGCTGGAGGATTCTCGACTGACACTGAGTCTAACTTTGTATCAAGTTTTAACAAGGTTTCCCCGAGGGGCGGGGCTTAAGCGCGTTGGCGAGCGAGCCTGCTAGGGATGACTGGTTGAGTGAAGAGTGTCGCTGGCTGGGTGTGAGGAATGACTGTTAGCAGCTTAGCTCAGAGGTTGATTGCACGCCTCGTCACAGAGGCCCCCCCAAGGAAAAAGGCGAGGTCGTAGGCCTCGACTGAGACGCGGCCAATCAGCTCTGAGGTCGGCTGCCGGGTGAGACGATGGTTTGAGATGATCCGGGTGATGCGGGGCGATGCAGGGTTCCGGGTAGTCGATGGCGGATGCCCAAGGCTGGGGTCCGCGGAGCTGCCGGGTCTCGGCTACGGTTAGTGGGCGGCGGCGGGTATGAAGGCTGGGGCGTCGGCCCTCAGTGGCGACTCGATGGAGTCGGTGGCGGGGTGGCGGCTGAGGAAGTCTGCGCCGTGGTTGTCTTTTTCTGGGATGTGCTCCAGCTGGAAAGCGTATGCTTGGAGCAGCAGAGCCCACCTCATCAGCCGGGCGTTGAGCGATTTAGATGTCGCCAAGAAGGAAAGCGGCTGATGATCCACTTGGACGGTAAAGTGTGAGCCGTAGAGGTACAGCTGGAATTTCTGGACTGCCCAGACGATGGCGAGACACTCCTTCTCCGACGTGGCGTAATTCCGTTCAGCCGGCTTTAGCTTCCGGCTGGCGTACGCGACGGGGAAGAGCGTCGGGGCGTCCGCGGAGTCCCGTTGGAGTAGAACGGCTCCGAGGCCTACGTCGCTGGCGTCCGTGCGCAGGACGAAGGGCTGTCCGTGGTTGGGGAGTCGCAGGACTGGCTGTGACGTCAGCTTGTCCTTGAGCTCCTGGAAGGCAGCTTCACATTGCGGGGTCCAGAGGACTCGGTCTGGTGCTGATTTGCGTGTTAGGCTGGATAGTGGCGCGGCAATCCCGTTGTATCCGGGTACAAACTTCTGATAAAAGCCACTCAGTCCCAGGAAGGACTGGACATCTTTCTTGGTCTTGGGGCGTGGCGCGTCTCGAAGGCGCTGGACGGTCTTTTCCAGAGGCCGGAGCTGTCCACGGCTGATGGTGTGGCCAAGGAATTCCAGCTCTTGGTAACCGAACTGGCATTTGGTCGGCCGGGCAGTGAGGCCAGCTTCTTTGAGGCGGCGTAAGAGTTGGCGCACCACTCGCAGGTGCTCCTCCCATGTCTCCGTGGCGACGAGTATGTCGTCCATAAAAGAGTGTAGGGACGGACAGTGGAGGGGGTCCAACAGCTTCCGCATCATCGTGCTGAAAATACTTGGGGCATTGTGTAGACCAAACGGCAGAACGTTAAACTCATAGTGGCCGTCCATCGTGCTGAAGGCCAGGTACTGGCGGGATGAAGGGTGCACGGGGATCTGGTAAAAGCCCTTGCTCAGATCCACTCTGGAGAAATATCTGGCGGACTGTAGCTTTGCAAACAAGTCTGTCGGGTCGGATAGGGGTCCGGGCACGAACTGGGTTACGAGATTCAACTGTCGGAAGTCGATACAGAGGCGATGTTCTCCGCTGGGCTTCCGGGATAGCACTATACCTGCACTGTAGGGGGAACGGGAGGGAGCGATGACTCCGGCTTGTAGCAGAGCCTCTACTTCCGTCCTTACTACCTGCTGCTGGGAAAGTGGGACGGGGTATGGTTTCTGTCGGACGGGAGTGGGGTCCGTCAGGGTTAGTTGGACTTCTTCTAGGTCCGTCCTCCCAGGTATGTCGGTGAGGACTTCCCTGTATTCGGCTACGATGGCGCGTAGTTGGCGTTGCTGGCCGGCGGGGAGTGAGGGGTCCAGAGAGACGTCCCGGAAGGATTCCTTCCCTTTTAGCGGAAATTCGGCGACGCCGGTCTCTGTACCGTCCACTTCGACGGCCAGCGCGACCGTGAGTAGCGAGTGGGTGTCTGGGGCGGGTGCGGGTTGCTCCAGGTACCGCTTGAGCAAGTTGATGTGGTGGGTCCTGGGCTTTCCGCCTACCTCGATGCGATAAGTGGTACGTGAGAGCTTCTCCAGCACCGGGTAGGGTCCCTGCCAAGCTATGTCTAGCTTGTTCGTGCCGCTGGGGAGAAGCAGTAGGACCTGGTCTCCTACCTGTAGTTCTCGGTCCCGGGCGCGGCGATTATGGTAGCGGGCTTGCCTTTCTCTCGCCTTCTTCAGGTTGGCGGAGGCGGCTTTCCATGTGGCCTTGAGGGTTTCCTGGAGCTTGGTGACGTATTTCGTGGCGTCGACCGGTGCCTCGTCCAGTTTGGCGTCGGTCCAGCTACGTCGTAAGGCGGCCAGAGGTCCAGAAAGGGGTCTCCCAAAAAGCAACGTGGAAGGCGTGTATCCGGTGGAGGTGTGCGGGGTCTCTCGATACGCGAAGAGCGCTGACGCGACGTAGGTGTCCCACGCTTCCGGCTGTTCGTCGGCGATCTTGCGGATAATCGAGATTAGAGTCCCGTTCAGGCGCTCGACCTGTCCGTTGCTGGCGGGGTGGTAGGGTGGAGTTCGGATATGGCGAATGCGAAGTAGTTGGAAAACTTCCTGCATGAGTTTTCCGGTGAACTGGGACCCGTTGTCGGTCAAGATGTTGTCCGGGAATCCGACTCGTGTGAATATGGTGACGAGCGCGTCGGCGACTCGGGCGGCGTCAATCTTCGGTAGTGGAACGGCCTCACACCACATCGAGCAAGCGTCGACAAGGGTAAGTAGATACTGGTTCCGCTTCTTGGTTCGCGGAAGGGGTCCTACTATGTCGACGGCCACTCTCTGGAAGGGCGTTCCGACGACGACGGTGGGGCTGATAGTGACCGGTACGGTGTGATGGCGGGGCGAGTATCGTTGGCACTGGCGACAGGACTTGACGTAGCGCTTCACGTCTTCTGTCATCCCGGGCCAGTGGTACTGTGCGCTGATGCGTAGGGTGGTCGCTCCTATGCCCATATGTCCACTTAGGGGCATGCTATGGCCAAGTTCCAGGACTTGGGGACGGAGGGTCGCAGGTACGACGAGTTGAGAATGGTCGTCCTTCTGACGGAAGAGGAGTCCGTCCTCGACGAAAAAGTCCCCGGACTTGGGTGGAGGGCGTGCGGCGGGAAGCTTTCCGTAGCACTTGCGGAGGGTGACGTCGTCTTCTTGGGCCTTCCGGATCTGTTCAGGCATCTGGTTGGGTATCGGGGGTGGTGTCGCGGCTGTTTTCGCCTGGGCGCGCGTCTGGACGGCGGCCATCGACTCCACAGGCTGGGGCGGCATACCCAAGAACACGTAGCGGCATCCTAGGATCAAGTCATACAGGGGCTGGTCCATCACGGCCGCTTGAATGGTGCCCGTGACGTATCGGCTGGTGACTTGGATCCGGGCTATAGGGAGCGTGGTGCTGGGTTGGGACGCGTCGGCCAACGTCAGGGTGATCGTTTCGCCGGTCAGGTCTTGTTCCCTGATGAGCGAGCGGCGGACGACGGCGTCAAAGGTGAGTCCCGTGTCGTATAGACAGTGGGCTGGGCGATCGTTGACAGTCACTTGCTCGGTGACGGCCGGTCGATCTGTGGGAGTGACGACGGGGGTTACTGGGTTCCCGTCGGGGGTAACTTGGCGTAAGGCCAGTACCGTACCTTGTTTGCGACGCTGGTCGCTGATGCGGCGAAAACACTTCTCGCGGGTGTGTCCTCGGCGCCGGCAGTAGCCGCAGTAGAGCTCTGTGCTCCGCTTCCCTGGCTCTGCTCCGGGGTTTGGGCGTCCTTTAGGCGGGGTGTGGACGGTGGTTCGCTGGCGGGACTGGCCGGCGAGGCTGGTGGCGGGTATCTGGTGACGAGGGTGCGGGGGGATCCCGGCGAGGCTGTCTGTCGTCGGGGTGGGCGGTGAGGTAGCGGTCCGCGACGATGATCAGGTCCTCTAGTCGGGCGGCTCCCTGTTCGGCGGCGAAAGTCCGAAGTTCCGCTGGCATTGTCCCTCGGAGTTGCTCGGCTAGCATCAACTCTAGCAGTCCGTCGTACGTCTTTGGTTCGTCCGTTTGCTCTATCCATTTGTCCCGTAGAGTAGCTAGCCGGTCGGCAAATTGCGTAAACTTCTCCCCTTTCTCTCTCCGGGAGTTCCGGAAATTCTTGCGGTAGTGCTCACCTGAGAGCTCGAATCCATGCAGTAGAGCTTTCTTGAGGGCGGGGTAGTCGCCTCCTCGGAAGTCGGCGTCTTGGCCAGGATTTCATAGGCCTTCCCCTTAAGGCCATGACTGAGCTTGCGATACCAGTACTGGGGGTCAAGGCTGTTTTCTCCCGCGACTCTCTCGAATCGGGCGAGATAGACTTCAATCGATTCGTCTCGTTCGACGAATGGGTCCAGGGGAAAGTTCATCCCCGGAATCGGCGGGGGGATGCGGATATTCCGGCGCTGGGCGGCGAAGCTGGGGGCGATGAGCGAGAAGTCTTCGCTCGCGGGCGATGCGATACCTAAATCGCGGCGGTCGCGCTCAAGCTGGAGGAGTGCTTGGCGCCGTTCGAGCTCCTTGTCCTTCCTCTTCTCCTCAAGTGCCGCGACCCTCTCGTCCTCCTCCTTCCTCCGTGCGGCGGCTCTCTCCTCCTCTGCTATTTTCTCTTTCGCCTCCTCTCTTCTCCGCTCGGCGGCTCTCTCCTCCTCCGCTATCTTTCGAGCGGCGGCTCTTTCCTCCGCGGCGATGCGCTCTTTCTCCTCCTCTCTCTTCCGGGCGGCGGCCCGTTCTTCCGCGGCGAGGCGCTCCTTCTCCTCCTCTTTCTTCGCCTCTCGCTCTTTGGCCCTCTCCTCCCTCTTCAACTTTTCCTCGGCCACGTCCGCATCTACGTTAGCCAGGACGTAGTCCTTGAGTTCGGTGCCGGCGAGCCCTAAGCTCTCGCCAATACTCTTGTACTTGAGCGCAAGCTCTCCCCGGTCGGCCATGGTAAGGGAGGTGACTTACCCTGAAAAGTCCTAACCGGAATGAGGGGCGCACACAAGGGGGTACACTGACGGAAAACAAGGGGGTGGGCTGGATGAGCTACGATGAAACTGCACAGGGGCGAATACAACACCACACAACCACAAAGACAAAATGCAATCAATCAAAATACCAAAATGAATGCAAAAAAACACCTTTTGAGACACCACCACTCGGGAAAGCCAGTACGGGACCTATGGGCTATGCTATACACTACAAGGCTTAGGGGGTTGGGTCCTATCTATACTGGGCTGGGGAGGAATTAAGCTACGTCCTTAGTCTCGTCAAGTTGGGATGGGAACCTAAGTCTTTAGTCTCGTCGGGTTGGGATGGGAAACCTAAGTCTTTGGTCTCGTCGGGTTGGGATGGGAAACCTAAGTCTTTGGTCTCGTCGGGGTCGCCAAAGTTAATGTCACAAAGAGAGGGGTTGGGGGACGGGGGTAAGCTCTTAATCTCTCGCGCTGTATTACCTCCTTTGTTAGGTTAATGGTGCGATGACATTCAAGAGATTAATGCTAGGCTAACTAAATAAATGAGAGACAGGCAAGGGGATAGACGAGAAGGATGGTAGACTACACTAGTTCGGAAATTCAAATACAAAGGCCAGACAAGATAAGTGCAATTTCTAACTATTTAAATTTATTAATTCGAAGTGGGTAGTCTAGGTCAAATAATTCTAAAGTGAGTCACTGGGATAGCGTCTATAAGTAGGGAGTAGCTAGGTGATATTCTGGGTGGTCGATATCTGGGTTACTAGGGCTACTGTGGACTGATTTCATCACAGGGCAGAAGTATATCTGTATGGTTTCAGAGTCTCTCTGATAATCTGGCGAGTGGTGATTCTCGTAGGTCAGTAACTTAGCTGGGTACTGGAGAGCGGCGGTTGGTCCAAGATACTCTGGGTGGTCTGTTTACCAGGGTCGGCGTCGCGTGGGCAGTGATGCAGGTCAGTCGGTCACGGGGTGACGCATTGACCATGAGTGATTGTCTTGTGGGAGGTACAGGTCTAGATTCCAGCTTTCGTTGCTAGCTGTCTAGGAAATGGCGAAGTTCAAAGTAACGCTTCTCGTTGACTCCCTGGGTTGTCAGGGGGCCTGCAGCGGGTCAGCGACTGGGAGATGATACAGGGCCGGGGTAATTCGCCCGGTACAGGAACCGTCTGTAACGCAATACAGACTCTGTATCAGCGGGGGGATGGGAATATTCTGGATTCAGGGCCTGTGGCGCAATCGCCCATCTCAGAATTCAAATTGGTTGCCCGGTCAAGGTTGAGCCGGTGCATTCCAACAGTCCATCAATGCAACTAGGTTTACAGGGCCATAGTGGAGTTTATTGGCGGCCGCTAATATGTGATACCTTCGGCGCATTAAGATGGGGTAGGCAACAGGGGCGAATATTTATACATTGGGAGCATGGAGGGTGGCAAATGGAATAGGTACAGGGTAAAGGGGTTGTAGGCCTGGGCTGTACTGGGGACTTTAATCTATGAGGGGGGCAGCATGGCATTGGGTTATTTACACATGGGGCTAACGGGGAGCATACAAGCGTAAATCCAAACATGTCATGGGGCATATACAAGGTAGAAAATATGTGCAAGGAATAAATACAAGTCACAGCAACACATCAAGGCAAAACTATAAACATGAACATACATATCGACAGGACGTATGAACATGTTGGGCGAACGACGGGTGATGGGTTTGCTATATGACAAAGAGTAAGTTCCCTCTCTTACCTTGAATAAGACGGGTGGAAGCACACGAGTACTGCCGTAGCTCAGAGGTCCCTCGGTGATGGAGACGTGTCTTCGGATAAGTCGTTGTGGCTTCAAGGCTGGAGGATTCTCGACTGACACTGAGTCTAACTTTGTATCAAGTTTTAACAAGGTTTCCCCGAGGGGCGGGGCTTAAGCGCGTTGGCGAGCGAGCCTGCTAGGGATGACTGGTTGAGTGAAGAGTGTCGCTGGCTGGGTGTGAGGAATGACTGTTAGCAGCTTAGCTCAGAGGTTGATTGCACGCCTCGTCACAGAGATTAGTTCTGATAATAAAATTTTAGGGAAAACAAAGATATTGCAAACTATTAGTTTTATAAATGTAATATTTGAGGTGATAGTTTCTTTTTGCTTTGTGGTGATCTCATTGGCTATTCCAGTGGTAAAAAGTGTGGTAGCCTAGGTGAAATAGATTCGAGGCAGAATCGGTTAAATAAACAGTGGAAAGATCAGTTGCGAGGAAGATCTAGACGGGACAGGGAGGACATAACCCAAGCTCCGGGGCAACTTGACGAGTTGGATGCCAACAATAGTTTAGCTTGCCGCTGGACAATGTCGGACGTGGCTGGGACGGAACGTATGGTATTTTTCTTGCATGGGATCGCTTGAAACGGATTGACGAGGTGGTCATCAACCCAGCGGGCCAGGAAATCAGTTGTTCCTCAGCGTTTGATTTGTCTTAGCCGAATTCTTGCACCGCAGGGTGTTTTTGTTTTGGGTAACCTATCTATCTCATCTTCGAGACTACATTGGACTCTTCTCTGACGTCTATGTTCGTGATCTGGGTGATTGATTCTACGATGGGACTGTACGTCAACGATGGCTACAGATGTCTCTGGTGGGTCACGGACAGCCACTAGATCTAACAGCGACATCAACGTCAAGTTCCATCTCCGATGAACTCTTCCTCCAACTCAGCCTTAACCCGGTTCTTCATTTGTCAACAACAGCAACGAGGACTTTAATCACAGATAAGGTAAATATTCAAGTGAAGTGAACTTTAATGTCGGTAACCACTACGGGAAGTATCGTCAAAATATCACTCCGATTATATCTTTTCGAGAAAAATATAACAGAATATAATAAAAGAATCGAACTTGGAAAAACGTGTTATGTGTTTGTGAAGTGATGGAAAGAAATGGTGTACCTTAGTTGTTTTTTTATTGAAATAAAACCACGTTCTGGGGTAAGTCATGAAAGTCAAGGAAGTCCTTCACAAGTAGTGATCACCCGGTAACATTAGTTTTGTGACAATCATCATCATCATCCTCCTCACCACTACCGCCACCACCACCACCATAGTTTGAATATATGTGATACTTAGAAATAAACCATTGATCATGATCAGCATCATTATCATCATAATCATGATTAGTTAGTCATTGTTTATAGGGTCCAGCGGACTGCAAAGAGCCGAATCAGGACCACAGATATCATCATCATCATCATCATCATCATCATCATCATCATCATAATCATCATCGTAGTTTGAATATCTTTGATGCTTAGAAATAAAGCGTTGATCTCTGAAGCATTCAATGATAAGATCTGTCAAGCGATGTAGGCATTTTCACAGCTCTTTTGCACCACAAGCGCAAGCTACTGGACACCTGGCTCAGGATCCGTGTTACCAAACTTCTCTTTCATCGACTATAACAAGGTTTGGAAACACACACACAATTTTACCCCTGTGGATTTCGTACACATTCTAACATAATCTGAGCCTAAACCAGCTGACTGCTTGCTTATTACACTTCAGGTGGAAGAGCAGTTTATCAATCGCACTGATTGTTCAACTTTCAGTAAGAGAAAACATCTCTTGCGCAGAAGGCGAGTTGCGACTCAAGGTTATATAGGTTTATGGTAGTTCTCTACTACCTCTAGCAGTCCTCAGAGCTTGCTGTTTCTTTTGATGTGGTTGGGAACGACCGAAAAGTACCAGTGAAGTAGATCTACATACTTCTCTACACTTCTATTGAAGAGAGAAAGAGAGAGACAGAGAGGGAGAGAGAGAGAGAGAGAGAGAGAGAGAGAGAGAGAGAGAGAGAGAGAGAGAGAGAGAGAGAGAGAGAGAGAGAGAGAGAGAGAGAGAGAGAGAGAGAGAGAGAGAAAGAGAGATGGAGGGAACGAGGGGGGCAATGTAAAGTTATGTGGGCTGTCTTAGATACTAGCCATCGCATTACGGAAGTGACGTTGCGTATCTAAAAATAAGTTTTCGGGGAAACCCGGCCCTTGGATACACAAAAATCAAGGAAGGTAATTCATTCCTTTCGCCCTTAGAGACTGTAAACAAACACACCCTGTAGAGAGAGCTAAAATATAAGACAAAAACAAAAAAGAGGAAAATGAAGTTGTAAACAAAAAAGAAGCTGTATGAAATGGAGAGTATAATATAAGTCTGCTGTATAACATTGAGAGAGTAATATAAGTCTACTTATGAAATGGTGAGTATAATATAAGTAAATCTACTGTATGAAATGGTGAGGATAATATAAATCTACTGTATGAAATGGAGAGTATAATATAAGTCTACTGTATGAAATGGTGAGTATAATATAAGTCTAATGTACGCAATGGAGAGTATAATTTAAGTCTAATGTATGAAATAGTGAGTATAATATAAATCTGCTGTATGAAATGGTGAGTATAAAGTCTACTGTACGAAATGGAGAGTATAATTTAAGTCTAATGTATAAAATGGAATTTATAATATAAGTCTACTGTATGAAATGGAGAGTATCATATAAATGTACTGTATGAAATGGAGTCTTCTGTATGAACTGAAATGAAATGAAGTTAAAGTTATTGCTAAATCTCCTGTTGGTAGACTCTTATAGACTGCTTGTTTTGAAATTATGTTTTGAAATAGTTAAAGTGTTTTAAAAGTTACATTTTCAATGTCTACTATCACCAAAATGTGTTATCCAAATGTTACAGACGTTGTGAAAGTTATTGCTAAATCTCCTGTTGGTAGACTGTTATAGACTGTTTTGAAATTATGTTTTGAAATAGTTAAAGTGTTTTAATAGTTACATTTTCAATGTCAAATATCACCTAAATGTGTGAAGAGACGTTAAATTAAAGATTGATTGAAATGAAATAAAATGAAAGCCTTCTGTATGAAATGGAGAGTATAATATAAAAGTATACTGTATGAAATGGAGAGTTTAATAAAAGTGTGCTGTATAAAGTGGTGAGTATAAAATAAGTCTGCTGTATAAAATGGTGAGTATAATATAAGTCTTCTGTATAAAATGGAGAGAATAATAAAAGTCTACTGTATGAAATAGTGAGTATAATATAAGTCTACTGTATGAAATAGAAAGTATACTATAAGTCTGCTGTATGAAATGGTAAGTATAATATAAGTCTACTGTGTGAAATGGAGAGTATACTATAAATCTGCTGTATGAAATGGTGAGTATAAAATAAGTCTACTGTATGAAATGGAGAGTATAATATACTTCTACTGTATGAAATGGAGAGTATAATAAAAGTGTGCTGTATAAAATGGTGAGTATAAAATAAGTCTATTGTATGAAATGGAGAGTATAATATAAGTCTACTTTATGAAATGGAGAGTATAATAAAAGTGTGCTGTATGAAATGGTGAGTATAAAATAAGTCTACTGTATGAAATGGAGAGTATAATATAAGTCTACTGTATGAAATGCAGAGTATAATAAAAGTGTGCTGTATGAAATGGTCAGTATAATATAAGTCTACTGTATGAAATGGTCAGTATAATATAAGTCTGCTGTATGAAATGGTCAGTATAATATAAGTCTACTGTATGAAATGGAGAGTATAATAAAAGTGTGCTGTATGAAATGGTGAGTATAAAATAAGTCTGCTGTATGAAATGGTGAGTATAATAAAAGTCTACTGTATAAAATGGAGAGTATAATAAAAGTGTGCCGTATGAAATGGTGAGTATAATAAAAGTCTACTGTATGAATGGAGAGTATAATAAAGTGTGCTGTATGAAATGGTGAGTATAAAATAATCTGCTGTATGAAATGGTGAGTATAATAAAAGTCTACTGTATAAAATGAGAGTATAATAACAGTTTGCTGTATGAAATGGTGAGTATAAAATAAGTCTGCTGTATGAAATGGTGAGTATAATATAATTCTACTGTATGAAATGGAGAGTATAATAACAGTTTTGCTGTATGAAAAGTGAGTATAAAATAAGTCTGCTGTATGAAATGGTGAGTATAATAATTCTACTGTATGAAATGGAGAGTATAATAAAAGTGTTCTGTATGAAATGGTCAATATAATATAATTCTACTGTATGAAATGGAGAGTATAATAAAAGTGTGCTGTATGAAATGGTGATTATAAAATAAGTCTGCTGTATTGCATTAATTACATTATTATTGCTTAGGTCCAGGACTCTTCCGAGCCAAATCAGGACCGGACAATGATCCACATAAAAGATCTGCTGAAACAACCCTAGTGGTAAAACCGAAAGCTCTCCACCAGCCAGTCACTTTACAATAAAGACATCCCATGCAGGGGATGGCTGAGGCTTCACCCCAACTTATCGAACCCCTGTTTACAAAAACAAAATAGAATACAAACATCATTATTAATTATCAACAAAACACATACATATAAAATGCCTACATTGCTAAATAATAACATCATAGAAAGCCCTAGTGACCACCTAGCAGAAAGCATCCAATATTCCCAAGCTGATCCAACAGACCTCATACACAAATAAGGAGTCTTGTCCCGGAAGAGTTTTCAAGAAAAAAGGTAGGAGACTGGTCTAACACAGATCAGTCTGTACTCAGGGTAGATCAAGGTGTTATGCACCCAATGAGAGGTAGTTTCCAATAACCAACTGGTTCCCCTGGTGCACAAAATATTGTTACTGGGTGGGACAATGCCTGTGATGGGCAAGGTATTCCTGTGTAGGAGCATTATAACATATCTAAGCATTGTGATATGTATTAAAATGTTTTGCCCCAAAAAAACAACCACACGCACAATAATTTTATATGAAATACATCATAATAATTTAAAATACCTAATTTTTACGTACCTCATGTAGTCAGAGCACTTAGTTGCTGTACTAAGGGTTTCTGAGGTTGCAGTCCAGAACCACTTGTAGAAATCTTTTTCTCAGCATGTACTTCACATATTTATACTCATGTATCAGTCTTGAGTAATGCTCACCATCTCATGTAACAGACCTATATAGTGATCACCATCTCATGTAACTGACTTAACTTAAGTTCACCATTTTATGTAACAGACCTATATTATGCTCAAGATCTCATGTTACACATTTATTCTGTTTCCCATCTCATATAACAGCCATATATTATGCTCACTGTCTGATGAATTAGACTTGTATTATGTTCACCATTCTCTGTAGCAGACCAATTTTTATGCTCACACATCATGTATCAGACTGGTATTGTACTCGCCATATCATGTAGCAGACCTATAGGCTATAGTGTGCTCACCATCTCATGTAACATACTTATTTTATGTATGCCATCTCATGTAACAGACCCTAGGCCTACAATATGCTCACCATCTCATGTAACAGGCTTATTCTATGTTCCACATTTTACATAACAAACCGTCTGCCTTCTCTCTAACAGGTGACCGAGGCTAAAAAGTCTGGAAAAAAATCAACAAGTCTATGTAGACTAGAGGGAAAAATCAGAAAAAAATAGACAACCTTCCTCAACCTATCCTCAATGCAGCCCATCTACAGTTGAGACTGAATAGTGATCATGTACGGCCATACGGCTGTCGTTATTCTGCGTTCACTCTGGCATTGAGAAGCTGCATATGTGACAGGCCAAAAAGTCGTAAAAAAAATCAACAAGTCTATGTAGACTAGAGAGAAACAGCGGAAAATAATAGACAACCTCCCTCAACATATCTTCAATGCAGCCCATCTACAGTTGAGACTGATTTGTGACCATGTACGGCCATATGGCTGTTGTGGTAGCACGACCTTCTGAGTAATATATAAATGGATTAAATAAAGTTGTAATATTTAATGATCAGGGTTTTTGAAAGCCCTTGAGCTAATTTTAAATAAATGCCTAATATTAGATATATTACTTTTAATTTTAACTGGATTTTATTATTTTATTATCCTGAGTTGTGTTAAATGGATACAATTGATTAGAACCCCTCTGGATAATTATAGGATATTTCTGGTTAGACTGGATGGTTATTAGGTTGGAAAGAATTAGACTATCATTCGACCATGATTCCGCTGATGATTAATTAGAGGCAAATTGTGCCTCCCTGAGTTAAAGTTTAAATGGCTAGAAATATTGCTATTAATTTAAACTGTGGTTTTATTAAGTATATTCTCTTTGGAGAACTGTTAATTATTTAAACAACCCAGAGTCTCTCCTTGTCAGACTTGGCTGCAGCAGGGTCAGATTTCTGAACTGCTGCTTGGCCTTGTATCCTATTATATAATTTTTTTAATTAAAAGAGAAAAAAAAGGGAAAGAAAAAACCTTTTTAACCCTTTTAGAAAGAAAGGGAAATAAAGGAGAGATAAAGGAATACTTCTTAATACCGATTTTTATAATTGCACTTGTCCTCATTGGAGTATTGTTCTTAATTAGTTTGCTAACCGGTAAAAGTGTTTTAGCTACCCTCTAGTGGGATACCAACTTGGTAATTTTAATCCTTATCTAGATCTTTTATCATTTTAATTTTATGATAACGCCTTGATCCCCCTGGACTAAATCCAGAGCTGTTATGGCCCGGCCTTAGGGGCTATTAAATCGGGATATTTTAACCAGAGAATTTATTCTTTCTTTTATTGTTCATAGGGCCGCTTGGTTTTGGCTTTTTGTTTGGTTGGTTTTTGTGTTGATTAATTGACCACATTATTGTGGCTAATAGTCTTGGTTGAGTTGATATTTATAATTTTTTCATTAATTTATTTTATTGAAAATCTTTCCTAAATTATCATTCCCTTTTTAAATCCTTTTAAAATAAATTTTAAACATTTTTAGCATCTTACTCATTTTATTTTGCACCTCCTCTGTCCAGACATGGGAAAGATTGGTATTTGGTCTTTTCTTTGACGTTCTAATGGGGTTTATTGACCCCCGTTTTTATTGTCCTTAACATATTTTATTATAGGACGTAAAGCTTCGCTTATTCTGTAATATTTAACACTATTTATAATTTGTTTATGATCCTTTCTGGCTTTTAATTTCCTTCTCTCTCTTTCTTTCTCTCTGCCTGTCTCTAATCCATAAATGATTGTAAAAGAAAATTATAATAACAAAATCAGCAATATTAAATAATTATTTAAATTATTATATATATATTATATATATATATATATATATATTATTATATATATTATTATTATTATTATTATATTATTATTATTATTATTATTATTATTATTATTATTATTATTATTATTATATTTTATGCTTTTTTAATTTTCCTGTGTGGCACGCTTACAAGCAGGCTTATAGTATAGTCACCATTGCATACAGCAGACTTGTATTATACTCTCCATTTCATACAGTAGACTTATATTATAATTACCATTTCATACTGTAGGCTTATATTATACTCACTATTTCACACAGCATACATTTATTATACTCTCCATTTCATACAGTAGACTTATATTATACTCACCATTTCATACAGCAGATTTATATTAGGCTATACTCTCCATTTCATAGAGTAGAATTTTATTATAGTTATACTCACCATTTCATACAGCACACCTTTATTATACTCACCATTTCATACAGCAAACTTATATTATACTCTCCATTTCATACAGCACACTTTTATTATACTCTCCATTGCATACAATAGACTTATATTATACTCACCATTTCATACAGCCGATTTATATTATACTCTCCATTTCATACAGTAGACTTATGTTATACTCACCATTTCATTCAGCACACTTTTATTATACTCACCATTTCATACAGCAGACTTATATTATACTCTCCATTTCATACAGCACACTCTTATTATACTCTCCATTTCATACAGTAGACTTATATTATACTCACCATTTCATACAGCAGACCTATTTTATACTCACCATTTCATACAGCACACTTTTATTATACTCTCCATTTCATACAATAGACTTATGTTATACTCACCATTTCATACAGCACACTTTTATTATACTCACCATTTCATACAGCACACTTTTATTATACTATCCATTTCACACAGTAGACTTATATTATGCTCACCATTTCATACAGAACACTTTTATTGTACTCACCATTTCATACAGTAGACTTATATTATACTCACCATTTGATACAGTAGACTTATATTATACTTTCCATTTCATACAGTAGAATTATATTTTACTCACCATTTCATACAGTAGACTTATATTATACTCTCCATTTCATACAGCACACTTTTATTATACTCACCATTTCATACAGCAGACTTATTTTATACTCACCATTTCATACAGCACACTTTTATTATACTCTCCATTTCATACAGTAGACTTATGTTATACTCTCCATTTCATACAGCACACTTTTATTGTACTCTCTATTTCATACAGTAGACTTATATTATACTCACCATTTCATACAGCAGACTACCCCCGTTGGGGTGCCGGGGGTTTCAGTATAAATAGTATCCCCACTTTCTGGAAATTTAGTGCTTTAAATTCCCACTGTCGCTGTCTTTCTCATTTGCTCTTTCTCATTCCTGCTCTGTTCTATCAATCTGCTATACTATCGTCTTCTTTGCTAGACCAGTCTCCTACCTTTTTTCTTGAAAACTCTTCCGGGACAAGACCCCTAATTATTTGTGTATGAGGTCTGTTGGATCAGCTTGGGAATATTGGACGCATTCTGCCAGGTGGTCACTAGGGCTTCCTATGATGTTATTATTTAGCAATGTAGGCATTTTATATGTATGTGTTTTGTTGTTAATTTATAATGATGTTTGTATTCTATTTTGTTTTTGTAAACAAGGGTTCGATAAGTTGGGGTGAAGCCTCAGCCGTCCCCTGCGTGGGATGTCTTTATTGTAAAGTGACTGGCTGGTGGAGAGCTTTTGGTTTTACCACTAGGGTTGTTTCAGCATATGATCTTTTATGCGGATCAGGGGTTGTCCGGTACTGATTTGGCTCGGAATAGTCCGCTGGACCTAAAGCAATAATAATGTAATGTAATGTAATACAGCAGACTTATTTTATAATCACCATTTCATACAGCACACTTTTATTATACTCTCCATTTTATACAGTAGACTTATATTGACCATTTCATACAGAACACTTTTATTATACTCTCCATTTCATACAGTAGAATTATATTATACTTACCATATTATACAGCAGACTTATTTTATACTCACCATTTCATACAGCAAACTGTTATTATACTCTCCATTTCATACAGTAGACTTTTATTATACTTACCATTTCATACAGCAGACTTATTTTATACTCACCATTTCATACAGCACACTTTTATTATACTCTCCATTTCATACAGTAGACTTATATTATACTGAGCATTTCACACAGCACACTTTTATTATACTCTGCATACAGTAGACTTATATTATACTCTCCATTTCATACAGTAGACTTATTTTATACTCACCATTTCATACAGCACACTTTTATTATACTCCCCATTTCATAAAGTAGACTTATATTATACTCTCCATTTCATACAGTAGACTTATTTTATACTCACCATTTCATACAGCACACTTTTATTATACTCTCCATTTCATACAGTAGAAATATATTATACTCTCCATTTCATACAGTAGACTTATTTTATACTCACCATTTCATACAGCAGATTTATATTATACTCTCCATTTCATACAGTAGAGTTATATTATACTTACCATTTCATACAGCAGACTTATATTATACTCTCTATTTCATACTGTAGACTTATATTATACTCACTATTTCATACAGTAGACTTTTATTATTCTCTCCATTTTATACAGAAGACTTATATTATACTTACCATTTTATGCAGCAGACTTATTTTATACTCACCACTTTATACAGCACACTTTTATTATACTCTCCATTTCATACAGTATACTTTATATTATACTCTCCATTTCATACAGAAGGCTTTCATTTCATTTATTTCATTTCATACTGAAGATTCCATTTTATACAGTAGATTTATATGATACTCTCCATTTTATACAATAGACTTATATTATACATTCCATTTTATACATTAGACTTAAATTATACTCTCCATTTCGTACAGTAGACTTTATACTCACCATTTTATACAGCAGACTTATATTATACTCCCTATTTCATACAGCAGACTTATATTATTCTCTCCATTTCATACAGCAGATTATATTTTACTCTCCATTTCGTACAGTAGACTTATATTATACTCACCATTTCATACAGTAGACTTATATTATACTCTCCATTTCATACAATAGATTTATTTTATCCTCACCATTTCATACAGTAGTCTTACTTATATTATACTCACCATTTCATACAGTAGACTTATAGTATACTCTCCATTTTATACAGCAGACTTATATTATACTCTCCATTTCATACAGCTTTTTTTTTTACAACTTCATTTTCATCTTTTTTGTTTTTGTCTTATATTTTTGCTCTCTCTACAGTGTGTGTTTGTTTACAGTCTCTAAGGGCGAAAGGAATGAATTACCTCCCTTGATTTTTATGTATCCAAGGGGTTTTCCGCGAAAACTTATTTTTAGATACGCAACGTCACTTCCGTAATGCGATGGCTAGTATCTAAGACAGCCCGTAGCTAATTTAGCTAATTCTGTAGCTAATTTCGATAATTCTGTAGCTAATTTAGCATTTACACTTGGCTGCGTTCTGCAAAAGACATATTGTCGCGGTTATAGTACTGAATTTGTGCAAAAAGGTGTCATTTGACTTAGCGTTGTTTTTGTTGTTTTTGTTACCGCTGTTGTTATTGGATGTTGTCTTTATCTTGTTTTTCTTCTTGTGTTTTGTTTTTATTGTTGCTGTTGTCATTGTGGTTATTCTTGTTTCTTTGTTGTTCTTGTTCTCAGAAGTGGTTGTTCTTGTTTCTTTGTTGTTCTTGTTCTCCTTCTCGTTCTTGTTGTTCTTGTTCTTGCTCTTGTTCTTTTTGTTCTTTTCTTCTTGTTCTTGTTCATTTTATTCTTGTTCTTTTTGTTCTTCTTCTTATTGTTCTTGTTCTTATTGTTCTTGTTATTGTTCTTGTTTTCTTGTTCTTCTTTTTCTTCTTCTCATTGGTGTTGTTGTTGTTGTTGTTGTTCTTCTTCTTCTTCTTCTTCTTCTTCTTCTTGAAGTTTGTTATTCCAAGACTTGCCAGGTAGACATTAACCTGCCGATATTTTGTTGATAATGACAACTCTTCTTCGTCTTTGTACAACGAAGTTTTGAAACCTAAGCATTAATATGTCAATTATAAGGACAGTTCTTCTGAGTTTGTATACGTAGATACTGTCAGGGAGTTATTTAGTTTTACCGGTAAAAAGTCTTTTTGCAACCAGACTGAATCAAATATTTTTCTTCTAAGTTTTGTATAACAAGACATTTTCAGGTAGCAATGACCTCTTGTCTGGTTCACTAGCTTCTGACGTGCACGATCTACGGCAGTTTTGCAACATTTGTAGAGAAGATATTGTTAGTCATGTAACCGCAGTTTTCCATCCAGTGCGCACATTTTCATTCGATCACGAATTGCCAGGTAACAATTTCACTAGTATGAATCAATGTCTTACGGCGACATGACACGGCCGACACCAAGCATGCACATTTTTTGGGGGGGGATGAGGTGGAGGGGGGTAGTAGTTTCAATAGGGTAGCTCAGGGCTGCCGAACTTCATGAAGGGCTTATTGCCTTGGAAATACTGACAGTACCGCAAAAGGATGCCATGACTGCAAGCATTTCAGCACGTTCCGATCACATTGTTGTTGTTATTGTTGTTGTTGTTACTGTTGTTGTTATTAATATGAACATTTATATAGGCTTAATCTTGACAGCTGTAGGCGTGTACAAAAAACACACAAGAACTCACAAAACGTTATTAAAAAGTGACTTATTCAGTGATGGTATTGGATGCAATCTAAAATTTCTACTACAAAAAATCGACTTCCTTTGTGATTTGTAATAGAGACTCCCAACAGCCCATGTTTGAGTGATAGAGGTTTGTTTGTTGTGCATGTGAGAGAGTAAAACATGGTACAGATCGCCGCTCTTTGAGCCTGATGAGTGATTTTGATAAAAAGAGCGAATATTCACAACTTTCCGGCACCTCTCATAAAAACTCGTGGGTATTGCCATTATAAATTAAAACGAGGTTAGAATGAAACAAGTTCCGGTCTGGCTTGTTTTGCTTTTATCAAAGCTTGATGCGTGACTTTTAAATATGGCAAATTGCCGAAAACGACGATTGTTAGAGCCAGAAAACGAGTGGGCTAAGTATAAAAACGGTGGAGGAAGTACATGCTCAGTGAAAGGATGCAAAAAACATCGTAGAGGCCTGTATTTGTGGCGACTTCGGAGGTGCGTCGATCATCGACAGAAAGTGAAACAGGACCTGAAGACTCTTGTAGTTTTCCATAGCTTCGCCGTCGCAACCTTCACAAAACACGAAGTAGTTGACTATGTTAGGCGAGCGTTGTGGCCAAGTGGGCTAAGGCGGGACTAACTTGCCGTGTCCACAAGCCAGAAACCAATCGCGCCTGACAGGTGTGGGTTCGAGCCAGCATCTGGGCGTTATGTTTCTCCGAATATTTTTCAAAAATTCACAAATAATGTTAGGTAGGTAGGGTTTAGGCGCGCCACTGGCGATAGAAAGGGATAATAAACTGCAGCAACAACAAACAAACAAAAGTGAGGGTACGATACTGGTGGCCCACTGTAAAACTTCCCATTGTACAACTTATGTTAATCTGATGAATAAAAATTGATGCAACAACAACGGAGAAAGAAACCGGAAGTATGTTTCACATGAGGGGATTCCCGTTGGTGCATAGGATAGCAGAAAAGTGTGAATAGCATCCAGTATTCATACTAGTATACAGTCCAGCGTTTGCCCGCCAGTCGAAGCGGTCTCTAACTATGCAGCCACATGGGTTAAGCAAACATACATCTCTATATATGTTAGACAATGTTCCTCAGCAAAGCACGCACCCCTCTCCGTGTAGTCCAAGCCCAGAATGCCGCAAAATGTTTAATTTTGCTTTTTTGGGTATCCAAAATAATTTTTACTGCATCGGAAAGATAATAATGTACTCTATCACATATCCAAAATGTAAAAAAAAAAAATATCGCAAAACAAAGTTATTGAGCATTTATTATCTAGCCGTGTACTATGGCATTCCGTTCAGTTATTGCTTGCTTTGTAAGGCCAAAAACTAGTATGGCAGATTGCCATTTTCAAGATGGCCGCCATGCCGATTAAACTTTTGTTCTACAATATGAAGTATACGACCAAGATTTCGACCTACAAGCGCCACATTTGGTATACATGATACTTAAGACCTACTCTTTTAGAAAAGCTCAGTGGCCGTTAACAGAAAAAATATGGCGGACATTTTTCAAGATGGCCGCCATGCCGACAACACTTTTGTTCTACAATAATTATGGAGTATGATATCAAGATTTCGACCTACAAGCACCAAATTTGGTCTACACGCTACTTAAGACCTATTCTTTTACAAACGCCCGGTAGCCATTACCAGAAACAATATGGCGGCCATTTTTAATGATGGCCGCCAAGCTGATTACACTCTTGGTCTACAATATAAAGTATGAGAAGATTTTCTCCTAAAAGCACCAAATTTGGTATGTCTGATATTTAAAATATTTTCTTTTAGAAAAGCTCGGTAGCCATTAAAAAGAAACAATATGGCGGCCATTTTCAAGATGGCCATAATGCCGATTATACTCTTGTACTATACTATGAAGTATTAGACGAAGATTTTGCCTTACAAGCACCAAATTTGGTATACCTGTGACTTAAGACCAGTTTTTTTTAAAATCCCAGTAGTTATTACAAAAAGAAATATGGCGACCATTTTTCAAGATGGCCACCATGCTGATTACACTCCTAGTCTATAATAAAAACTACGTAATTAATAAAGAAATAATAGTATATACATTAAACAAACACATTTTTTAAAATGTACAATACCATAAATTAAGTGATGGAAGTAACATTCTTATGCATTGTTTGTAATCTGAAGAAGAGCATAGCTCGAAAATTCATTTGTCTTATATTGTTGTATAATTAAAAGTATCTTTGATATTTTTTGTTGTGTTCATGACTTTTACTAAAGAATCTATTCTTTAGGTTATCGAAATCGCTCTATACAAATAATTAATAATTTGCAGTCTTGCTTCCATTCTTTATATAGAATTATTTATAGCCCTAAATACTATGGTTTTGGCCTTAAAATGCAAACTATCAATTGTTTTACAAACGGAATGCCATAGCCATGCTGTGCTTGAATCAGCACTAGAAAACGTTTCATTACACGAAAACAAAAAACATAATGCAGTGCTGTTGATAGAGCCAGACTGTTAGATCTCAAAGCTATTGTCATTCATGTCTTCTTCCATTTCTTCTTCCTCTTCTTTTTTCTCTTCTTCTTCCTCTTATTCTTCCTTTTCTGTGTACTTCATGACGTTTAAGCAGATTTCACCTCGGCATTCTCCACATCCAACAGTGCAGACCAATCCATGTCGTCGGCATGAACACCTGGTTGACGCACAGTCAGTTCTGCAATTGCAACGCACAAGGTTTAGAAGATGGTCTGGTGCACTGGTTCCTCTCTTGCTACAAAACTCCAGCAACCTACCCTTGAATTCTAATGTTCTTATAGGTGTCAGTTAATAATGATCATCCTTTGATCCTTTTTTTCCCTTTGCTTCCATTGTCACAAAACAAGCACTTTGGACCCAAACCACTGGTGCCAGAAGCTATGTTCAGTCCAGACAACCTGTGTTTTCGAGGTGATGGTGACTGATTCAGCTTGCTCATGGCTTTTTTCACATGGTGCTTGATTGTGAATTTTTGGCTGCAAACAGCATGTACAAGATCTCCAAGAACTGCGTGTATGTATACTTTCCTCTGTTTACTAGCTTTTTTTTTAATAGAATCACATCCTTTTTGTATTAGCGTCACGTTTTCTTTTTTCACAAAGCCTTTCTTGCAGATGATGCATACTCTCTTTTTCATCTTTCTCGTATGCAATAACTTCATTTGGTTCCTGCACAAAATTATATCAAATGGTAATCAATCTAATTTATTCCGGATTATAACACTCAAAACTTTTACAAAGACGACAACATAGGTGGTATTAGTACACCAGTTTGATATTATAGTTTATACCCTTATAACGCAAATTAATATCAATAACTATTCTGCCAGCATCCGCTTGCCATACAATTTTAATACTGCAATAGTTCATATCAAATGGTAATCAAACTTAATCATTCTGGATTTATTAGTATGCCAGTTTGATATCATAGCCTTAAAGCTCTGTGTGTGTCTGTGTGTGTGAGTATGTGTGTGTGCGTATAGATAGATAGATAGATAGATAGATAGATAGATAGATAGATAGATAGATAGATAGATAGATAGATAGATAGATAGATAGATAGATAGATAGATAGATAGATAGATAGATAGATAGATAGATAGATAGATAGATAGATAGATAGATAGATAGATAGATAGATAGATAGATGTGTGTGTGTAAGTGTGTGTACATATATGCATGCATTAAAGCCAATAAAGTTGTTGATGTTGTTGATGTACACGTATAGAAGTTTGTATGTATATGTTTGCAGATATATTGTATATGTACGCGTGTGTGTGTGTGTGCATGTATGTGTATATATGTATGTATGTAAATGTATACGTGTATACATATATGTACTCTCCCTAGTTAACTTTCTGAGACTACTTCTTGATTTACATACTGTGTGCGTAAAATGACGTCTACTTTGTAAATGACGCATTTACGACAAAGCCTCAAAACGCTGCAGTCAACCATACTTCTGAAGAAGTTGTTAATAAATGACAAAAATGTAAGTTAACATGAACTTTGTGGTTAAACAATGTTGTTGTTTTTTTCGTTTTTTTTTCTTTGTAAACTGTTAATAACTTCAACGCTCTTGTCTGTATCCGCTTGCCATACAATTTTAACTTTGTCAGCGCTGTACAACCGTTACACACACACACACACACACACACACACACACACAAAGTCGTAAACACAGCTGAGACTGCTTAGTATCTTGAAACTTAAATCAGAAACACAACAATAAAAAATATTAAAGATACTTTTAATTATCAAACAACACAAGACAAATGAATTTCGAGCTATGCCCTGTCAGATAACAAAAGGAACTGTGCGCAGGGCAGCGACCACAGCAAGCAGCAAGCGGAGAGCGTCTGCTAGTGACCTATTTAGCCATAACTGAAAACCGGCAAGTTTAAAACTATTATATTGCGCGTTATATTATTTATATTTTAATAATGCAAACTCAGGGGAGCAAAGAAAATGTTTGCTTAACTCAAAAGACACGGTGGGATTTAATGATGGTGAATATTCCAGCAATTCATCTTCAAAATCCTCTTCCATATCTGTGAAGTCACGCTGACAGTGTTGAATGGGCATGTGGGCGGAGTTATACTTCGCCCGCAAGGAAATTCCCGCGTATGACTGGCAAAATGTGCCAATACCGTTTTAGCAATTTTTAATTCGTTGTATCTCCTAATTGCGCTAATTTTTTTTTTTACATTTTGGTAAGATTGTTCAACAACCTAAACTCTTTACATTTGCCTTGTTTTCATTTTGGATACCCTAAAAAGCACCTCTAAACAATCTGGGCTTCGGCTAGTGTTCGTCTACGACTTTTCAGTCAAGGCTTGTCTTAATTGAAAGGTTCGTAAAGGTTCACGAAGCTTTTGGGTTAAAAAAAAATAATTTAAAAAAAAGGTTCAGGAAACTAGGTTCGGGATTTGAAAACCTCTGAACATCCAAGAACTTGACGTCGTTTGAAGTTTTATAGGCAAATTGTTTTCTATCTTGAAATTGTAAAATGAACATCATGAAATGTTCTGAAAGTCCCGAAAGTGAAATAGCGGAAGCTGAAATAATAAGGTAGAATGATTATACTTGCAAACAGTTTGTAAGTAGTCTTGTTCATAAGGCCGTGTCCCAAAACTTTAGTGTGACAGATTGTAATGGCTGTGGTGTAAATTAGCGTTGTGTAACTTCTGGGTGCTAGGGCGGGACTGTTAGTTTATTTTATTTATTTATTTATTTTATTTACCTTATTGTCCCTTTTTCTATGGGGAAATTCTGGGCCGCCTTCCATGGGTCGCGCCCAAACCCAACCTACCTAGTATTAGTTGTGATTTTTAAAATTTTGCTGGGGGAGCAAACCGGAGAAAACCCCCGAGACGTTGCCCGAGTCGAAAGTAAATAATATTCGGAGAAACATAATGCACAGGTGCTGGATCGAACCCACACCTGTCAGGCGCCAATGGTTTCTGGCCTGTGGACAAGGTAAGTTAGTCCCGCCTTAGCCCACTTGGCCAAAACGCTCGTTAGTTGCACACACAAAAAAAGAAGACAGGAAAAGGAGCGAGAGAGAGAGAGAGAGAGAGAGAGAGAGAGAGAGAGAGAGAGAGAGAGAGAGAGAGAGAAAGCGAAGTGTTTGCGGGAAGGAAGGTTGACGGTGGAATTGATGGATTAGAAGGCCAATCACTAATAATAAACAGTTGCCAAATAAATTACTCTTCTTTTTCCTTCACTCATTCTACTCCCCAACATCTACACTTTCAGGACCGTTCAGAGCCTTTCAGAACCGTTCTTTCTTCTTTTCTTCTCCTACCTTCCCTCTCCTCCATTTGCCCTAACCCCCTCATCCCGCCAAGTTCTATCCTTACTTGATCAACCCCATAACACTTCCGCTCTTTACCTTTGTCTTTCCCTCTACTGCCATTGGCTTAATCTCTCCTTCTCACCCCCTCCCTCTCACCATTATCGCCCCCACCCCCAGCACACTCCTAACTGAACCTCGCACTCACCACCCACCCACTCAATAAAGCCACACACCTCGCGCGCTCTTTTTCGCACTCTCCCGCTCTCTCCTTTTTCACACTCCCTGCCCCCAAGCTCCGAGGCTTGCCTCATCGATGGAGACGCGAATTTACTTTTAGATAAATCAACCTCATAACGATTGGCCGTCGCCAGCAGAAAGGAAGTGTGAGCAACGCTTAACTCCTTTGCGCCGTACAACTAGCTTCCTCGAGAAATTTGTTAGCGCAATGTGATAAGCAATCGTTTAACGTACTGTTTTTAAGATTTTTTTTTTCAAGTTTGTTATGTCAAGACATTGTCAGGTAGCAAATTTATTTGTGTTCTTGAATAGTTTATGGCGTTGCACAGAGCGCAGCAAGTTTGCGCTTTGCAGCATTTGAAAACATGAAGTGCATGTTTGGTTGCTATGAAAGGCAAAGGTCTCCGCAGCCTATCGTTCAAAAGGAAGGAAAGATTTTTTTCTCACATGGCCAGCTCTATTAGGACTGTACCCGATCTCCCTCTCCCGAATTCCTTGGCTGCTTTACCTTCTCCGGTTTTAAACAAAACTATGGTTATACCCAGCAAACACTAGGTCCCATCTCCCCTATCATCGGTCGCACAGAATTGTGCTCAGTGGTCTGTGGCGTCACACGCTCAAAGGCAGCAAGTGGGCGTCTCGGACGGCTTGAGTTAGATCCTGTATCGACCAGCGCCTTGAGCAGCTCTTGAGCTGATACAGAGCTATATAAGAATGATTATTAAATAAGTACGCTATGCAGATGGCTACAGGGAAGGCTACTCACACGACCGGCAGATGTAAAGGTGGAGGCTGCTTATAAGGCCAGCGAGGGTGCTTTAGTGTAGGGGAAAACTGCAGAGTATTCGAAGGCTGTCAGAGAACACCTCAAAGAAAATATAAAGAATAATTCTGACAGCGCATTTGCATCTCACGCAGCAGTTTAAGGACCAGACGTTGCCTGCAGTCGGCCTCGAACAAGCCCACCTCGCCCAACTCGCAGTGCTTATGGCCGTTGATCACTGAGCCATATTGTGTCCTACCGCCGTAGCTCAAGTGGTAGAGCGTTCGCCTGGCACACCGATGACCCAGGTTCAAATCCCGTGGTGGGCGATATAAAAAGTGGCCATTTTCACTGTCCATTTTAGCAGTATGATTGCTCTGGTGGTTCAGTGTTGATTCAGGTCCCTACCCCTCTTTCCCTGGGATGGTTATCCCCGTCTGCCGTATCACCAATGCTGGGTGTAGACGTTAAACCTCAACGCTCAGCCATATTGCCTAAATGCGTGCGAGTTTATTTGAGAATGTCGCTTGTACTTTGACAGAAAGGACTGAGAGTTTGTTATTTCGCGATTTGCTGAGGCGATAACCAACATGGAATTTAGTGGGCGCTGTCTAAAGTGCTATTACAGAAAGTTGATCCCTTGCAGCAAGGTCAGAGAAGAAAACAAGTACATCTTGCAGGTTGGCTGAAATTGAACCCGGGATCATAAGTCCCCATTTAAATTTTTACCACCAATTCTACACATCTGGGGGAGGGAAGGGGTTGTTAAGTAAATGGGCTGTACTACATGTAGGGTCGAGGGGAAATAAATGTTTTAAGGGGCTTGTGTATACTTGGATGTAGGTGTCAAGCAAAGAACCATGTTGAAAGTGACGATGTCTGTTACTATTACATAATTACAAATATGCATGGTAGATGCTTTGCTTCTGTATAGACTAATTTCCCACATTTGTCGTTTCGCTACGAGCATTTCCATTTTCTGCATGCTCCCTCAGGTCTATATTTTCCCTGGTCTTTGTTCCCCGATGTTTGTTTTTCTCCCACATATGTTTATGACAGACCTGAGGAACTTGGACCTGGTGGAAGATAGACCTAAGGGAACACTGGTCTGACCCCGTTTTAACCGAGGTTTCAACAAAATGAATATTTCACTTAACTCATTTAGGGCCAGAAATTAAACACCTAAAATGTATAAACACTGTAAACTTCTAAAGTAGTCTGTATGCAAAATATGTAGATATCCCATTTGATTTCGTTTTTTTGTTTTGTTTGAATTTCTGCGGAAAACGGATGACTAGGAGAGTTGTAAAGGACTACTCTACATTTGGAATGGTGGTAGAGAATGGGTTAAGATTTTCAGAATGATGCGGGACGTGTACAATGAATACGATTACAGACTATAGATGTAGGGCGCATGTACATGTGTAATTCTATGATGCATTGTGAGCAGGCTCTTTTACTCGCCCTCATACACCCTCCCACTTCTCCAACCCCCGCCCGTCTACCAACACCCACACACTTATACATCCCCCCTTCCCCCATCTCCACACCCTCTAAACTAGTCACCTCCTTCTAATCTTCAGTTCTAGTTTCCTTCTCCTCAACATCCACACATTGTGGTCCTGATTTGGCTCGGAAGAGTCCGCTGGACCTAAAGCAATAATCATGTAATGTAATGTAATATCCACACGACTTTTCTCTCTCTCTCTCTCTCTCTCTCTTTTTTTTTTTTTTCTTTCTTTCTTTCTTTCTCTCTCTCTCTCTCTCTCTCTCTCTCTCTCTCTCTCTCTCTCTCTCTCTCTTTCTTTCTTTCTCTCTCTCTCTTTCTCTCTCTCTCTCTCTCTCTCTCTCTCTCTCTCTCTCTCTCTCTCTCTCTCTCTCTCTCTCTCTCTTTCTCTCTCTCTCTCTCCACCACCCTCGGTCCTGCCAGCCTCCCTCTCATCCCTTATTCTTACGTACTTGCTTCTCTCACTACCCCCCATCTCTCACTACCCCCCCCCCCCCCAATCCAACCCCACCCTCCAGACTGTCTTTCTTTTTATGACTCCGCCAAGGACATTTAAAAAAAATAGTATTCCTGTACCATACTCCCCCCCCTCCCATCTTCTCTCTCTCTCTCTCTCTCTCTCTCTCTCTCTCTCTCTCTCTCTCTCTCTCTCTCTCTTTTCTATTCACCAGCGTAGAAACTTGTATCGATGCTTCGGAGGTGTAGGTACATAATAATGCACATTTTTTTTATTTGCTTCCCTTTTTTTGGAATATAAAACTTTCTTCGCCCTTCTGTATGTCTGATGAAAATGTTCAATAGTGATGTACTGTCTTCTTCTTCTTCTTCTTCTTCTTCTTCTTCTTCTTCTTCTTCTTCTTCTTCTTCTTCTTCTTCTTCTTCTTCTTCTTCTTCTTTTTTCTCCGTCTCTGTCTCTCTCTGTCGGTCTCTCTATGTCTGTCTGTCTGTCTGTCTGTCTGTCTCTCTCTGATCTTTGTCACATCGCCTTAACTCAGTGGTAGAGTGTTCGCTTGGTACATCGATGACTCAAGTTCGAATCCCTTATTAGCGGCAAGACGACAGTAACCAGATTTTACTGTCCATTTTAGTACTATGGTTGTTTTTATGGTTCAGCGTTGATTTAGGTTCCTAGCGCTCTTTCCTGGGACTATTAGGCCAGTCTGCCATATCTTATCGCCAATGACAGGTGTAGACATTAAACTCCATTTTGTATTGATTCATTTTCTGGGATACTGTATTGATTCAATTTGATGATGGTGGTTTTTTTTTCATATAGTACTAATCTATACTTTTCTGCTCCAAGCGTAGTCACAGAGACAGGAGTGAGAAAGAGAGAGTGACAGAGAGAGAAAGGAGAAAGAAGAGAGAGGGGGGTGAAGGGGAGGAAGGGAGGCATGGCGTGAAACCTGCAATATATAACTAAGATCAGAAGGATAGAAGAAACCAGAAATAAACGTAGAGCAAAGGCCATAATGAGAAAGAAGAAGAGGAAGAAGAAGAAGAAGAAGAAGAAGAAGAAGAAGAAGAAGAAGAAGAAGAAGAAGAAGAAGAAGAAGAAGAAGAAGAAGAAGAAGAAGAAGAAGAAAAACAACAACAAGAAGAAAAACAACAAGAAGAAAAACAACAAGAAGAAAAACAACAAGAAGAAAAACAACAAGAAGAAAAACGAGAACAAAAAGAAGAGGAAATATTAATAAACAAAACAAACAAAAAAAAAACAAGAAAAAGAAGAACGAGATCAAGAAAAAGAAGAATGAGAACATCAAGAAGAACATGAAGGAAGAAGAGAAAGGAGGAGGAGGACGATTACGACGATAACGAAGCAGGAGAAGAAGAAGAAGAAGAAGAAGAAGAAGAAGAAGAAGAAGAAGAAGAAGAAGAAGAAGAAGAAGAAGAAGAAGAAGAAGAAGAAGAAGAAGAAAGCAGACTACCGGGGTGGGTGTACTGTGTGTGTACTAACAGGGCTCCTTCATACACTATCGACCAGGCGAACAAACAAATACGCTTTTAGAGAAACGGGCAGGATCCTCTAATAAGGCATTATTGTGAGAACAAAGGCAAACACACGCCATACTTCCTTTCTAAAAGACCACGTTGGATCCACCCACCACGGCCTTCACAATTTGGACAAAATCTGCGCGCTTACTGAAAAAGCTCGTTGTTGTTGTTGTTGTTGTTGTTTATCTTAGAAGGCGGCAAGATCACACATTTCAGTGTCACATATTGTTTTGAATTTAACAGCGGGATGTGCTCCACCTTGTTTGGCAACTGTTTGCCGGTTTGTACCGTTCATCATCTTGTCCTTTGTTGTGTGTGTGTGTGTGTGTATGTGTGTGTGTGTGTGTTTTCAATGTGTGCATCGGATTTATCTCTTAGTGTGCTGCAGCAATGACCACTTGGTTGCTTGCCAATAAATTGTTTTGGGTAATAGTCTTGTATCCTGGTTGTAAGATTAAGCCAAAAATAGCATCGTTCAAAAGTACGGGTTTGATATAAGTCGATACATTTACTTCATTTATGTGCTTATGGTTTTAAGGTTGATTCTATTAAAAAAAAAAAACGCAATGCTGCCAAAGCGTGTATTGTACATGTGGTATGCACATATGTTTGTTTCGCAAAACAAGGAAGAGACGCCTAACATTCAACAGTTTAGCGGTCAGTTTGTGCAACGATTGCCCATTATATGATCTTATCTTATGATAAAAAATATACATTCAATTTTCTAACATAAACTCATTGTAACAAACGGTAAACAAACATCTTGGGTTGAACAGTCACAATCAGTACGTTGATTCATTTGTTGGCATAATGATTCCCAGCGGCTCTGTGAGGACGTCGTGTGTGTATTTCCAAGTCCATGATACAGTATTGTAAGCTTTCCTGCTTAGCCCAAATATAGATAATTCAGGTCACCAAGGGTTTTCTCCGGGTACTTCGGTTTCCTTTATCCCTTCAATAATGGTATTGTATGCAGTCTGTCTACAATTAAAAAATAAAGTTCGATTTCCTTTCCGTCTTCTTATGGCCCCCCTTTTTTTTACATCACATGTTAGAGTGTGCTTTTAGTGTATGTAGGAGTGTCTGTAACATGTTAGAGTGTGCTTTTAGTGTATGTAGGAGTGTCTGTAACATGTTAGAGTGTGCTTTTAGTGTATGTGGGAGTGTCTGTAACATGTTAGAGTGTGCTTTTAGTGTATGTAGGAGTGTCTGTAACATGTTAGAGTGTGCTTTTAGTGTATGTAGGAGTGTCTGTAACATGTTAGAGTGTGCTTTTAGTGTATGTAGGAGTGTCTGTAACATGTTAGAGTGTGCTTTTAGTGTATGTAGGAGTGTCTGTAACATGTTAGAGTGTGCTTTTAGTGTATGTAGGAGTGTCTGTAACATGTTAGAGTGTGCTTTTAGTGTATGTAGGAGTGTCTGTAACATGTTAGAGTGTGCTTTTAGTGTATGTAGGAGTGTCTGTAACATGTTAGAGTGTGCTTTTAGTGTATGTAGGAGTGTCTGTAACATGTTAGAGTGTGCTTTTAGTGTATGTAGGAGTGTCTGTAACATGTTAGAGTGCGCTTTTAGTGTATGTAGGAGTGTCTGTAACATGTTTTAGTGTGCTTTTAGTGTATGTAGGAGTGTCTGTAACATGTTTGAGTGTGCTTTTAGTGTATGTAGGAGTGTCTGTAACATGTGAGCATGTATGTTTCTTCTGCAGATCGCCGCGCTATGAGACTGATTTATAAATAAGGCGTGTACAGCATCCAGGTTTATTAGTATGCTTAATTCATCACACAATAGTTGCTTTTCGAGTCACGTCAAGAAATCTGCATTCACAACACACACACAACGGGCAGGCTCACAGCAAAGAATACACCTATACACACGAGAGCATTGACAACTACCTTCGACATAGAACATAATTTATACACATAATACAATAACATAATTGTACGTACGACTTGAAAGGGAGCAACAACGTCAAAGTTTTTTTTTTTTTTAGGTTTGGGGTGGAACGGGGCTGGTGTAGTGCGGAGCAAAGTGCCCTTCGTAGTTACCCCATTTGAATGGTATCAGTTGCAAAATCATCAGGTGGAGGCGAAATTATATTAAGCCAAATTTCAGCCCTTCATGTTAAGCAAAACCGGATATAGTTGATAACAAATGTCAGTTTTGGCTCCTTTTTTCAAAGTCCAAGAAACAAATGTGATTGAACTTCTCCCCCCTCCCCCCTTTTAAAAACAAAAAAGGATTTAGTCATCATTATCATCATCATCCACATCATCATCATCATTATCATCATCATCATTATCATCATCACCATCATCATCATCACCATCATCATCATCATCATCATCATCACCATCATCATCATCATCATCATCATCATCATCATCATCATCATCATCATCATCATCATCATCATCATCATCGTTATCATCATCACCATCATCATCACCACCACCATCATCATCATCTGTCCCGCAGCCGGTCAGGTCTTTGGGGAGATAGGATGGATGCCGACGCAGAGAGTGTTCACCACTTCGGACTGCCTTCAGTTGTTGTCAGGAGACGCGGCATGTCCAGCGCCATCCATGTTTTGACATCATCTGCCCAGCTCTTCCTTTGTCCTCCTCTGTGCTTGCCTCCTTCCTCGGTTCCTTGCAGGATAATGTGTTGCAAGGATGTCGTGCTTGTGTGACAGGGCCAAACCACGCCAGCTTCCTCCTCATAATGGCAAGGAGTGGTTTTTGAGGGTCTGCAAGTGAGGTGACCAGGTGTTTGACGTGGGCATTCGTCTTGCGTTTATGCCAGGTGATTTAGAGCAGTCTGCGATAGCAGTTCATTGAGTAAGGGCTGTAGAGAAAACCGCTGTGCCAGAGAAAACGGAACAGCTTGAAATTAGCGGGCGTAAACTAATAAACTGTCTCTCGCATTGATTCCCTTTCCCCTTAAAGATGAAGTGCGCAAACACTACGACAGACACTCTCTGCTCCTTCAGCATTCCCGGACCCCACTAGTCGTCCTCCTCACTTCTTCTTCAGCGCAGCCACCATATCAAATCCTTGGAGGGCTGCCACTTCCCCCCCCCTCCCACCAAAGCCAGACCCTGACCCTCTTCGGTCTGTCTGTCTGTCTTTCTCTGTCCTCCTTAAACATTTGATTCTCGCACCACCAGCCCACTACTAATATTCCATCGGTCTGTTGGTCTCTCTATCTTATATAATCGCTGTTGGCCTAGTAGTGTACGCAGTGTACTGGAATGTCTGGCGATAACATAGCAGTCCGTACAGGCAGGGGTTCAAACTCCGTTGACAGCCTGGACTAAACATAACAACAATTAAATAATTAATAAATAATAAATAAATCCTATCCTATCCTATCCTGTAACTCGGAGGTCGTAGGGGCACCCCAGATGATCGTTTAACCAGCGTACTCCATCTGTCTCTGTCCTCAGCAACCCTCATGGCTTCGCTCAGTGTCAAACCAGTCCATTCTCGAATGTTGTCCTCCCACCTCTTTTTCGGTGTCTCTTCTTCTACCTCCTTGTACTGTGCCTTGCAGGATGGTCTTTGCAAGGACTGATGATCGGGTGACGTGGCCATACCATCGGAGTTTCCGTTTCTTCATCACTGTGAGCAGGTCATCGTGTTGTCCAATGGCTTGTGTGATGATGGTCCGTCGGACTTGCCCAGAAGTCTTCTTTAGCACCTCATCTCCATGCTTTGTTTTCTTCGCTGTAGATCTGCTGTGAGGGTTCATGTTTCGCAAGCGTATAGGAAGATGGAGATTACATGGGAGCGCAGCAGTCTTACTTCGGAATGTAGACTGATGGTCCTGTCTTTCCAAATGGGCTTCAACCTTGCCAGGGCAGCAGTTGTTTGTGCGATCCTGAAGAGGACTTCCTGTCGGGACCCATTGTCTGATACAATGGCTCCTAAATATTTGAAGCTATGCACTGTTTTGAGGGATTGGCCTTGGACTTTGTTTTAACATAAATTTTATTCAACAAACAAACCAGATATTAATACAAGGCAAAACATCAGGGCGCACAAAAGCACAAGGCCTAAATGGTTGCTACCCAAATAATAATAATGTGCCAAAATATCACTGGCGGACGACAGGAAACATAAACAGAACATTGATAAGAATGCAGTAAATATAAAACTTGGACTTTGATGTCAGTGTTGATGCCATTGGTGTTGCTGGTCATCGTTTTGGTCGACAACAAAAAACAACTTTGGTACACTGCGCCCCTACTCCTTGGGATGAGAGTATAAACCGAGGTCTAGTATGTGCACGCACGCATTCCATCGCATGGACTTTAAAAATCCTGACTCTTACCTCCTATACGGGTGGTGAGTACCGGTTACACACATATACACCCAGCATGCACTAGGTCCCTTCTCCCCATCCCCGATGGCCCAGGATTGGGCTCAGTCGTCTGGGCGTTAGACTCTGCACCCAAATGTTGCAAGTGGGCGCCTAGGGTGCTTGACTTGAGTTAGACCCTGTATCGGCGTAATATAAAAACCATGTATTAAATAAATATAAACATGTTTTATTATTAACAAAATTAACATTAGAGTTACTGTTCTCGTTAATGTTCATATCGGTAAAGGACAGGTGTTAAAAATTAGGCTATGACTAAAACCTTTATGTGATGGTACAGATCGCCCCGCTTTAAGCCTGATTGTAATTTGTGGAAAAGCGCGTGTATAGCATCAGTTATTATTATTATTATTATTATTATTATTATTATTATTATTATTATTATTATTATTATTATTATTATTATTATTATTATTACGATTAAAGTTTATAATTTTCGATTTCTGACTCCCCCACACCCTCCATCTCTCTCTCTCTCTTTCTCTTAAACACACACACGCACATACAGTACTTTCGTTCTCTCCCTCGCTCTCTCCCCCCTCCCTCTCTCTCCCTCTCTCTCACCCTCTCCCTCTCTCTTTCTCTCTCTCTCTTGGTGCAGAAGAATTTAAATGAGTGTTTGTTTTTGTTCAACCATATTGAAAATAATGTAATAACGCTTTAATTATTTTTTTAAGAATAATTTGTAGGCATAGATTGCACATTCATATTTTTTTAATCTGTTTATTAACATTAGGTAATCATTATTAAATGTTGAAATGATCTCGACATGTTTGATAAATTGTTACTTTTAAACCTTGTTCGAGGGCTGTGTAAGCATTAAGAATCAAATTGTCACATATTCTTTCTCTCATTCTCTCTCTCTCTCTTTCCACTTCTCTTCTCTCCATCTTTCGCTATATGTGTACGAGTGTGTAAGTGTATGTATCTTGATTTATGTGTTTATTTATCTATTTAATGTTAAGTAAATGTGTGAGCGATGCGACAAAAAGGATGACTCATTGTAAAATTAAAAATCTACATCACAAAATGCTACAACCCTTTCTTCTAGTAACATAATATTGAATCTCTCTCTCTCTCTCTCTCTCTCTCTCTCTCTCTCTCTCTCTCTCTCTCTCTTGTTTTTTCTGTCTTTTTCTCCTCCATCTCATGCTCATCCTCCTTCTAAAAATCCTTTATACCCGAACGTCAAACCACCGTTACTTTCTCTAGGCCTGTCAGCGTCTCTCTTTGGGACTCGCATGCACAATCACAGGGTATGAAAAGCTTATGGCTAGATGGATTGTCCGGGTAAAGATCGTATTTAGCTCAAAGAGTTGCTCCAAATGCTGATTACCGTTGAGCCCTAACATGCACAATAGAATTTACTTAAGGTCAGGTTGGAAACCACTCCACACGAGACGTGCAGTTAGTTGAATGAATAAAGAAACGTTGAAGTTTAACGTCTACACCCACCTTTGGCGATTTGGCCGACGGGGATAACCCTCTCAGGAAAGATCAGGTTAGGGCTCTAAATCAACATTGAATCACCAGAGCAATGATGCTAATAAGATGAACGGTTTCATCTTGCTTACCACGGGGTTCGAATCGGTTTGCGAGGCGAAAGCTTTACCACTCAGCTAAAGTGCTGTTTACTGCAGACATGCCCTGTAACGTTACCTTACGTTGTAGAGATTAAAGTCCGCAGGCACATAGCGTATAGGAGTCTATGTGTGCTCTGTGGATCAACGAGCAACCTACATATGCGATTGTGACGTAGGCCTACATTGGGAGTGGGTATGGTGCAGGAGTGCGAGAGTGGGGGCGGATTAGGGGAAAGTGAAGATAGAAGTGCATATTGAGAGAGGAGAGAGAGGGAGGAATGGAGAGAGAGTGAAGGGACTGGGGGAGATGGAGAGGGGGCTTTGCAGTAACATTCTGCGACATTATGTGCCAACGACAAAACAAATAACTATATTAATTACCATACAGTATTCAAAATAAGAGTAAAATACTTTGAAACTTTTTGAAAATTGTTTGAAACTTTTTTTGTCTTATTTTGTAATTTTTAGTACAGATAAATATTTTAGACTAAGTATAAAGTCTAAGTTTTTTTTAATCTGTCCCTTAACACATTAACATAATAAATAACCTTAAACATTAAATTGGAAATCATATAACACCAACACAAATACACACACACGCGCGCGCGCACACATACACACACAAAGACACACACACACACCATCGTCTTCGTAATCATCTTTAAACAAATGTAGACACCCATTCCCCACCCTATCGCTCACTATTAAAACCAAATAAATAAATAGATAAAGAAAGATATAAATAATAAAATCAATAAATCAATCAGCACATAAATAATAAACGTAATTACAGTAAGTGGGGGACAACATTCGAGAATGGACTGGTTTGACACTGAGCGAAACCATCAGGGTTGCTGAGGACAGGGAAAGATGGAGTACGCTGGTTAAACGATCATCTGTGGTGGCCCTACGATCTCCGAGTTACGGGATAGGATAGGATAGAATTACATTAAAGGCTGTGTCGTCATATCAAAATACATCAGATTTATAATTAACTTAGCAGATGCCTACATATTTTTAAATTGTCTGTTGCAATGTTTACACTCCAGAGAGAGATAGTGGTTTTTTTTATATACAGCACTCCATTAAGTGATAGGCTATTTTTGAGAGAGAGAGAGAGAGAGAGAGAGAGAGAGAGAGAGAGAGAGAGAGAGAGAGAGAGAGAGAGAGAGAGAGAAACAGACAGAGAGAGAGAGAGAGAGACAGCGAGAGAAAGAGACAGAGAGTCATCCCGTCCAACATCTACTTCCATCTCATGTGCCCAGATCATCTCTCCCCAACCCTCAATTTGATGTATGTGCTTAATATTGATGGGGCTACCATTGATGTGGATGCGGAATGCAAACAATCAAGTTCTTCAGTACCCTAGCACAGTGGTAGGAGAAGAAGGAAGTTTGATGTTTACTTTGACGGAGACAGAGGGGGTTTGAAGGAACCTTTGAATATAGCCTACATCTTGAGTGTGGAAAACCCAGCGACAGACCGCCTGTAAATTGACCCAGCAGCATGTTACTGGTTGATTCTCAGGTTAAACACACTCACTCTATCGCACCATCGCACCACACACACACACACACACACCCACACATTCACACTCGCGCACGCACTCACACAGGCACTCTCGAACGCACACACGCAGACTCACACACGCACCCACACACACATACACGCACCCACACACGCACGCACGAACGCCCAATAATAATAATAATAATAATTACTGTATTTATAATGCGCTTATCTTATAATAATTATAACTCCAAGCGCGCACTCACAACTCATGCACGCATGTGCACGCTTTAGACAATGACACATGTAACAATTACGCAAAAAATACATTCACTCAAATATACTCATACCACAAACAGACCAGACACTATATGCAAGAGACAGCTGGCGATGGGGTGCGTAGTGAGGTCATAGTGTTAGAACTGCTTGAAAAGGTAAGTTTTGAGGGCAGACTGGAAGGAGGTGGGAGAGGGTTTCTGACGGAGAGAGAGTGGAAGAGTATTCCAGATGGATGGGCCGTAGACGGAGAAGGAGCGGGACCCGAACGTGCTGAGTTTGGAGCGAGGAATGCGGAGGCGGAGAGGGTCGGAGGCAGAGCGAAGAGAGCGAGAGGGAATGTATGGGTGAAGTAAGTCAGAGAGATAGAGAGGAGCGGAGTTGTTGAGGGACTTGTAGCAGAGAGACAAGGTCTTGTATTGAATGCGTTGGGAGATGGGAAGCCAGTGTAGGGCTTTGAGCAAGGGAGTGACGTGGTCAGATTTCTTCTTTCTGAGGACGAGGCGGGCAGTATTGTTTTGAACGCGTTGGAGAGGGAGAGTGGTGGAGCGGGGAAGGCCGGAAAGAAGGGAGTTGCAATAGTCGATGCGAGACAGGATGAGGGAGACAGCAAGTTTGGTGGCAGCTTCAGTGGTGAGGTATTTTCTGATCTGACTGATTCGACGGAGGTGGAAGTAGCAGGCCCGGGCGGTTGCAGAGACAAAGCTAGTCATTGAGAGAGAAGAGTCAAGGATGACGCCAAGGTTCTTGGCAGAGTCGGAGAGAGGGATAGAGGTACCGTCAAGCTGAAGATGGAGAGAGGAGGGGAGCTGAGGGAGTTTCTGGCGTGTGCCTACCAGCATGGCTTCCGTTTTGTCGTCGTTCAGTTTAAGTTTGTTTGCTGTCATCCAGTCCTTCACGTCTTCACAGCAGTCGGCCGTGCGAGTCAGGAGTGCCTGAATGTTGTCAGGTTTGTCTTTGTCTTGTAGTTGTGAGTCGTCAGCATAGAAGTGGTGGTTTATGTGATGAGACTGGATGATGTTGGTCAGAGGGGAGGTGTAGAGTGTAAAAAGGACCGGACCCAGGACAGATCCCTGAGGAACTCCGCAGGTGAGCCTAACTGGGTCAGAGGATATGCCATCGATGATAACGGACTGCCGTCTGTCGGAGAGGTAGGAAAGAAACCAGGAGTGAGCGGAGTCAGTGATGCCAAAGGAGTGTTGAAGGCGGTGGAGGAGGATAGAATGGTCAATAGTGTCGAAGGCGGCAGAGAGATCGAGTAGGGTAAGAAGGGAGATGTTGCCTGAGTCAGTTGAGAGAAGAAGATCGTTCAGAATATGTAAAAGGGCTGTTTCAGTGCTGTGGTGCTTGCGATAGGCAGACTGGAAGGGACTGAGGAGATTGTTGATGGTGAGGTGAGCGTTGAGCTGGTTGAGGACAACCTTTTCAAGTAGCTTAGACAGAAAAGAGAGATTGGAGACTGGGCGATAGTTTTTGAGGTCATTTGGGTCAAGGTTGTGTTTTTTGAGGAGAGGGCGAACAATGGCAGACTTGAAGATATCAGGAACGGAGCCAGTTTCTAGAGAGGTGTTGATGATATCGGTGATGAAAGGCAGAAGTTTTGGGAGACCGTCCAAATACAGGGAAGCTGGGAGGGGGTCTAGTTCACAGGTTTTGAGAGACATAGTCTTTATGATTTTGAGAACTTGTGCCTGAGAGAGAGAGCGGAAAAATGAGAGGGGGGTGCCTGTGAAGGGGGAGTCAGGAGGGCAAGGCGGAGATGGTAGAATGTCAAGTGTGTTGCGCAGAGATTGAATTTTGTCAGAGAAATAGGTGGAAAAGGCGGATGGGAGTTCTTCTTTTTTGTGTGTGTTGGGGAGTGGAGATTCTGTAGGTGTGCCCACACACAAACACCTACATACGCGCGCACACGCACGCACACACACACAAACAGACAGTATAGGGAAAACCTAATAAATCAATTAAAAAATTCGTGAGAGGTACGTTAATATTGCTTGATTAATTTATCACGAAATAGCAAAAAAATAAAAAGAAGAGGAGGAAAATGTATAGAAATAAAATATGAACCCTTTTTTTTTTCTGGGACGAGGTGGTTTGGGGTGAAGAGAGAGAGGGACTATGGAACAAAGAAACAAATTTAAAAAAAAAAGAAACTTACTTTCTTGTGGGGTGAAAGAATGACGAAGGATGGAGTGGAGGTAGTGGGTGGAAAAGAGCATTGGAAACCGGTCCCTCCAACAACCAGCACTTTCTAGAACTTTCTAGTAATGAAATGTCCTTTCTAGAACTTTCTAGTAATGAAACGCCCTACTTCTGAACTGGTAGAACCAACGCTAACTAAACTAAGCAGATAATATAATCATACTCTCGGCGCAATCCCCTGATTTCCCCTCATTAATCAGGGGTGGGCCGAGTGAGGAAAATGGAACGTGAAGGCAGTCAGCCGATTGATCCGGACTTGTGAATCAGTTTCCTGATTGCCCATTGATCGCAGATCGAAGGTCTCGGGGATTAGATCGCGCGGCGGAGGGCGAGGTGCTCAAGCGTGAAGTATAACGGAGCTTTACTGTACATTTGGATCATTGCCCCGTTTGCGGTCCCGTTTGGTATAAAAAAGATGAAAGGGATCGCGAGAGGTGGGGGTAGGATGAGGAGAGCGAGAGAGAAGAGGGGAGGTTTGTTAATATTTATGTGTATGAGGGGGTGGAGGGTGATGGGAGAAGGGGCTACACAGGAACCGGATAGGGAAGGGAGAAGATGAGAGATTTTAAAATGGCCTCTAAAGAACTCAAAACCACTACATTTCCGGTTTGTATTCTGTCAATTTCTTTTAATCTCTCTCTCTCTCTCTCTCTCTCTCTCTCTCTCTCTCTCTCTCTCTCTCTCTCTCTCTCTCTCTCTCCTTCTCTCTCTCTCTCTCTCTCTCTCTCTCTCTCTCTCTCTCTCTCTCTCTCTCTTTCTCGGACTAGGTAGTAGACATTACTGTAAGACTTAATTTCCTTATGTTGCTATACGTATACATATACCTCCAATAACACATAAAACATGCAAAAACGCTTCTGTACATATATCACAAAATGAACAAGATGGCAATTCATTCATTCCAGTTCTTCAGTTTTGTCACATCAATGTTTACTCAAATAACAGTAGCTGCACGTATTTCATATCTTCCATGTTTCTTTTCTTTTCTTTCTTTCTTTTTTCTTTCTTTCTCTCTTTCTTTCTTTCTTTCTTTCTTTGTAAAGCTCTGGCAGTATAACTATGAAAATAAATAATCTTTCTGTCTTTCTTTCTTCTTTCTTTCTTAACTGTTTGGTTGTTTTTCTGTTAAAATTAGGTGTGAAAGGAGACAACTGATGTTTCAATGTCACCCGTGAGATCCCGACCTATACCAAGGGTTGAGGCAGAGCATCTGTGGTGTCAAGTTGGAGATTTTCTGCAGGAGCATACCAGGATTTCTTTCTGGCATTCTTTCTTTCTTTCTTTCTCTTCATTTCGCCCTGCCATTCTTTCTTTTCTGTTTCGAGAGGGGGGATGGGAGAGGGGGAGAGTTGAAATTGTCCCTCTCGCCTTTCTGTTTTTTTCGTTTTGTTTCCCCATCTCCTTTCCTCCATTCTTTGTTGTGTGTGTGTGTGTGTGTGTGTGTGTGTGTGCCTGTCTTTATTTGATAAAGTGATGATTTAAGGAACAGGATAAAGATTTTTTGTGTGCATTTTATCGACGGAGAAGGGCAACAAAGTGGCTTGATTTAAGACCTGAAAAACATTATCGGAAAATTTAAGGACGCTCGTTACGGCGAAAGGAAGGTCGATTTTTGCGTTCTCATTTGTAGGATATATAGGAATCGACAAAATTCAAGTTTCGTCAAATGTTAAAAATATTTTAAACTGAACTTATGTCATTGGAATTTGACACGAAAGGCAAGTCAGTTCATTTTAACGTGAATTTTATTTATTCTGTTGTTTTCCTGTTTGAAAGAGAGAAAGCTGAGAAGAAATTGAAATTTGCATTACATTTTTGCGAATTCTATTTTATAAATCTGGGCAACAACGAATTCCGACAGACCATCACACAAGCCATTAGACAACATGATGTGGTGAAGAAACGAAAACTCCGACAGTATGGCCACGTAACTAGAACATCAGGCCTTGCACAAACCTTCCTGCAAGGCACGGTGCAAGGAGGCAGAAGAAGAGGGAGACAGAAAAAGAGGTGGGATGACAACATTCGAGAATGGACTGGTTTGACACTGAACGAAGCCATGAGGGTTGCTGAGAACAAAGATGGAGTATGCTGATTAAACGATCATCTGTGGTGCCCCAACGACCTTTGAGTTACGGGACAGGATATGATAAGATAGGATAGGATAGGATAGGATAGGATAGGATAGGATAGAACAGGATAGAACATCTGGGCAGCAAAACCAGTAGGTATTGTACTGTTCTTTTTCATAAAGAGTTGACCGACTCCATACCTTGTTTAAACTTTGGAGATATTGTAAATTTAACTTCGTCAGAAATGACAAAGAACGTCGGTAAAAAAGAATACCAACAAAACACTAAAATAAAATCTATCTATCTATCTATCTATCTATCTATCTATCTATCTATCTATCTATCTATCTATCTATCTATCTATCTATCTATCTATCTATCTATCTATCTATCTATCTATCTATCTATCTATCTATCTATCTATCTATCTATCTATCTATCTATCTATCTATCTATCTATCTATCTATCTATCTATCTATCTATCTATCTATCTATCTATCTATCTATCTATCTATCTATACACACAACCAACAACAAACAAACAAAAAACCCACACAAACACAGAGCTTAAAAGTATTCGTGTTTATGCTTCTTCGTTGAAAGTAATGAAAAATCTAGGTAATTTTTCGGGCAAACAAGTAATAATAAAATAAATCTATGCTTAAAAATCTTTGGAGTGGTATTAAAAATCAATTAATGTCTGTGGCCAAATTATTGAATTGAATACATTTTTTGGTATACACCGCTTTTCCAGCTCAAGAGACGTTCAAGGCGCTAACTTGCAGCTTGATGCGCACTGTTCAACACTCAAACAACTAAGCAATCTTGTTCAATGAGGGAGGGGGTTGGAGTATGGTCGGGAGTTGAGCTGAGGCGGGGTGGGAGAGGGGAGGAGGAGGATGGCAATAGGACCTAGTGCTTACTGGGTGCTTTAAAAGAGAATTATCTGGCACTCCTTCGTCTTGGACATGAGCGTCAGGATGTTTAAAAGTCCGTGCGATAGAATCCATGCGTGCACAGACCTCTGGTTATGTTATCTTCTGTAAGATTTAATAACTTTAGCAGTTATGCGTCATTCTCCACCAGCATGATTCTAATTGGAAAGTACTTATTAAACTTTTAAATATGAAATTATCGATTTCGTGAAGATGGTTAATTTATTTCGAAAATATTATATCGATTTCTGAAAAAAAAGATTAATAGATTAAAAAAAGAAAAAAATCATGTTATTTGTAATTTCAACCAAAATGATTTTAATTTGAAAGTACTTTCCGAACATCATAGTTTTATGCATTTGCACCTAAGAATATTTTTTTTCTCTGATGGTTAAATATTTTCGGAAATAAGTCATCGATTTCGTAATGAAGATTAATATATCTTGCAGAAAATAGAAGGCATCCCTGAGTCCAATGAACGAGAATTTAATTTCAAGTGGTACACAGTGTCCGCGATACAAGCTCCATTGAGATACGTTTATACGTTGTTGAATGTTATGATGTTATTGAAAAATGGTGTTATTGAAAGAAAAATATAAATATTTTGTTTTGTAAACAAACTATTAAAAAAGGATGTTATTGAAAGAAAAATCTAAATATTTTGTTTTGTAAAAGTCACCGAGACAAACAGGTGGAAAATTGACGTACTTAACGTCATCGCCAGGGCTTTCGTCACTTGTTTTTATTTCTTCCTTTGCCCTGAAGACCAATGATTGCAGAAACAAGCATTGTCGCATAGATAGGGAATTGCTAGGGGATCTTAACTGTTTAGTTAGTCTGCGAACAGCTCTGCACCGAGGACTCGGGTTCAGTAGGCTCTGGCCTAGCTAACGGGTTTTTTTTTTCTTTTTCAAGTCTCTTTTTACCAGTAAGTAAAAAGCTTGTGTTCCGAATGTAGTTCATAACCTATTCTGAATGTGGAGATAATTTAGTTCAAATAGCTCGATAGTGTCAAGCATTTGGACACGTTTGGAAGAGATGGTATGCTGTGGAAGCCTCATTTCCCATTTTTGAAGAATCTGTCAATAGTTGGTTAAATGTTTGACAGTGAAAGCAACATTTTAAAGTTACAGATTCTTATGTGAGGGCGTAATGCGGCTATAAGCAGGAGTTGAATGTATTCTCAGGCACCGCTGGGTAGGTAGCCGCTGTTTGTGCGCGATTCGGAGCTGGAAACATCCGTGGGTCATAGATATGTATAGGACGAGAGACCGAGATTCTCTTTGGACTGTTAGGGTCGCGCGAGCGTGGCGCTGGTTTCCAGGTTCGAATGATTGAATGAATGAATTGTGAGTTTCGTGCATGTTTGCGTGTATATTAATTGGGGTTTTGAAGAGCTTGGATAATGCAAACATTGCCCCTTTGGGAATGACGTAAGTGGAAGTGACGGTTAGACTTATTGACGTCATCACCTGAATATGTCGACGTCTCGCTGTCATTTCCGTGTTGATCATATTTTCAGGTGTTTTAGTTTTAGCTTCAGTTTATTTCAACTTTATTTTTTTATTTCGAGTTTTACAAAATCATCATTTCATAGATCACCAGAATGAACATTATTGGAGGACATACTTTTGAATGTTGAACTTATCTACGATGGAATTGCATGTGTGACAAAGATGTGACTAACTTTACGAAGGATTACTGAGAACAAATAATATAATCTTGTCACATAAAAGACTATCTACCACTGCAGTTTTCTACAAATAACATTTTTGAGAATCACATGCCCAATAACAGAAGATAACATTCAACCATATGGAAACTCCTTAGACTTTGGTTTCTACGTATAATAATTTTTATAAACGAGTGAGAGCTATAGACATGATTTTCATACTGACAGTATAGAGCGTGCCATATCTACTGAAGAGCTACAATAAAGGACTATTCCATGCACGAGTGATAAAGACGTAAAGGCATGACTGTCTGAAGGCAAGAATTCATCATCTTCACGTTTGAAACTGTGGTTTTAAACTGTACGTAGATTTATACTGTTATTTGTGTCTAGAATGGATGTCAAGAAAAGTAAGTATAGAATGAACACATAATATTTTGTACCATCAATATCTATATATGTGCATCCTATCCTATCCTGTCCCGTAACTCGAAAGTCGTAGGGGCACCACAGGTGATCGTTTAACCAGCGTACTTCATCTTTCTCTGTCCTCAGCAGCTCTGATGGCGTCGCTCAGTATTAAACCAGTCCATTCTCTTTTTCTGTCTCCCTCTTCTTCTGCCTCCTCGCACTGTGCCTTGCAGGACGGTCTTTGCAAGGCCTGATGCTCTGGTGATGTGGCTATATCATCGGAGTTTTGGTTGCTTCACCCCTGTGAGCATGTCATCGTGTTGTCCATCCAATGGCTTGTGTGATGGTCTGTCGGATTTGGTTGTTGGTGATATGCTGGGTATAGGAAATGCCCAGAAGTCTTCTGTAGCACCTCATCTCCATGCTTTGTATTCTCCGTTGTAAATATGTTATGAGGGTCCATGTTTCGCAAGCGCTTAGGAAGATGGAGATGACAAGGGAGCGCTGCAGGCTTACCTTGGAATGTAGACTGATGGTCCTGTCTTTCCAAATGGGCTTCAACCTTGTCAGGGCAGCAGTTGTTTGTGCGATCCTGGAGAGGACTTCCTGTCGGGACCCATTGTCTGATACAATGGCTCCTAAATATGTGAAGCTATGCACTGTGTTGAGGGATTGGCCTTGGACTTTAATGTCCGTGTTGATGCCATTGGTGTTGTTATTCATCATTTTGGTCTTCTCTGCACTTATTTCCATTCCATAGGCTCTGGAGGTGGTGTCAAGCCTCTGTACCAGATGTTCAAGTTCTTGTTCCTCTCCAGCCAATCCATCAATGTCATCCGCAAAACGGAGATTGGAGATTGCTCTACCCCCTATTCTGACTGTGCATGCATTATGTCAATGGCATCATTCATTCCATCTCATTGATGTGCATGTTTTATATTTTGTATGTAGAAGAACAGAAACAGTGAAACATCAAAACCTCAGCAAAACGGTGTGGTCTCGTTAAATGTATGAGTAGATGTACTTGTGTTGTTTATGTGTTTCACGTAAATTTCACGGGTCACGTAACACACAGATTATAAAATCAGAATTTCGTTCCCAGTCAAATACTACGATTTTTATAAAATAGGCCTGATAGATTTCTTGTAAGAATTAGTGGAGTTTTATAAATTAATTACGTCATCGATTTTTGTGTTATGAGATCGGTTAATTTAGGAACGTTATAACAGACATAGCCCAAATTATTGATTTCAAGTTGATGATGATGATGAAAAGGAAAAAAAGAAAAGGAGGAGGAAGAGGAGAAGAAAAAGATTGATGATGATGATGATGATGATGATGATGATAATGGTGGTGGGGGTGATGATGATAATAATGATGATAATGATGATGATGATGATGATGATGATGATGATGATGATGATGATGATGATGATGATGATGATGATGATGATGATTCGTTAAAGAAAAGTCTCCTACCTAACGAACCGAGAAGAAGCATAATTTTGTCCCTCTTCGAAGAAAGGTTGGATCAGTAAGACAGAATTAGCTCAGTACCTGTAGTCCTTTAATTTGAAGTAAAATTGGAAAGCAAGCAAATTGGAAAGCAGGCAGGAGAAATGAAAGAAAATTAGGAATTGGAGGAGAAGAGAAGGACGCGGAAAGAGAGAGGATATTCTCTCTGTCGCGCTGTCTCTCTTTGTCTCTGTCTTTTTGTCTGTCTGTCTGCCTGTCTGCCTCTCCATCTCTCTCTCTTTCTTTCTCTCTCTCTCTTTTATGTTTAGTGTTGTGAAAGAGTTTTTGAAGAAGAAACCATCACTAGAGCAGCATTATGAAAGGGTGCGGGTCTTGAAAGTTCATTTCACAGAAGATTTAAGTGGATTTTGAAGGCACAGAAAGAGACACGTTTTTATTTGTGTTTTGTTCCAGTCAGATAGAGCGCTAAATGAAACATGACTTGCAATAGCACAAACAGCGTGCCGCCAATCCATTCAAACGGTTCTTCCTGCTGTACAGCTCGCACTATATCGACAAACAATAGAAAGTGTATAACATCTACTCAATAATCGCATTATCGGTCACGGGGGACAACCAAAATAACAACAGCCATCCCAAGAGTTGTGCCGCATGAGCTAACAGGCTCACAAAATGAAGAGACACTTGCCAAAATGCAAATGGCGACCTGGGTTCAAGGAAGTCAAGCGAAGGAACTCTTGATGCAGCGTTAGGAAAGGTGTGGGATGCATGATCGAAGGTGGCAAAAGCTGGCCCACAGAAAAGGATAGAGATATTTGTATATGAATTCCAAATTCTTCGGTTCAGTAAGTCAACGAGGGCAGTTACTGTTACATTTTATGTATTGGGAAAGGTGTGTGTGGGTGTGTATGTGTTTATTTTATCGTTCTTATATAGCGCTTCTCCAGGTCAAGAGCTGCTCAAGGCGCTGGCCAATACAGGATCTAACTCAAGACGCCTGGGGCGCCCACTTGCTGCCTTGGGCTCACAGTGTGACGCCTCCGACAACTGAGCACAATCCTGGGCTAGCGGGGAATGGGGAGAAAGGACCTAGTGCTTGCTGGCACTCAACGGTCTAGGACGTGAGCGTCAGGATCTTTAATGTCCGTGCATGCAATAAGATGCGTGCGTATCCAGATGGGATATTGGTAAAATGACAAAGCATACCCAAAAAAAGAGAAAGAAAAAGACACATCCAAACAGCATGTTGACCAATGAGGACGCCTATTCGTATTATAGTTTAAGATGGTATGTCTGTGTGTGCGGGCGTTAGTGTGTGTGTGTGTGTGTGTGCGTGCGTGTGTTTGTTTGTTTTTTTAATGAACAGAGAAAGCTGACAAAGGTTCACTCTGAGACAAATGAAAGAGAGACACTTGCCAAAATGCAAACTGCAATCCTTTTCGCTGCAGTAAGGTAAAACGATGTGTACCATTAGGAAAATCCTTTTTTTGTTGCGGAGGGGGGGGGGAGGGATGAGAAGGGGGAAGAGAGGGAGATGGCGTTGTGTCAAAAAGCAGAAAGGAAACAGACCTCTTCATAAACGCATGATCATTTTGTCAAACGGGGACACTTACTGGTATATATCGTAGCTTCATATACTGTAACGTATCGATTTGCCCAAGTGTCTTATATTTTAATTCGCCAAGAAAAGTGTGGCTAAAACTGATATCGCGTGGTAATTGACCAATCACAGATGACGATGTTTCTAGCAAGCTGTGCAGTATACAAGTCGCAAGAATACAGGACCTACCCCATTTACCAATCGCAGTCTTCTGCTACATTACATTACATTACATAATTGTTGCTTTAGGTCCAGCGGACTCTTCCGAGCCCAATCAGGACCGGACAACCCCCAATCCGCATAAAAGATCTCCTGAAACAACCCCAGTGGGAAAACTGAATGCCCTCCACCAGCCAGTCACTTTACAATAAAGACATCCCACGCAGGGGACGGCTGAGGCTTCACCCCAACTTATCGAACTCCCGTTTACAAAAACAAAATAGAATACAAACATCATTATAAATTATCAACAAAACACATACATATAAAATGCCTACATTGCTAAATAATAACATCATAGGAAGCCCTAGTGACCACCTGGCAGAAAGCGTCCAATATTCCCAAGCTGATCCAACAGACCTCATACACAAACAAGGAGTCTTGTCCCGGAAGAGTTTTCAAGAAATAAGGTAGGAGACTGGTCTAGCGAAGAAGACGATAGTATAGCAGATTGATAGAACAGAGCAGGAATGAGAAAGAGCAAATGAGAAAGAATAGAACAGAGCAGGAATGAGAAAGAGCAAATGAGAAAGACAGCGACAGTGGGAATTTAAAGCACTAAATTTCCAGAAAGTGGGAATACTATTTATACTGAAACCCCCGGCACCCCAACGGGGATAGTCTTCTGCTAAAGACGGGAAGAAAAAAACAACGGTCTTCTGGTATTTTCTGAGGTGGGTAAAATATTAAGGCTTTATTCAGAAACCGTCACTCGTTCACAAACACTATAGCATTAAATGGACCGACTGAATCAGCAAAGAAACCTCGCATTGTTTATCAATGGCTGCCTAAGATAGAGTTGACTGAAGACTAGGCCTATAATAATCAAAATATTATTTTGAACGAAGTGGAGAAGAATCAATGAATGAAACTGGCCTTATGTTTTACAAGTCAAGTTTGGTTGAAAACACCTGTCATGTGTCACGTTCTGGTGTTCATTTTTATTTTCCTGTGTATGTGGTGAGTGAGTGTATGGTTGTGTACGTGCTGACTAAATGTGAAGGAAATCTTCTGATTTGGGGACCATTTTTGGTTGCGCATTTGATGACATTATTGGAAAGCAATGTGTAGAGTGGTCTTTCACACTCAACCTTCTCCTCTAGTGTAATTTCGATTCTCGATTGTTTTTTTTTTTTCCAAATTGCATAAATAGATACGTAAATGTTATTCGCATCGATCTCGATTTGACAAATTTCCATATCCCACGCCAAGATGCTAAGTACGTATTTTGTGATAGGTGTGCGTTTTCTTGGGGGAAAAGTATCACAATGCCTACCCACGGAAAAAGAAAAGACTTTCCAAAAATGTAATGTTCGCGCACCATTCAGTACGTCAAAGAGTGTAGTTTTTGCTATAGGCTATTTTGTAGGACATTTTGCCGTTAATATCAGTGTCCTGATTTGCCTCAAAATGGTCGGCTTGACATGAAACAACCTTTATCTAATGTAATGAAATGTTAGATATCAGTGTAAATCAATTACATTCAATAATTAATTTTAACGTCTTTTCCCATTTGTGATTTTAGACTTTCAGACCATACAGCCATTTCACGCATGCACACAAACATATCATAAAATATAACAATTTAAAGTTGAACTATAATCATACAAAATATCTAACAGTACTACAGAAGTTTACCAACTACAGACATGTAATTTATACGAGTAATATCTATCATTGCTGGGCTATGCAACAAAATTTCAATTGATTCTTGACGATTTATATCGACATTCTTTTCTTTATATAACAGAACTAAGATAGGACATTGATATCAAATATGTTTAACAAGCACAAACTACATCTTTAAACAACTTGGTGTTCCTTGAATTTACTCTTAGTTTTGTTATTATTCTACACAAATGTCTTGGACAAGAACATTTTTCACTCTTTCTATTGCTAGGTAAATCAGTGTAAAGAGAGATGAGAAAGATTGGATTTAAGAGAAAGGAGATCGGATTTAAGAAGGAGGAGATGAGAGGAGATGGAATTTAAAAGGAAGGAGTATATATTTAAGAGGAAGGAGATGGGATTTTTAGAGAAAATAGATAGAATTTCATAAGAGGTTGAAGGAAAGAGAGAACGGGAATGAAAGAGGGTGGTAGGCAAGGGGAAGAAGAATGGAAAGGAGAGAGAGAGAGCGGGAGGGAGAGAGAGGAAGGAGGAGAGAGAGGAGCTGACCTTGCCATTGGTCTCCAAAATCTTTGCGACAAGGGAAGAGAGTTAGAAGGAATGGAAGACGATGTATATTATTAGATAAAAGGCTTTGGAAGGCCAGAAAAAAGAAGACTACGAAGGAAGCTGGGTAGAAATCGAAAAAGGAGGGAAGAAGGGGAATGTAGTGAAGAAGAGAAGAGAATGAAAAGAAGAAGGAGTATGAGGAACAGATAACAAGGAGGAAGAGGAGAGCCCGAGGAACAGAAGAAGACGACGTAGGTTAAGAAGGAGGTTAGAAGAAGGAAACAAAGGTGAGCTTGAAGAAGAAAGAGATCAAGAAAACAAGTGAAGAGGAGAAGGATGGGGAGAAAAAGAGAAAGAAAGAAGAAGAAGGAGGGGGAAGGTGAGGAGATGGAGAGAGTGGGAAGCTGACATTGCAATTGGCCGTGTTTGGCGGGCACTAAAAGACAAATTACACAGCAGGCCTGACAAGAGAAGGAGGGGGACACTCACGACAGAGAGCACGTGACGACACGCCACACATTTTTATTTTATTTGTTAGTTTGTTCTATTTTATTTTTATTTTATTTCGTCCCTTTTTTATTTTAGTTGATTACGTTTTTATTTATTTCCATTTTGTTCTATTCTGTTTTATTCCATTTTATTTCATTTGTTTAATTTTCTTCTATTTTAATTTTGTTTCTTCTATTTTATTTTATTTTAAGCACTCTTTCACACGTTTGTTGACTTTAACCTTTTTCTTAAAATGTTTCAGCACCCTCTCACGTTTTTGAACGGGTGTGCGGTGAGTGTGAGGGAGGGGGACAAAGGGAGGCGGATTGTGCGTTTGTGCATCTGTGGGTACGCTCGTATTACGTGTTGTGTGTGAATGAGCGTGTGTTTTTGTGTACTTGTGCATATGTGTGTGCGCGCATGTTCTGTGTGTCTGTACCTGTGTGCGTGCGTGTGTCTGTACGTGCGTGTGTGTGTCTGTACGTGCGTGTGTGTGTGTCTGTACGTGCGTGTGTGTGTTTGTGTGTGTGAGCGAGTTATGTCTTTTTTAAAAAAAACAATGTTTACCCGACCACTTCTTAGCGTTTCTATTTTCTTTAGAAACTCTTGACAGCTCTGAGCTTAAAAGCGTTTGTCGTTGCATTTACATCACACACGCGCACGCGCGCTCACACACACACGCACACACACGCGCGCGCTTTCACATGCACCATCCAATTTAGGTATACCGTTTCAAACTTTTTCTTTATGTTCTTTCTTTATGGTTTCGTTTGTCACTCTCAATATTTCCGCATCACTTGTGCCATTTGTCAAGTCAACAAATCCGTATCACCCACAATATAGCACATGCGTTTCAGCGAACAAGAAAGGAAGAACAGAAAAACCTTTTAAAACAAATAGAATTATGCATAAAATCATTGTCACACACAATCTCTTCTTTCTTACTACTATCGCACATGCATCCGTATAACACATTTGCAGTTAATTTCATTTAGTTGACAGAACTATTCATATCATGCATATACAGTTGAGATAACTTTTCATTCATTAGGATAGTTTAAGGATATGAACGTAACATATAGGCCAGCTGTTTTCGTCACGGAAAGCAGTTATCATAGTCAATAACAATATAGACTGATTGCCGTATTATACAAAACACACACACACACGCACGCACACACACAGCCACACAGCATGGTCAGATGGGATGTATGAAATGCGCAGCAAGACAGTTGAATACATAAGCACCAAGAAAGCAGTCTACTAGGAAGAAATTCTGGCATAGTTTTTATTCAGCAAACTAGCGGTAGGAATGAAAGTGTTTTTGTATCTCTGTGTTCTGGAGCGAGCAACTTCATTTTTATAACGCACTTCGTACAGACTTTTTCTTATAATCCACTTCTCATGGTGGTTTTCAGACAACTGAGCACAATCCAGCGCGACCGGGGAAAGAAGAGAATGGACCTAGTGCTTGCTGAGTGTATTTGTGTGTAGCATGCACTCATCCCTCTAGAACATGAGCGGCAGGATCTCTAAAGTCTATGCGATGGAATGCGCGCGTGCTACAGACTAGACCTCGGTTTATACTCTCATGCTATTACTACTACTACTGATGAATTCTACCATTACTGCTACTACTACTACTACTACTACTACTACTACTACTACTACTACTATTACTACTGCTGCTGCTTATTTACTGTTTCCGCTTCAATAGAAAAGAGTTTGTGATCGCCGTCATGATTGAACGCCTGTGGCTTGGCTAATAACTTAAATAAGTATGGGTATGGCGCATGGCAAGATTCTGCCCACAGCCTCCTTTCTAATTGTTGAGCTAGCAGCCATTAGGCACTATCATCTGCAGTCACGTTTGGCCCACTGACTCTCTCTCTCTCTCTCTCTCTCTCTCTCTCTCTCTCTCTCTCTCTCTCTCTCTCTCTCTCTCTCTCTCTCTCACATGGTTTTATTTGTTGCTGCATAGTTGTTACATGCTATTGTCCATTAATCCCCATTACCTTAGAAGTGTACATTCTAAATTGTGGATGAATGCTTGAACACAGAATGGTATAGGGCACATGTATTATAACTATTAACATAAATGTGAGAATTAATGATGCAAGGACAGATGGTAAGATTACGCTTATAGCCTATAATCTCCATTCTTGTTGTAAATATAATGTCTGAATCTGAATCTGTTCCGTGTTTTGCTCTATTCCATCCCCTCATTAGCTCTGTAAATTAGGAAAACCCAAATCTGGAGCAAGCAAAAAAGCAATATTGGTCAGTGAGCAGGGGCTGAGCAGGGAGTTTTACCGTGCAGGGGAAGATAGTAGCTAGGATACTGTGTCCACCATTTTGGTCACTTCCTTCCATTACTTGAGTCAGCGTTCCGGAGCTGCCTTGGTCAGCCTTTGCTGATTGCCTTTCAACTTCATTACGAGCTTTCTAAGACGCCTTCTTTGGCCTTCTGCTGTTAAGCCTTCTTCTTCTGGCATTCTGTGACGCCTTCTTTCTTACTTCAAGGGTGCCTTCGTTGAACTTCTACTGATTGGGTCTCTCACCCTGTCTTCTGTTTTTATACGTCTTCATTGCCCTTTACGATGTTTTCATTGTCCATCTGGTGGGTAAATGCATCGGTATCATTGGCTTTATACGATGTGTTCAATGGCCGTTCACGATAGATTGAAGACACCTCTGTCTCTGTCTGTCTCTGTATGTCTGTCTTTCTCCTTTCTATCCCCCCTCCCTCTCTCTATTCCGACTGTCCCAACTTGGCTCTCCTTGACAAGTGAAGCGTGTGATTTGGTACTACTCCCCTCAGACCATCGCAATCAGCAGCAGACTGAGCCTTTCTGTTCCATGACAAAACAAAGCAAGGCCAGCAAAGCTAGTATGTGAGAAAATCCTCAAATTCTCCCTGGATCATATGTTTGTGATTTGATGACTGACTTGTCTGAATCTTGCAGGCTAGTAACACCTGACATTTAAAATCCATACTGAGCTGCGCCTCGTCGTGTTTTTCATCAGAAAACAACAAATCTCGTTGTGGACCAAAAGCAGACGAACAAAACAACAACGTGGTCTCGCTTTATTTTGTCGTCACAATCAACTTAGACGGAATGTGTTTTACTTTGCATCCCAATCCCTTATTGAAGGTTTCTTTATTAGCTAATCACGTCTGGACTATCCGTTATAGGAATAAGACACGGGGAGATCGGAGGATCACATGACATGACCTCATGCTTGCTTTTAGTTTTACCCATCAGCATTATCATACTGGCAAACACAAATATTTGGGCAACGACCTTCAGGAGCATTCTTATCTGTCTCCATGAGGCTGCGAGTCGGAGTCACGTGCGGCATGGGGTAAATACTCATTTCGGCCAGCGTTTTGAGCAATTTTTTTAGCTGGGTCAGTGCGCTAGTTAAGAATAATTCAGTTGCGTTTCCAATTGATATATTAGTGCTGCCAAGTGTGCGACAGTAAGGAAACATGGTTATACCAGAGAGCCTACTTTTAAGAGAGAACCAAGCCATTGCAAGCTCTCTGGTTATACTTAGTCCCTTCATATACCTACATATACCCTACGTACAAGTAAAAGTGTTCCCAAGCGCCCAGGTACGTACGGTATACGTACTGTTTTTTTCGAAACACAAAGTGGTACTGTGGTTCAAGGGAAGTAATCAGATAAATTATCTTACAGGTTAGTCAAATTGTGATTGCTTTCCTTTGACCGATAAAATTCGGTGATCCTCATTTTGTTTCATTCATGGTTTACGTTAAGCAAAATACAGTCCGCTAAAAACCAAGTTCTTTTACCCTCAATGATGTATAGATTGCTACACATAAAAGTTTGTTTGTTTTTCTGGCAGAAATTTGAGATCCCACATGTTAGTTCTGATGTTTAGTAAACATTAACACCAAACTTTGCTGTGTTTTGAGTGGTTTATTGGATACTGGGTTTGTGTGTTTTTGCGAAACCATAATTTTTATTTTTAAAAGTTAATTATCCATAATTATAAAAATTATAATACTTATTACCAACTAAATAAGATTTAACATTTTAGCCAAGTAATCTCAGAGGTACCTCAATAGATAAAAGAACAGTACACATATAAGCGAACACAGTGCGAAAAGTCACATGGTAGATACCAATCCAGAATTGCTTTTATAATTCGGCGGATATTTATTTATTGTATTAGTAGTAGGGCAGAGGACCTACTGCATCTGTGTAAACTTACTTTTGGATTTCAGGGACTTTGGGCGCAGCCCCTAATTACATTTTCCTCTCTGTGAGTGTCAGACAGTGGTCAGTGCACGCCGAGTATCAGAAACTGCTGGATTGTACTCCCTGAAATGGACAAGCCTTGGCCTGATATAGGTGTGTCTGGAACTCGGGGTGTGGTCAATCTGTTTCCGGGGTACTGCAGACCTCTTGGCCATCTGTCTGACCATTCCTTTGATCGTGAGATTCCTTCTTTTCCCTCCTCCATCTTATTTCAAACCTTCATCACTACCACTACCACCGCCACCATCTCTATGCTTATTTGAAGCCACATTCAACTCTCTTCCCCGCCTTCCTCCCAAAGTTGCTTCCCCACTTTCAATCTACCGTTAGTATTTAAACAAGTGAAGCCAGTGCCACTTTCTCCGAATCTTTATTTTATTTTTGTACTTGATAGTTAGAACGTCTACTCTATTAATCCTTCCTTGAAATTGAAACGATGAAATCCCCCTACTCTAATTTTTAATTTGTATATTTATTTATTTATTTATGTAGATTTTCTATTCATGTATTTTTAAAAAAAGTTGGGCGCCATTTCGGCACATACAGGCACTCTCTCTCTCCCTCGCATACAGGTGCATGCTTATGCAGAAACACAATTTCTTCTAGTTTCGAGTTAACTTTCAGACTACCCATTCTTCCCAAGATCACCTCCACGCACAGACACACAACACACACACACATGCACACACACACGCGCGCGCCGACACACACAATACACACGCACGCACACACACTACACACACATACACAAACACTTTCGCCTTGACAGGAGTGATTGATTGATTGATTGAGGAAGCAGCTGGGTTGAGCTTTAGAATCTAGCGTTGTTTGGAATAAAACAAAAAATGGAAAGAGAAGAAGAAGATGAACAACAAGAAGAGCAAGACATACGTAGAGAGAAAGACTGAGAAAGTGGAAAGAGTTGAGATGATGGTAGATGACGAAACTACCACCTGTTCTGTAAAACTGTTGAACTACAACTTACGAGACATTTCTTACTGATTTTTATTGACAGTAGTTCGGTAGCCCAATGTGAAAAAAACAACACTCCAGATCGAAGAAGAAGATGAAAAAAAACGACGACGAAGAAGAACAAAAGGAGGAGGAGGAGAACAAGAAGGAGGAGGAGTAGGAGGAGGAGAAGGACAAGAACAATGAGGAGGAGGGGGGAAAAAGAAGACCAAGAACAAGGAGGAGGAGGAGGAGGAGAAGAAGACAATAATAACCCCAGCTTTGACGACCGGAACAACGCACAAGAGGTAGAGGAAGGAAGAGAAGAAGAAGAAGAAGAAGAAGAAGAAGAAGAAGAAGAAGAAGAAGAAGAAGAAGAAGAAGAAGAAAAACAACAACGACAACGACAACGACGACAACAACGGGAAATAAAAGAAACGAAGACAAGAAGTGGGCAGGAAATTGTTGGTTACAGCAGGGTAGTACAGATGATGGAGACATGACGTTTGAACTGTGGTTGAAGTAAACCCATTTCGAAGCGCAGGATGTCGATGAAGAAGGACGATAACACACAAGAGGAGGAAGAAGTGGGCAGGAAGTTGTTAGTAACAACCCGGGCACAGCAATGGCAGAGGATACAGATGGGCAGACAAAAAAGCTTCGATCTGAGTTTGGCGACCGACTGTGAGTAAAGATGGCTTCTCTTTGATCCCTCACGTTCTGACCCTCGGCTCCTCCTCCCACTTCCCTCCACGTCCGCATCTTCTGGCCTTAGATTTTGCCACCACCTCTCCAGTTCTCTATCTTTATCTTCCTTTAACAAAATTTTTATAATATAATTCTTCTTTTCATACCCCATCTCTATTCCCTCTCCGTCCCGCTTAATTACCCCCCTTCTCGGACCCACCACAGATTGGTAGATCGTTGCTGTTTGTCCCTTTTAAATTGTTTTATTTTTAAGGTTCATTGATTATTTATTCAGGTCACTGCAGCATACAACAGTACGCAGATGATTCCGTAAAATAGAAATGGATATAAGCACTGGCCATCTTACTGCTTCCATCAGTATAGAGGTTATTTTCAGAGCAAAATGTGAGGGATTCAGACGGATACAGGTTGGTATTTGGAATGCGCGTTGGTGGTTTTAAAGTCAACCTTTAAGTTTCTCGTTGGCGCTGCACTGCAGCCTCCGTCTTTTCTGCTGAGCATATTTTCTTCTCAGTACTGTTCAATAAACTGCAGGAATATTGAACAGAGCTAAGCACACAATACGCTGGGATAAATGGTGATCTTCTTGAGTATTTGCTGAGTGTCTCAACTAACGTTGCAACAGTGTCAAGCGATTAAGAAACCACATTTCCCCCTTGTCCTGATTGGCATTGTGTTTCGGTACTTAAAACACCTTTTTAGATGAGAGTATAAATCGAGGTCCAGTGCTTCAGATTGTTTTCAGACATCATGGGCCCAATGACCCATGGCCATGCAAAATGATGGGTCAATTTTGAAAAAGATGGGTCATTGACAATCGAAGGTATTCGTATCGTACGTTCACCTAGTCCTTCTTGATTTTTATGACGCGCCACGCTGGCGCATTCACGTTGACTGTTACGCGCCATTCTGATAAAATATGCGCCAATGGCGCGGGCGCTCCAACAATCTGAAGCACTGGAGGTCTAACCTGTGCGTGCACGCCTTCCGTCGCAAGGACTCCAAAGATCCTGACACTCATGTTCTAGGCGAGTCAGTGCCAGCCACACAAATACACCCAGCACGCACTTAGGTCCTTCTTCCCCATCTCCCGTAGCTCAGGAATGTGCTGAGTGGTCTGGGTGTCAGACGCTGCGCCTAAGGCACCTCAGGCGGCTTGAGATAGACCCTGTCTCGGGCAACACCTTGAGCAGCCTTTGAGCTGGACAAGCGCTATACAAGAAGGACTACATACATAAACAAACAAGCACAACACGACTTGTATTTAAAGTAATTTGTTCCAGTTTATCCAAAAGCAAAGGTGACACTGACGTCTTTACTACACACACACACATGGCGTTGCAGAGTGTAAAAGCCATCCGCTAGTGGGGGTATACTCAGTATGTTAGCCATTTTGGTCCCAAAGAGCAAAGTGTCCATTTAAAACCTCACGACCGTCAGTGACAGAGAGGCCTAGGGCTTTGGAACAGCGACAATGGCCGTTTGAACGATCATGTCCTGATGAGGGTGTAGTTGTGGTGGTTGTGGTAGATAATGGTTAGGTGATGGTCGGAGCTTCCTCTGGTGGGAATATAAGTTGTGATGGTTGTTGGTGTGGAAGGTCATGCTTGCAATTGGAACATTGTTTGAAGGTCGGTTGATTGTTGATGTAATTGGTTTTTAAAAGGACGTTTTGGAGTGATAGGGATAATGGCCCGTAGGATAAAGTTTGCACAGCTATAATTATAGTTAAAAATCGTTTCCGATTATAATTCATACACCTAAAATCAATTAGCTCGTGCTGTCATTCACTGGATAAAATCATTCTAACATTACTCATACAGTCACCGATGAAATTGGATTGAATTAATGCACACTGATTACCAATCAGTATATCCGTAGTAGGTACTAGAGAGAGAGAGAGACAGAGAGAGACAGAGACAGAGGCAGACAGAGACAGACAGTGACAGGGAGATACAGAGAGACAGAGGCAAAGAGACAGATTAACTAGGGATATAGTGGCTGTTGTAAACTTCGGCTCGAGGTGTGTGGTTGAAGCATTTTTGATGGGGATGTAGTGGTGTTTGTGATTAGATAATGGTTAAAGCTTCCATTGGATGCGATGTTTGTTGATGTGGTTTGGGTGTTTTAGATGTTTAATTTGGGCATTCTCTGATTTGAATCATAGCATAACAAAACCATAACACACACGTTACAAACATGCATGCAGGCACGCTGGCACGCACGTACGACGCACGCACGCATGCTCATACACACACACACGCACACACACACACGCCTGTTCTCTATTCTGATAATGTACAGTGAAACATCTACGTAGCTGTACAGCATGGCCAGTTTTGTCTGTAGGTCTACATCTGGCTTTCGCCTCTAAAGAGTACCCTGACCAGAGGTGTCTCCCCTGAATGGAGGATTAACCCCCTTCACGCCAAGACTTTCTCTTACAATTTTGTTCTTTGTTTCTCTCTCTCTCTCTCTCTCTCTCTCTCTCTCTCTCTCTCTCTCTCTCTCTCTCTCTCTCTCTCTCTCTCTCTCTCTCTCTCTTTCTCTTATGTCTCAGTATCTATCTCTCTGTTCCTCCACCTCTCTCTCTCTCTCTCTCTCTCTCTCTCTTTCTGTTCCTCCCTTCCCGCTCCCTCTCTCTTTTTCTCTTGTCCTTCTTGCATCCCTCCCTTGCTCTCTTTATCTCTGTTAGTCTCGTGCTCTCTGTCTGTCTGTCTGTCTCTCTTTCTTTCTCTCTAATCTCTTTCTCTCTTGGCTGTATTGCAAACTGGAGATATCTGTACAGTGTAGGAATGACTTTGGTTTTGGTTTGTCAGTTCTCCCAAGTCTGTTCTTTGCTCCGACTTTCCCCTTGTCAGTTTGTCGGTCTTCAGCTATGTCTGTCTCTGTCTGTCTGATGGACTGTGTCTTTTCTTGACGGCCTGTCTGTCTGATGGTCTTTCTTCATATGTCTAGCTGTTGCTGTATGGTATAACTGTCTGTCCATGTGGATAGGCCTAAAGTGAAAGACTGAAATTCCAGCTTTTCTCCTCAAGGGGGTGGCCTCTTGGCGCAGTGGGTTAGTAACCGGTTTCCTATGCCGAACGTCGCGGGTTCGATTCCCGCAAGGGGCGATCTTAGTTACGAAACAATTGAGGTCACCGAGGGTTTTCTCCGGGTACTCCGGTTTTCTCCCTCCCTTCAATGAGTTAATGTAAAAATTTCACAAAAACAAAATTCGATTTCCTTTTCGTCTTCTAATAGCGAGGTTCCTTTACACTACATGTTTGATTTGCGTATATCATCCAGTATTATTATTATTATTATTATTATTATTATTATTATTATTATTATTATTATTATTATTATTATTATTATTATTATTATTAGGATTATGATTAGACAAAAGAACGGATATTTATTCACAAATTCAGTGCATATTTGATAAATACGCTTTAAAACACATAGAAACACTGCAGCATATTTGTTGTTTGTTATGATTGAGATTCGGCAGTATTCTTTCTTTCTGGGTGGCGTAGTAGCAAAGTAGCCATATTATGTATTCCTTTAGTGTAATTCGTTAACAACAACAAAGTTATTTTTTAAAAGCAACCAATACCTGTTGTAAAAACATTCTCATCTTGGACAAACGAAGCAATCATTAACAACCATCTAGAAAGAAAGACATCTTCTACTTTTATTACCAGCCATTCGGGAGGGAATTTTTACCTTTTGAAAAGGAACCATCATCTGGAAAGCAAAGACAATCTAGAGTTTTGTCGCCGCAATCGTTCCTCAGACAGCAATCGAAGGAACCAGCTTTGCGAGGACCATGGCGAGAAAAGGCGGGAAAAGGGGAGACAAGAAGGAAATAAAGGGCTCTAGCACACTGTGGGTAAATCAGATGAGTAAATTATCCCCCCTGTGACGGCAGGCTTGGGGCCCATCAGGGTGGGGGATAAGTTTGAAATCCTGTCAATTTCCTTCCCGACCCGACCCCCGAGAAGGATTGGCTGACACAGCGAGGCTGACAGACTACCACGGTAAAAGGTGGTCCTTACAACTACCCTTAGACATGTACAGGAAAACACAAACGGGGGTCATCTCAATGTTCCCACACTTTTATATTCTCACAGCTGTGTGTTCCCCCGATTCCATGTTTCCACGGATGTGGTTCTTTGTTTTCCACAGTTTATATGTTTCCACATATCTGATTATTTGTTTCCCACAGTTTCATATTTCCACGGATCTTGTTCTATGTTTTCCACAGTTACATGTTTCCGCGGATCTAGTTCTATGTTTACCACAGTTCCATATTTCCACGGATCTTGTTCTATGTTTTCCACAGTTACATGTTTCCGCGGATGTGGTTCTGTTTTCCACAGCTCCATGTTTCAACAGTTCAAAGTGTCCACCGCTGGATGTTTCAACTTTTCTGGGCTCCCACCGTTTGTTCTACATTCCCACAGTTCTGTGTTAGTACCGCTCTATGTTCCGGCATAGAGCAGCACCATCTCAGTACGCCCTGTAAGGATCGGTTGGACATTCTGAAAATAAAATGAACGAGTCGCTCTTACTTGTACAGTGTTGATCCCAAAGAGCGACTGAAAGCACTTGCAAGTGAACACAAACAGTGTTAGCATTTCTTTGTACAGCCGTAGGTGAATGGGTTCATGGCTGTCCTTAGAATCAGGGGGCGGTAACAGCAGAAAGAAGAGACAAGAACCGCCGTCGTAAAAGCTGGCTCAGAGAAAAGTGAGGTCCCATAACGCTTCTCACATGACGATCGAACATTTAGATAAAGACCTGCATCTTTCCACTGCTTACCGTTGATAGACGTACTTGACTTTGCCAGCAAGGACAGGAGTTAAAAGCGTGCGACAGAGCACCAGCCACAAGACTTTCCTCTTAAACGGCTATCAGCCTTAAGCGCACCTCCAGAAAGCCATCCAGGCACTTTAACACTCCGCCATTTTGGGAGCCTTATCCAGAGGAGCATGAATTGCCAGAATAAGCGCCCTTAATTTTTTAGAAACCCATTAAGCCACCTTCTTTGACCTCCTCCAGACAACCTTGGACTGCTGGATTCGCCGCTGTTAGGTTTTTAATATCCTTTACACCTTAAAAAGATATTGTTCTTATATGGTGCACTCACAAGCTCAGAGAGCTTCTCGAGGCGCTAACGCCTGGTAACTAATATCCAGCATGCACAAAATAGTTTGCTGAACCCACGTCATCGCAGACACATCGGCGGGTACCTATAAAGGTCGAAAAGACAACTAAAGACAACTAAAGACCGGTACCTATAAAGGTCGAAAAGACAACTAAAGACAGCTAAAGACAACTAAAGACAACTAAAGACAACTAAAGACTACTAAAGACAACTAAAGACAGCTAAAGACTACTAAAGACAACTAAAGACAACTAAAGACCGGTACCTATAAAGGGCGAAAAGACAACTAAAGACGGCTAAAGACAACTAAAGACAACTAAAGACCGGTACCTATAAAGGTCGAAAAGACAACTAAAGACAGCTAAAGACAACTAAAGACAACTAAAGACTACTAAAGACAACTAAAGACGGCTAAAGACAACTAAAGACAACTAAAGACCGGTACCTATAAAGGGCGAAAAGACAACTAAAGACGGCTAAAGACAACTAAAGACAACTAAAGACCGGTACCTATAAAGGTCGAAAAGACAACTAAAGACAGCTAAAGACAACTAAAGACAGCTAAAGACTACTAAAGACAACTAAAGACAGCTAAAGACTACTAAAGACAACTAAAGACAACTAAAGACCGGTACCTATAAAGGGCGAAAAGACAACTAAAGACGGCTAAAGACAACTAAAGACGGCTAACGGCTAAAGACGGCTAAAGACACCTATGTATAGACAACTAAAGACAACTAACCCTAACCCTAACTCTAACCCTATAAACAACAATAGCCTCAGTTTCGAATCGGGTATTGCATTTTCATTAAATCCGACTACACAATCACCCAAAACAGCTTTCACTTTGTATCTAAATCAATTATCTTATATAATATACTTGAAAAATATTATTGTTATTTTTTTTAAATCCGTTGTACTTTCTACGCGGCAACAAATTTCTGCCATAGCCAATGTCATTCAAATATGGCAGGTGTTTTTGGGCTCTTTAAGTTGTTTGTAGCCTTGTATACCCTCTAAAATTTCTACCCCTGGTGTCTTTAGTTGTCTTCAGTTGTCTTTAGTGGTACCTATAAAGGGCGAAAAGACAACTAAAGAAAACTTTTAGTTATCTTTAGTTGTCTATTCATAGGTGACTTTAGCCGTCTTTATTTGTCTTTAGCCGTCTTTATTTGTCTTTAGCCGTCTTTAGTTGTCTTTAGCCGGTCTTTAGTTGTCTTTAGCCGGTCTTTAGTTGTCTTTAGCCGGTCTTTAGTTGTCTTTAGCCGGTCTTTAGTTGTCTTTAGCCGGTCTTTAGTTGTCTTTAGCCGTCTTTAGTTGTCTTTAGCCGGTCTTTAGTTGTCTTTAGCCGGTCTTTAGTTGTCTTTAGCCGGTCTTTAGTTGTCTTTAGCCGGTCTTTAGTTGTCTTTAGCCGGTCTTTAGTTGTCTTTATCTTTAGCCGGTCTTTAGTTGTCTTCAGCCGGTCTTTAGTTGTCTTTAGCCGGTCTTTAGTTGTCTTTAGTCGTCTTTAGTTGTCTTTAGCCGGTCTTTAGTTGTCTTTAGCCGGTCTTTAGTTGTCTTTAGCCGGTCTTTAGTTGTCTTTAGTCGTATTTAGTTGTCTTTAGCCGGTCTTTAGTTGTCTTTAGCCGGTCTTTAGTTGTCTTTAGCCGGTCTTTAGTTGTCTTTAGCCGGTCTTTAGTTGTCTTTAGCCGGTCTTTAGTTGTCTTTAGTCGTCTTTAGTTGTCTTTAGCCGGTCTTTAGTTGTCTTTAGCCGGTCTTTAGTTGTCTTTAGCCGGTCTTTAGTTGTCTTTAGCCGGTCTTTAGTTGTCTTTAGCCGGTCTTTAGTTGTCTTTAGCCGGCCTTTAGTTGTCTTTAGCCGTCTTTATTTGTCTTTAGCCGGTCTTTAGTTGTCTTTAGCCGGTCTTTAGTTGTCTTTAGCCGTCTTTAGTTGTCTTTAGCCGTCTTTAGTTGTCTTTAGTTGTCTTTTCGACCTTTATAGGTACCGGACACATGTACTCACGGCGTGCGTCCTGACCACTGAACAATATTTACCGCCTGTAACACTCGAATTCACCCACACCAAACCAACAATCCCTCCATCAAACAAACCTTTGCTGACAGTTGAAAGCCCTCTGAATTTTTTTTATCTCCAAATTTATTAGGATAACTGTGTGCAGTGAGAAGCAGCGCTCGTAAATATTTCCATAGACACCTTTGTAAACAATGACCAGGGAACGTACTCCAAAATTTAAAACTCAGATCCAAATAACTGGCTTTTTTTTAAATCCTAAAATTATGATGGAAAGGTTTGCCAAATAACGAAACCAGTAAACACCGATTATTTAATTCAAATCTAAACCTTATTTAGCTTTAGGGTTAGGACCCGCTATAGCAAAAACAAAGTTTATCCTAAATAGCATAGCGTTCAGCCCAGGTATCATAAATACAAAGGTGGGATCAAACTGTGTCATCGGCGAAACGAATCCACCGCTATAACGGTTATTCCCAAACCGCGTACCAAGGAACCTCGAATACCTTCATTTACATGGGAAAATAGTCCTGTAACTGAGAAGGCATTGATATAGGTGTTTTTTTTTCTTTTTAATATTATATGCGGAACTTTCGCCTATCATAGGCCTATATATCGTTTCGATTTAAGGGATTTAAGTGTGCGTTGTTACGCGGCTTGACAATAAACGGTTTGCCACAGGCGCAGTATGATGCCCCCCTCCCCTTTTCCTCCCCAAACTTCCTATTTATAATAAAAATGGCTGTTCGTTGTCTACCGCTGCGCGATCGAGTCTACTTCTTTGTTGCTATCGCGGATCCATTCTGTTTCGTCAATGCCAATGTGGTCTTGTACTGTTTAATCAGTGGGGCCGGGTAGCTCGGCTTAATAGTAACCGAAAGGTCCCTGGTTCCAATACCAGGTTGGCCAACGTGTGACCATATTATTTTCCCCTTACCATCAACTGGTTCGCTGGTGTCAGAGTAATGTGACCACGGGCAACCATGAGGGTGTACAACATCAGCCCTAACATTGTTGAAATCATCAAAAGCCTGTATGACAAGGCTACCAATGCAGTCCTCCACAACAGCGGCAGGAAACTGGTTCAGAACAACAATTGGTGTGCGTGAAGAATGCCTACTCCCTCGAACACTCTTCAACATCTTCTTGGAGCGCATCATGTCAGATGCCCTTGCAGATCACGAAGGCACAGTCAACATAGGGGGTAGTGCAATCATCAACCTCCATTTTGTGGATGACATTGAGAGAGGAGAGCTGGAGAGGAACAAGAACTTGAACAGCTGGTACAGAGGCTTGACACCACCTCCGATGGTGTGGCCATGCAAAAAAAGCATCAGGCCTTGCAAATACCCTACTACAAGACACGGTGCAAGGAGGCAGAAGACGAGGGTGAGAAAAAGAGGTGGGAGGACAACATTCGAGAATGGACTGGCTTGACACTGAGCGAAGCAATGAAGGTTGCTGATGACAGAGAAAGATGGAGTACGCTGGTTAAACGATCAAATTTCGAGTTACGGCATAGGATAGGATAGAATATAGTCGCCTATGACATCCGGTGTCGAGTGACATCAATGGCCAACTGATAGATTGGGAAATGTTGAAAGATTTGTGTGCCCTAGGCATATATGTTCAGTGGTCAATAAATTTCATAAATGTGATTACTGTGAATGGTATATTCACCAAGTGATTTTACAGTATTAAAACAGTTTATAATTTCAGCTAATGAACATTGATCCAGTCAGTCAAGAGAAGAAATAGATTGAGGAGTGGAGTGGAGAGAGAGAGAGAGAGAGAGAGAGAGAGAGAGAGAGAGAGAGAGAGGGAGAGAGAGAGAGAGAGAGAGAGAGAGAGAGAGAGAGAGAGAGAGAGAGAGAGAGATCTGCCTCACTCTATCTTAAGGTTCGCGGACCTCTGTACAATTGGCCTAAATTCCAATTTGGCCAAGGCTGGCGCCAATAGAGTTTCGATTTCAAGTAAAGTAGGTTTTGGATTGGAGAGTGAATCACCATTAGAATGCAATAGTACTGAAAACTCTGGCATTAAGCCCGATGAAGCCGTGACGTTAACGCCTCTAAATGTGACGTCACTTTTAGTCTAGGCAGAGGGCATTCAGAGTATCAGAGAGTCTATGAAGAACACGGGCGCGAGGTTATAAGTGGGCGCTTCGAGCGGCTTGGGTTAGATCCTGTATCTGCCTGCGCCTTGAGCAACTCTTGACCTGGAAAAGCGCTATGTAAAAAATTATTCACTAAATAAATAAATATATATAAATAAAGATTCAGTTTGCTAAACTCGGGGTTAAACTTGGAAGACAAAACATCAATCTTTCTGTGTGTGTGTGTGTGTGTGTGTAGGTGTGTGTTTGTGTGTGTACGTGTGTATATGTGTGGGTGTGTGTGTGTGTGTGTGTGTGTGTGTGACTCAGAGGATAGAACATGTTCTAATTCCTGCGATGAAATAATAAGCCCGGGCCAATCAGAACGTGCTGTGGCGTCCTTGACATTGCGACTGAAGAAAATGGCCGACACCACAAAACAAAGGTTGTCATCGGATCAAAGAGCAGAATAAGCCCCGAGTGTCTTCCTTCTCCCGATCCATGGTCGTACCCACCATTGACAAAAGTTTCCTCCTCATCTGCATCTTCTCTCTCACTCTCCGAACTGCAAGAAGCAACGCTAAAGGTTATTCATAGCTTTTACAAACAGCCTACATAGCAACAAGGGAGAGCACTACAAGATTAAGGAAAGAAACCTCTTTCTGAATGAATGTCGTCTCCTCTCTCGAATGTCAACCTCATCTTCGGCTAAAACAGCAACATATGGCAAAGGCAAACAATCTTCTCTCTCACTATCCTCCGCACTGCTCGAATGTTGGCCATAGCTTTCAAAACTCGTACAAGTACAATGGAGAGTTGTTGTTGTTGTTGGTGGTGTAGATTAACGTCCCCGGACACATTGCGTATAGAGGACTTGTAGTTAAGAAGTCGTGTTGGTTGACCCGATGTAGAGAAGAAATGAAGAGGGGAAGTAGCTTGTGTAGATACAGAACGCTCGAGGCGGTACTGAAGATGATGTGTGCAGACGCGCAGACAGGAGAAAAGGTCGCTCGTATGGATGATGCGATGAGCCCAAGGGTCCGGCAGCTACGCCGTGTGAAGAGGGGTGGGAATCCCGGAAGAGAGCTGGCGACGTAAAAACGACTGCAGTCCGTAGGCGCCACTCTCCACAACTCAAATCAAGAAGCCCATTCGTAGATAAAGGGGGGGGGGGGGGGGTGGAATACCGAAGACCGGGCAGGACGAAAGTCAAGCGAGGAGGGCCGATTCGCGTAGCACAAACGAAGCACGGTCGATGGAGTCCAACTATTAAGAAAATGAAGAATGTAGGTTGAAGCGGAGTTTCGCTTCGGGATCTCCCACAGTCCGCTGCAGCAGCATCAACTTCAGCACGCCACCACCGGAACGACGGTGCGTCTTCTTCGTGTCCGCATGCTGCACGTCTGTGGGTCTGGGCGTCTCCTGGAGCAGGTGTGAGCAGAAGCGTAAAGACCGCCGCAGTGGAAGATGCTGGTCGGCAGACCGCCGCAGTGGTAAATGCAGGTCGGCTAGGCGAAGCTGAACAGGGACTGCCGCAGTGGAAGATGCAGGTCGGCAAAGATAGGTGCTCAACACCTCAGCGAATGGTAAGTGCTGGAACTCATGTAGACAGACTCTTAGCCTGCCAGCCTCCTAGGCGCTGGCGCAACCTCGTCATTAGCTGACAGACTCGTCCTTGCCTGCCGCTGTTCAGCTTAGGAATCCTCTTACAATGGAGAGGTGGAACAACGAAGCTTAACGTCCTATTGCATCAGCGTTAAGGACGATCACCACGTCGCCACCCTGACAATAATGATTATCATCATCATATCAAAGATGAGATCCTACTGATCTCCACTCTAATCGGACAAGCGATTACATTACAATGGAGAGTTAGTTCTATAGATTAACGTCCCCGGACACATAAGCGTATAGGGGACGATTTTATTACAATGGAGAGCATTACAGGAACCAGTAAAGATGCCTACGAGCGAGACGCAGCGAGAACCGACTTCCACCCCTGTTGTGTGGAATTAATTTTAGCGTGTGACCGGTTGATTCGTGCGATCACTCTTGAGATTAAATTGTATGGAACCTATCCTATCCTATCCTATGCCTAACTCAAAGGTCGTTGGGGCACACCACAGATGATCGTTTAACCAGCGTACTCCATCTTTCTCTGTCCTCAGCAACCCTCATGGCTTCGTTCAGTGTCAAACCAGTCCATTCTCGAATGTTGTCCTCCCATCTCTTTTTCTGTCTCCCTTTTCTTCTGCCTCCATGTACCGTGCCTTGCAGGATGGTTTTTGCAAGGCCTGATGTTCTGGTGACGTGGTCATACCATCGGAGTATCCGTTTCTTCACCACTGTGAGCATGTCATCGTGTTGTCCTATGGCTTGTATGATGGTCTGTCGGACTTCGTCGTTGGTGATGTGCTTGGTATAGAAAATGCCCAGAAGTCTTCTGTATCACCTAATCTCTATGCTTTGTATTCTTTGTTGTAGATCTGCTGTGAGGGTCCATGTTTCGCAAGCGTGTAGGAAGATTGAGATGTTAATCTGATGAATAAAAATTGATACAACAACAACAACAAGATGGAGATGACAATGGAGCGCAGCAGCCTTACCTTAGAATGTAGACTGATGGTCCTGTCTTTCCAAATGGGCTTCAACCTTATCAGGGCAGCAGTTGTTTGTGCGATCCTGGAGAAGACTACCTGTCGGGACCCATTGTCTGATACCCCCCTATTCTATCCTGTCCCGTAACCCGAAGGTCGTAGGGGCACCACAGATGATCGTTTAACCAGCATACTCCATCTTTCTCTGTCCTCAGCAGCCCTGATGGCTTCGCTCAGTGTCAAACCAGTCCATTCTCGAATGTTGTCCTCTCACCTCTTTTTCGGTCTCCCTCTTCTTCTACCTCCTTGCACTGTGCCTTGCAGAATAGTCTTTGCAAGGCCTGATGATCTGGTGACGCGGCCATACCATCGGAGTTTCCGTTTCTTCACCACTGTTAGCAGGTCATCGTGTTGTCCAATGGCTTGTGTGATGGTCTGTCGGACTTCGTCATTGGTGATGTGTTGGGTATAGGAAATGCCCAGAAGTCTTCTGTAGCACCTCATCTCCATGCTTTGTATTCTTCGTTGGAGATCTGCTGTGAGGGTCCATGCTTCGCAAGCATATAGGAAGATGGAGATGACAAGGGAGCGCAGCAGTCTTAATTTGGAATGTAGACTGATGGTCCTGTCTTTCCAAATGGGCTTCAACCTTGTCAGGGCAGCAGTTGTTTGTGCGATCCTGGAGAGGACTTCCTGTCGGGACCCACTGTCTGATACAATGGCTCCTAAATATTTGAAGCTATGCACTGTGTTGAGGGATTGGCCTTGGACTTTGATGTCCGTATTGATGCCATTGGTGTTGTTGGTCATCATTTTGGTCTTCTCTGCACTTATTTCCATTCCATAGGCTCTGGAGATGGTGTCAAGCCTCTGTACCAGCTGTTCAAGTTCTTGTTCCTCTCCAGCCAATCCATCAATGTCATCTGCAAAACGAAGATTGGAGATTGCTCTACCCCCTATGCTGACTGTGCCTTCATGGTCTGCAAGAGCATCTGACATGATGCGCTCTAGGAAGATGTTGAAGAGTGTTGGAGAGAGTAGGCATCCTTGACGCACACCGATTGTTGTTCTGAACCAGTTCCCGATGGCGCTGTTGTGGAGGACTGCACTGGTAGCCTTGTCATACAGGCGTTTGATGACTTCAATAATTTTAGGGCTGATGTTGTACACTTTCATTGTTGCCCATAGAGCTGCATGCCAGACTCGGTCAAACGCTTTCTTGAAGTCTATGAACACATGATATAGATGTTGTTGGTGCTGTAGGTATTTCTCACAGATTATTCTGAGGTTGAAAATCTGCTCAGTGGTACTTCGCCCTGCCCTGAATCCTGCTTGTTCTTCAGCTATGATTTGTTCAGCTTGGGGTTTCAACCTGTTGAGTATTATTTTCAGGAGGACCTTGCTGGGATGGCTGATGAGGCTGATGGTCCGGTAATTTTCACACTCCTGAAAGTTACCTTTTTTGGGAAGAGTGATGACAAGCGACTGGGTCCATGGTATAGGCCACTCCCCACTCTGCCAGATCTTGTTACAGATAATGGTGAGGGCATCAATCATCGCTTGATGATTGTCTGATACAATGGCTCCTAAATATTTGAAACTATGCACTGTGTTGAGAGATTGGCCTTGGACTTTGATATCCATGCTGATGCCTTTCGTGCTGTTGGTCATCATTTTGGTGGTGTCAAGCCTCTGTACCAGCTGTTCAAGTTCTTGTTCCTCTACAGCCAATTCATCAATGTCATTCGCAAAACGAAGGTTGGAGATTGCTCTACCCCCTATGCTGACTATGCCTTCGTGGTCTGCAAAGGCATCTGACATGCTGCGCCATAGGAAGATGTTAAAAAGTGTTGGAGAGAGTAGGCATCCTTGACGCTCACCGATTGTAGTTCTGAACCAGTTCCCGATGGCGCTGTTGTGGAGCACTGCACTGGTAGCCTTGTTATACAGGCTCTTGATGACTTCAGCAATTTTAGGACTGATGTTGTACACTCTCATGGTTGCCCACAGAGCTGCATGCCAGACTCGGTCAAACGCTTTCTTGAAGTCTTACAAACACATGATATAAATGTTGTTGATGCTGTAGGTATTTCTCGCAGATTATTCTGAGGCTGAAAATCTGTTCACTGGTATTTCGCCCTGCCCTGAATCCTGCTTGTTCCTCAGCAATGATTTGTTCAGCTTTAGGTTTCAACCTGTTGAGTATTATTTTCAGGAGGACCTTGCTGGGATGGCTCATGAGGCTCATGGTGCGGTAATTTTCACACTCCTGAAGGTTAACTTTTTTGGGAAGAGTTATGACAAGCGACTGTGTCCATGGTGTAGGCCACTCTTCACTCTGCCAGATCGTGTTACAGATTTGGTGAGGGCGTCCATAAGCGCTTCCCCTCCGGTTTGCAGCAATTCCGCGGGTATGTTGTCCACTCTTGTTGACTTCCCTTTCTTTAGTGATTGCACTGCTGTCTCAACTTCTTCTCGGAGAATTGGAGGGTTTCTTCCTCTTCTCTGTTCTGTGGACATGTTAGAACTGATTGGACTCAGTTTGCTTTGTGGTTGTAAAGGTCAGAGCAGTACTATGTCCATCTATCCAAGACTTCTTGTTCTTCTGTAAGGCATATGCCAGACTTGCTTTGGATTATAGATACCTTAGGCTGTTTAATACTAGTCAACCGCTTCACAGTCTGGTCTATCCAGTTCTCCTTTGCTTAGCGCATGCCTTTTCGGATGTCATTGTTGGTTTTTTGGTAGGCATCAGCTCCCTGTGAGGTGTTCTTTTTCTTTTTCATTTCTCTTCGTTCGTTCATGGAACAAATTGTATGATTTAATCGGTAGGTCTGACTGGGGCTTATGTCGTCACCTCGTTTTCTTGCTCGCCGACCTAATGTTATTTTAACCTATGAAACAAACTAACAGACTGTTTACACAGATGCATACACTTTCCTGTCTCAGAGAGAGAAGTCTTGGACCCCGGCCCTGGACAATTTTAACCTATCGTTTACGGGGCATCTTCCTCTTCCAATACGCTTGCGAAACATGGACCCTCACAGCAGATCTACAACAAAGAATAAAAAGCATGGAGATGAGGTGCTACAGAAGACTTCTGGCCATTTTCTATACCCAGCACATGCCCAACAACGAAGTCCGACAGACCATCACACAAGCCATTGGACAACACGATGACATGCTCACAGTGTTGGGGAAGCGGAAATCCCAATGGTATGGCCACGTCATCAGATTTTATAAAGACCCTCCTGCAAGGCACCATGCAAAGAGGGAGAAGAAGAGGGAGACAGAAAAAGAGGTGGGAGGACAACATTCGAGAATGGACTGGCGTGACAATGCGCGAAGCCATGAGGGTTGCTGAGGACAGAGAAAGATGGAGTACGCTGGTTAAACGATCGATCATCTGTGGTGCTCCAACGACTTTCGAGTTACAGTATAGGATAGGGATAGATAGGATTACAGCGCGTGTTGAACTGGTACAGTTGCTATTGTC
>CM072523.1:52971062-53056062 GCA_036898135.1 Oncomelania hupensis
TTTTTGCTGGTTTGCTGGCACGAACTGTGCTCTGACGTAGACGGTGAAAGGGGGTGTCGGAGCTGGCATACACTGAAACACGCTCATCCCCTTCTCTCCCCAGGGAGGGGCCGCCTGGCTAACTTCTGCTACCTTAAACAAGAACAGACTAGTCTCTTAACTGCTAACGGGACACATCGCGGCCACCAGACTGAGCAGAGCTAGCATCAATTGCTTCCAAATTTCTGTGCAAGACATTTTGAAGGATTGATAGTATCACTTTTATTATCAGAATGCAACATCTATATTATCAATAATCATCTACCAATAATCATAACATCTACATCATCTAAATCATCAATAATGAAGAATGCTGTTTTTTGGGATTGTTATCTCCCTCTGCAGTATTGCCGCCTCTGCCGTATTGCCGATGATGGGTATGGGGACGTTAATCGCCAAAACAACGGAAGTACAGTTTTTGTTTGTATATATTGTGTACAGTCTCATAGAGAACGACGAGATTCACCTTGAGTGTGAATTTTGAAAGTCGCGTAATTGTCTTTTTGTCTACCAATCTTCTGAGTTTGAGAGATCCGAACAAACAAATCCTCACAACACAAGCAGATAACTAACGTCATAGAGACACAATGTCGATCATCTCTCAAACCTAGGGCCGTTGCTTTGCTTTTCTTTCGACATCACACTGCAGAATGGTCGATCTAGTCGATTTCCATGTCACATGTGCAAACTAGTAATGAATAATTTCCTATACCACGATTCATGAATCATGTTGGCATTGAAAGAAGAACAACGTTTGGTTATGCAAGATCCTGTGCAAGCTTGTCCACAGTGATAGAGGCCATGATGTCTCTGTTTTGTTATCCTCCACCACCACGATGGTGACGATTTGATTGGATGGTCACTTGTAAAGCGCTGATAACCCATGCTGTCACAGCACGCTCAGGGCGCATAGAAACACTTCAGGTTTCGTTAACAATATGAATTCTAATTAGTTTATTGTCATGATGCGCAAGGATATTTATCTCGCGATGAGCATCAGGGATATAAAATTAAATGTCAAATGCACGTTTTATGAATGCTTCATAACGATATTGACTTTTTCTCAGTGCTGTAATGCGATATTTGCGGAATGAGTTTTATGCCTCAGTTGACTCCTGACGAAGCCGTGTATGCGAAATACACGTTTATACAATCTTTTACTCTGATGTGCTTTATCTCTTTCATCATTTTTTTTTTCTTTGTACCTGTCTTCCAGACACATTTAGTCTAGTCTAGTTACGTCAATACCCCTGTTGGGGTGCCGGGGATTTCAGTATAAATAGTATCTCCACTTTCTGGAAATTTAGTTCTTTAAATTCCCATTGTCGCTGTCTTTCTCATTTGCTTTTTCTCATTCCTGCTCTGTTCTATCAATCTGCTATACTATCTTCTTCTTCGCTAGACCAGTCGCCTACCTTTTTTCTTGGAAACTCTTCCGGGACCAGACTCCTTATTTGTGTGTGAGGTCTGTTGGATCAGCTTGGGAATATTGGACGCTTTCTGCCAGATGGTCACTAGGACTTCCTATGATGTTATTATTTAGCAATGTAGGCATTTTACATGTATGTGTTTTGTTGACAATTTATAATGATGTTTGTATTCTATTTTGTTTTTATAAACGGGGGTTCGATAAATTAGAGTACAGCCTCAGCATCCCCTGCGTGGGATGTCTTTATTGTAAAGTGACTGGCTGGTGGAGAGCTTTCAGTTTTACCACTAGGGTTGTTTCAGCAGATCTTTTATACGGATCAGGGGTTGTCCGGTCTTGATTTGGCTCGGCAGAGTCCGCTGGACCTAAAGCAATAATCATGTAATGTAATGTAGTTACTTCAATTAAATTTAAGTCGGCAAGTCAAGAATGAACCAAATTCAGAGGATTTGGATTTGGGGATGGGAAGGGAAGGGAAATTTGAGCTATGACTGAACATTTTCCTTCCCTGATCCTCTCTCCTTAGTGTTCTTCTTCTCTCTTTTCCCCTGTTCTATTCGTTCCTTATTCCCATTTCTTCTCCATGCTTCTCCCTTCTTTCTTCTTCTTTCTTTCTTTCTTTTTCTTCTTGTCCTTATTCTTCCTTGTTCTTGTTCTTCTTCTGTTGGTTGTTGTTTTCCTTCTTCTTCTTCTTCTTTCTTTCTTTTCTTTATTTCTTTCTCCGTCTCTCTTATTCTTCTTTCTCTTTATTTTTTCTTCCTTCCTTTCTTTCTTTCTTTCTTTCTTTCTTTCTTCTTCTTATTGCTTCCTTCTTTAGCCCTCCGCTCCGTTTCTTCACTCTTCTCCTCCTCCACACCTCTCACCTTTCTCCTTTCCTCTTCGCGGTCAGTAGGCTGATTGCGGCAAGTCGGGGATGGAGGCGTAAAGGGCGACAATTGGCTGTAAGTGTGGGGTGATTGGCCACACAGCAACCACAATAACTCTGATTGATTGATTCGTGTGGACAGCCTAGTCTCTGGCACCCACATCCTTAAAGAACTGAAAAAGGTCCTTTAGTGTAGTACGGTACTGTAATATAAAAGATAGGACCTTTAGTGGAGTAGTGTATGAGCGATAGAGCTAGTCTTTACTGTAGTGTGAGAAATTGAGGTCTGTCTTTAATGTAGTGGGGTGCTGTAAAATGAGAGATAGAACTTTCAAGATATAGAAATTTTAGTGGAATAATCGTATGAACGATAGAAGTAGGTCTTCAGTGTAGTATGGATTGAGGCAGGTCTTTGGTGTAGGATGATATTTCTCCGAATATTATTTACTTTTGACTCGGGCAAAGCCTCAGGAGTTTTCTCTGGGTACTCCGGCTTTCTCCCCCAACAAAATTTCAATAACAAAACTAATATTAGGTAGGGTTGGGTTTGGGCGCGCCACAGACTGCGACTACGCCTTCCCAAGGAGAAGGCGGCCCAGAATTACCCGAAAAAAAACATAAAGTGTCAAAAAACAAGAAGCTAATGATATGAAAGTCTGGGGTAATTTTTGTAGTATGGTATTAATAATTGAGGAGTCTTTAGTGTAGGATGGAATGATAAATTGAGGTTTGTTTTTTTAGTAAGCTTATAAATTGGTATAAGTAATTGAGTATAGAATTTAGCGGAGACGGAGATGTGGGTGATGTTGCTGAGGCCTGCAACGTAAGTAGCGATCTGCGTATAATGTATGCAAGAACTTTGCGGTCATATCGCGGGCCTCGAGAACGAAATAAGAGCGATGAGAGAGCACATGGAGAAGAAAGGGAGCGTTGTCAAGAGTGCGGAGACCCAAACGGACAAAATGAGCAGGCCCTTGTACTCACAGGTTGCGGCATCGATCCCAGCTGTGCCAGTGAATAACAATAACTCCGTGAAGCCCGAAAAACACCTGGGAATGACGACCAACGCGGCAAGAAGCAGGAAAAAAAAAACAAAAGTGCAAATATAATTTAAAAAAATAAATAAAATAAAATAAATAAATAAATAAATGACGTCAATGTCGTTAACTTACCTGACGTTAAAATATCCGATGATGCAACAATCAAGTCCCTTTAGCATTCCGGGAGGAGGAGTGGGAGAGGGGGAGCGTGGCAGGCCACAAAAGAAAGAGCAGCTCGATAGAAATCGGGAACTGTCAGGCGTGGATTTTATCCACGATTCCATTCTGAAGGAAGTGAATGGAAAACTTCTAGGACGCTCTTACGGATACAACGCTAGCTGCAAGACGTCCTACTCCATTGACGACGTGACTCGAACGCTGCGACAACCATGAGTGACAATGAGAGGCCAGTGGAAGCAGTCGTCGTTCACTGCAGTGTCAACGACCTCAAGCGTGAAGACCCCAAGCAGGCTGGAATAAAACTGTGTTCTGTGATCAAGAACATTTCAGCACAGCATGCTAAACTTCAAATTGTTCTTAGCAAGGTAGCGCCGACACGCCCGAGAGAATTGCAAAAGAAGAGGACCATCTTCAATGTTGCATTAACAACAGAACTGTTTGAACAAAAGTACATCTCTCTAATTCAGGATGAAAATCTGTCAGTGCAGCATCTAGATTATTGTATGCACCCCAGTTCTCGAGGCAGCAGCATCCTTGCCCCCAATCTTGGCAGAACTGTGAGAAATCTATTCTGGGAAACCCCACGACAAACTCCGAGAAGACGCAGAGCAATCGGTGGCACAATAACTGGCTCTATGTTTGAAAAATCAGATGATACATCAATTCTGAAATTAAAAACAAACAAACAAATATTTGTTTAGTATATTTGTTTTAATGTATGTCAATAAATTTAATAAAAATCTTAATATTTTTTTAATGGAACTGCAGATCAATCAACAAGAACTTATTATCATTCAATAGTTTTATTGAATAATAAAATTTTTGTATTTTAGGTCTAATCACTTGATGTTGTGAAATAAAAAGTGCCGAAGATCCATAATTATTATCCACCAGTATTTATTTAATTATAATAAAGAAAGTTTATTGATACAGTCTGCTCTGTACATTCGTTGTGATCTATCTTATTCTTTTATTAACCCATTTCCAGTTTCAACTATTTATAGTGATGTTCATACGGCGGGTGCATGCATAAAGATCAACGAGAAATGTGTTATAAATTATATATCAGTATTAGTGTATAGTACCCTATTGGGCCCAAAGGTGACAACACAGATTGGTTGAAAAAGTTTGATTTCTCTAAAAACAACTGGGTAATTATAGGTGATTTTAATTCTCATTCACCTTTATGGTATCGGGATTGCACCTGTAATCGTTTTGTAGAAAATGTAGATTTGCATTTGGTAATATTAAATAATGGCGATGTAACATGATTACCTGATGTTGCTTCTCACATAGAGAAGCCATAGACTTGCAGCTTGTATCATCAAATCTGACAGGTTGAAGAAGACTGTTTAGGCAGAGACCATTTGCCGATTTTAATAACTTTTAATGAATCTGTGATAGTTACACAGATGTTGAAGATAAAATTCCGAAAATTTTGTATAACCAGGCAGATTGGGACACGTTTTATAATGACTTGATATCATATTCTAATGTAAATATTAAAAAATTATAATGGGAATATTTTTATGAAAACTTTCGTAACACTATATTTAAAAGCTGCAGATTTATCTATTCCTAAAGTTCAATCTAGGAACTTAAACAACAATCGACGTGGTAATGCCTTGCATTGCAAAGCAGCAGTTCAATTTAAGAAAGAACAGTATGAACAGTGGATTAAAAACAAAACAGACGAAAACTTTATTAACATAAAAGAGCTAAATTACAATGTGACAGAATTATTGTTAAAGCAAAGAAATTTCACTGGATAGAATTTTGCAAAAAAGAGGTTCTAAAATCTAAAAAATATTGTGTAAATTGCACAATTTTAAATATTGTGTAGGCCAACTGAAGTTAATCGTAACATGAGCCCCTCCTACTACGAATTGATATCAATTGTAGACAATTGTATTTTTTAAAATGTACACAATAATATTTTGTCTAGCTCTAAAATTTTTAAAAAATTGTCTACAAGTTAAAATTAAATTCATGTAAAACTAAATTTTCTATAGACGTTAAATGTGTATGTTCAAATGCTCTGATTGTAGAACATTTGATATTACATTGTCCATGTCTGAACAAATTATTTACAGAAAATAATATTAATACCGTTATCACACAGTATAATGATGTAAAAAAATATATTAGCTCATAATGAATTGATGCTTATAACATCATATATTATATCGTGTACACAGATATAAAAAGTGTTATAATTATTTTATTCAGTGTAATTTAGTTATTAAGATGATGGTGTTTCAATGTTAAGTTACGTTATTTAATCAGTATAAGTTTTTATGGGTTGTTTTTATTTTTAAATTTATTTTTAAATGTGTGTTTTCTATTATTATTATTATTATTATTATTATTATTATTATTATTATTATTATTATTATTATTATTATTATTATTGATTTATTGATTTATTAGTATTTATTTTTCCTTATCCTTTATATCATTATTTTGGTTTCTTTGTTTGATAGTCTAAAATCACATGATTTGTGAACAGACTTCACATAAATTGATTGAACTGAATGGTATAAAATAAATGAATTGTGTGGTATAAAAGATTGAAGTAGTCTTTGTTGTAATTAATTTAGGTCCCCCCCGTGGGATTGCCCAGTATAAATAGTAGCCTCACTTTCTGGAAATTTAGTGTTTTAAATTCTCACTGTCGCTGTCTTTTTCCTTTCTCATTCCTACTCTGTTCTCTCAATCTATTATACTATCTTTTTCTTCGTTAGACCAGTCACCTAACTTTTTTCTTGAAATCTCTTCCGGGACAAAACTCCTCATTTGTGTGTGAGGTCTGTTGGATCAGCTTGGGAATATTGGACGCTTTGTGCCAATTGGTACCTGGGCTTTCCTATGATGTTATTATTTGGCAATGTAGGCATTTTATATGTATGTGTTTTGTTGATATTTTATAATGATGTTTGTATTCTATTTGTTTTTGTAAACGGGAGTTCGATAAATTAGAGTATAGCCTCAGCGTCCCTGCGTGGGATGTCTTTATTGTAAAGTGACCGGCTGGTGGAGTGCCTTCTTCTTCTGCGTTCCTCCAAATGGGGCCTCAGATGTCCAGGTTTGTCAAACTTATGAAGCGGGCAGTGGTTTCGAGGTCTTGCTTGGAGCCCCAGAGTTTTACGTCCAGCGTCTGTCCTGCAGGCCCGAGTTGTGTCCTGGCATTCTGGTACTGGGGGCAGGACTGCAGGATGTGCTCTGGGGTCTGGAGGTCTGTTCCACACGGGCAGTCAGGGGTGTGTGACAGGCCCAGGCGATGCATGTGGTGACGCAGGCGGCAGTGACCAGTTCGTAGCCGGAAAATCGTGGTCTGTTCATGGCGCTGGAGGTGTGCCATCTGGTCGTCAGATGGAGGGTCATGCTGGGTGGTCCAGGTTGCCTGGAAGTGCCGCTTGACCAGGGTCTTGGCTTCCTTATAAGAGACTGGGGGGTGTGGCTGCTCCATTTTGCTGCCCGACTTAGCCAGCCTGTCCGCCTCCTCGTTTCCTGACAGACCACAGTGAGCAGGTATCCACTGGACTGCTACCTTCGTGTATTGCGAGAGGGCAATCAACAGTCGCTGTGTGTCTCTTTCCAGCTGTTCACTGGGCGACTGCAGGCTCTCGATGATGGAGCGGCAGTCAGACAGGAAGACGATATTTGAGGCGGGCGCTTCTGCAGCAAGGAGCCGGGCAGCCTCATGAAGAGCAGTGAGCTCAGCCCTGTAGTTGGTGGACCGGGCTCCAGCAGGCAGGGATCTGGAGAGGGTGCTTCCATCGGTGAAGCGCAGGTGTAGTCCGCTGCCTCCGTTGCTGACGGCTGCATCAGAGGATCCATCCGTGTATGCGTGGATCCACACGGGCCTGGGATACTTCAGGTCCAGGAGCTCCAGAGTGAGGGAGCGTAGCGCAGCCTCTGACTGCTCGCCCTTGTACCTCACTCCTGGGACGTCAGGGCAGAACATGAGTTCGGTAGTCGGGGTGTCCCAGTCCTCGGCGTCCTGGAGGAGCTCTCGTTCTGCTGGGAGGTCTGGGACGGCAGCCGCCAGCTTCTTGACCTGATGGATGAAGCTATCCCGCTTCAGCCTGTTCTTGGTTGGCTGTTGTAGATATTGGTGGGCTGGGTGTGAGGGCAGCCTCTGTAGTTTTTCATGTTGGATCAGAACTTTTTCTTCTCGTCTTTGGTCCAGGGAAAGGAGTCCTGTTGTTGTTTCCAGCTTGTAGATGGGTGTTGTTTTCAGTCCTCCTGTGATGAGTCTCATGGCAGCGCTTTGTACTTTGGCCAGTCTCCTGGTGTTGCTCTTGGCTGCTGTGGACCATGCTGCTGAACCGTATTCATCACAGGACGGACGTTGCCGGTGTACACTTGCTTGAGGATTCTGCTGTTGGCACCCCACTTTGTGCCCGAGAGCTTCTTCATGAGGGCCAATCTTCTGGTTGCTCTCTTCTCCATCTCCTGGATGTGAGGACTCCAGGTAAGCCTCCTGTCGAGCTTGACACCGAGGTACGTTGGAGTTTCCTCCTCCGGTATCACTTGATTGCCGACTTTCAGCTTCAGGGTCTCTTTGGTGTTGGAGAGTGAGAAGTAGGTGGCTACTGTTTTCAGGCTGTTGATGGTGACACACCAGTCGCTTGCCCACCTGGAGATGCTGTTGAGAGCCTCTTGCATCCTGACGACAGCAGTGGGAGTGGACTCGGCAGCGTTCCACATTGCGACGTCATCGGCATGCAGGGCGCGGCTGATGTGTCGAGAGAGGTTCTTGGTGATGTCGTTGATGAAAACGACGAAGAGAGTTGGGGAGATCACTCCTCCTTGTGGGACTCCTTCCCTGATCTTTACTGTGTAGCTGAAGTTGCCGTTGAGCTTAACCCTTGCCGTTCTGTGTGCCAGGAAGCTTCTGATCCACTTGAACAAGTTGCCAGCGACACCTGCGGTCAATAGCTTCAGGAGTAGGCCTTCCCTCCATGTCTTGTCGAAGGCCTTGGAGAGGTCTATGAAAGTGGCGATGACCTTCTTCTTCTGCTGGATGGCGTTCTCTATTGACTGAGCAAGATACACCAGCTGGTCCTCGGTGTTTCTGTTCTTCCTGAAGGCGGTCTGTTCTTTGGTGATCAGGTTGTTCGATTCCAGGTGCCACACTAGTCTCTTATTGACCATACGCTCAAGGGTCTTGCCGAGGCAGCTCAGAAGACTGATGGGTCTGTAGCTGGACTTACTCTTGGGGTCCTTTCCTTTCTTGAGTATGGGGATGATGATGGCTTCCTTCCATGCTGAGGGGAAGACGCCTGACCGCCACGACTGGTTGAAGAGCTCCAGTAATTTGTTTTTGGCGGCTGGCCCAAGATGCTTGATCAGCTCGTTGCAGACTCCATCTTTGCCTGGAGCTTTCTTGGGCTTGAGTCGCCTGATAGCATCGTTGAGCTCTCCCAGGGAGAAGTCAGATGTCATAGATGGGGGGTGGGCATTGTTCTGCAGGCAGAGCTTGGTTTGAAGCTGCTCTTCTACTTCTTTCCTTCGTTGTGGAGGGACATTGATGGTGCTTTCAGCCTTGAAGGCTTCAGCCAGAAGGTTTGCAGCTCTCTTGCCAGTGTGGTAGGTGCCACTCTCCTCAAGCACGGTGGTTCCATATGCTGCTGTGGTGTCCTCGTTCAGGGCCTTCACGAGTTGCCACAGTTTGCTGGTGTTGTTGTCCAGGCTCAGAGTTGAGGTCTTCTCGTTCCAGCTTTCTTGGAGTTCCTTGGTTTTGATAGCCGAGAACTCATCCTTGATCTTGCTGTGCTCCGTGGTTGATTCTGGGGAGGGGTTCTGCTCCATGGCTTCTCTGGCCTCTGATAGTCTCTGGTGGAGATCCGCCAGCCTCTTGCTCCAGTAAGGCTTGTAGTCCCTCCTGAAGCCACGAGGAATAGCTTTCTTGGCAGCAGTCAGAATGGTGGAGGTGAGGTTCTTGACATTCTGGTTGATGTCTTCTGTGAAGGTGACATTGAGAAGGTCTTCGGCATGCTGTTGGTACTGTCCCCAGTTGGCCTTCTTGAAATTCCAGCTGGCTCTCTTCCTGCAGTAATCTGGTGCAGTTGCTGCATCTGCAATGAGGAGTGTGATGGGGAGGTGGTCACTGCCACCTAGCTGACTGCCGACTGTTCTGGTGGTCCGCTTCTCAATGTCCTCTGTGGCCATGGCAAGGTCAGGGGTGGAGGTGCTCTTCCATGCTCTGGAGTAGTACGACGGCTTGTCCTCTGGTTGGTTGATCAGGATCAGCTCGTTGTCCATCATCCAGTCCTGGACTTCTTCTCCCCTGGAGTCCGTTGTGCTGTAGCCCCAAGCCGGTGAGTGACTGTTGAAGTCGCCGGTGATGAGATGCCTCTCTTCTGCTGCCTGGATGGTGTGCAGGTCGAGCCTCGATGTTGTAGGGCTGTAGCAGTTGCTGATGAAAAGTTCTTCTCCTTGAAGAAAGAGTTGAATTGTCAGGAGCTCTAGTTCTCCGGTTGTCTGCGCTGTAAGCACTGAGGGGATTCCTTGTCGGACGAGGGTCATGACTCCGCCTTTGTGCCCTGAGGGTCTGTCTCGCCTGTAGGTGTCGTAACCTCTGACAAAGAATCTCCGGGTTTCTGTGAGATGGGTTTCTTGGATGCAGATGACGTCTATCTTGTTGTCTCTTAGGAAGGCTTGAAGCTCTGGTTTCTTGTTCTGGATGCCTTCCGCATTCCACTGCACCACACGTAGGCCTGTCACAGCTCTTGGTTGTGGACCAGTCGCTCTACTCTGCCTCCCCCTGGTTCGCAGGTCAGCAGAGCCGCCAGTCGCTAAGGCAGAGGGCCCGGCACCGTCCCCGCCTGGCTTTGGTCCACGGGGACGACACCATGTCGAAATATCCATCTGAGGCATTGTCCATTTTTCTGGTAGCGTGTGCGCTCGTTTGGACTCCCACACAATACCCAGGGGGTATAGTCAGCAGCACTCCGTCTTCGTTGGGACATTCGGTTTTAGCGAGTTTTCCTTCTCGAGGCCGTGCACAAGACTGGATGTGGCCCATCTCATCCAGCCCCACCTGGTTATCCTGCCAGGTACTCAGTCGCCCCCATAGCAGGCTTGGTGGTAACAGGGGCACCAAACTGGTAGACCAGTAGTGGGTGCTGCTATGGACACATTAATGTAGGAGAGGCCATATGCAAGTAACCTCCTGCCAGCTTGGCCAGACAGTGGTTCCGCGGCTATCACTACATCTGGAGAGTGAGAGGTAATTAATTGAACATCACTCCCCTTGGTGAGCGGGACGTACAGCACCAGACCTCACTGCCCCCGGAGTGCCTTCAATGTTACCACTGTTTTGGCAGATCTTTTATGCAGATCCTCTTTCAGCGAAGTTGTGGTCTTAATTTTGTGGTCCTGATTCGGATCTTTGCAGTCCGCTGGGCCTTGTAAGCAATGAATAACTAAATTAATTTAGGTTGGAATGAGAAATTGAGGTAGGACTTTTTACTGTAAATACATTACATGGTTATTGCTTTAGGATCAGCGGACTCTTCCGAGCCAAATCAGGACCAATTTACTGTAATTTAATGTGAGAGATTGAGATAGTCTTTAGTAGTATAATGGCATGAAAGGCTGATGTCGTCTTTAGTATAGAACTGTATGAAAGATTGAGGTCGCTTAAATGTTGTACGCCATAAGATACTTACGTAGGACTTGGAAGGAGAGATTGAAGTAGGAGAGGACACGATTGAACGATCACTTCAAAATGCGTTATTATAGCTTTGATGGTACTAAAGGCTAGTATTTAAAACCCAACTTACCCTATGTCATTACACACGCATGTTGTTATGGAGGAGTTTATTACTACTCTCTACCTTCTAATAGTTCTGTGTGATATTGAACGCACATATCATTTTTAACAGCTTAATATCGTCTCCTATTTGTGATTTACGTCTCCAATATTTGCCCAGCATGTGACACGATGTATTATCACAGCTGTGACCAATGTGAGGTGGTGGCTTAAAGCTCAGTTGGTTAGAGCGCTAGTTTACAATGCCCAAAGTTGCGGATTCGAACCCCGCCGGGAAGTGTTCTTATTTGGTTAGGTTAGGTCAAAGTCGCTGATGCCGATTTGTGTACTTTCAGTACACATGTTTTGCTACATCACTAGCTTGACCAACATGCCCCATACTTCACTAGCGTTAGCCTTATCTCGCTTAGCTTGACCACCCACCCACAACCCCAAATATTCATGATTACTTAACGTCAGTTGACATTCGGAACCGCTACCCATTGCCAAGGTCTTGCATTTTTGTCATAGTTGATTACATTTATTTTTATTATTAATATTTTTTTTCTTTCTTATTTACAATATTTATTTTGTACATCCACATGTGGTCGTCTAAGATCACAAACTGTGTAAAGACGGACATTGAATGGGATGGCGTATTATTGTATATTATGGTATTGCATTGTATAGGAAGTGGGCGCTTCATGCGCCTTGAGTTAGATTCTGCTTCGGCAAGTGCATTGAGCAGGCTCTTGAGCTGGAAAAACGCAATATTAGTACGGTTAAAAAAATAAAACATTTATTGTATTATATTGTATTGTGTTCTATTGCATTGTATTGTATTGTATTTGTGTTCGACACAGGACGTATAAATGGCTGGTGTCAATCAATGATCATATTGTTTACCTGAATAATAACAAGGAAAGGTGAGCAAATAATATTGACCATCAGACGTACAGCGAGAGAACTGCGATCGATGCGCGTTGTACTGTGTGCACAGTAGGCTTGGTAAAGGAGATATTACACAAGATTATCTTAAGCCTGATTAACACGTATCGTCGCCTGCCATCTTAATAGTTGATAATCAGCGTTTAAACGTTTATCCATCTATCGCTGTTCGCACATGTATGAGCGTGCTATTCCTGTTCAGCACTCCTCCACGGTTCATAGTTGTTCATCGTTTATCGTTGCTTAGATTAACGTCCCCGGACACAGTAGCGTATAGGGGACTGAGTAAATCATCGTTTATCATCCCATTTGATGCTTTTGGTAGGCTTTCAATGCCGGTTCGTTACTACGTGTGCGAACGCCTTTTGGCCCATTAAATGAGACAACACATTCACACTTTCCGGTGTAACTGACTGCTTTGACCCCCTCCACTCTCATCCCTCCCTTCCTCGCATCGTTGGATTGACCACCAGGGCAAAATATTGGGGTACCAGGCTGACAATCCTACCCCTTCATCTTTGAAGAAGAAGAATACCGACGAAAACGACACAACAACTAACAACAACGACGACGGCAACGATAACGATGAAGGAGGAGGAAGAAAAGGAGATGGTAAAGAACAAGAACAAAGGAGTTCTCAAACAAAAGCAATACAACTATGAATCTCTCTCTCTCTCTCTCTCTCTCTCTCTCTCTCTCTCTCTCTCTCTCTCTCTCTCTCTCTCTCTGTTATGATTTAATAATGCCTTTATTTATTTTTGTTAATAGTAATTATATTTATAGGCTGCACGCATACATTACATTGCACATTCATATTTGTATATTTAAAATTAACATTAGCGCTTTATTATAAATGTTATAATGTTCTTAAAATGTTTGGTAAATTGTTTTTAAGCCCTGAATCAAATTTTCTCTTTCTTTCTCTTTTGTCGCTTTCTCTTTCTCACTCACTCACTCTGTCTATCATCAATCGAGGCACTACACAGCAAAACATCCAATGGAATATTATGTGCTGCGTGAGGACAGCCGGTGCACTCTCAATAGATCTTAACCGTTTTTAGCCCAGAAACTGTCTATTGACCGAGGTCAATATAGCAAATAAAGAAACAAGTACCCTCTTATTGCGACATAGAGAACGCTGGTGTTAATTTTCCGTGTAATGACAAAACAAAGCAAGCCCAATGACGATGGTTTTTGAGTGTGAGGGTTGAAATCCACATTTTGTGTTTCGATTTTATTTTCTATGTTTGTGTTTTTAATAACTAACTTGTCTGGATCTCGCACTCCAGCGACACCTGACATTCAAAATTCACATTGACGACGCGATGCGCCTCAGCTATTATGATGTAAAAATCTCATTTTTGGACGAAGATGATCTTGTTTTTTGTTTTGCCATCCGACGGCGATAAAACTCAGGCTTAGTGCTAAATAATATATACACAAACACACACACACACACCCACGCACACACCCATTCACACACACACACACACACACACAACACACAACCCCTCTGCTTTAAAATAGCTGAAGTATGTATCGACGCCTTTTTTTCTTCTTCGTCGTCTTCGTCTTCTTCTTCTTCTTCTTCTTTCAGAAGGACGTATCAACAATGTTTTATTTTAATTTTTTTTCTCTTCTTCTTCTCCTGCTCCCCCACATGTCCTTTTTCTTCTTCTTTCTACATTTACTTCTTCTTTTTCTTGGATAGAGCAGGCACAATCAGTACGTTGATTTATTTTCCTGCTGTAGGTCATTACTAGTTGTAAAAGAGGAGAAAAAAAATGCCTTCAGGCGGATCTTCAAATTTCAGAAAATACACCCAAAATCAATGCTGCGGAAAACGTCCCCAATTGGCGAAGAGTTAAAAATAACCTAAAATGACCCTAACACGTTGCTTAATTTCAATGCAGCCAGTGCTTAAATAGCTGAAACTCATGCGCACAGGTATTGACGAAAGCAGTGAAGGGAAGAAACATACACATTGCTTGTCCGCTGCCGTGAGTCGGTGGTAGACAAAGCGTTTGCCTGACACGCCAATGGCCCAGGTACGAATCTCGCGGTGGAGGTGGGCAAGATTGTGGTGGACATTTTTCCGGTTTCTCTTAGCAGTATGACTGCTCTGGTGGTTTAGTGTTGATTTAGGTCACTACCCCTCCTTCTCTGAGATGGCTATCCCCTTCTGCCGTATCGCCCATGGTGGGTTGGGATGTTAAACTTCAGTGTTCATTCATTCACACACGGCCTAAAAGATTTTTTTAAGACATTTTCAAAAATCAGTAAACAAGCATAACATTTTATCATGTAGTAGAAATATTTCAAAAATCATTTATAAAATGCGTTTGAATTCATGGAGCACAAAATACATTACTAATATTCATTGTATATGCCAGCAACCAATGTCTGTACAACATTTATTATTTGAATGTACAACATTATTACCATTATACAAGGCAAATAATGTCTCGATCAATGAAACCGATAGTATGACAGATATTTTATATAATCATACACTTATTGAAAAAATCGCTTACATTATCTTACATACTGACATAAAAAACATGTTTTGATTAAGTACATAAATATGTGTTTATGTTTATACATGTGTGTTTGTGTTTATGTCTATGCATATACATGTATATGTTTGTGAAAGTCTAATATCATTTTATCAATGAAAAGACTTTAAATAAAAATCTGAATCTGAATCTGAATCTGGCCTAAAAGATCTCAATTCCAAGACTTGCCGTACTTTTGGCGAGAACGGATTTACCCTTACATTCGCTTCCCCGTTGGGGTGCCGGGGTTTTCCCTATATTTAGTATCCCTACTTTGTGGAAATTTAATGCTTGAAATTACCACTGATTCTGTCATTCTCATTTGTTCTTTCTCGTTCTTAATCTGGTCCTGATTCTTGGCAGACCCCTGGACCCTATAAGCACCGAGTGTCTATCTATCTGTTTTATCAATCTACTACATGTATCTTCTTCGCTAGACCAGTCACTTATCTTTTTTCTTGAAAACTCTCCTACAACTCCTCTTTTGAGTATGAGGTCTGTTGGGTCAGCTTGGGGATATTGGACGCTTTCTACCAAATGGTCACTAGGGCTTTTTATGGTATTATTATTATTTAGCAATGTAGGCATTTTATATATATGGGTTTCGTTAATATTTTATAATGATGTTTATATTCTATTTTCTTTTTGTAAACGGGGTTTCGATAAATTAGAGTACAGCCTCGGCGTCCCTGCATGGGATGCCGTTATTGTAAAGTGACCGGCTGGTGGAATGCCTTCAGTGTTATCATTAGGTTTGTTTCAGCAGATCTTTTATACAGATCAGGGGCGAGCCCTCTTTCAACCAAGTTGTGGTCCTGATTCGGCTCTTTCCAGTCCGCTGGACACTATCAGCAATTATGACTAACTAACCTAAACTTCGCATTGTTATTTATTGCGTTAAAGAAGGGTAAAGCTGACTTTCGTTGCTCAGACCACATGGCTAAAGTTTCCTTTTCTGTGCTGACAGGGAGTGATTTCCCCTCTTAAACGGCACATCAATACGCTCTACGATCTGCTTGCTAATATTTGTTAGCGCTGGAAAGGCAGCTAGCGGTGCCTGCTAATAGGCACTAGAACTACGGAATGTATTGAGTACAAAAAATAAAGAACTACTTTGGAAAGAATCGTTTTTGGTTTACAAGCTGTTGTTTTCAATGGGGCAGCTTTCACTGAATTTTAAACGGATCTATCTGGGGTGTGGGTTAGGGCGTAGGGCATGGTCAGTGTTATGTAAGTCCCTTAAAATAGCAGCCAAACCATGCAGCCAGGTATTGCCACAATCACCGAAGGGAACGCCGATCGCAAAATATAATATGTACCACATGCTTACTGGTCCAGCGTGAGTCAAGGACATTGGCTTTATGATTTGGTGACAGTGTTTTACTGGGGACATTGTATTGTTGTGACAATACAAAATGGTATTCTGGTCAGTCTTCGCTCTAACCGACCGTTATGCTTTAAGAGTTTAGGCGTCTCTTCTTTGGTATGTAAACAGACCACTGCGTCTGCTGTACACACTTTCTCTGCGGTGCTGTTTTTAGAATCAACCTTGATGCTGTTAGTGGACAATAACAAGTGAATGTGTCGATTTACATTAAAACCATACTTTTGACATAATTTTCTCCCCCCCCCTCCCCCCTCAGTCTTATCTGTGTGGGGTTTGTTTTTAAGGTGGGGCAACGCTCTCTGTGAATGTGAAAAGAAAGACAAAAAGATGCACTCATTGTATCCAGATGTTTTTTGTGTGTCTTAAAGCATAAAATAATATTTCTCAAGGCGAAAGCGAGAGAGGGAGAGAGAAAGAGAGAGAGGGGGGGAGGAAGAGAGAAAAAGAGAGACAGACAGACAGACAGACAGACTGAGAGACAGAATACACAAATACACCCAACCAGCTCTAGGTCATGTCTCCCCTATACTCGGTCCCCCATGATAGTGCTCAATTGTCTGGGCGTCAGACGAGGCTCCAAAAAGGATGCAGGTGGGTATTTCGGGCGGCTGGTATTAGATTGTGTAATCAGCCAATGCCTTGAGCAGCTCTTGAGATTTTACAGCGCTACAGGATAAAATACATCCAATAAAATGAGTAAGAGAGAACGTGAAAGAGAGAAAGTGTGAGAGATAGAGAGAGTGAGAGAGAGAGAGAGAGGGGGTAAAGGAAATGAGAAGTGGGGTGAGGGTTCTTCAAAGATCCAGAGAAAGAGGTTTCTTTCGATGATAACGATTTTAGCGGCAGTGCTGGCAACTTCAAAGGAGCTGCCGGTTTCATCGTTGTGTAGTTGTCAATGTTTCGTCGCCATAATTATTTCCCTTGCTCTGGATTTTACTGCTAGCGCAACGTGCAATGTCTTTGGCGAAGCGAGGAAATGGACTCTCAATGTTATGAAAATGAACAAGGGTGTCTTGTACATTCTTTGAAGTTGTACGGAGATTGATTGATTGATTGTGAGCCTTAGGAAAGCATAAGTACTCGTTGTTGTTGTTGTTAGTTGTTGTTGTTGTTCTTCTTCTTCTTCTTCTTCTTTCTTTGGTTGTTGTTCACAGTGCTGTTGTTCATGTTGTTATCGTTATTGTTGATTTATGTTGTGTTGTGTGTGCGTGTGGTGTATCAGTACAACTTATGTTAATCTGATGAATAAAAATTGATGCACCAACAACAACAGTGGTGTATTTTGACTGGGTGGAAAGCAGAAGAAGTGTCATAATTATGTACCGCTAACACCGACGCTATTAGCATTCCCGGTGCGTGTTCACAGTATTTCATTTTCCAATTCAATTCCCTTCAATGTCGTTAGCATTCATTCCTGTTTCTTTTTCTCTTTCCTTTCTCTGTCTTTTTTTTACTTTCACGCGTTTTTTTGTGTTCAGTCACCCGTAAATCCACAGCGATACCCCGAGGAAAGCTGGCGCGGTCCCGCCGTTCCAGTGTCGTGCTCCATCCTCAAGTGGTGCTGCTGCTGCTTCAACGTCACAGTAGGTAGTTACGTTGTCGCGAATTTTTAACATGACTGAATAACATGTTTATGCCAAGGAAGCGTTTGACACGATAAATGCATGTGTGACTGTGCAAAAAATGATGTATTTCATTGTCGCCATGCCACGCCAAAAGCCTTGTAACGTTTTTACTTGGTGAATAAATATTCTTATCTTATCTTATCTTATCTTATCTTATCTTATCTTATCTTATCTTATCTTATCTTATCTTATCTTATCTTATCTTATCTTATCTTATCTTAACTGTGTATCTTACTACTGATTTTGTAGACTATTTAACGTGCTATTTGTTGTATTGGCAAGAAACAAAGCTTTGAGAAATGCACACGGTAAAATGGAGGACCACTACTGGAGTCTCGATAGGGACCTTTCGGAAGCGAGTGATTTGGTTGTGAAAATGATTCCGCACTACTTTCTCTGTTCGTGGTTCCCGCGAGGCAGCTTCATACACCACGCAATGACGAACTTGATCTACTTCCAGTCTATCCTATCGTATAGACGTTGGAACACCCCAGATGATCGTTTAACCAGCGTACTCCATCTTTCTCTGTTCTCAGCAACCCTCATGGCTTCGCTCAGTGCCAAGGCAGTCCATTCTCGAATGTTGTCCTCCCACCTCTTCTTCTGCCTCCTTGCACAGTGCTTTGCAGGATGGTTTTTGCAAGGCCTGATGCTCTGGCGACGTGGCCATATCATCGGAGTTTCCGTTTCTTCACCAATGTGAGCATGTCATCATGTTGTGCAATGGCTTGTGTGATGGTCTGTCGGACTTCGTTGTTGGTTATGTGCTGGGTATAGGAAATGCCCAGAAGTCTTCTGTGGGACCTCATCTCTATACTTTGTATTCTTCGTTGTAGATCTGCTATGAGGGTCCATGTTTCGCAAGCGTATAGGAAGATGGAGATGACAAAGGAGCGTAGCAGCCTTACTTTGGAATGTAGACTGATGGTCCTGTCTTTCCAAATGGGCTTCAACTTCGTCAGGGCAGCAGTTGTTTGTGCAATCCTGGAGAGGACTTCCTGTCCGGACCCATTGTCCGATACAATGGCTCATAAATATTTGAAGCTATGCAATGTGTTGAGGGATTAGCCTTGGACTTTGATGTCCTTGTTGATGCCATTGGTGTTGTAGGTCATCATTTTGATCTTCTCTGCACTTATTTCCATTCCTGGAGGTAGTTTCAAGCCTCTGTACCAGCTCTTCAAGTTCTTGTTCCTATCCAGCTAATCCATCTATGTCATCCGCAAAACGGAGGTTGGAGATTGCTTTACCCCATATGCTGACTGTGCCTTCGTAATCTGCAAGGGCATCTGACAAGGTGCGCTCTAGGAAGATGTTCAAGAGTGTTGGAGAGAGTAGGCATCACTGACGCACACCGATTGTTGTTCTGAACCAGTTTCCGATGGCACTGTTGTGGAGGCCTGCACTGGTAGCCTTGTCATACAGGTTTTTGATGACTTCCATAATTTTAGGGATGATGTTGTACACTCTCATAGTTGCCCACAGAGCTGCATGCCAGACTCGATCAAACGCTTTCTTGAAGTCTACAAACACATGTTATAGATGTTGTTGGTGCTGTAGGTATTTCTCGCAGATTATTCAGAGGTTGCTTCCAGTACCTCGCTTCAAACTACGTTCCAAGTCTCAAAACAAGTGCAGATCCCCATTATGACATCTGAAATGTTTGAATAAGGTCCCTTTCCCAAAATCACCTCATTTTTGGATGTCATACAAGCGATGTAATAAACAAAATATACACACATAGTCAACTTCGTTGGAAAGTTCTTATCTACGCAACCACCGCGACAGATTTTGTGAACTTACACTTTTGCATGCTAATGAAAGCATAAACTGCTGACGTCACGGACAGAAAGTAGTGCAGAATCACTTTCACAATGCAAATCACTCGCTTCCGAAAGGTTCATGTTTTTAAAGGATAAAATCGTGGATTTTGGCGAAAAAGTCCCACAGACTAGAACTTGACAGCACAACGGGTTTTGAACTCTTCAAAAGCCAACTGCTAGTCTGTGGACAGATGTTCGTGTCATAGTAGGTGTAGAAGCTGGTTATCGGAGAGATGTTAAAATAGCAATAGGTATTTACTTTTGTACGAAAATTAATCTTAGCCCTTCTTTCTTACTTCTGTAGGATATACCAGCAAGTTGTAGCCTGTTCAATTCAAAAGAGAACCTTGATGAGGTTTTTATTTATTTATCAGAAGATTCTATTTCAGTCGTTACTGACATTTTTGTTGCACCTAGCTATTTTCGTAGCTGCCTTATGTGGCCTGTTGTTACACTAGGATGGGCAGGGCAACAGGGTTTTTGTGCCTTTTGTTTGTGTCTCGCCTTTCTGGGCTCGATCGATCAAGACATCTCGATTAACAATAACCTATACAACCATTTTGTTTGGTTGATAGAGAGCAAGAGAGAGAGAGAGAGAGAGAGAGAGAGAGAGAGATGTAAGCTGTCAAGCCATAAAGGTTCAAATAATACATTAATATAACCCTAGCAGTTTTTTTTTTTGCTTTATTCAGAAGAAGAAGAACGACAAAAACAACCATAACAACAACAAGATGGTGATGAGGATGAATGAATGATTGTATGGCAGATAATGAATAAATCCTTTAATTTGCTTGTATGCCTTCTGAAGGCAATGGGCGTGACGAGTCGGTATTTTGTCCAAACAATAGATTTTGTTATGGATCTGTATGTATTTGTACCGCGGTTACCTCATTTGATATGAAGTTCTCTCGGGTACTGAATTGCTTAACGATATTCCTATTTGTCTTTGCTGTAAAATAGCGTTTTAGACGGAGCCTGACTGAGACTGATACTTTATTCGTCTATGAAACTTTCATGGAAATTTGCCTTTCTGCTGCACAGACATAAATAAATGTAAAATGTAGAATATCTTGAAAAGAATTACATGTACAAACAAACAAAAACAAGTGCAACAATAAAATATAATAAAACAACTGCTATTACACATCCCAAACATTCTTGCGCCGTGCTCTCCCGCATACACCTCTACACCTCATCACAGACCAGCGCCATCACGAATGAGCACCAACCACAAGCGTACATCTCCACATCTCCAGACACACAAAGACACACAATGCACAGTTTTCTCAACAACAACAACAACAACAACAACAACAACAACAACAACAACAACAACAACAATAAAATACTGTATTAGTTAGACACTGTATATACTGTCTGCTGAATCACACACACACATACACACACACACACACACACACACACACACACACAAAAACACTCAACCGGTAGAAACGCCGTTGTGATGACTTTTATGAAACTCTACGTACGTTACTTTGACATTTTTACAAATGTGTCCATTTTTTTAAGCTATCCCTAACCCTAACCCTTACTCTAACCCTAACCCTTAACTTTACCCTAAGCCTAACACAGTCCAAACCCTAACGGAACAGTGTTTTGACGTCAAAATAACGGGGTACGTCAAAAGAAAGTACGTAGAGGTTCAAGTGTATGTCAGAATAAAGGCGTTTCTACCTAGCCACACACACAAACACACACGCAGTACACACACACCGGCACGCCATTTCACACTCGCAAATATCACGCACTCGCAAATATCACGCACTCGCACCCTCACACTCACACACACATACACACACACACACACGCACACGTTTTTCAGACTGACTCACTAACTGATCAGACTTCTAAAGTCAGGGAAATAGCGTTTGTGAGTCGAATGGCGCTCTGGAGGCAGGACCGGCGGTATCTGTCAGTCCTCGCGCGGCAGTTGATAAGCCCCTCCGGATCTGGAGGAGGTCTGCAACAGCAGCTCGTCACATAGCGGATGGGTTGGGTCACGCTGAACGGCCCCCAAGCGCTTCACTGCTTTTACCCTGAAGTGCGCCTGGAGGTCAAGGACGGGTCTGTCAGTCAGCTTGCCCTGCAGCCTTTGTGACTGTTACGTTGAAACGCGCATGATGGTGCGTGTGAAATGTGCACAATATTATGTGTGAAGCGCGCGATAGATCTGTTCGTTTTATTTGGCAAAGCAAGCAATAATAGAGTGTATTTACCTTTGATTTGAGATTGCTGTTGATAGTGAGTTGGAAAGTAAAAGTTGAGAGTGGAAAAGCGATTGAGCGATTGTATGCAGTTGTTGATGTGTGCTGAATAAAAGTGGAAAACTTCATACGTCGACTCCTGACTTGTTGATGAGTGAGCAGGCTGCGTGGATAAACGAATCAGAGTTACAGTGACCTTGCCAGTCTGGCCTTGTCCTGCTCTTTCAGGCGGTTGTGGGTCAATGCGGACTCCATCTTTTGCCCCGTAGAAAAGCTCCAACATCCTGGAACTGACATTGAAGGCATTCAGCCTCCTCATAAAGTAGAGGCGTTGGTTGGCCTTCTTGAGGAGCAGCAGAGCGTTGGGGGACCAGTCCAACCTGTTATCGATGTAAAGTACTGGCATAGCTATTGTGTAAAATGTTTCATAATACAGTTTTACAACCTCCTTGTTATTGTGCTCATACCCTCAGAGAGTAGGCCTATCTATTGTTAGGTATTCTGTAGACCCATGTATGGGCGCTGTTGTTTTTTTTTAAATTAGGGTAAATTCAGTAACGCGCTCACCGCCATGGCGAATTTAAATTAAATTGTTAATTAAGGCAGCTCTTGTTCTTCCTTCTCTATTTGTCGTTCGCTCGATCTTGGGGGTGATGCAACAGCTTTAGTGGTTTAGGTGCACGCTAGAGAGGTTTCGTCAAGCATCGTCGATCCCTGTTAGTACTTGGATGGGCGGACTATACTTCGAAGGCTACCATGCGCTAAATGGCACCTATACTGAAACAAGCATACCACACACACCCAGTCCATCTCACTCACTGTGAATGGGTACCTGGTTCTGTTTAGAACCGGGGAAGAAGGTAAGGCAGCAAGGGAGGGCAGGAGAGATGAGAACCTCCCTCATAATGCTGGCCCAGAGAAATGAGAGGTCCTAAACGCTTCTCTCTCCAAGGACCTAGAGGTTATGGGAACGCCTTAATCTTTCGTTATTCTTCTCTTGTTGTTTTTTTCGCAAACTGTCATCAGGTCGTGTATGCATATATGTATGTATGTAATGTAATGAATGTATGTATGTGTGTATGTATGTATGCATGTGTGTATATATGTATGTAAGCTTATGCATGACTATCTTTCCGTCTTCCTTGTTATAATGGTATTCACATCTTCAGTGCGTTGGTATGGTCACAGCTGCGACTTAGAAAACAGGTTTTGTACCACCAGGTCAATCAACATCTGTCTGTTACTCTATCATTGTCCATATTGGCAGGAGAACAACAACAAGAATAATAATAAAGCAGATATAAATATCCTAAATTATCTAACATCAACAATATTACACTTATTCTGTCTTATTGCCTATTGGTTCATTGTCGCGCAAAACAATAAGTTAATAAAAGAGAGTCATCATGAATAATAAACAAATCGTTGCAAAGTTACAACATTATCATATCGAATATTGGTGCATTGCCGCGCAAGAACCATCCTGAAAAACTGTTAAAAATCACTACAAAGTGCGCCGGGTTTTTATGTTTTTTAAAATAACTTCTGCTTCATGATTTTTATGCTGACAACATCTGTTTATAATTGGTTTTGCACTATAAAACCTAAAGTCGTTGGACACACGCATCAATGATTGTATGTTAAAGTCATTCAACGAGAGATGACAGCGGAGGAGCCAAAATGAACGGCTTCTTCAAAAATGTGTAGGTCAAATTTGACCGCTTAAGACGTCCGCACACCTAGCAGAGGTATTGAAAGCTTTTCAACGGGGATGAAAAGGTAGTGGACCACAATGAAAGGCTTCCTCGATGCTGATGAAACGTGCAGCGTGTAAAAAGAAAAACCGACAAGATGTTCCGGAAGCTAGGTTCGGTTGCTGGGGACCTCGAAGAAAGCTTCGTGAACCTCCACGTACCTCCAGACTAAGACAGATCAGAAATGTATTTATATGTGGGCTGTGCAGCACTTGTCCCCGCTGAAGAGGCTGATCATCATTAATCCTCACCCAATTCCCAATCGCAGATTCGTCTATTTCGGGCCTAAGAAAAATAATCCTAGCGAGGTTAGACTACTGCATGTACCATGTAATTGCAGATTTGAAAAGGTCATAATACCACAACAGTTTAGCAATTATATGTTATGACAAGCACAACAGCTTGTTAATGTTTGCTTTTTAAAAATACGTGTACCAGCTGTGATGACTGTGGTTGAGAAACGAAGGGCAGAGGGTAGGGGAGACAGAGAGAGAGTATTGTTTGACATATGTTGATCGTATAGGCGACACCGGGCCTTCCTGCGTGAGAGTTTGAACGACAGGTTGTGCATAGCCCACAAACTCCCACACACACACACACACACACCCACACACACACACACACACACACACACACGCACATTTTGGCAATTAGTTTATAATTTTCGAGAGAGCATTATTATATAAAGCATCGTCTTCTGACTGAAATATAACATTGAAACCAACAGGCTGGTCTTTGTAAGTCCTGAAACTCTGGTGACGTGGCCATACCATCGGAGTTTCCGTTTCTTCACCACTGTGAGCATGTCATCGTGTTGTCCAATGGCTTATGTGAGGGTCTTCGTCTTTGGTGATTTGCTAGGTACAGGAAATGCCCAGAAGTCTTCTGTAGCACCCCATCTCCATGCTTTGTATTCTTCGTTGTATGTCTGCTGTGAGGTCCATGTTTCACAAGAAGATGGAGATGACAACAGAGCGCAGCAGCCTTACCTTGGAGTGTAGACTGATGGTCCTCTTTCCAAATGGACTTCAACCTTGTCAGGCCAACAGTTGTTTGTGCGTTCCTGGAGAAGACTTCCTGTCGGGACCCGTTGTCTAATACAATTGCTCCTAAATAATAATTCTGTATACTATAAAAACAAAATAATGTATGTATATCATCACAAGTAGCCTACGTATATCCAAAAACAATAATAATAATTATCATCAAACTTTCATCATCAGTGCTACAAGATTAGTACACATAAATCCTATCAGGCCGTCACATCATTGCATCATTTTTCCCCACACACGAGAAGAGCCTATCATGACACCCACACTGACGTATTTTGCAAGGCATTTAACAGTATATGCACCAATTCCTATCATCTTCAGTCCTGACACAACTCTACAATGGACACTCCCAAGACTACCAATGATCAACACCACTGTCCTACATCAATAGCCGAAGGCATTTATTTCTAGACATTGCTGCAAGTATTTGTCAAAGTATGAAACTTTGTATTGTAGCAGACGTCGACAGAGGCATCAAATTGCACAGCCACTTCTACCCGTCACGGTTTTGATGGTTTATAACAGTGATACAATTTCAAATGTCTTGTCTTAAGTCGTATGTGTAAAAGCTTGAATAAAATGGCACGCAGTACAACACAATACAATACAATACAATACAATACAATACAACACAATACCCCTAAAAAGAATTACAACAAGCACAGAATCACATACGGCTTAAGACAAGACATTTGAAATTGTATTCGTCCGAAAGATTACATTGGAAATGATACTGCCGGTCATGCACTGGATACCGGGATAGCATGATCATAGAAGATTGGTATCTATCCACATTATTTAGGTGAAAACTGTCAGATGTGAGTGTATACAGATTTAAAAGTCATGGAGGTCGCTGATATAGCCACGATCTTTGTGTAGTGGAAGGGTCTCTTCCGCAGTCCTTGAATGTCACTTGAGGCACTAGCATAGTTTCCATTTGACGAATCCACAGAAACGCATCAGGATTTGTTTGTTATGCTCCCTTGCGTTTGTAGTTTCGCCTGTGTGTGTGTATTCTAAGGGAGGTAAGCCATTTATTGCTATAGCCAGACGACGTTTTTGAACGTTCGGACACGACGATTACATTCTTATTTTGCAAGTAGGCAAGACCAAAATGTATGTCTATAATACAAGTAGGCAAGACCAAAATGTATGTCTATAATACAAGTAGGCAAGACCAAAATGTACGTCTATAATACAAGTAGGCAAGACCAAAATGTATGTCTATAATACAAGTAGGCAAGACCAAAATGTATGTCTATAATACAAGTAGGCAAGACCAAAATGTATGTCTATAATACAAGTAGGCAAGACCAAAATGTATGTCTATAATACAAGTAGGCAAGACCAAAATGTATGTCTATAATACAAGTAGGCAAGACCAAAATGTATGTCTATAATACAAGTAGGCAAGACCAAAATGTATGTCTTTAATACAAGCAAATAATCATCTTTAAGCGTGAATTGGATTTTTATTTATTTGCTAATTTAATTTAGCCATCCGACTCTCTTTAAGGAGGATTGTTAACATCTTATGAGCACCTCGCTTCGCTCTTGCTGTCGCTTCGCTTCGCTTGTCATGCCGCTATATGAATACATACCTTTACGGTACTCTCGGAACCCTGGCAGTGGTTATGTCTTATTTGTAATTGACATCGATATCGCGATTATTAACAGCGAACAAGTACCCTATGCATTGAGACAATGAACACTATAGATTGAACTTCTAAATATTGCCTCAATAATTGGGCGCCACTGTGCTGCTAGAAAGAGCACTGCATCAAGTTTCTGTGTACACGCTACAATCAAGAGCTGCGCTACTTTTTCGGTGCAAAATGATATTTGCGCCACCTAGGAACTTCCCTTATTACGGTGAGCCCCGAGGTTCCTCAGACTGATCTGACTCTTGTTTTGATTGCGTTTTTTTTAATTTCCCCGTTGATGACAGTTTGGTGAGTGAGAGTGGAGGTGGCTGCCTCCCTCACAAGTTCCTATTCCGCTACTCCTACATGCGCACATACATTGACACACAGCCACTCGCAAACACACGCATACGTGCACGCGCGCATGCACACACACTGTTACGTTTGCGACGCGCACGATGGTACGTGTGAGACGCGCACGATATATCCGATCGTTTTATTTTGCAAAGCATTCAATAACAGAGTGTATTTACCTTTGATTCGATTTTGCGTTGTTGTTAGAAGAAGCTTGTTATAATGTTGATAATTTTCGTTGGTCGATATTATTGGAGAATCTTCTATAGGGTTGCTTGTTTACCATCGATTGAAGCATCTAGATATTTCCAATAGAAGCTGAGAGATTCTTTTATGATGAAAAAAGTTGTATGACGTAAGAAAGTGATGACGAAGTTTATTTTGATTGGTTGTAATGCGTCACGCTGGAACGTTCTAACGTTATCTCGAGTATAGAGAAAAAATATATAATTGATGCACTGTGTAGAGAAAAAGTTGTGGGAAGTGAAAAAGTGAAAAGCGATTGAGCGACTGTATGCAGTTGTTGATGTACGCTGAATAATAATAATAATAATAATAATAATAATAATAATAATAATAATAATAATAATAATAATAATAATAATAATAATAATAATAATAATACAGGATGCTATACGCGCCTTACCCCAAATCATTCAGGCTCAAAGCGCGGCGACCTATACCAACATACACGCTCACCTGTCTCATCCACCCTCACACATACCAAACACACATCCATCACTCAAACAGGTGGTGTAAAGGCAGGGAGATCGCTATTAGAAGACGGAAAGAAAATCGAATTTTTATTTTTGAAAATTTTTATATTGACTGCGTCCTGTACTATTATTGAAGGGAGGGAGGAAACCGGAGTGCCCGGAGAAAACCCTCGGTGACCTCAATAGTCTCGTACCTAAGTCACATACGTTCGCCTCTTGCGGGAATCGAACCCGCGACCTTCGGCATAGGAAACCGGCGACTTATCCACTGCGCCACGAGGCCAAAGTTCGAAAACTTCATACGACGACTCCTGCCTTGTTGCTGAGTGAACAGGTTGCGTGGATAAACGAATCTGAGTTACACTTATCAGGATTCAAGCATTGGGGCTGACTCAACTACTGATAAAAACCAACAACGAGTGTAACACACACACGCACACAGTTACACCCCCCTCTCCCCCACGCCACTCCCATATACCCACACACTCACACACACATCTCCATGTTGTCGATGTTGCATCATGTATATTTTATTCCATGCCATGTTATATATTTTACTGCGCACAATGTTTTGTTTTATTGAAATGTACTACAATTGGAGTCTTCGAGCCTCGTTTGGTACTTGTCTTATTAATTGTTTCCCGGCTTGGCAGTTAACCTGTTGAATTCCCACTGACGTCTTGGAGTTGTGTTCTTGTGCACCTTCGCAGCACGTGCACGTCGTGAGTACGGGTTTGAACCTGCCTCAGTAAATTGTTGTGTGCCCGGAGGAATTTCCTGGTCACGCCTTGAGCAGCTCTTTAGCTTGTTGGTGGTTGTTCACCGCTGCTCTTCGCCTGATAGCGGGCAGCGTGTGCGGACAGCTTTAGATTTGTTGTGGCCTGGGTGTGTGGATGGCCTGTACCAGTGGCGGAATGTTGCTTATTAAGTGACCTAAGGTTTCAGAAATGATCAGACGTCTGATTGCATTCTTCCCCCGACCCCTTCTCCCCGCTTTATATTGCTTGGATGCCCAAAAATGTTTCATTTTCTCGCTCCCTTTCCAAGCCCCGTTCCCATTTCTTCCATCCTCACCCCCACCCCCCTTATACCCAAACCCACCACCACCCCAAGCACCATCCATCCACTCGCTCACGCATTTTTCACACCCACGGATCTCCCTTCTGCACCCCCCCACCTTCCCCCAGCCCACGCGCCCTAACACACATCCCCACCCACACAACCCTCCAACTGCAGTTTCTAATGGTTCTCGGACAAGGATGGACAATATAATAATTTTCTTCGGTGATTTCGAAAGCGCGTCGAGAACAAACATATCTCTGTCTCAGTCTTTGTCTGTCTTTCTCCCACCCACACCACCCCACCCTTCCTCCCACCTTTTATATCTCGCTCTCTGTCTCAGTCTGTCTGTCTCTCTTCCCTCTCTCTTAGACCCCAATATCTTGGGTTCAATATCAATATGACTAATCATCCTCTGTGAACTTATATGTAGATAGGTTTTTGTTGTCGTTGACATTGTTGGCGTATTATATTTACGGGAAAATGAACATTCTCTTAAAACTGTTTTCGCTGAACACAGTTCTATATTGCTAATCATCTTTAATTTGGGATTGTCCCACCGCCGTAGCTCAAGTGGTAGTTTTCGCCTGGCACACCAATGAGCCATTTTCACTGTCCATCTTAGCAGTATGATTGCTCTGGTGGTTCAGTGTTGATTCAGGTCCCTACCCCTCTTTCCCTGGGATGGTTATCCCCGTCTGCCATATCGCCCATGGTGGGTGTAGACGTTAAACCTCAATGTTCGATTCGTTTTGGGATTGTAGTACGTTAATTTCCTCTGTTTGAAATTAGTTACATGTTATACAAGGGAAATTCAATATTGCTAATCACAATGTTGTTGTTGTGGTTGTTTTTATTAACGTCTTCTTCGTCGAAATTATAAGACGCACACTCGCGCGCACTCACACACGCATACACCACATTAAATAACAAAAAAATTATCTTTTTTATATTTGTTATTTATAATTGTCATTTTTTATGTTTAAAATGATTAACGTTGTATAATTATACTGGAACGGGTTTGTTACCTTCAGGCTGAAACACACAGTAACTTCACTTTTCTGTCCTACATTTTGATCATAGAGGATGAGTGCTTCACTGCCCGCACTTAGACGAATCTTGTATTCACGAACCGAGTTTCAACAGCAGTGCAGATGATGAGCACAATGCGCTACCCAACCGCTTTTTTGACAATAGATTTTCAGGCGCTTTCGTTGGCTGATACCTGTAGTTTGCCTTGGGTTGCAGGTTTGACTGGGCTCTCGACTGGAGAGTGATGGGGACACGATGCTTCCATAACATGTAGCTGTAGAAACACAGATGTGGATTCATGGGAACAGGTAGCTGCGGGGACATATGCACGACCCCGTTGGAGTGCAGTAGCATTCAGTAGTCCTAATCATTATATCAACCCGTGTGAGTTCTCATTCACTCAATGAGCGCACGTACATGAAATAACCGGTTCCAATATTGCCAATCATTTTGTTTTGTGTTTTTGTTTTTCTGGTAGACGACGCAAAACCTGAAGTCGTCGGCATGACTGTCTCTACATGCCCTCAATGCCAGGTAAAAGAACAATTTTGTATCGATCGGGACACCATAGGCATGCCTGTCAGATCACACTTGGTCCATTTTACACATTTTGTGGAATCCAACTTGATAGCATTAAAAAGTAAGGACTGCTGAACAGCTGGCAGAACCAAACATTTACCTGCAAATCTGTTATCTGTGAACGAACAGTCTCCTGAGCTAAGATGGTTACCTGGCTTTGTTGAGAAGTACAGAAAGTGAAATGTAAAGAGGAAGAGACCAGCAATGGGCAACCCACTCATGAAGCTAGCCATGAACAAAGGGAGATAATAATGTTCTATATACTAAGACTACAGCGACTGTATTTCACGAGGGACATTCTCCATACAAAAGACTGTGTACTTGTAAACTGAGGGAGACCGTGCGAAGACGAGCGACTGACTGTTGTATCGAACTATATATTCTGTAACAGCTAAATGTTGTGTAGGCGTTCTTAAGAACGAAACGAAGGGCAGAGAGATGGGGAGGGGGAGGGAGGGGGGGGAGGCGAGACAATGAGAAGAGAGAGAGAGAGAGAGAGAGAGAGAGAGAGAGAGATGTCAGAAAATGAACTTAAAACGTACCCAACAGCAGCAGCAACTCATTTGCCTCGACGTTTAATAAACTTAAACTATTTTTTAACGACCATCATTGGGTTCATTGTGGGGACTTGCAGGGTAAATTAGGATCATTGTCACCATCAATATCAACGGCAGCAGCAGCAGCAGCAAAAACAACAACCACAGGAATAACTATATCTAATCTGACCAATATGCTGTAATATAATTTGTTAATCATAGCATAAAATATTGTGAAAAAAATGTTGTTAATCATCCCATCGTCATCATTATCAATAATTATTAACAATAGCGGAAGAAACAGCATCTACATTTCCTGTAGTCAGTGTGCCTTCCCCGTCTTCTGGACGAAAAATATACTTCGTGTTTTTCATCGTGATTTTAGTTGTTTTTTTTTTTATTTTATGTAAGTGACCACCAGTGTGCGACCTTTGTTTGTGTGTGTGGGGATGGTGTTTGTGTGCGTGAGGGGGTGGATTGAGAGGGGAGAAAGTAGGATCATGATGGATAATGGTTCTTTAAATGGACTTTGTTCAGCGACGTCTAGCAGAGCCAGGACTTACTGAAGTCATGTTGTTGACTAATAAATTGGCTACTTCAGCGATGATCACACACACACACACACACACACACACACACACACACACACACACACACACCCTCACACACACACACCCTCACACACACATTCACACACACATACATACACATACTCACACATACATACACATACACAAACATACATACACACACACACACACCCTCCCTCCCTCCTTCATATCCCCACCTTCAGACGCACCCCCGTTGGGGTGCCGGGGGTTTCAGTATAAATAGTATCCCCACTTTCTGGAAATTTAGTGCTTTAAATTCCCACTGTCGCTGTCTTCCTCATTTACTCTTTCCCATTCCTGCTCTGTCCTATCACTCTGCTATACTATCTTCTTCTTCGCTAGATCAATGACCTACCTTTTTTCTTGAAAACTCTTCATGGACAAGACTCCTTGTTTGTGTATGGGGTCTGTTGGATCAGCTTGGGAGTGTTGGACGCTTTCTGCCGGGTGGTCACTGGGGCTTCCTATGATGTTATTATTTAGCAATATAGGCATTTTATATGTATATGTTTTGTTGATAATTTATAATGATGTTTGTATTCTATTTTGTTTTTGTAACCGGGGGTTCGAGTAGTTGGGGTAAAGCCTCAGCCGTCCCCTGCGTGGGATGTCTTTATTGTAAAGTGACTGGCCGGTGGAGGGCATTCAGTTTTCCCACTAGGGTTGTTTCAGCAGATCTTTTATGCGGATCGGGGGTTGTCCGGTTCTGATTTGGCTCGAAAGAGTCCGCTGGACCTAAAGCAACAATCAATCAATCAATCAAAAACCTTCAGACGCTACTCTCTTTTTTTTTACCTTTCTCTCTTTGCATCTCCGTCAGTCTGCCTGTGTCTCTCATTCTCTGTCTTTCTCTGTGTTTCTGTCTGTCTCTGTCTCTCGCTCGCTCGCTCCTTCGCTGTGCATGCCCATGATCAATAAGGTGAATGAACTGTGGTATCAATGACTGTAGATTTCTTTCTACAAATAAGACTAGTTATTATCAAATATATACTTATTGCTAGGTTACTGGTGCTTTTTTAATGTTTAATTTCTATACTTACCTAGCAATACTTTAAAACAGTCAGATACAGCCACAACGAGCCAAATGTCTGTCCGTTCGAAGCCATATCTCAAAACCCACTGAACGGATTTTAGAACGACCTCAATGAGAACATGACCTAGGTCGATGGCCTGCCTTCAGTGCCATCATTATTTGCTCTACCGCAAAGGTCAAGGTCACGGGAGACATTCTTCTGCTAAACTCGTTTTGCTCAATATATCAAAAAACGGCAGAAGCCATTTTGTTGAGTTGTGGGTCCCCAAGTACTTCAAGCGTGGGCCATCCTTAATTAAACACAGTCTATGTGTCCCCTATCGCTTCATGTGTCCGGGGACGTTAATCTAACTAACTAATCCGTAGCAGTCAGGTTGTCGGTCAGTTGGTCGGTCCGTCGCTCCCAATTCGACTTTTGTGTTCAAAGCCCACATTTTGCCTTCTTTCCAGAATAACTTTAACGACCTGATGATCTGGTGACGTGGCCATACCATCGGAGTTTCCGTTTTTTCACCACGGTGAGCAGGTCATCGTGTTGTCCAATGTCACCAGATAATCAGGTCTTGTAAAGACCATCCTGCAAGGCACAGTGCAAGGAGGAAGAAGAAGAGGGAGACGGAAAAAGAGGTGGGAGGACAACATTCGAGAATGGACTGGTTTGACACAGAGCGAAACGATCAGGGTTGCTGTGGACAGGGAAAGATGGAGTATGCTGGTTAAACGATCATCTGTAGTGCCGCTACGACCTCCGAGTTACGGGATGGGATAGGGGATAGGGGGAACTTTAAGAAAACTTATCATGTTTACTTTGTGGATACCTTATGTACTGCTAAGCATGTTATTTAGTTCGTATTTGTACCTTTTCAAAGGTCAAGGTAATGGAGCTTCATCATTTTTTGAACGCATTAATTTTGGCACTGTAATTAAAAATTGTGTGATCCGATTTTGATTTTTTTTTTTATTTGCTCATACTTTGTTTTTATTGTTGAGTCGTAACCAATAGAAATGAATGATACATTATAATACAAGATAATATCACGCTTTTTTTCTTCCATTAAACTCAAAGAGCGCGACCTGAACAAATCGCCATTACGGAAGGCAGAAGAGTTGCTTTTGTTGTGTTTTTATTACAATAAATAATTTAAATTAACGGCTTCCAATATACCATTATTGAGAGGGCGGGAGGTGTGTGCAGGGGGGAGGGGGAAGGGGAGGAAACCGGAGTATCCGGAGTAAACTTTCGGTGACCTGAAAAGTGTGGTAGCTAAGTCACGTAAGTTCGTCCCCAGCGGTGTTGGAACTGTGACCTCCGACATAGCAAACCAGCTCTGTAGGCCACTGTGCTACCAGACCACCTGGAATATTGACGTTTAACATCTACACCCACCACCAACCTTCCCCAGGATGTAGGACAGGGACCTAAATCATCACTGAACCACTAGAACACTCATACTGGTAAAATATACAATTAAAAAAAAGGACCACTTTTATCTTGCCCGCCACGAGATTCGAACCTCGGTCATAGCGATAAATCAAGACCGTCACGTATTGATGATGATGATGATGATGATGATGATGATGATGATGATGATGATGATGATGATGATGATGATGATGATGATGATGATGATGATGATGTTTGAACAGAATTTTTGTTGCTTCAGTGCTTAATGCATTAGTCTGTTTAAACTGTTGTTTAATTTTAACCTACAACTATCGTTCATGCATTGTGTGTGTCCATGTTAACATTATCAATAAATCCAAGAAACCAAGATAAGAAAGGAAATCTGAAAATGATAGAACTCGGTTGCTTGAACATATGGTTTGTCTGATATGTGCGCTTAAAAACTGAATTATTATTATTATTATTATTATTATTATTATTATTATTATTATTATTATTATTATTATTATTATTATTATTATTATTATGAGTAGTAGCAGTAGTAGTAGTAGTAGAAGTAGTAGTAGTAGTAGTAGTAGTAGTAGTAGTAGTAGTAGTAGTAGTAGTAGTAGTAGTAGTAGTAGTAGTAGTAGTAGTAGTAGTAGTAGCTCTTACGTTCATTGCGTTCGGTTGGTGAAATCTAATGACCAGTATTTTGTTTGTCAATCAAGTCAAGCAAGTTCTTTGTTTCAGATGCCAGTCGCTTCTTCTTTTTCTTTTACTTCCACTTTTTTTCTCTTCTTCTTTCTCTTCTTCTTCTTCTTCTTCTTCCTTCCTTCCTTCCTTCCTTTCTTTCTTTCTTTCTTTCTTTCTTTCTTTCTTTCCTTCTTCTTCTTCTTCTTCTTCTTCTTCTTCTTCTTCTTCTTCTTCTTCTTCTTCTTCTTCTTCTTCTTCTGCTGCTGCTGCATCTTCTTCTTCTTCTTCTTCTTCTTCTTCTTCTTCTTCTTCTTCTTCTTCTTCTTCTTCTTCTTCTTCTTCTTCTTCTTCTTTACTTCTTTTTTCTCACTTTCTTGTTTTTTGTTGCTTTATTTATTTCTTTGTTGTGTTAATTGTCTTTGGTTATTTCTTCCTTTGCTGCTGTTTTTGTTGTTGATTGTGATGATAGTGGTGGTGATGGTGTTGCTGCTGCTGCAACTCTTCTTCTTCTTCTTCTTCTTCTTTTTCTTCTTCTACTTCTTCTTCTTCTTCTTCTTCTTCTTCTTCTTCTTCTTCTTTTTTTTTTTTTCTTCTTCTTCTTCTTCTTCTTCTTCTTCTTCTTCTTCTTCTTCTTCTTCTTCTTCTTCTTCTTCTTCTTCTTCTTCTTCTTCTTCTTTTAATTCTTTCTTCTTTGTTTGGCTGTTGTTATTTTTGTTGTTCTTGTAGCTCCTGTTGTTATTGTTGTTGCTGTCTGCAGCATCACATTAATATTTTAATATGACCCTCCTACTCAGTTTTTCTTCTTAACCTCGTCCTCATTATTTTATTTTAGTTTAGTTTAGTTGTTACATGTTCGGTTGTTCCCTAAAAACTGTCCAGAAATTGGCAAATGTTAAATGTCCTATAACTGGCAATTTTCCACGTCAAATTACTCCTAATGAAGACAGTCGAACAGATTACCCTCGTTATTCCAACAGGCAGATTCTAGAGTTGCAAAATGGGTGGGAGAGGGAGAGAGAGAGAGAGAGAGAGAGAGAGAGAGAGAAAGAGAGAGAGAGAGAGAGAGAGAGAGAGAGAGAGAGAGAGAGAGAGAATGTGTGTGAAGTTGAAGAACTGTAATGGAATAAAGGTCTGGGGCCTAACCTAATCTAACATACATTTCTTGTAACTTTCATGAACATTAACTAATATTAGCAACTATAATGGTAATACTTATATGAGAGAGAAAGGGAGAGAGAGAGAAAGAGACAGACAGTCGGACAGACAGACAGACAAACAGAGAGGCATATTTTCCTCGTCAGTTTTACGTTTTAAAAAAATTGACGCAGAACAAGGTTTGATTGAAAGGAAGTATAAAAGGCAATTAGAATTATGTGGCATTTTGAGGCTCTATTCCTCCATGTACTGGTTGACGCTGACCTGTAGCTGTTGTGCTTTCTTTGAGAAAGCGACCTGACTTTTATTTACATGGCTGACAAATAATTCTTATTTAAAAACAAAACAAAATATTAACAAACCCGTTTTACCGGTTCTCCTTAAATTAATTCAATCAAGTGTTCGTAGTGTTGTTAAATTTTTGGCTCGTCATTTTGTTGTCAGAACCTTAAACTTGGTTGCGTTTGACACATCATTTCACACTAACGTCCAAAATCCTATCTGAAATTCCCCAAAAGGCAAATAAAACAAACCCATTCAGCAGCAACTGTGAAGGAGAATAGAAAGAAGGGGCAGAAAGTGAAGAATCGTAAAAGTCATCGGAGCAAAAAGATCAATCTTAAAGTGATGCAGGCTGTTTTTCAATCTCGTCCCCCGAGCAGAAATTCCATCATCTTCCACGCTCGTTTTGCAGTTAGCGGCATTTACTGCGCATGCGCGAATGCGCGCGCACGGCGTCGACTGAGCGGAAGTGTGGCGAAGAGTATGGAGTGTTGCCCATTTTGGTGGCGAAATTCAGCCCGTAAATTATTTCCCTTCGATGAGCGCCGTTTGAAGATGGAGCGTTTGGGTGGTTTAGCTGTTTTGAGAGTTTGAGTGTGTGGTTGAATGATAGCGTGATTTTTTCAACAAGTGCTGTGGTATATGTATTTCTTGTGTTTCCCATCCAAAATCTTTGATTTAAATTAGATGTAAGTAATGCATATTTATCAGAAATTAAGAATGCTTTGCGCTGTTCCCCCATCCCAAATCCCCGCCTTCTTCGCTCTCTCTGTCTCTCTTGTGTCTGTCTCTATCTCTGTCTCTATCTCTGCCTGTTTGTCTCTCTCTCCCTCCCTTTCCCCGCTCGCTTTTACTACTCTAAGCAGTAGCACTCCAACAAATTTATCCTTCTAACCTCCCCTTTTCTTGAAATCACTCGTCTTCTCTCGTCTTTCTTCTTTCTGTCTTTCATTGTCCCCATTTTAATGGAAGCAGTCGATTGCAGCCATTATCCAATGCTAGAAGAGCTCATGGCTACGGCGGCGGACCTGGAGTGGAAAGCAGAATAGCGGAAAGAATAATTTTTCAGCAATATAATATCGATTTGCCATAACCGGTTTCAACTTCCGGCCAAGTCTGAGACAAAATGGCGCGGTTTCCTGTGGCGTCTTTAAACCAGAATTTTGCACGAAACTTATTTTTTTTCCTCCTCTTCAATTCCAATAGAGCAATTAGTGGTCGCTTTCCTATGATGAGATTGTTCGTGAGTTGTATTACGATTTTTCTTCGGGGTGGGGTTTTGAGAGGGGAAGAGAGAGAGAGAGAAAGAGAGACAGAGACAGAGAGAGAGAGAGAGAGAGAGGGAGAGAGCTTGGGGAGTGGGTAGGTTGGGGTGAAGTTGAGTTCCCCATATTCCATTAACCAAAATCAACTGTGGCTTGACAAGTTTTAAGAAAACGAACCCATGTGCCGGTAACAATAAAGATCCCCATAGACAACTTCCTCCTACTTTTGCTACTTTGATCTTTCTTTGTTACGGAGTTTTCTTTGGGGCCATTGATGACGCATATGTACTACTTGACATCGCATTTTCCTTTTAAACAAAATGGTTCCACACTTTTCTGAACACACTTTGAAACAGTCGGGAGGGGGAATCAAAACGAGCCAAATTTCGGTCGGTCGGTCGGTCGGTCGGTCGGCCAGTTGGACGCCATATATCATAAACCACTGAATGTACATCAGCTTCATAGGAAAATTTCCTAGGTTAGTGGCCAGACTCCCGTGCCATCATATTTTCTCTACAGCAAAGTTCAAGGTCACCGGTGTCGTTTTGTTGCTAGACACGTTTTGCTCGCTATTTTAAAAAAATCGCCTATAGCGATATTGTTGAGGTTGGGTATACACGTATTTCAAATCATGGACAATCCTTCAGCAGCATTTGGGTAGTCGGTCACTCCGAATTTCTATTTTTTTTATTTAAAATATTCAAAACACTTTTGGGTCTTATCTCAATAATAACTAAACCGAAATTATTCATTTGTACTTTGTGGATGCTTTGGTGCTAATATTATATCATTCGTATTTGTATTGTCTCAAAGGTCAAGGTCACTGTGCTTTACTATTTTCTGAACGAGTTTTGCGCTCTATGTAGAAAAATCGACCGAGTCGATTTTGATATTTATTTGTTTGGACATAGTTCAGATAATGCCCTATCATGCATTCCATCCTTTCCTTTGTTGCTTCATTAGGAGGAGACAGCCCAGCCACAACACCAACAAGAAAATTAATTCTTTTGAAAATGCTTATTTTTCGCCTATTTGTACGAGTATCTGGACATACATTTGAATGAAATTGCCATCTTACTTTTCTAACAACTTTAAATTCCGCACTTTGCCTTTTCGGTGCCATTAGACTAGCGCGCTTGTTCCCTTTCTTAAAGACATAGAGTTCATTCATCGTGAACTTCACCTGAAAATTGTGCAATGTCATAAAGGAAAGTGCTTTTTTTTAGGATGTCCGTGTGAACAAGTAATCAAAGTATAAGTGATTTGTTTTTGTATAGCGCTGCTTATAGCTTGAAGATCTGCTCAAGGCGCAGGTCAAAGTCAGGATCTAACTCAAGTCTCCACGACGGCAACTTGCTTCGTTAAACATACTGTCATACGCCCTAGGCAGCTGAGAAACCCTGATGGACCTTCACATCTATGCGCCTTTGTGACAGGGCATGAGATAAGTTCTTCCAGATGCCGCTACGGCACCACGGTAAAAAAGAGAGGAAAGAGTGAATTACTGCTAAAAAAAAAATCTGTACAGAAAGTCCACTATGAGAAAAAAAAGTGCCAGCTTTTTTGTTTGCCATGTTTCATTAACACAGTGACAACGCCAAAAGGTCCTTTGTTTTGTACAATAAAAAAAATGTTAGATTGAGCCTTTGGAATAAGAGAAAGTGCAGAGAGGACCAAAATGATGACCAACAACACCAATGGCATCAACACGGACATCATAATCCAAGGCCAATTACTAAACACGGTGAATGGCTCAAATATTTTGGAGGCTTTGTATCAGACAATGGGTCCCGATAGGAAGTCCTGTCCAGCTTCGCACAAACAACTGCTTCCCTGACAAGGTTGAAGCCCATTTGGAAAGACAGGACCACCAGTCTAAATTAAAAGGAAAGGCTGCTGCGCTCCCTCGTTATCTCCATCTTCCTGTACGCTTGCGAAACATGGACCCTCACAGCAGATCTACAGCGACTTCTGGGCATTTCCTATACCCAGCACATCGCCAACGACGAAGTCCGACAGACCATCACACATGCCATTGGACAACACGATGACCTGCTCACAGTGGTGAAGAAACGGAAACTCCGAAGGTATGGCCACGCCACCAGATCATCAGGCCTTGCAAAGACCATCCTGCAAGGCACGGTGCAAGTAGGCAGAAAAAGAGGGAGACAGAAAAAGAGATGGGAGGACAACATTCCAGAATGGACTGGCTTGACACTGAGCAAAGCCATGAGGGTTACTGATGACAGAAAAAATGGAATACGCTGGTGCCCCAACGACCTTCGAGTAATGGGATAGGACAGGATAGGATAGATTAAAAATCTGCCGTTACAGTCGAGGCTCGAACTAAGGTTCTCCCATACGACAAACATGAGTTCTACCACCGAGCCCTGCTATACATTGTCTGGACAAAGTTTTCAATTTTAACAGCAGAAGGACATCAGATTTTCTGTTCTATAAATGGACATAATTTGTAAACTTCCTTTTAATCAAATTTGATAATATTTTTACCAGGCATTTAGTTAAAATGTTAAAAAGTCATTTTTTGTTGTTGTAGATGCACTTCAGGTACACAACTTCCACCATTGTGAAATGAGGTCGTCAGAAGTAATGTTTTTGAAAAGATTTCCTCCAGTAAAACTTTTGGAACATTGATGTTGAGTTCCAGGGAAACGTAGGTGAAGGACTAGTTCTGTAGTTGGAGGCCTTGGATCAAAATACTTGTATGTGTAGCTCTTTATGCACAGTTTGTTTAGATATTTAGATATTTAATTCTATATCATCAATTGATTTGAATTGTCTTTTACTTTCGTCTTCATCATCATCATCATCATCATCATCATCATCATCATCATCATCATAATCGTCATCGTCGTCGTTATCATCATCATCATCATCATCATCATCATCATCATCATCATCATCATCATCATCATCATCATCATCATCATCATCATCATCATCTTCTTCTTCGTCTTCTTCTTCTTCTTCTTCTTCTTCTTCTTCTTCTTTATATACAATGCCACATCTTGTGACAGTTCCCTATTGGGTGACATAAACCCCAACCTAAAGGCTTACTGCAGATTGCCGTACTAAATATATCACCATAACCTACGACTCCATACTCGGTCACAAATATTACCACACAGTCATTTTCAGCTTATAATTATCGCTTTTCCAGAGTAATACTAATAGCGGACATTATCGACCCCGGATGTTAGAGAGAGAGAGAGAGAGAGAGAGAGAGAGAGAGAGAGAGAGAGAGAGAGAGACAGAGAGAGAGAGACAGAGAGAGAGACAGAGAGAGAGAGAAATACAATGCAATACAATACACTACATTGCAATACAACTGTATTGATCTCAATATGAGCAATTACAAAGGCAGCATTAGCACGTTAAAAATCACATGATATACACACCGCCAGCAATCGCCGTTAACAAATACAATTACTGTATGATTAAAACTATGCTTTAGAATAATGTATGAGGTAGATTTTTATAATACAAGAGAGGAAGTTAAAGAGAACAAGATAAAGACCGGCCGACAGACACAGACAGAAAGATATAGACCGACAGACACAGACAGAAAGATGTAGACCAACAGACACAGACAGAAAGATATAGACCGACAGGCACAGACAGAAAGATATAGACCGACAGACACAGACAGTATAGAAAGATATAGACCGGCCGACAGCCACAGACAGAAAGATTTAGACCTACAGACAAACACAGACAGAAAGATATAGACCGACAGACAGACAGAGACAGAAAGGTATAGACAGACAAGTCTGGAAAAAAGTAGAAATTACGTAAATTACATGACTTGTTGATATTAAATTAGCCTGATCTGATAGGAATGACTGTAAACCAGCAGACGGAAGAAATGTAGAAACCTAGAGCATCCATCTAGATCTGTCTATGTCTGCATACTGCAACCGTCGTGATGCGTAATGTTGCAAAATTGATGGCCCCAACCGAATGACATGATGAAAATTAGCCTGCTGTCATCTGCCGGATCCCCTTTATGTACCTGCTGTCACAAATGCACGCCGTGGACTGTGTTTGCCATATCAGCAAGGTGCAAACTGTGTGATTCGGTTTCCCTTGGTGGGCGAAATTAAAAAATGGCCATTTTCACTGTCCATTGCAGCAATATGATTGGTGTGGTGGTTCAGTGTGGATTTAGGTCCCTACCCCTCTTTCCCTGGGATGGTTATCCCCGTCTGCCATATCGCCAATGGTGGGTGTAGACGTTAAACCTCAATGTTCGTTTGTTCTGTGGGACTGGGTACATTGTGAGATGTCGGAGTTTGTAAATAGCCTTCAAATGTGGTGTTAAATCTTACATAGCGTTTTTTTTTTCAGTTCAAGACCTGCTCAAGGCGCTAAGGCGCTGGTCGATACAGGATATAACTCAAGCCGCCCACGTGCAGCCTTTAGGCGCACAGTCTGAGGGCCCAGACTACTGAGTTTGTAAATATTAAATTATCATTTTAATTTAGAATTGTAACCTGCCAAACGGGGCGAGCGCACTGTACGTACTCTAACGCTCTTTGCAGGTATCCATTTTATCATTACTACTACTACTACTACTACTACTACTAGTAGTAGTAGTAGTAGTAGTAGTAGTAGTAGTAGTAGTAGTAGTAGTAGTAGTAGTAGTGTTGTAGTTTTTGTTGTTGTTAGTTCCACTCTGTAGGATCCAAATGGCCACTGGACATAAACATGGATCCGTGTTAGCATTGTCTGCCAATGAATTTTGATAACATTACATTACATGATTATTTCTTTAGGTCCTGAATTTTGATATGGATTGTATAAAGTGAAAGGTTGCTGTTCAGTGTCAGTGTTTTGTTGATTTATGTACAGTGTATATTTTAGATTTTGCTTCGTTTATATACTACTACTACTACTACTACTACTACTACTACTACTACTACTACTACTACTACTACTACTACTACTAATAATAATAATAATAATAATAATAATAAATGGTGTACGCGCATTATTAATAATAAAAAAAAACTCAAAACGCGGCGATCTGTAACCAACATACACGCCCATGACGATGTGGATGCATATCAGTGTGGCACGACAGCTATTTGCAATGTAAGCCCTACGTTAGTTTCTGTCGATTTCAAGTTGAAAACTCGACTCATGTTTTTAGCACAGCAGTAAGAGTTTTGCCAACGCCCTGAGCAAGCGCTCTTTGCAATGAGATGCACTATATAATGGATTGGATTGAATTGGTTGTATGGGCGTGGATATTATTAATTGATCAGTTTTAATTCGATTGTTCTCGAAAGTGAACGACATGCCGAACCACGACACGAGGCTTGACAGTTTGTGGAACACAATCCGCGGAGATACAGTTAGCCTTTGTGCCTTGGTGTTGTGTTGCTGCTGTTGTTGTTGTTGTTGCTGCTGCTGCTGCAGATGATGATTGTTGTTTGTTCTTTGTCATCGTCGCTGACATTGCAGCATAAAAACGGCTTGATCTTTTTGATCTCCTGTCAGTGTGGTGGCATAATCATGGGGCTGTCTTGTTCGTCTTGTGACTCTCTCTGTCTCCGTCTCTCTGTCTGTCTCTCTCTTTCTGTGTGTGTCTCTGTCTGTCTCTCTCTCGTTCCCTCACTCCAGAGCTGGAAAGCGCTAGGGCCTACGTAAGAACGAGTAAATAAATAAGCAAACAAAGAAGTCCTACCTCTTTCTCTATTAACTGCATTTGGGGAGAAAGTGCAAAAGAGGTAGAAACAAAAAACTTTTGTACGAAGAAAGACATTAACCGGATTTGGTGGAAAGGTAGGGTGGGTGGTGAGGAGTGTGTGTGTGTGTGTGTTGGGGTACGGGATGGGGAGGGGGAGAAAGGGTGCAGGAGCACTGTGAAGTGGATGAGGAATGTATGAAGAAGAATGAAGACCAGGTTGAGGGATGTTTGTTGGTGTGAAGTGTTGTGTATAGGAGGAGGAGGATGGATGGATAAAATGGCGGGTGTCTGAAGTAGACCAATACACTATTTATTTATTCACTCTTATATAGCGCTTTTCCACCTCAAGAGATGCTCAAGGCGCTGGTCAATACAGGATCGAATTCCAGCCGCCCGACGCTCCCGCTTGCTTGCAGTCTTTTGGGAGCATAGTCTGGCACCCAGACAACTGAGCGTGCATAATCCTGGGTAACTGGGATGGGGGAGAATGCACCTTTATGCATGCCGGCTGTATTTGTGTATCCGGCACTCACGCGTCTAGGACATGAGCGTCAGGATCTTTGAAGTCCGTGATATGGATTGCCTGCGTTCACAGACTAAGCCTCCGTTTATACTCTCATCCGAAGGAGCTGGGGCGCAGTGCCTGACGGAGAGGATGGGGTTGTAAGAGCCCGAAAAGAGGAAGGGGATTACATGATGGACGACAAGCGATGACGGACGAGCAATATTTAATAGAACGCGGGTGACGCGGAAAGAGGACAGAAGAAGGAGAGAGGGGGCGGGGAGGTCAGTGTGTAGGGTCACTTTTGTCCGAATGTGATGTGACCTCTGACCCTATTTGCAGGGAATTCTGGGAGTTGGGGGGTGGTCGTTGACCTAGTGCAAGGGGGCTAAGTGCTCGTAAGGGTTTTAAGATGCGCTGGGAAAGTAGATACAGGCTGTGATGATAGGGTTTAGAATCTGTTTGTCTATGGTACATGCAGTTTACTTCACCTCTGATGCACATTTTGCTAATAATTATTACAGCAGGATATTGCACACACATAATCACGCAACAGTAACAGCAAAACACACACACACACCAAAAACATGCTCTTTCTCTCTCTATAGTGTGGAGAAAGAGATTACACAGAAAGTGTCCAATATCAAGCTGACCCAACAGACCCCATACACAAATGAGGAGTTTTGGGAGAGTTTTCAAGAAAAAAAGGTAGGTGACCGGCCTAGCCAAGAAGATAGTAGATTGATAGAACAAACTAGGAACGAGAAAGAACAAATGAGAATGACAAAAACAGTAATAATTTAAAGCACTAAATTTCCCCAACGTACGGGGAATTCTATTTATACAGAAAACCCCGGCATCCCAACTGGGGGTATAATCGTTGGAGCATGTGTAATTTTATTACTGTTTATATTACGATGTTATGATTGTATTTTATTTGTTTTAAAGCATTTTCTATGTTTTCTTAGAGGCAGATGTGCTGTATGAATTGTCCATTGTGGGTAAAAATAAATAAAAAAGAAAAGATTGTTTTACTTGACTTGCATCTTCGGCTTTGCTTCTGAAGAGACTTTGGCAAGAGAGGTATTATATGGTTATAGCCATGGTCCTAGGAAAATCGCCTTTATTATTTCTTCATACAGTTTGATAGACTAACTTAATGCCCTTCACCCCTGCCAGGGTATGGGCCGCCAACAACAGCTCTCCAGAGTCCTCTGTCCTGTGCCATTCTTTCTAACTGACTACAGGTGTAGCCCATCTTGGTGGTGTCGGTCTCGAGGTCGCGTCGCCAGGTGTTCCTTGGACGGCCTCTCTTTCGCTTTCCCTGGGGGTTCCACTTCAGCGCCTGCCGGGTGACGTTCGTCGCTGGTTTGCGTAGGGTATGCCCTATCCAGCGCCATCTCCTTTTCCTGATTTCATCTTCAGCAGGGAGTTGGCGGGTCCTTTCCCAAAGATTGGCGTTGCTGATGGTGTCGGGCCAGCGGATCTGGAGAATCCTTCTGAGGCAACTGTTGATGAAGGACTGGACTTTTTTGATGGTGGTCTTGGTTGTCCTCCATGTCTCTGCTCCATACATTAAGACTGACTTCACATTGGAGTTGAATACCCGTATCTTGGTGGCCAAAGACAGTTCTCTGGAGGTCCAGATGTTCTTGAGCTGAATGAAGACAGCTCTTGCTTTGCCGATCCTAGCCTTGACATCCGCATCTGTACCGCCCTGCTGATCAATGATGCTACCCAGGTAGGTGAAGGACTGCACGTCTTCCAATGGACTTCCATTCAAGATGACTGGTTCGGTACTGATGGAGTTGATCTTCAGGATCTTGCTCTTGTCTTTGTGGATGTTGAGGCCGACCTCCGATGATGTGGCCGCCACTGCATTTGTCTTCTCTTGCATCTGCTGTTGGTTATGGGAAAGAAGAGCAAGGTCGTCAGCGAAGTCCAGGTCCTCGAGCTGGTTCCACAGAGTCCATTGGATTCCGTTCCTACTTTCCCTAGTGGACGTCTTCATAACCCAATCTATGGCGATGAGGAAGAGGAAAGGTGACAACAAGCACCCTTGTCGGACTCCGGTTTTCACCTGGAAGTTGTCTGTGAGCTGTCCGCCATGGATAACTCTGCAGGACATGCCGTCATAGGAGTTCCTGATCAGATTGACCATCTTGGCCGGGATGCCGTAGTGTCGAAGGAGCTTCCAGAGGGTATCTCGATCCACGCTGTCAAATGCCTTCTCATAGTCGACGAAGTTGATATACAACGGCGAGTTCCATTCCAGGGACTGCTCCACTATGATGCGGAGCGTTGCAATCTGGTCCGTGCAGGATCTATTTTGTCGGAAGCCTGCCTGCTCGTTTCGTAACTGTGGGTCGACAGTATCCTTCATCCTCTCCAAAAGGACCCGGTTGAAGACCTTTCCAGGCACAAATAGAAGTGTGATGCCCCTGTAGTTGTTACAGTTGCTGAGGTCACCTTTCTTGGGAAGCTTGATCAGGTAACCTTCCTTCCAGTCTGCCGGAACATCTTCTTCCTCCCAGATCCTCTCAAAGAGTGGGTACAGCATCTCCACTGATGCTTCCAAGTCCGCCTTTAGCGCCTCTGCTGGGATGTCGTCTGGTCCAGCAGCCTTTCCGTTCTTCATCATGGTGATGGCCTTCTTGATCTCTTCCCTGGTCGGTTTCTCACAGTTGATTGGAAGATCCACATTGGCTGGTTCAATGACTGGGGAATTTGTTGGTGCTGGTCTATTCAGAAGTTGATCAAGTGTTCAGCCCATCTGTTCAACTGCTGGTCTAGACTGTTCATGGTGTTTCCCTGCTTGTCCTTAACAGGTCTCTCTGGTTTGCTGAACTTTCCGGAGAGTCGCTTAGTGGTGTCGTACAACTGTTTCATATTGCCGATGTACGCTGCCTGTTCCGCTTCAGCTGCCAGTCCCTCCACGTAGGCCTTCTTATCTTTTTTTATGCTTCTTTTTACTTCTCTATGGGCTCCTGTGTAGTCTTCTTGGGCCTTGGCCTTAGCTGCTCTGGTTCTGCTGTTGTTGACTGTTGCCTTCCTCTTCCTTCTTTCTTCTATCTTGACCAAGGTCTCTGCTGTAATCCACTCTTTCTGTTGATGTTTCTTTGGCCCCACTACTTCTTGGCATGACGATCTTAGTGTCTCTTTCACTTTCTGCCACCTGTTGAGTACACTGTCTTCTTCTTCTTCAAATAATTCTTGAAGCACTTCAAACCTGTTCCTTAGCGCCAGACTAAACTGTTCTTTTGTCTTTGGATCTTTCAGAAGGCTGATGTTGTACTTCATACTTCATTCTTCTGCCTGACGAATTTAACTGGGCCCTCTTCAACTTCAGCTTCAGTTTCGCCACCACCAAGTGATGGTCGGACGCCACGTCTGCTCCTCTTCTCACTCTAACATCTTGCAGGGATCTTCGGAATTTCTTGCTAATGCAGATGTGGTCGATCTGGTTCTCTGTCGTGTTGTCTGGAGATACCCATGTACTCTTGTGTATCCGCTTGTGAGGAAAGATGCTGCCTCCGATGACCAGATTGTTGAGTGCACACAGGTCCGCAAATCTCTCTCCATTCTCATTCATTACTCCTAAGGCGTGGGTGCCCATAACTGGTTCGTATCCGGTGTTGTCAGACCCAATCTTGGCATTGACATCTCCCATGAGGATGGTGATGTCCTTGTCTGGGTAGGTCTCAAGGATCTTCTGTAGTCTGCTGTAGAAATGGTCTTTAACATCCTCTTCACTGTCGTTCGGTGGAGCATAGCACTGGACAAGGTTCAGCTTGATCTTCCTCATCTTGGTACGGAAGGATGCTGTTATGATCCTGGGGCCATGGGCCTCCCATCCTATAAGTGCCCTCTGTGCCTGATTGGACAACATGAAGCCTACTCCCTGCGTGTGGGGTGCATCGTTTTCTTCGTGCCCGGAGTACAGCAATAGTTCTCCTGTCATCAGTCGCCTTTGTCCAGCTTGGGTCCATCGTGTCTCGCTGATGCCTAACACGGTCAGGTCATTATTCCTCATCTCAGCTGCTATCTGTGCCGTCTTTCCTGATTCGTACATGGTCCGAACATTCCATGTGCCGATGGTGGTTCTCCTGGTTGACAGAAGGATAGTCGGCTCTGTGGCTTCCTCTCGGCTTTCACCACATCGCGTCATAGGTCTTCGTGATGAAGTACCTTCCTCTCCCAGGCTAAAGTTTTCTCTTTCTTCTGTTGTAAGCGTTTCTGTAGCGTGGTCTTTTTTTGCGGGGTGGGGGTGCTAACCCCACGCCCAACCCTCCTCCTTTTGCAGCCGGGCTTGGGACCGTCCTTGGCGGAGTTAGTTTGATAGAGTATGATCTAAATAATGATAGTCTGTATCCTGGTACAGTGACAGTTGTGGAAGGTGCAGCAGCAATGAATTATCCGGCAATCATTGTCTAAGCATGACCACCACGTCAATGTGATAATTGAAGTACTGTATACTGTTTCTCACTGTCGAGATAATGATGGGGGCGGTGGCCAAAATAGCGTTGTTAAAGTATTATTCCAATACTACCAAAGGTGAAGGCATCAGATAGATAAGAACATGTAGAATGGCGCCACGGTATGTAGCGTAAAACACCCCCGTTGGGGTGCCGGGGGTTTCAGTATAAATAGTATCCCCACTTTCTAGAAATTTAGTGCTTTAAATTCCCACTGTCGCTGTCTTTCTCATTTGCTCTTTCTCATTCCTGCTCTTTTCTATCAATCTGCTATACTATCGTCTTCTTCGCTAGACCAGTCTCCTACCTTTTTTCTTGAAAACTCTTCTGGGACAAGACTCCTTGTTTGTGTATGAGGTCTGTTGGATCAGCTTGGGAATATTGGACGCTTTCTGCCAGGTGGTCACTAGGGCTTCCTATGATGTTATTATTTAGCAATGTAGGCATTTTATATGTATTTGTTTTGTTCATAATTTATAATGGCGTTTGTATTCTATTTTGTTTTTGTAAACGGGGGTTCGATAAGTTGGGGTAAAGCCTCAGCCGTCCCCTGCGTGGGATGTCTTTATTGTAAAGTGACTGGCTGGTGGAGAGCTTTCGGTTTTACCACTAGGGTTGTTTCAGCAGGTCTTTTATGCGGATCGGGGGTTGTCCGGTCCTGATTTAGCTCGGAAGAGTCCGCTGGACCTAAAGCAATAATAATGTAATGTAATGTAATATAGCGTAAAACGGCGTTCGAGCTTGCTGAAAGTGCGCTTGAAGTTGCAGGATTGTTCGTGCCAAGGGAGAAGTGAAGTGTAGAACACAGGAAGTACTGGAGTGACAATAGCCTGTATGATATAACCCTGAAGGAATTAGTATTGCTAATACTGCAAGGATTAAGAGAGTGGAATTAGTATTGCTAATACTGCAAGGATTAAGAGAGTGATCGGAAAGATGTATTTCTCTCTCTCTCTCTCTCTCTCTCTCTCTCTCTCTCTCTCTCTCTCTCTCCTATGTTGTAGGCCTATGTGAGGTGATAGTGACAAGTATGTCAGTGTATAAGGGCTGATTGCTTAGTGTACAGTGAAGGTTTACACGGACGCTAGGTAAAGAGGTCAAGTCAACACCGTTATCTCCACAAGCTCAGCTGAGGTTGTTGCGGTGCAATACTTTGTTTCACTGTAGCCAGTGGGCCAACAAGTGGTCAGCCCAAAGTCATTCACACAACACAGCAGACTGTGTATGCGTCATAGCCACTGAGCTGAATACTAACCGTTCAGCTCAGTGATCGTAGCAGAGGAACAGTCCTATAATAGTTAGTCCATCAAGCAGAAATTACAATTGCCCCCTTTCCCCCCCCCCCCCTTTCCCAGTCCCCTATTCGCTATATGTGACGTGGGACTTTAATCTATCTACCACCAGAAATACAGAGTGTATGCATCATAGCGGAGAAACAGGCAGTCAGTCGTTTATTTTTTTTTAAAACCAGGAAGCAGAGAGTTAGACAATAAGCTTATAGGCCTCATAGCAGAAAAGCGAACAGTCATATATATTTAGACCTATCCTATCCTATCCTATCCCGTAACTCAAAGGTCGTTGGGGCACCACAGATGATCGTTTAACCAGCGTACTCATCTTTCTCTGTTCTCAGCAGCCCTCATGGCTTCGTTTAGTGTCAAACCACTCCATTCTCGAATGTTGTCCTCCCATATTTTTTTCTATCTCCCTCTTCTTCTCCCTTTCTTGCACTGGGCCTTGCAGGATGGTTTTTGCAAGTCTGATGCTGTAGTGACGTGGCAATACCATCGGAGTTTCCGTTTCTTAACCACTTTGAGCATGTCATCGTGTTGTCCAATGGCATGTGCGATGGTCTGTCGGACTTCGTCGTTGGTGATGTGCTGGGTATAGGAAGTGCCCAGAAGTCTTCTGTAGCACCTCATCTCCATGCTTTGTATTCTTCGTTGTAGGTCTTCTGTGATGGTCCAGGTTTCACAAGCGTATATGAAGATGGAGATGACTATGGAGCGCAGCAGTCTTACCTTGGACTGTAGACTGAAGGTCCTGTCTTCCAAATGGGCTTTAACCTTATCAGGGCCAGGGCAGCAGTTGTTTGTGCGATCCTGGAGAGGACTTCCTGTCGGGACCCATTGTCTGATACAATGGCTCCTAAATATGTGAAGCTATGCATTGTGTTGAGGGATTGGCCTTGGACTTTGATGCCCATGTTGATGCCATTGGACCAGTAAGTAGAAAGACAGTCATGTGTATTTAGACCAGCAATCAGACAGAAAAACAGGTTGATATATTCGCAGATTTTTTTTTAAGTGTTAAGGCAGAAATAGTGGCCTTTACTTTGGTCACAGAGATAAGAAGTTAATGCCCTTTAACCTTCGCCCAATACCCTACACCTCCCTCGCACCTCTCCCCCCGTCCCCCTCCCCTCACACATATTAGCACACGTTCACACACTCACACACCCAAACAAACACACGCACACATACGAACACTCGCCTGCGCGCTCGCACACGCACCAAAGAATGCGGAGCAGATACTGCTCAGTAATATTGAATAAGTATTTCTGGTCTCAACTTGTGGGGGAGACCCACAGACAGACAGACAGACTGGGATAAAAAGAGACAGACAACACCACGCACTGTTAAAATAATGGGAAGCAACAACTCAACCCGCTCTCTCTCTCTCTTTCTCTCTCTCCCTCTCTCTCTTTTTCTCTCTCTCCCCCTCTCCCTCTCTCCCTCTCTCTTTCTCTCTCTATTGGCGTGAATGGCTGTAGATGTCATATGGGGTTTTGCGTTGTTGTTCCCTTTGATTTACTGTAACCTTCTATTTTGTACCGTCTCAGTTCACCATGTGTTTATGCTTATTTTCCCCCATTTTCTTGGTTTCTTGAGGTATTTGTTTGCTCGCAATTGTATTGTATGTAATGGGCCCATAGTCAATTTATTAAAACGTATCGTCTCCTACCCCCGTTGGGGTGCCGGGGGTTTCAGTATAAATAGTATCCACACTTTCTGGAAATTTAGTGCTTTAAATTCCCACTGTCGCTGTCGTTCTCATTTGTTCTTTCCCATTCCTGCTCTGTTCTATCAATCTGCTATACTATCTTCTTCTTCGCCAGACCAGTCACCTACCCTTTTTCTTGAAAACTCTTCCGGGACAAGACTCCTTATTTGTGTGGAGGTCTGTTGGATCAGCTTGGGAATATTGGACGCTTTCTGCTAGGTGGTCACTATGGCTTCCTATGATGTTATTATTTAGCAATGTAGGCATTTTATATGTATGTGTTTTGTTGATAATTTATAATGATGTTTGTATTCTATTTTGTTTTGGTAAACGGGGGTTCGATAAATTACAGTGCAGCCTCAGCGTCCCCTGCGTGGGATGTCTTTATTGTAAAGTGACTGGCTGGTGGAGAGCTTTCGGTTTTACCACTAGGTTGTTTCAGCAGATCTTTTATGCGGATCAGGGGTTGTCCGGTCCTGATTTGGCTCGGAAGAGTCCGATGGACCTAAAGCAATAATCATGTAATGTATCGTCTCTCTCTCTCTCTCTCTCTCTCTCTCTCTCTCTCTCTCTCTCTCTCTCTCTCTCTCTCTCTCTCTCTCTCTCTCTCCCTCTCTTTACCACAAGAGATCAAGGAAAGTAAATCATTTGCATTGTTTAAAATTAGACTCCACGCATTTCTATTTCCTCTTGCTCCTAATATTTAAGATGATTGTATCCCTTTTGTTCTTCCCTATCGTTCGACAGATTTTTCTTTTAAAATTTTAATTTCTTTTAAATTAAGGATTAGCAGTAAGACAAGTCCATAGGACCTAATGCTATTATCCTATTAAAGGTTTCTTTCCACTTCGACTTCTCTCTCTCTCTCTCTCTCTCTCTCTCTCTCTCTCTCTCTCTCTCTCTCTCTCTCTCTCTCTCTCTCTCTCTCTCTCTCTCTCTCTCTCTCTCTCTCTCTGTTACGTTGAAACGCGAACGAAAGTATGTCGGAAGCGCGCACGATAGATCTAATCGTTTCGTTTTGCAAAGTATTCAATGATGGAGTTTATTTACCTTTGATTTGAGTTTGCATTGTTGTTAGGAGAGGCTTTGTATAACGTTGATAATTTTCGTTGGTCGATATTGTCGGAGAATACTCTGGATTTCCTTGTTTACCATCGATCGAAGGTTCGGGACGATTGTCGAAGTAAGAGAAGGTTCGGGGTATGTGTGGAGAGATGAATGACGTAAGTCAGTGATGACGATCTTTAATTCTGATTGGCTGTAGTGCGTCATTTTAGTCTACTGGGTTCGAAATTTTTCGAGAAAAGAGAGAGAGAGATTATAAAATTGTGTGCCGCACTGTTGTTGAGAGATAGTATTGTTGTTGATAGTGAAGCTGGAAAGTAAATTTGAAAGTTGCTGTGAAAGTTGTTGAGTTGAGTTGAGAATTGTATGCAGTTGTTGGTGTATGCTGAATAAAAAGTGGAAAACTTCATACGTCGACTTAGTGACTTGTATGCTGCTTGAGCGGGTTGCGTGAATAAACGAATCTGAGTTACACAACTATCAGGAATTCAAGCATCGGGGCTGAATCAGATACTGATAGAAAACTCCGTCATCAAACTGAGTGTAACATTTTGGGGGTCAAGCCGCGATTCACGCCATAGCCAAGGGTTCAACTGCTACAACAAGCGAGTCAACGTTACGAGAGGCAGTCATCGAGGGTAGCCGCCAACAAGTTGCGTCGAGAGGGGCCAACATACTGGGACTACATCACTGATAGGTTCGGGTTGACTGCAAGGGCGTGTAGTCGCTGAAGAGTTGCTTCGTGAGCGAACAACAGATCGGGACTACGTGGCTGCCGCAGGACTACGTCGAGGGACAGTCTCGGAGCTACATCGCCAGTGTTACAGAGAGCGGCGAGCGGACGTCGCGTCTACTTCAGCACAGGAGCGTATACATCAACACCAGCGTGGTGCAGCGTCGCATACGACGAGGACAGCGGGGCCTGCGTCAGCGAAGGCGACTAGTGACAAGCATCAGCGCTACTGCAGAAAGCGTGCTGTTCTAGAACAGTCTAGAAAGGTACAGCACAGTCAAGAACTTTCCAGAAAAAAAGAACTCTACAGTCAAGAACTTTCTAGAAAAAGAACTTTCCAGAAAAGAACTTTCCGGAAAAGAACTTTCCAGAAAAGAACTTTCCAGAAGCATCAAGATGGCTGACTTCTGGCAGAAAGGGATTCAACTGAATCTAAAAGGGAAACAGTTGACGGAGTACGTCAAATCCCAGGAGAGAATACAAGAACGAGAACTAGAAGAGCAGCGTCGCCGTGAAGAAAGAGAACTAGAAGAGCAGCGTCGCCGTGAAGAAAGAGAACTAGAAGAGCGGCGTCAAGAAAAAGAAGAGCAACGACGTCGAGAAGAAAGAGAGTTCGAAGCGCAGCGTCGCCGAGAAGAAAGAGAGATGGACGAGAGACAATTAGAGGCTGAGCGTCAGTACCAGCTAGAGTTGGCGCGTATGCAAAACAATCAGCATGCGCCTCAAGTTATCAGTGACAACAAAGCTCCAAAATTGCCAGCGTTTGTCGACGGGAAGGACCAGATCGACAGTTATTTGGCGAGATTTGAAAGGTTTGCCAAAAGCTCTAACTGGCAACCTCAAGACTGGGCGATTCGACTAAGTGCACTTCTGACGGGGCAAGCACTCGACGTCTACACCAGATTGTCGGACGATGACGCTAAAGACTACGACGTCTTGAAAGAGGCCCTATTGCAGTGCTACAACTTTACAGAGAAGGGCTACCGTAAACGCTTCCGTGAATGCCGGCCTAAGTCAGACGAGACGCCAAAGCAGTTTGTGGAGCGCCTGTCGTCATATCTACACAAGTGGGTGGAGTTATCAGGCGAAACGAAGTCTTACGACAGTCTCCATGACCTGATCGTGAAGGAACAATTTCTCAATGCCTGTCACAAGGACCTAGCGACCCACTTAGAAGAACAAAAGCTGCAGACGCTTAAAGATGTGACTGAGGCTGCTGAAAGATATCTCATCGCTCATGGGAAGACCCTGGGGCCACCCAGCGCAACGAAACATTTTCAGAAGACTGGAAACCATGGGAACCAGATCCAGGGAAGTCAGACGAGCCAGAGACAGACGGATTCCACGCCACCTCCCAGGGAAGGGCATTCAAGAGGCTGTTTCACTTGCAACGCTACAGACCACAGAGCAGCTAATTGTCCTCAAAACAAAAGTAGCGGACAGCGGAGCAGTACGGACAACGCAGCGGCGGGCAACCGGCAGAGGCGGTTCTCCAATCAACGGCAAACCAGTAGATCTGACCATCAAGTGTGCGGCGGGAGCGTCATTCTTCCGAGTGAGACCGAGCGCGCAGCTACTCCTGCGGATGTGCAAGAGTGCATAACCGATGGCCAACTTCTCCTTGCCAACGGAAAATCCATCCCCGTCGTCGCCAGCGCAGCTGTGACCGTCCAAAACATGCCTGTTTCAAAGGGACGCGTCGGAAATCATGAAGTGACTGTTTTAAGAGACTCTGGCTGCAGTGGGGTCATCGTCAGAGAAGACCTAATCGCTAAAGAACAGTTCACTGGCGATTCAAAATGGACACTTATGGCCGACAGCAAATGTGTGAGAGCGCCAGTTGCAAAAATTCAAGTCAGCACACCTTTCTACATAGGCGAAGTCGAAGCGGTTTGCCTGAAGAAGCCGCTGTATGATTTGATGATCGGGAATATCGACGGCGCGAGACGACCCGACGACCCCGATCCAGAATGGAGTCCTGCCTCAACCCAACGCGTCGAAGTTGTGGAGGAGGATCCATTGCCATTTCCCGATGGAGACCTTACAGAGCTGCTACGGGACAATGTGGTTACTCCGGCTCAGCCCTGCCGACCAGAGATCGTCGGTGCTGTTACTACCAGGGCCCAGGCCAAGAGAGACAAGGTGTCTACGCCACTGAAGGTCGCCGACAACTCCAAAGCTGCCATCGTGGACAGAGATAAGCTGATCCAGCTCCAGGAAGCTGATAGTACTTTAAACAAGTACAGGAACCGCCAAGATCACGTGACCAAACGCAGTGGCACGGTCTATTTTGAGGTGAAGGCTAAGATCCTGTACCGAATCTTCCAGCACCCGAGGGTCAACGGAGGGAAACCACTACGTCAAGTCTTGGTACCCTTACCTCTAAGGCGCCAAGTGATGGAAGTAGCTCATGACTCTATCATGGGAGGTCACCTAGGCATCAGAAAGACGTCAGACAGAATCCAGGCGGTGTTCTACTGGCCAGGGCTTCATGCGGACGTCAGCCGTTTCTGCCGATCGTGTGACATTTGCCAGAAGACCATACCTCGAGGAAGGGTCCCGAAAGTACCTATGCAGAGGATGCCTTTGATCGACCGACCTTTCAAGAGGGTGGCCTTAGACCTAATCGGCGAAATAAGACCTCCGAGTGAAGAAGGTCATCGGTGGGTACTGACTTTAGTGGACTATGCGACTCGGTACCCAGAAGCAGTGCCACTGAAGAAGATTGACACTGAAACTGTAGCAGAGGCACTGGTGGACATGTTCAGTAGACTTGGAGTGCCTGAAGAGATTCTGACAGACCTCGGGACACAGTTCGTCTCTGACTGTATGAAGGAGGTCAACAGACTGCTGAGCATCCGGCATTTGACTACGACACCCTACCATCCGATGTGCAACGGGCTCGTCGAAAAGTTCAATGCTACGCTGAAGTCCACCCTGAAGAAACTGTGCAGCGAGCAGCCCAGACAATGGCATCGCTACATCAACGCCTTACTTTTCGCCTACAGAGAAGTACCGCAGGAGTCCACCGGCTTTTCTCCGTTCGAGCTGCTGTACGGAAGAACCATCAGAGGGCCGATGCACATCCTAAAAGAACTATGGACGAAAGAAGTAGAGACCCCGGAGGTGAAGAACAGCTACCAGTACGTGTTTGAGCTACGGAAGAAGCTGGAGCAGACTCTCGAGATAGCCAGAGAAAACCTGAAGAAGTCCCAAGACTGTGGAAAGCATTACTACGATCGTGGGGCTGTGAACAGGAAGTTTAAACCTGGCAACAAAGTGCTGGTGCTGCTACCTACTGATCACAATAAGTTGCTGATGCAGTGGAAAGGCCCGTACGAAGTGGAGACCGTGGTGGGGATCAACGACTACAAGGTGAAGGTCGGCCAGCATTCCAAGATATACCACGCCAACCTCCTTAAGCTGTACGTGGAAAGGCCATCAGAGACTGTGCACGCAGCCACAGCAGCTGTGACCGACAACAGCTTTGACAGCGAGGAACTGTTGGAACTGGGAGACTTCCACAGCAAAGAAGGCATCGATGATGTTAAGCTAGGACCAAGCTTGACGGAAGGTCAAAAGTTGGAGCTCAAGGACCTTATGGGCGAGTTTCCCCACAACTTCAGCGATGTCCCAGGCTCTACGACTTTGGTCGAACATGAAGTCCACACCCAGACCTGGAAGGAGCATCTGCAGACCTTGAGGGAGCTGTTCCACCGTCTCGCAGAAGCCAACCTGACCGTGAGACCCAGCGAATGCATTCTGGGAGCTGACAACGTCGACTGCGTCGGACATCCGGCGGAAGAAAGAGACAACGGAGGACGCACTGATTCCAGGGAAGCTCACGTGATCATCGTCTTTGACCCTGGGCCGATGACGACCGCAACTGACGAGGGCGTCGTTTCCTTGCGAATGAAAGAACATTGACTATGTGGATGAACTAAGAATATTGGTAATGACAGTCTTGAAAATGAAAAACGTTGACTGGGTAAATGATCTGTGAACATTGACAGTATCCAGAAAGATTTGCAGATGAGAAACATTGACTTTGTGTGAATGAGCTGAGAACATTGACAGTGTTCAGACAGTCTGAAATAAGTCTTAATTCTGTACTTTGTTTGTGCATTACGTTTCAACGTTGTTGAAAGAAATTAAGTAAATTTCTTCTTGAGTGGGGGGTTATGTTACGTTGAAACGCGAACGAAAGTATGTCGGAAGCGCGCACGATAGATCTAATCGTTTCGTTTTGCAAAGTATTCAATGATGGAGTTTATTTACCTTTGATTTGAGTTTGCATTGTTGTTAGGAGAGGCTTTGTATAACGTTGATAATTTTCGTTGGTCGATATTGTCGGAGAATACTCTGGATTTCCTTGTTTACCATCGATCGAAGGTTCGGGACGATTGTCGAAGTAAGAGAAGGTTCGGGGTATGTGTGGAGAGATGAATGACGTAAGTCAGTGATGACGATCTTTAATTCTGATTGGCTGTAGTGCGTCATTTTAGTCTACTGGGTTCGAAAGTTTTCGAGAAAAGAGAGAGAGAGATTATAAAATTGTGTGCCGCACTGTTGTTGAGAGATAGTATTGTTGTTGATAGTGAAGCTGGAAAGTAAATTTGAAAGTTGCTGTGAAAGTTGTTGAGTTGAGTTGAGAATTGTATGCAGTTGTTGGTGTATGCTGAATAAAAAGTGGAAAACTTCATACGTCGACTTAGTGACTTGTATGCTGCTTGAGCGGGTTGCGTGAATAAACGAATCTGAGTTACACAACTATCAGGAATTCAAGCATCGGGGCTGAATCAGATACTGATAGAAAACTCCGTCATCAAACTGAGTGTAACACTCTCTCTCTCTCTCTCTCTCTCTCTCTCTCTCTCTCTCTCTCTCTCTCTCTCTCTCTCTCTCATTTCACTTTCAATTCAAAATGGATTCTGCATTCCACACTATTTTACTTGCAAACTTTTCAAAAGGATCAAAAGGATCTCTACCCGCTAGTTTTGATCCATGACGAAAAAAGCTCACCGCGTATTCCAATTCTTTGACTCTGTTCTCCGTCTTCTAGCTTATACGCTTTAGAATCGATTTTGATCATTTAGAGTTAAAACATACGTGGGTGAGTTTCTATTTCTAAGGCAATGCAACACTCAACGAACCATAATTGGCTTTAAATATTTATTAAAACAACAGGGGATGAAGATCCCTTTACTTGCAAATTCGGAACGTACAGTCAACGGTTGTTGGTCAACAGAGAGAGAGAGAGAGAGAGAGAGAGAGAGAGAGAGAATCACCTTAACTTTATCAGTAGAGAAAGGGTCAGCGAGATAGACTTCGAACAGGTTTTTTTAATCAGAGGCATTAGGCAAAAAAACAAATGGCGTGACACTCTAAGCTTTCGGGGAAACCCTGTCTAGCTGCCACTTTCTTTAAAGATTGTGTGAATTTGTTCTCCAATTCTTTCGCTATGCGAAGCACTGCATGGCTAACTCGTTTTTCCGTGCCGTGTGAGTATAAAGTTTACATTTATGCTCATGTCTCTCTCTCTCTCTCTCTCTCTCTCTCTCTCTCTCTCTCTCTCTCTCTCTCTCCCTCCTTCTCCCTCTTTAAGTGTCTCTAGCGTCTAATAACCTGATTGTATGTCTTGTACTGTGGTTTATTTTTAGTAGTGAGTAAAGTAGGTGCCGTCAGCACTGAAACAACACATGCCTAGCCTACACTCAAACAACACTTTTGTACTCGATCCTCTCCTCCATTTCACGATATAGCCAAACATTTCTTGATAACATTCTTGCGCATTTATTGTTGATGATAGAGACACTTGTGTAGCCTTAAATTTGCAATCATATATATTTCATATTGTTAGAGTTTGTTCTCTGTCTCTCTCTGTCTATCTATGTCTCTCCCTGTCTCTCTGTCTGTCTGTCTCTCTGTTTCTCTGCCTCTCTTTGTCTCTCTTTCTCTCCTCGTATTGTGACTTGACATTCCCATCTACTGAATCTAGTATTTGTTGTTAATTTTAATAGTTGATGCCAATTTCCTTATAATTTAATATACACTGATATTGTAACTGCTCTGGTTCCCTCGCACCCATTCCTGTCTCTAAACTACCACCATTTTTTTAATTTAATTTTTTTCTCTGCACAACCTCTTTCCCCAACCTCTGTTTACCTTCCTCTATTGTGTTACCTCCCTGTATATTTAACGGGTTATACCGGGGGGAGGGGGGTGGGGGGGCTCCGACCGCAAAGACGTGTTCACTAACGACGGTTGGCTTAAAACATCCAATGTCGGCTTCTACATCTGTCGCAAATCCAACGCCATCATGCATGGAGCGTAATCATCTACCCCGGGTGGTTGTAGAAGAAGCTGGAAAAATGTCCAGGTGTGATATCAGCGATGATCGTGCCGGTGCCAGACCCCAAGATGTACTAGGAGATGTGCGCCTGCGTGGTGCCCGTGCAAGGGGCTTATCTGAAAGATGACGATTTAAGGACTCTTTGTGAGAGTCTGTACGGAACTCATGCCACCACTGAGTACAAACAAGTGCCAAAGTACTACGTTTCATTTGACAAATTCCCCAAGACGGCTGCAGGAACCAAATCCGACGGAAAAAAGATATTTGCAACGGTGCTTACTGGATCAGAGATATGAGCTGAAGCGATATATTAGGATTTACCAAAGGATAATTCATTAAAACTAGGTCATTGTCATGCAGTTCTTTAAACTAGCCTCATTGGAAGTAACATAAAGCATAAAGCACTCACACAAAAAGGTAAACTGAATTTGTTTCTGTGCGCCCACAGTGAATAGCATTAAGTGATTAATATTTGGTTTTTTATTATACCCCTCCCCCCTCCCACCCTTGTCTAACTAAATGTACAGGTTTTTTCCAGTGCTACTGAAGAAGAAAAAGGTAAAGAGGAAGCAGAAAGAGACGGAAGAGAAGAAGAAACGTATTTTAAATCTTTATTTTAGCTCTATTTATTTATTAATGCATTTATTTATTTCTTTTTCTTTTGAGCTCTAGTGAGGAAGAGCTCTGTACAAATGTTTATTATTATTATTATTATTATTATTATTATTATTATAAATTTCACTTACAACACGGCCTTCCAAAGATGTTTTTTAAATTGGCCATCTTAATATATGTCACGCAGTGAACAAAACACATGAAATAGCATCAATTTTAAACAACCATAATACACTGTTTCATACATTTGGCTTCTCTGAATCCTGGTTATGCGCTAAGACTGTTGATTATAACATAGCGATACCAGGTTATTCTTTAATAATACATCATAAAACAAAAAAAAAATCAAAACATTGGTTTAATAATATACATTAGTGAAACACTTAATATCAAGCGTCTGTGTTACACTGAGCAGCATCAAGTTGAGCTATTTGGCTTGAAATAAATATAGCACATTCAGCCCCAATAATCGTCGGATTCTTATACAGGCATACTGATGTGCATGTGGACTCGATTAAAAACTTTACTTCAATGATCGATGCTCTATTATTAGAATCTAAAGATTTCTTCATTTTAGGGAATTTTAGTATTGACTTGTTTAAACCTAATATACCTATCCTATTATATCCTATCTCATAACTCGGAGGTCGTAGGGGCACCACAGATGGTCGTTTAACCAGCATACTCCATCTTTTCCTGTCCTCAGCAACCCTGATTGTTTCGCTCAGTGTCAAACCAGTCCATTCTCGAATGTTGTCCTCCCACCTCTTTTTCGGTCTCCCTATTCTTCTACCTCATCGCACTGTGCCTTGCAGGATGGTCTTTGCAAGACCTGATGATCTGGCGACGTGGCCATTCCATCGGAGTTTTTGTTTTTTCACCACTGTGAGCAGGTCATCGTGTTGTCCAATGGCTTGTGTGATGGTCTGTCGGACTTCGTCGTTGGTGATGTGCTGGGTATAGGAAATGCCCAGAAGTCTTCTGTAGCACCTCATCTCCATTCTTTGTATTCTTCGTTGGAGATCTGCTGTGAGGGTCCATGTTTCGCAAGCGTATAGGAAGATGGAGATGACAAGGGAGCGCAGCAGCCTTATCTTGGAATGTAGACTGATGATCCTGTCTTTCCAAATTGGCTTCAACCTCGCCAGGGCAGCAGTTGTTTGTGCGATCCTGGAGAGGACTTCCTGTCGGGACACATTGACTGATACAATGACTCCTAAATATTTGAAGCAAAGCACTGTGTTGAAGGATTGGCCTTGGACTTTGATGTCTGTGTTGATGCCATTGGTGTTGTTGGTCATCATTTTGATATTCTCTGCACTTATTTCCATTCCGTAGGCTCTGGAGGTGGTGTCAAGCCTCTGTACAAGCTGTTCAAGTTCTTGTTCCCCTCCAGCCAATCCATCAATGCCATCCGCATACCGAAGGTTGGAGATTGCTCTTCCCCCTATGCTGACTGTGCCTTCGTGGTTTGCAAGGGCATCTGACATGATGCGCTCTAGGAAGATGTTGAAGAGTGTTGGAGAGCGTAGGTATGCCTGACGCACACCGATTGTTGTTCTGAACCAGTTTCCGATGGCGCTGTTGTGGAGGACTGCACTGTGCCACTGGTAGCCTTGTCATACAGACTTTTGATGACTTCAATAATTTTAGGGCTGATGTTGTACACTCTCATGGTTGCCCACAGAGCTGCATGCCAGACTCGCTCAAATGCCTTTTTGAAGTCTACGAACACATGATATAGATGTTGTTGGTGCTGTAGGTATTTCTCGCAGATTATTCTGAGGTTGAAAATCTGTTCAGTGGTACTTCGCCCTGCCCTAACTCCTGCTTGCTCCTCAGCTATGATTTGTTCAGCTTGGGGTTTCAACCTGTTGAGTATTATTTTCAGGAGGACCTTGCTGGGATGGCTGATGAGAATGATGAAACCTAATATACACGGGACTGATACTATTAAAGTTGGCATCTTTTAAAAACTAGTATCAGGACCAACCAGAGTAGTTGCGACTTCTAGCATGCTCATTGTTCAAAGAGAAAATAATCTTAATTAAATTTGGAAAAAGGATATATATAGGTTGTTTTATGTCGTGGTTTGGGTATTTTGGCTCCTTTCTTTTTCCAGGTTAAACAAACAGGATAATGAACACTGCAAGCAAAGACTTGCACACAAACCTCAACAACACGCGTCTTGTTATTTGTATACTAACCCTGATTAATCATGCTGGTATGGCACATTTATGAATATATACATCTGCGAGAAATACCTACAGCACCAACAACATCTATAATCTGTGTTTGTAGACTTCAAGAAAGCGTTAGACCGAGTCTGGTATGCAGCTTTGTGGGCAGCCATGAGAGTGTACAACATCAGCCCTAAAATTATTGAAGTCATTAAAAGCCTGTACGACAAGGTTACCAGTGCCGTCCTCCACAACAGTGCCAACGGGAACTGGTTCAGAACCACAATCGATGTGCGTCAAGTATGCCTACTCTCTCCAACACTCTTCAACATCTTCCTAGAGCGCATCAGGTCAGATGCGCTTGCAGATCACGAAGGCACAGTCAGCATAGGAAGTTTAGCAATCTCCGTTTTGCGGATTACATTGATGGATTGGATGAAAAGAACAAGAACTTGAACAGCTGATACAGAGGCTTGACACCACCTCCAGAGCCTATGGAATGGAAATAAGTGCAGAGAAGACCATACTGATGACCAACAACACCAATGGCATCAACATGGACATCGACGTCCAAGGCCAATCCTCAACACAGTGTATAGCTTCAAATATTTAGGAACCATTGTATCAGACAATGGGTCCGGACAGAAAGTCTTCTCCAGGATCGCACAAACAACTGCTGCCCTGACAAGGTTGAAGCCCATTTGGAAAAACAGGACCATAAGTCTACATTCCAAGGTAAAGCTGCTGCGCTCCTTTGTCATTCCATCTTCCTATACGCTTGCGAAACATGGACCCTCACAGCAGATCTACAACGAAGAATACAAAGAATGGAGATGAGGTGCTACAGAAGAGTTCTGGGCATTTTCTATACCCAGCACATCACCAACGACGAAGTCTGACAGACCAACACAGAAACAATTGGACAACACGATAACATGTTCACAGTGGGAAGAAACGGAAACTCGATGGTATGGCCACGTCACCAGATTATCAGGCCTTGCAAAAACCATCCTGCAAGGCACGGTCCAAGGAGGCTGAAGAAGAGGGAGACAGAAAATGAGATGAGGGGACAACATTCCAGAATGGACTGGCTTGACACTGAGCGAAACCATGAGGGTTGCTGAGGACAGAAAAAGATGGAGTACACTGGTTAAACGATCATCTGTGGTGCCCCAACGACCTTCGAGTTACGAGATAGGGTAGGATAGGATAGACAAAACATATTTTTATATCATTATTTTAAAAAAAAAAGGGTAAAGTTATGCCCCTTTTTAAGAGTGGTGATAGCACTGATCCATCGAACTATAGGCCTGTTTCGATTCTTTATACTGTCTCTAAGCCTCATGAACAGCACGCGCACATAAGTAATAATATTCCTGATCATTTCACTGAAAACAGCCTCTTACATGATAAATCTGTCTGGCTTCAGAGCTAAGCATTCTTGTCACACAGCTCTTATATCTATGATAGAAAAATGGCTCAATAAAATTAATAAGGGAACATTTTCTGAAACATTTATTGACTTCGCAAAATCTTTTGATGTAATAGACCATGACCTTCTTCAACGTAAACTCAAATTATATGGAATTAATTCTAAATCTATCGAATTTCTTAAATCGTTTATTTCTGACAGAGAACAGTGTGTTTATGTAAATAACAAGAAGTCACAATTTGAAATTGATACAGCTGGAATACCGCAAGGATCAATTTTTGGACCTTTGTTATTTTTTATGTACATAAATGATCTCTCCCTTCATATTTCTGCCCGGTCCTGATTTGGCTCGGAAGAGTCCGCTGGACCTAAAGCAACAATAAATCAATCAATCAATCAATTCATATTTCTGCTTCTTGTGAACTCTTCGCAGATGACACTACATTACACTCTCAAAATACAGACTTAAATAATCTATCCTCCTTATTACAAAAAAGGGCTAGTGAACTGCAGGAATGGACTGAATACAACCACATGGCTCTCAATCCAGACAAAACAAAATCCATGCTAATTACAGGAGACTGAAAAGACAAAATTCATCTATAAAACTTCCTCCATTAAAAATATGAAATATAAAAATTGATGGAGTACAATGTCATAAAGTTCTTAGTGTAACTTTAGGCAATAATTTGTCCTGGGTGAAACATATTTGAAATGTTAGTAAAACTATTTCCAACGGGACTTATCAGTTATCAAGGATTAAGCATTTATTAAATTTACATTCTCGTAAACTGTTGTATTCCGGTCATATTCAATCATTTATTGATTATTCCTCTACTATGTGGGATTTTGATAGTGGCAGTTCAATGAAGCCTTTGATTAGAATTCAAAACCGTGCAATTAAACAAGTTATTCTTTTAAAAAAATCTCTTTAGATGACTATAAACGGATCAGTATTCTACCTCTTGCCGACAGATTAAAATTTAATTAAAGGGTTTTCATGCACAAGGTCCTTTCTGGCAATGCACCTTTGTATCTTTATTCTCTTAAAAAATTTTTTTATTTAAATCAGATCGTCCACAAAATTAAATGTTCACATTCTATGAATTGATCTCTTCAAAACTAGTCTAGCTTATTCCGGTTCCATTTTATGGAGTAACTTTCCAGGAAGGTCTCCGCACTCCAGCATCTGAATTTACATCACTTAGAACACATCTCGTAAAACACTTTACAAATTAAATACACATTAATTGTTAATGTTGTTGATTGATATTAACAATATTAATTTCATTTCAATTGTTTGAAAATGATTTTTATCTAATGATGACTTTGTTTATTCCATGATGTGAATGTTATAACATTAGGTTTTATTTAATAGTTATTGTTACAAGCCCCAAGGGCAAGATGTAAAAAAGCACACCCAGCGCTTACTTTTTTAACCCTTGCAAAATACAATTGTTATTTTATCTTATCTTATCTTATCTTATCTTATCTTATCTTATCTTATCTTATCTTATCTTATCTTATCTTATCTTATCTTATCTTATCTTATCTCACTTTCCAAAACTGTCCAATAAATTGTATCTTCTAACTAGAATCAATCACTTCCTAAATTGTGATGCAAGGAAGTTATTCTCAACGCACATATTCAGTAAGCCATTGATACCCATCTATCTTGTGGGACTCAGTCAGTTATAATCATGGATACTGTACATATAGGTCAGTAATTATAATACAATAAAACCACTAATTAAATTACACAAACGTGCTCTTAAAGTAGTCCTATTAAAGAAAGCAACACTTTTCGAGTTAGGCTATATAAAATGAGGGATCCTCCCTCTAAAAGCAATGTTGGCTTATAGTAAGGGTTCACTTATGCACGAAATTATCACTGGACATGTACGAGAAACTATTTACTCTAAACTCACTTGGAGAACTTCATGCCAAGTCATGAGATTGAACACTCCTCTTCCTCGGATTGATATTTTAAAGTTTAGTCTATATAGCAGTCTCTGGAAATCTCTCCCAAACTTCCTGAGACAAATTACCAACATGAATACCTTCAAGAGCAAAGATGCTTCCCATCTTATATTAGAAAGTCGACCTAAACGTTGCCTTCATTGTATAATGAAGATGTTGTTACTGTTGTGTTGAACTATGTTAAGTGAGGTCAGTGTGTTAGGGGGCGTTGTGTCATGCATCGTGGTACAGATGTTTACATCCAAGCGCCTGCTTGTGACAAGTTAAGCACTCTTATTCAATTTGAGTTGCCTTAAGGCTTGGGTTAAAAATAGGGCAGGTTAAATGTAGAAAAAAAAACCCACCGCATTCTGCCTTGTTTTGTAGGCTCGTTTAATACTGAGAAAGAGTTCTTTTAAAAAAAGAACAAAAAAAGATAGAAAACTTGGTTTTTAACTGAAGATTCGTTTGTGATTAAAAAACAATAGTTGTATATATTAATAATTTCGTAAAAGTTCTTCGCTGTTCTTTTTATTTTATTTTTATTTGTTACTTTTGTTACTTTCTCTCTTCCCCTCTCTCTGTCTGTCTTTCTCTCTCTCTGTCACCCTGTCTCTGTCTCTTTCTGCGTCTCTCTTAATTATTAGTATTATACTGTTAATGTTCATGAAGTTAAAATGATAGGTTGTAAGCGGTTGTGCCTACAACCTTGTATCCGCCGAATAAGGTTTGTCAATCAACTCCAACTCACCTCCACCCCTATCTTTTTAACTTTCTCCCCATCCCATACACTTCTTCCTCCCTTCCTTGTCCTCTTCTCTCTCTCTCTCTCTGTCAGTTACTCTATGCGGAAGTGGATAATAAAAGCAGCGTTGTGCCTCTCCCTGTGAAAGCAACCACAAAGGTGGTGTGAAATTCTGTAGTAGGGTGCAGTGGAGTCGCCGTCTGCTGAATAGCCTTGCATCACTCTGTAGTGCGCACAGACAGCATAGAGTGCGACTTCCAGGCTGAATAATAATTTGCCTCTCTGTCTCGCCCTCAATGGGTCTGGCCTCGCCTAGTGGTCCCCCCCCCTTTCCTTTGTGTGTGTGTGTGCGTGTGTTTCCCCCCCAGCAACTGGCAGAAAAGTTTTGAAACACAGAAAAAGAGAGAGAGAGGGGATGAGAACGGCAAAGGCTAGCTGTGTGTCGCCTAAGCAGCTGTGTTGTCAGTGTGTGTGTGTGTGTGTGTGAGAAGCAAGCGCAAGAAGAAGAAGACTGTAGAGAGAAAAGAGAAATAAGAGAAGAGAGAGCGGGCTGGTCGTATTTGTAAGCGTGGTCTCTCTTTGTGTCAAAAGACGCTGCAGCTCATTTGTCTCTTGTTGGTAATCAGTTTCAGTAAAACTTCAGTCGACATGATCTAGCTGGGAAACTGGCTTTTTTGTTTTTTACGCCCGTCTGTCGGAGTAGCATTTTGGGAGGAAAAACAAACTTGGAGTAATCGTTTCTTGCGTGGATTGCTTGTTCATCATCGCTTTGGTCGAAGTTCTCGCTCTATTGCGAGGAGAAAGAGAGAGCGAGAGAGAGAGAGAGAGAGAGTTCAAACGCGTGTGTGTGGGAAGTGAAATGAGTTTCTATGAGATGTGAATTGTGATCAGTTTCAAAATGTAAGTGTGTGGGCGGAATTTTGATTTGAACGTGAAACTGAAAGTGACAACGCAGTCAAAGTTGTTTGAATATTATATTACCAGCAGCTCGCCTTCATTTTCAGCTCGTCAGTTTCCTTCATCGGTGTGAATATTGTGAAGGGATGTGATACAGCCACTATAACGGTATGACGAAGGATTGATTTATTGTCAAGTCGGAGTGTGTGAAAGTAATTTGTGCCATCGAGTGTGAAAGTGGATACGTTCCTTCCTTTGAATTTCATCACATTTCAGTTGACGTAAGTTTTGGAAGTTTAATATTGCTTGTACTTTTTTCTGCTTATATCGAAATTTGTTAATCCAGTTTTGATCGTTGTTTTTATTGAGACTTGTTTACATCATCATCATCATCATCATCATCATCATCATCATCATCATCATCGTCATCATCGTCATCGTCGTCGTCATCATGATCACCATCTCGTCGCCGTTGTCGTAATCATCTCCTTGTCGTAGTCGTCATTATCGTTGTCGGTGTCGTCATTATCGTTGTCGTAGTGCCTAGTGGTCATCATCGTTGTCGTCATCTTCGTTGTGTGGTGGTCATCATCGTCATTGTCGTCGGCATAAATTATCATCTTTGTTACCAACAGCAACTACAGCGCCATATTGTCCACTGCTTGATTATGTTGTTTTAATTAACGTGTGTGTTTAAAACGTACACCATCTGCTACATCTTCTTCTTCTTCTTCGTCTTCTTCTTCATGTTATGTAATGTAATTCCCAAACGAGGTAATAGTTTTCGTTTTCGATACATCATCATCATCATCATCATCATCATCATCATCATCATCATCATCATCATCATCATCATCATCATCACAATCAACAATAAACACGCTCATTATCCTCCTCCTCATCATCATTAGCTGGTCATCATCACATTCATCATCACCAAAATCATCATCACAATCAACATCGTCATCATTATCATCATCAGCAACTTCATTTTCACTGCTTGCGCTTTGAGAGGTTATTGTTATGTTTATGTTGGAATTAATGTGCGAGCAATCAACTCCGTATTACACTCGCGTTAAATTGCCCGTGACTGCTTAAACTCTTCACCTTGAATGTTTGTGTGTGTTTGCGTGTGTGTGCATGCGTGCGTGCGTATGTGTGTGTTAGATCATGGATCGTGTGTGTGTGTCGGTGTGTGTGAGAGGCGTTGTTAGACCAAGAATCATAATTTGTGTATGTGTGTGTGAGTATGTGTGAGTGAGCTGTTTTTAGATCAATGATGAGCTGTTTGCTTGGCTTAATCGCTTAGAGAAGGCCGTGAGTAGCGAAGCTCCTACACTGTTGATATTGCTGTTCAGTCTATTTGCACTTCGTTTGTTCTTCCATGTCTGGTGCTAGAGATCCAAGCTATTGTTTTTGTTTGTGATTGTAAGTATCTCTCTCCCGCCCTCTCCCTCTCTCTCTGTGCTGATGGGAATGGGTGAGGTGAGGGTGGGTGAGAGAAGAGTGGGCGTAAGAAAAAGAGAGATTGAGCAGGGATGTTGCTAGGAAATGTTTTCTTCGGCAAGGCAAGGCAAGGCAAATTTTATTCCAGAAAAACCCATTAAGGGCACATGGACATGGTTAAAATAATATACACAAACATGCACAATAATTAATTAACATTTTAGATTTAAAAAAAAATAAAATAAAAATTTTAAACTATTTATTTATACAGCGGAATAGCGTGGAGTGGGGGGGGGGAGGTCGCAGTGGGAGTTATGGAGTGGGGAAAAGAAGAAAAAAGAACTTGATTGGGGACAACAACTATGAATCATAACTAACAATACAATTCAACCTAAACACATCAATGACAAACTACTGGAATAATTTTTATTACACATAACCTGTCAACATCAGAACTATATTAATTTTTGACATGGGATAAAAACGTTACATTTGTTTAATTATTAATTTCATTAGACTTACAAGCTTTAATAATTCTGACTTTTTGTTAGATGACAATAATTCTTGAAATTTTATGGCATTGGGATATCTATAATAGTATGATTTTAATAAATCTCTTCTCGAGTTACAAAAATGTGAACACAAAAATAAATAATGAAACTCATCACCAAGATCGCCACTATTACATTTTTGACATACACGTTCGTGTCTAGGAATGTTAAAATATCGGCCTCTCTGCACTGGCATTCTGTGGTTAAGTGTCCTAAACTTTAGAACAGATATTGCAAGATTTGTTGGTAGAACATGCAAATATTTTTCAAATTCAAAATGTAGCTTAAACATTCGATAATTATAGTAAAATTCATTATTGTTTATTTCCTCGAACCAGCCTTGAATAAACTGATCATGTAGGCGTTGTTTAATTGTACACTTAAAAACTGACGCAGAAGGCATAACATTGGTTAGCCCCTGATTTAACCAAAAATTACCAAGTCCTAGATTATTTAACTCTTTCCGCACTGAATCGAGGAATGAAGATTTATAACCTTTATGCAAATCAATGTGAAACAAAAAAGTGTACATAACGCTAGACAATTTATTACTGTTATCAGGGTGAACAAGCTTATACCAAAAATTTAACATTCTTTGCTTTGCCTGTAACTCCAGAGGAACTTGCCCTAATTCACCAAAAATCATTTGAGAAGGAGTAGACTTACCCAGCTTTAAAATTAGTTTATAAAAACGCAGTTGCAGTTTAGTGGCAAGGTCACTCATTTGAGGACACCATATCTCTGAACCATATAACAGAATAGGAACTAGGCGATTTGGCCGAAACAGCCGTGAAACTTTCGGCTTTTTACAGAAAGTTTCGGCTCTCTCTTCCAAAGCAGTCTCACATGTTTTTTGACTAGATTCACTACGTTAACGTGCACCCTCCACCTCCATATATTAAAGGTGTTCTGTGGATGCATATCTTTGTAAGAAAACATGATTTCAAGAGTAGAATAAGAACATTAAAAAGAAATTTTATTTTCTTAAATTTTAGACACACAAAAACAATAAAAAATTTAGACTGTCCCTTGACAGACCACAATACTGTCAGAGTTTCTGGGTTTAACCTTAGTAATTATCGAATCATCACCTAAACTGCAAGCGTACAGCACAGGAATATCGCAAAAATGGACAAAATTGAGCCGATTCACCCGTGAAAACTTCGGCTTGGCGAGCCGACATGACGGACAGTTTATCGGCTTTTTAATAAAAATTTCGGCTAAAAGCCGAAGATCCGACCCAAACGACATCCCTGTTGAGAAAGGAGACGGACAGACAGACAGAGACTGTGAGCAATTGGAATTGAGAGACAGTTACAGAGACAGTACAGAGAGAGTTATAGAGACAGTACAGAGAGAGTAAACTCCGAGTTTGAGATGCAGAGACGGACAGATAGGGTAGAAATGGAGGGACAGAGAGATTGGAGAGAGAGAGAGATGCAGAGAGTTAGGAGAGACAGAGAGATAGGAGAGACAGAGAGATTGGAGAGAGAGATTAGAGAGAGAGAGAGAAAGAGAGAGAGAGAGCAGTGCTAGTGAGAAACATGTTAATACTGAGGATAAGAGCGGAAGTGTGTTGATGATGATGATGATGATGATGATAATGATGGTTATGATAATGATAACGATGATGACGACACGTATACTGATTTGACATTACGTACTCGTTTAACTAATTGCACTTAAAACTAAAATTTCCCCAAAAGGTTTTTGTGTGGGTTGTTTGAATGCTTCCTGTTTGACTTGAAATCTAGTTGCAATTTTTGATGCTAATAATATTTTTGAACTTTGTGCCGCGTGATATAAAAATAGGGTCCGTTTTGTTGTGCAATTATCCCCCCGGGAAGGGAGTGTATAGTTGTGCTACACGCTAATTTACGCAGAGCCTAAACATGCTTTTGGAGTTCGCACTAGTGCTTTGAACGAGTTATTGGCTGTCAAACTTATTCGGCGCATAAACGTAGCACGTTCAAACCCAATGGCCTGCTCGCAACGTTGATGTTAAGAAGTGTACACTATATTTATGTTTCTAGTATGTTCTAGATTGTCGCTCAGCCTTATAGGGAAATGTAAGAAAACACAATGTATCTCGTTGTTCAAAAGCTAAATCTATTGATACAGGGTTTCTGTGAAAACTTTGAACTTTTTTATGAAGGATAACGATTTTAGACTAATTAAAAAGTCTAATCATCTTCTTTAAACAATATTAGTCAATCCATCTCACTCCGCAGACATCTCTCTTGAAAAAAATAATATTAGCTAAAAATAATTACATTAAAGACCGTGCCATCATATCCAAAATACAACACATTTATAATAATAATAATAATAATAATAATAATAATAATAATAATAATAATAATAATAACAACGGATTTTTATATAGCGGGTACTCCAGCCTATGACCAGACTCACCACGCTTTACATAATCATTACATATAAATAAATGCACTCGATAAAACATTGCTTTTGCTACAATACACCAAAAGACAGAACAGTAAGGGTACAACTATTTACAACTATGTACACAAATTATTTAAAAAAAAGACAGAAATAGACTATTTACAACTATGTACACAAATGACAGAAAAGACAGAAATAGAATAGCAAAAAACCTATTCACAGCTATATATGCCCGGTTAGGCCCAAGAGGAAAAACAGTATAAATATGTGTATATATATATATATATAACAGAGAGAGAGACAGATAAGGAGACAGCGAGAGACAGATAAGGAGACAGCGAGAGACACTCAGAAAGAGCGAGAAATACAGAGAGAGAGAGAGAGAGAGAGAGAGAGAGAGAGAGAGAGAGAGAGAGCGATAGAGAGACAGACAGAGACAGAGGACAGAAAGAGAGACACTCAAAGAGAGGCATATATAAAGAGAGAGACGAGTGAAGCCAGCAGACGCTGCGTAGCCGAGACTTGCTGTGTCTTACGTGCCTTTTGCTCCTTCCTTAACGTTAGCCTAGCTGCTCGGCGCGTCTCCTCTAAGCAGTGTGAAAGGCAACCAAAGGGACAGATTGTAGAAGTGAAACTGGAAACTGTGGAAAGATAATGAAGAACAGCTTGCTCGTTAGCACACCGTGTGGGTGAGACTGCCCAAAGAGTAATCGTTGGCTTCGTTCGCTATACATGTACTAGACTTGTGAAGAGGGACTGTGCGAGTCTCATCTACGCTGCGTGGCCTGTAAACTTGGCCCCGCCTGGTTAGTTCAGTTCCTTGTTTTTGTTCTTTTTCCTCCCCTCCTCCTGTGAACACTTACTCCCGTGGATGTGACGGAAATGACGCTGTAAAGTAGCACTGCAAACTATGCACTAGGCCAGGCCCAGGATGGATGGCACAATTGAAGAAGAAGAAGAAGAAGAAGAAGAAGAAGAAGAAGAAGAAGAAGAAGGAGGAGGAGGAGGAGGAGAAGAAGAAGAAGAAGAAGAAGAAGAAGAAGAAGAAGAAGAAGAAGAAGAAGAAGAAGAAGAATTGTGAAGAAGAAGAAGAAGAAATTGAAGAATTGTGAAGAAGAAACAGAATTCTGAAGAAGAAGAAGAAGAAGAAGAAGAAGAAGAAGAACTATGATAAAGAAGAAGAATTATGAAGAACACGAATAATGATGATGAAGAACAAGAAAGAAAGAAAGAAAGAAAGAAAGGAAGAAGAAGAATAATTGTAAAGAAGACGAATAATGATGATGAAGAACAAGAAAGAAAGAAAGAAAGAAAAAGAATTGTGAAGAATACAATTTATGACGAGGAAGAAAAAGAAAGAAAGAAAGAAAGAAAGAAAGAAAGAAAGAAAGAAAGAAGAACAACAAGAAGGATGTGGAGGTGGTACATTTATAACTGAAAACAGGGAAGGTTGGGGGAGAGAGGTGAATGAGGGAGAGGAGAGGGGTCTAAAGACTTTGATTAGGAAGATGAGAAGGAGAAGATAACATTTCTTTAGGAAATGAAGTGCTTTTTTTCTGTTTCTTGTTGTTGTTGCTTTATGACAAGGATTGGTACAAGAGGTTAACGACGAAAAAGAAAACTATTCACACTTTTCTGCTATCCTATGCACCAACGGGAATCCCCTCAATGAAACATACCTCCGATTTTTTTCTCCGCGTGTTTTAGTGAGTTATTTACAAATATTCAAGAATAATAACATGTGTCACTGGCCACCAGTATCGTACCCTCACTTTTTTTTTTGGCTGCAGTTTATTATACCTTTCTAGCGCCAGTGGCGCGCCTAAACCCTACCTACCTAACATTATTTGTGAATTTTTGAAAAATATTCGGAAGAACATAACGCCCAGATGCTGGCTCGAACCCACACCTGTCAGGCGCCATTGGTTTCTGGCTTGTGGACAAGGAAAGTTAGTCCCGCCTTAGCCCACTTTGCCACAACGCTCGCCTAACATAGTCAACTACTTCGTGTTTTGGTTAAAGCACCAATTGTCAAGAAGTGATAAAACCAGATAGGGCGGGAAAGAGGAAAATGATTCATTATTTATTTCGTGTGTTTAAAAAGTTGAGGATGAGGACTTTAGTAGACTTCATTTTCCACTTGGTTTTAATACGCTGGCTGGACTTCGGAGTTGTACAAAAAATGACAGATAAAGGAAGAAGAGGAAGTTAAGGAGGAAACTTATAAATAAGTTAAATGTTTTTGGTTTTGTTTTTATGTTAACAAAGTTTCGCATTCTTCCATTCCACCCACCTCCATCATCCGCCTCCTCACTCCCCTCCCCCCCCCCTGCTTATGAGTTGTTTCAATTGTGTCTTATGTGCCATGAAATAAATGACTGACTTCCGTTTTAAAATATTTGCTAAACATGCCCGTGCTGTTGCACAATTATATAGGCTTATATATTGATATTATATAGATATATGATATCACATTTGCTTTAAACATTGTGGAATTGGTTTACATTTTAAAGTTTGCTTAAAAGCCAATAGGTTTATTTCTTGAATTCTGGATTTTCTGATAACGTTTTGCAATGCTTAACATATTATATATTCTTCAATTCTGGATGTGAAACTAACGAAAACTGTATTGTTTGAAAGTTTATTGACAAGACACTTTTCCTTTCCAAAAAATTGTTCCCAGGTTCCCGATTTTTGGAGAATATATATCCGTCTACATTGCGGATGTTTAACAATTACATTAATTTTATAGTGAAATCGTACTTAAAATTTTCAGAGAACGTTATTTTAGTGTTGAGTGTGACATTTTGAACTTTCGAGAAAGTTTTAACAGTTGGCCTAAACTTGCTATTTTTCTTCGTGTGTGTGCGTGAGTGTGAATGAACGTGAGTGCGTTTAAATATATATTTTTTACTATATTTTAATAGTTTTAAAACTTATTTAGGTATATAGGTATTGTCAATGTCTATCTATTGTTATACAAATTAAAAGACAGTAGAGCAGATTGATGAAAACGACAGAATGAGTAAACATTTTATAACCGTGGTTTTTGTCTAGGTTAAAAATACATGTGCGTGCGTGTGTGCGCGTGTGTGTGTGTGCGCGCGTGTGTGTGTGTGTGTGTGTATTGGTAATCTCTGATGCTCAAGAAGTGCCCCGTAGACTTCTTCTAACGGAATTAATTACGGCGATGACTAGACGGAAGTGAAGCAACACGAAATGTAATGAACTATCAAATCTGTTGCATTGCGCGAAACGTCAAAGAAATAAAAGAAACTTTGTGGGAATATTTGAGCGCTTATTGCTTATATATATATCGAATTGACCAAGGGTAGGCCTCGAAGATATGGAATTGACTAAGGGTAGGCCTCGAAGATATGGAATTGACTAAGGGTAGGCCTCGAAGATATGGAATTGACTAAGGGTAGGCCTCGAAGATATGGAATTGACTAAGGGTAGGCCTCGAAGATATGGAATTGACTAAGGGTAGGCCTCAAAGATATGGAATTGACTAAGGGTAGGCCTCGAAGATATGGAATTGACTAAGAGTAGGCCTCGAAGATATGGAATTGACTAAGGGTAGGTCTCGAAGACTCGCCGAGGAACGTACCTTGACAAGCGTTATTATTATTGAGAGCCAGACGTAAGCCTCAGCGAGTCCCAGCTACGCTGTGTGATAATCTGCACGATTTTAGACCTTCTCTCCCTTCTTTTGCAGTGTTGAAAACTGCGTTCCTCTGGTAATTTCTATTGCTACCGCTGTGCAATGCTGGTGACGCCATGCGTTCGAGCTCTTTGTTTGAAAACTGCCTGTGTGTGTGTGTTTGTACAAACCACTGCTGTCATTTGGCGGGATCTTTGCACTCTGGTGTTGCTAAATAAAGTCGAAAGAAAGAAGAGGAGAAGGACGAGGAACAAAAAGAAGTGCTATGTTTAAAACTGACTCCCAATGGCAACATTGCTGTTACTTAGAGATATGTTGCTTTTCGGGTGCTTTTAAATATAGAAGAAGAAGAAGAAGAAGAAGAAGAAGAAGAAGAACTGCTACTACTACTACTATTACTACTATTACTACTACTACTACTGCTATTACTACTACTGCTACTACTACTACTACTACTAAATATTGATGCTACGTTATTAGAGAAAGAAATAGGAAGGAAGAATGTTTATTTCAATGATTAAAAGATGAGGGTGAAACAAAAATACAGATAGGGAAAGAAGAGAGAGAGAGAGAGAGAGAGAGAGTGAGAGAGAGAGAGAGAGAGAGAGAGAGAGAGAGAGAGCAATGACTAAAGAAACTCATTAACTTGAATGTAAAGATTTAACAAACAAAAACAAAAGAAATTTCTCTTATATAGCGCACTTACAAGCTCAGAGAGCTTTTCAAGGCGCTGGCCCGTAATATCCAGCAATCACACAATAGTTTGCTGAAGTCAGGATTCGAACCCACGTCGCCCAAGACGCACTCACCCAAGTCGTGCGCTCTGACCACTGAGCTATCCCTGCCGCCCCCCCCCCCCCCCACCCACCACCACCACCAACAACAACAACAACGATGATGTTTTGCCTTGTATTATTTATTAACTGGTTTGTTGAACAAATTTATGTTTAAACCAACAACAACAGAACAGATAGAACAAAAGAGAATTACACAGCAAAGACAGGAAGAAAAGAACAGAACACGACGAGCACTCTAAAACAACAGCGTGTTATACCAAAGAACGTACAGCTGTTATACTAACAGAGGGGAGAGGTCGAGCAAAGCCGAAAAGGGGCGGGATGAGGACATGTAGGCCTAGTTTTAAACAGTTCAGTGTTGGTTAGCTACCGCATTTAAGAACTGCAGCTGCCCGGCCGTAGCTGTAGAGATGCCATTCTGACAGCAACCACCCCTACCGCGTCTCACGGTGGTTGTATTAGTTGTAGCGCGAAAAGGCCGTGGTTTGGAACACTACATTCTCTGGCTACTAACAAACACCTTATTTCAAACCTCCCATGTTTTCAAAGTCAGCTAAATAGACTATTCATGACGTGCTCTCATTTCCGGTCTGTTATTTAAAATCTATCCATTTAATACAAAATAATTATATCTTCATTTTAAAACCCCCGTTTTGATATTCATGAGTATCTTTTTTGGAATGTGTATATGTTTTGAACGTGCTGCTGTACGCCTGAGACATTTAACCGTTGTAATAAATTTATCAAAGGGTAGCAGATGTTTAAGCTTTTTCTTTTGTTTGTTCTTTATGTCTTCTGTGTCTTGCTTGCTTATCTCGTTAATACAGATTTTGTTAACAAAAACAACAACAACAAAAGTTCACTATGAGTATGAAAAATTGATAGGGATGGAGTTCACCTCAACGGTTTCCGATCAGCTGTAGCAGTAGACTGTTAATGAAGGGAGGTTTGTGGTTGATGAGGCTGTATTCTGTACCCTCGATTCGATTAGTCCTCCCGCGCCGTAGAAAACTAGGTATTTCGATCTGAACATCACAATGGATTCTGTTGCCGTCTGTGTGTGGGTCCAGGGTCAGCTGTGTGTGGGTCCAGGGTCAGATTCGCAGAAACTTTACTTTGCCAGCCCCTTTGCCAATTGCAATAAAGTTCGCTTAAGTACGAAAAACTGTAGCAAACATTTTTGTTTCGCATTTGAGTAAATTTTGTGTTTTGATTATATGTTGTTGGGTTTTTTTTTTTTTTTTTTGCAAAAGTAAATAAATACATTATATGTGTAGGCCTACAAGTAGTACATGTCATGAATGTATTATATCGCGGTAAACATATGCTATAAGTTTTGTGTTCATGAGAGATGAAATAACAAGTTTAACAAGAGTAAAAGAGTAAGCACTGTGTGTGCTTTTGTTTTACATCTTGCCTTTGAGGCTTGTAACAATATATAGATTTTTAATTATATTTTATTTTATTTTATTTATTGTCTTTTATTCATGGGGAAATTCTGGGTCCCCTGAGGGAAGCGTAGTCGCAGCCTGTGGCGCGCCCAAACCTTTCTACCTAACATTAGTTGTCGAGACGAAAGTAAATAATATTCGGAGAAACATAACGCCCAGATGCTGGATCGAACCCACACCTGTCGGCGCCATTGGTTTCTGGCCTGTGGACAAGGCAAGTTAGTCCCGCCTTAGCCCACTTGGCCACAACGCTCGCTTATAACAATTAGTATCCCACTGCTCGCTTATAACAATAAGTATCACAAAATAACTTTATAACAATAACATCATAATGTGACAATATCAAGAACTGAAAGAGAGAGAGAGAGAGAGAGAGAGAGAGAGAGAGAGAGAGAGAGAGAGAGATTATTTGTTCTATAATATATAAAATTATTAATTATTTAGAGTATCTAAAATCGGGTGTTGTGAGTGAGAGAGAGAGAGAGAGAGAGAGAGAGAGAGAGAGAGAGGAGAAAAAGAGGGAGAGAGAGGGTGGGTGCTCAAGAGGAGTGTGTGTCAGTGGGTGTGTGTGGGTGTGTATGGGTGCCCATGACTGTGAGTGGAAGTGAAGTACAATGATAAATCACAGTTGAGTCTTCATTATTTATTTTAGTTCGGTGCCTGCGTGCGCCATAAAAAGATCATTATTCAGTGTCAGGGTGTGACCACACTCTGCCACATTCAGCGTAGCTGGACTTCACTGACGGCTACACAGCAATTTGTTAGCTACTAGATCTATTGCGACTCTGTGCTTGATATATTCAATGATAACTCTATGCTTGATATTCAATGAACCAACAAGCTGAATACCACGGAAACGATCTGTTTGCACGTCAACCGCTCCGAGCGGGTTTCTACAGAGAAAAGAAAAGGAAATGGCGTTATGTTCCTAATATAGCTTCTTTTTTTCTTTTTTTAAATGGGTGTAGACCCCAACAGAAGGAAGAGATGATGGTTGAGGAGGGGTGTGGTGCAGCAGGTGCAGATGGCGCTCTAGTCCAAGGGTTCCATTGCTAGGGGGTGGGGCTGAATACGGGGTGAGGTGAGGTGGATAGGGGAGAGAGTGGCGTTATTACTACACTATTTTTTTAGAAAGGGTTGTTGACTTTAGTAGCCACACCGGCGGATTCAGCAACATAGCAGCGGAAGTCATAACTCTCGAATTGGTGGAGTGTTGGTTGTGTGTATGTGTGCGTGTGTGTGTGTGTGGGTGGGTGTGTATGTGTGTGTATGTGTGTGTATGTGTGTGTGTTTAGAGGAGGGGAGATGGTATGGAAAAGGAGGGAGTGGAAGAAGCGGGGCGCGTGGGGGTGAGGCGTACGGGGATAGGAGGGGTGGTAGGGTAGGGGGCTGTTGTTGGCAGACTGGGTACTTCGTGTGAAATGTACCCATAGAATCACACCCTTCGTTATTCCGCCCAAGGGATTTCTGTTTTTCCTAGATTATCCTTCGAGAAGGGACGACCGATCTGTTTATTATACAGGTAAATTTTGTTAGAGAGAGAGAGAGATAGTGTGTGTGTGTGTGTGCGTGTGTATATGATACATTTGGTTAATTGATGCTGCTGTGACTATTTAAATAATAATATAACATATTTATTTGAAGAAAGAAAAGGGAAATAAAGAAGAAAAAAATGCTCAAAAGACTCGGAACCGCAAATTCCAGCTTTGTTTAGTGTTGAATATAAAATGTCAAAATGTAATGCTGATTTAGAATCGGAAACAGTACGTAATTGTGTACGCCTTCTGTTATAGCAGAACACATAAAACGGGTACAGAATTTAAAACTATAATACACCTTACCTTTAAAACCATTGTTTTGAAGGATAAATCCTGCATGGCCTTCTGGGCGAAACAAACCTCCCGTAATTTGTTTAAAGAGATAAGGGATTCGTGTTGGTGGTCTAAAAGTCTTTGCTCGGTACTCTCGCGTCTTTTGCAAGGTAATTTACTGAAATAAGTACATTTCATCACATGAACGCGCCAGCAAAATACAAGTTTGTGTTTGATAAATTATTTGCAAAGAAAACGTTGATCATTGTTTCCCCTGTCTGTCGTAGCATGTCTCTTACACAAGAAAATAAGTATTCAGTAAATAAATAAATAAATAACAAAAGCAACAAAAAATTCATTATACATTGGAAACGGAAACGCTTAATAAAGCAAATAAATAAATAAGTAAATGAATACATTAAATAAATAAATAGTAACGTCAAAAGCGATTAAAAAATCATTATAAATTGGAAACGGAAATGGTTGATAAAATAAATAAATAAATAAATAAATAACAACGGAAACAGCAACAAGACCTTTCATAATAAATTGGAAATGGAAACGCTTATTGTGCACGCTTTGTAATTCTGGACATTTTAACAACAAGAAGTCTTTCATTGATGGGGCCGATGCTCGCGCGTGTGTAGCGTCGTTTTGTGTTTGCCTTAAGCAAACAGCTCACACTTAAACTGCTTCCCAACGGTGTTTGTACACTGCAGTCCGTATTTCAAAGTTGTTGATTTATAGTCCCGGCCTAGGTAAAGTTGTTGACCTTTTAGTCCTGACCTAGGTACTTTCCATTATTTGTCCAATGTTTCAGCTATTCCGCCTGTGTGTAAATTAACAGATCTTTTGACTATTAGAGTTAAGTTGATTTTATTTTTTACTGAGCTTGGGATGTAGGGATACAACATTCTTTGTGTTCGTAAATGCCTGTAGTTAGCGTGTATGCAAATTACTTTGCATCTTAATGCCACCGTTTCATTTCGTTTCTTTCTGGTCACTCATTTTCATGTTAAATATTGCAAGTTCCATAAGGAGCATGTGATTCATATGCGCTTTGCCCTTCTAGTTTCTAATATCTTTCTCTCACTATCATTTCCTCTCTCTCTTCCTTCTTTCCTTTTCTCAACTTCCTCAATAGTCCCCTCTCTCTCTCTCTGTCTGTTCCTCTCTCTGTCTGTCTCTCTCTCTGTCTTTCTCAGTCTGTCTTGTCTCTCTTATTGCATTTTAAATCCTTAATCTCTAATAGAAAACAAAAGTTTCAAAAAGTTTCAAAACGAAGTCTTCCTCTCTCTCTCTCTCTCTTTTTCTCTCTTTCTCTTCCTCCTCCCTCTCTTTTAATTGTAATAGTACTGGATATAGTTAATCTAAATGTCAAAAGTACTGAATTATTTTCGTTTCCGTCTTCTAATAGCGATCTCCCCTGCCACATTTTTGACTGGTGAATGTGTTAGCTGTGTATGTGAGAGTGTGTTTAAAATGTGAGTTTTTATGCTGGTACAAATCCTGCCCTTTGATCCTGACTGGTTAAATGGATGAGAAGCGAATATAGCATCCAGTCTTCTTCTTTATTCTCAAAATTATTATGCAACTATTGTTGTTGTTGGTCTTCTTCTTCTTCTTCTTCTTCTTCTTCTTCTTCTTCTTCTTCTTCTTCTTCTTCTTCTTCTTCTTCTTCTTCTTCTTCTTCTTCTTAATTTTTAAAATAATAACTCTCGGGGCTCTAAGCGCCTGCTGCTAGACGAAACTAAAATTATTATTACTGTTAAGACTCGCCAGTGTAAATATCAGAACTAGATTAATTTTTGACATGGGATAACAACGTTACAATTGTTTAATAATTAATTTTTGACATGGGATGACAACGTTACAATTGTTTAATAATTAATTTTTGACATGGGATAACAACGTTACAATTGTTTAATAATTAATTTTTGTCATGGGATGACAACGTTACAATTGTTTAATAATTAATTTTTGACATGGGATGACAACGTTACAATTGTTTAATAATTAATTTTTGACATGGGATGACAACGTTACAATTGTTTCATAATTAATTTTTGACAGGGGATGACAACGTTACAATTGTTTAATAATTAATTTTTGACATGGGATAACAACGTTACAATTGTTTAATAATTTAATTTTTGACGCGTGCTTAAAACTATGCTGTAGTAGCACTTGGGGTTAAATGTTGAGTCCCCGGACACATAAGTGTTATAGTACCACAGTGGGTACCGTCCCTTAGATATATGCGAAAGTGTCCGGTGACGTTAATCTACACAACGAAAGGAAACAGTGGGTAGAGAGCTGGGTTCCTATGCCAAAGGTCGCGAGGTCCAACTCTGCGCAGGACGAACATGATTAGATACGATACCTTTCAGGACACCCAGAGTTTTCTTTATCGGGGTACTCCCTGTTCGCTTTCCACCCCCTTCTAACCCTCCCTCTTTAATAATAGTATTGGATGCCGTCAATCTACATTTTTAAAAAATTAAAAAGTTCTTTTCCGCCTTCTAAAATAGCGAATTTTTTTAGATCTCTCTGTCTGTCTGTCTGTCTGTCTGTCTCTCTCTCCCGTAGTAGTAGTAGTAGTAGTAGTAGTAGTAGTAGTAGTTGTAGTAGTAGTAGTAGTAGTTGTTGTAGTAGTAGTAGTAGTAGTAGTAGTAGTAGTAGTTGTAGTAGTAGTTGTAGTAGTAGTAGTAGTAGTAGTAGTAGTAGTAGTACTATTTACCACTATAGGATGCTGTCACGAGAGTTTTCTTCGCTGGAACTCAAAACGCTATTGTATTACAGAAGCGCCGTTATACTACAAAAGCTCAACTAAGCATGGGCTATTTTTACTGTGAGTCAGTTTCTACATGTAGGATAGGCTAGTTTCTAAAATGACAGAGTTGTCAAGGCGATAAGGATCAGTTTCAGTCGGGTCGGTTGTCAGTTTCATGCGAAAATCGTGTTTTTTTCAAAGAGCTACAAATCACTTTGTCCAACAAAAAGCCACCAGTGGTTAAAAAGCCGATCAGCAGTGGAGAGCCAGATAATAGGTTTGCGAGAGGAGATACAAAATGTCTCGCGGATGTAAAATAAATAACCTGTGTTTCCCTTTTTCGAGTTTCTGTTCTTTTCCTCTTGTTTGTTTGTTTGTTTGTTTGTATTTTGCTTCCCTAATCACCCCTTATACAGTTTTGCCTCATAAATGTCCTGACTGTCCTTATGTTTTCTTACTTTGCTTGTAGTGTGTATTTTTGTGTGGAGCGTGGGCTGCAGAGGGAGAAAGAGAGAGAGGGAGATGGAGAAGGGGCGGGGGGGGGAAGAGAGAGAGAGATTGCGGGTAACATGACTCATTTTAATCCATTCTTTTACTCCTATTTTGTTGTATTCTTTTGGTGGAAGTAGAGTAGAACTGTTTGTGAACTGGATTGTTGAACAGGTTGAGAGAGGTTGTGTGTACTCTGTGAGAGAGGAAGAGGGGGGGGAAGAGAGGGAAATAGAGAAATGGAGGGAGGGAGGTATAGAGAGAGGAGGAAAAGGAGGGAGGTATAAAGAGAGAGAGAGGAAGAGAGAAAGAGAGAGAATGGGGAGGGAAGAATAGGGAGAGGGGAGAGGGAGGAAAGAAAGCGAGAGTGTGAGAGAGAGGGAATAAGAGAGAGGCGGGAGGGAGGGGGTGTATTACAGAAAGAAAGAAAGAGAGAAAGCGAGAGAAAGGGAATGAGGAAGGTATAGAGAGAGGGGAGAGAGAGGGATGGAGAAAGAAAGAGAGGGAGAGAGAGAAAGGTAGGGAGAGAGAGGACGGGAGGGAGAGACAGAGAGAGATTGCATGCGTGATGTGCAAGTGTAAGTCACCTTGTTTTAAATATTCTAGTTTTGGTTGACTTGTCTGCTTGTCATTTTTTTTCCCAAGCGCTGTGATCGTACTTTTTGTATGAAAATGTGTAGGCGCTTAGTAAAAATTCCATTCATTTATGGCTCAGTGGCCTAACGCGCTACACAAATCATACGTGATCAAATCCTAAATTATAAAACACAGAGGTTGCACGTTGTGGCTTGCGTTAGATCCTGTTGTAGCAGCGCCTTGAGTAGCTCGTCAACTAGAAAGTCGCTATATAAAAACTAATAAAGAAAAAAAATTAATTAATATATTTAGCTCTATTAAATAAATAATTACATAAACAAATGAATGAATGTAACGTCCAATAAGACTATACAGTGTAAAACTGTTGGCTAGTCGTCCCCTATACGCTTATGTGTCCGGGGACGTTAATCTATTTTAACTAACTAACTAGTGCAACGGCTGTAGAACACAGTTTGTGTACTGTAGTAGAACGACGAGGGACGAAGAAAAGTTGGATGAGATACTACCAAAGCTCTTTGATACAACACATTTATTTAGCTAAAGCGTTTTGGCGGGAGTTACAAGCCAACTTGTAGTTTTCACAGTCTTCGGCCAACAGTCCAATAACTGAAGGCTCTACGCACACCGCGAAGCTGAGACTCGTCATTAGTATAGAAGGGAGGGGGAACGTGTTCCTCCGCGAGTTTGAGCTACGAAGGGTGTTTAGTTTAGCGATGGTTACCTCTTAGAGAGGGTTTTTACTTTAAACTTGTATAGAAACTGTGGTGTGCGCTTTGTTTTAACCGCTGCATGTAGCACTTCCCGATGCGTCATTTAGGCACTGACTGCAATCCACTCTGGCGATTAGTGTAGTTTACGTGATTATTTGCAAGTTCATTGTGGTGTGTGTGTGTGCGTGTGTGTGTGTGTGTGTGTGTGTGAAAGGCACGATGTACTGTACCGTGAACTACGTACACTAGTTAAATCCTGGTATTATTAGTAATCTTAAACTCGTGTGCCGCTATTATTGGATGTATTCTATAATTGAATGGGAAGTCTAGTTTAAGTAAAATCAGATATAAATGAGGATAAATATTCGAAGAAAATGCATGGCGAGTCCTGTTTAAAGTATTTACGAATAAAAGGCGACCATACCTACGTTTTTAACTGTTTTTATTGTTGACACGTTTGTATCGATCGTTATTTATTTTCGATTTGATGTTGCTATAATAATTTAATATAGATGGACTCGACACAGGAATCTGGTAATGTTTATGAGGACAATAACGAATTCTATATATTGTGTTATTCTTGAAGATTTCAGTTATTACTGCCTTTTCGAGACGGTTATCAAAGTGATTGGTTACCAACCTTTTTTTTTCATGGCGACTAATTATTGTAACCTACACACATATAAGTTCACGCTGCTTCGTGGCATCATCGAACGGATGTCAAGATTCGTCGCCAAAATTTACCTTAATTTCATATACTAAGTTGCATAATAAACTGACGTGAACATCATCATTATCATCATCATCATCATTATCATCATCATCATCATCATCATCATCATCATCATTATCATCATCATCATCGTCATCATCATCATCATCATCATCATCATCATCATCATCATCATCAACATCATCATCATCATCATCACCATCATCATCATCATCATCATCATCATCATCATCGATGTCGTCGTCGTCTTTATAAAAACGGTGCTAGATGCGGTCAATGGGCGAATCTACCTGTGTTTTGTTGATGATTTATAATGATGTTTGTATTCTATTTTGTTTTTGTAACCGGGGGTTCGAGTAGTTGGGGTAAAGCCTCAGCCGTCCCCTGCGTGGGATGTCTTTATTGTAAAGTGACTGGCCGGTGGAGGGCATTCAATTTTCCCACTAGGGTTGTTTCGGCAGATCTTTTATGCGGATTAGGGGTTGTCCGGTCCTGATTTGGCTCGGAAGAGTCCGCTGGACCTAAAGCAGCAATCAATCAATCAAAAAACAATCTACCTGACTGTTACACCACATGTTTCGGTGATGAATTAGTATTTGTGGTGTATGTAGGTCTGCAGAGCGCGTTTTGAGTTCTAGGTAGGAGAAGTGAGCGTACTTGGGATCCGGCATTGTGTGGCTGTTACTGTGTATTATTCATTGTCTAAATTAAATAATTATAAGTTCCGCCATTACAGGAAAGCACACAGGGAAATTGCCAGTTGTTACAGGACACGGAGTCGAATGTTCCAAATGAGTGTGCAAATACAACAGGAAATACTTCAACGATGACTGTTCTCATTGCACCCATAGCATGAGACAGCTCAGCGGTCATAG
>CM072523.1:53061062-53088562 GCA_036898135.1 Oncomelania hupensis
GAAACCTTAAAATGCCACACTTTTAAAATCACTAATAATATCTTTTACAATTAATCAGTCATTGCGTTTTTTATATTTTTTCATGCACCAAAGTTATATCTTACAATATTTACAACGTTTAAAGCACTTAAAATACAAGTGATCATAGAAATTATAGACAAACTTTATCAAAAATGTGTTTTTTTATCAATCACAATAACAGTACCACAAAGTACCACGCCGGCACTTTTTTAAAGGCATGTTTGGACATGATATGGAAACGGCTGATATGGGAAGTAACTCGATCTTTTTTTTTCTCTCCCTCTTGCTCTCTCTCTTTTTCTCTCTTTCTCTCTTTCTCCCTCTCGCTCTATCTCCATCTTATTATTACTCGCTCGCCCTCTCCTTCTCTCTCTCTCTCTCTCTCTCTCTCTCTCCCTCTCCCTCTCCCTCTTTCTCTCTCTCTCCCCGCTCTCTCTCTCTCTCTCTCTCTCTCTCTCCCCGCTCTCTCTCTCTCCCTCTCTCTCCGCGCTCTCTCTCTCTCCCTCTCTCTATCCACATCTTATTATTACTCTCTCTCTCTCTCTCTCTCTCTCCCCGCTCTCTCTCTCTCTCTCTCCCTCTCTCCCCTCTCTCTCTCTCTCTATCTACATCTTATTATTACTCTCTTTCTCTCTCTCTCTCTTACTCTCTCTCTCTCTCTCGTTTTTTGACCTATCTCTCTCTAGCTTTAACCATCTTTTATTGAGCCCCTCTATACCACACCACACCTGACCATACCCTATAAATAATGGTGTCCATGATTTTACATATGTGAAAATGAAGAGAAGAAAGAATGATTAGTGGCCCTTGATTGAAGATCTTATGTAGACCACACACAAGCATATACACACACACCCACACACACATACGTTCAAAACTATAATAGTGGGTTTATGTTCAAAACAAGGCAAACTGGGTTCCATCCTTTCCCTTCATTACAGACCATTCCTATTCACTCAACGGATACAATAGCCTCTTGTAAGGTTATCTGTCACAACCGTTTTCATTTTTTACAAAAACAAAAGGAGAAATTGCGCTATGAAATAGTGGGTTCATTTGATACTAGTGGGTTTTTACACATGCATATTGGACATCTGGGTTTCTGTGGAAAAACTGGGTTTATCACACACACGGACACAACCAAAACGTATAAATGGCCAAGGTTGCATTTGCAAGATTTTCAGTACGTGAGTGCAGTACACTGACACTTTTAGTTTAATTCAACTAATGAAACAACTTTTACTATTGCTCAGAATTTCCTCTGATTTTGTTTTTATAATTTCAATTACAATATTTTCAGTTGATATATAGGCTACTGTATAGAATTAGAGCTGTTATTGAAGGATAGACTTTTGCCATTTACTTTAAGAACTGGGCGGTAGCTCAGTGGTTAAAGCATTGAACTGAGAACCGAAAGGTCTGAGGTTGTTACAGTGTACCTCTGGATAGGTCAGTGCATGACCCTCTTTTTCTCCCCACAGCCCAAAAAATAAATTATTAGCTGGTGTCAGTAAAAATCGAAAAGAAAAATTCGGCATTAAGCAAACATTTTTGTCATATTTACTTTGCTTACATTTACTTTGTATTGTATGGTTTTAAAGTTTTTTTAAATTTGAATCCAGACTGGAAGATCTGCAAAAAAAAGATATCTTGTCGTTCTCAAATGTTAACTGTGGATAATTTTTTCATGTTCAATTTATTACTTTACTTCCAGATTTAAATCAAATCATTGAAGAAAAGGCAAGAAGGAGAAAGAAGAAAAAGTATGAGGAGTATGAAGAAGAATTAATAGAAAGAATGAGGAGAAGCGTGGAGAAAAAGCATAAAATCTCCAGAGGAAAAGAAAGAATGAGAAGGGTGGAAAAGTATACAAATCTTCATTGGAAAAGAAGAGGAATGGAAAAATAAAAAAGCAGAGAATTGGTAATGTAAAACAAACATATGAACAACATAACACAGACATAATTTGTTAACATTTTTATTTTGAAAGTGTCTAGTAGAGCATAAGTTGTATATATTATTATTACTTTTTTATCAACTTCATATAGTTAAGTTTTACATAAATTGTTTATGGTTTCCCGTTACGTTAATATATTCTGAGTAAGGATCAATTGAGTGCAACCACTTATAATTCGTTTTTTTTCCAGCACCTCAAAGGTATAATAAAACCATGTGAAGAGCAGAATATTATTATATAGTCATTAGTCTTGACATTGCTTTTTGATGAACAAGAACCCCGAGAATAACATATGTATTAACTTGGTAAAGAAATATAATTTGGTACTTTGCCAGATTAATCCACGCTTTCTCTTAAGTTTAAGACAGAAATCTACTACATAACAAAACGGGCCTAAAAACTAGTCTACACAATACAGAGCAGTAAATTTCCATTACTTAATGACAAGTAGCACCTCAAAAAGCTTTGAACATGATGAACACCATCAATCACTGGAAAGGCAAGTCCATATGACTCACATGATCCTTATGGAACTCCAAATAAATAACACAAAAATGAGATGCCAGAAATAAAAAAGTTAAATGATTGAAACGGTGGGTTTAAAATGCAAAGTAATACAAGCTTTGATATTTCGATGCTCTTGACCTTGACCTCCAGCTATAAATGCACTCATGTACGATAAAATAAACTACAGCAAAAGATTTTATTATTTTGGACATCTCCAATGACCTTCACCTTGGAGCAAGGTTGACAAAATATGCATGTGCGTCTCATTGATACCTATCATGCATCAAACAAGCTGAAGTTTAGTTAATATTAATAACTTAGGATTAACAAGAAATTTTGTGGAAAATTGACATAGCTTGACTAACATTTGTTGAACCTGTGACCTTGACCTTGAAGTGTAGGCATTCAATCACTGATAATTTTCGAGGTCTCGTGTAATTAGCCACTTTAAAGTTTTGCACAGATGGAAGGCAGACAGACAGACAACATTAACTGAAAGTCCCGGGTTCAAGCCCTGGCCGGGCCATTGTGTTGTGTCCCTGGGAAAGACACTTTACTCCTGTTTTCCTTCTCCTTCGGATGAGAGTATAAACCGAGGTCTAGTCTGTGTCGCATGCATTCCATCATAACGGACTTTAAAGATCCTGACGCTCATGTCCTAGACGGGTGAGTGCCGGTAACAAGAACACACCCAGCATGCACTTGGTCCTTCTCCTCCATCCCTGGCTGCCCAGGATTGTGCTCAGTTGTCCGGGCGTCAGACCATGCGCCCAAAGGCTGCGGGTGGCGTCTCGGGCGGTTTGAGTTAGATCCTGTATCGGCCAGCGCCTTGATCCTTAGGCTAAGGCACCTTACAAATGACGAACATTATTATTATTATTTAAACATGCAATGTTTTACTATTTAGGACTCATCTTGAATAGATTTGCAAACAAATTTGAATATATATTCTATATCTAAACGATTCATGGCACTTGGTTCACACCCTGGAGAACGGGGTAGCACTAATGGCAGCAACAAAGCTGATGGGGATGTTGTATGCATTTCGGTCTGCTGGCTTTGACGCCTTTTTCTAGCTTGTTTCTTGACTGAACCTTCCGATGAATTAGAGTCTTTAGAATCCTCATGCTGCTCTTCAGCCCTCCTGCGAACAAGTAGCAGCATCAGAACACAGGGTTTAAACAACAGAACAAATTCAGCGGCATAAGAACATTTTCAAACCAAGGGATGAGGATGGTCAAAGGGTGGGGTGGTGGGCATGGGGTGGGAGAAGGGAATGGAAGTTGAAAAGAGTAGAGGCTTGAACTGGCTCAACTACAAAAAGGGATTGACTGACAATACTGTCTACTGATTCATCAATGAAATATATTATATTCTGGACTTTAATTTTCTTGTACATGAATGTACTACTCACCCTCTTTAAAGTGTAAAAGAAACAAGCAAAACACATTTAAAGTTTAGGGGGTAGAGGTTGGGGAAAAAAGGGCACAAAAGCCCGGAGGAAGTGGGACAGCATTTTTTCCCACTAACCACTTCGACACACTAGCTACTAGCAACCAAGTTATAAAATAGTTATAGAAACTCTTATGCTTACTAGCTACTCAATAAATAATAATAAATAATAATACAGGATGCTATGTACGCGCCTTTCCCCAAGGCTCAAAGCGCGGCGATCTATACCAACATACACGCTCACCTGTCTCATTTACCCTCTCACACACCAAATACACATACATCACTCAAACAGGTGATGTAAAGGCAAGGAGATCGCTATTAGAAGACGGAAGAAAATCGAATTTTTTATTTTTGAAATTTTTATATTGACTGCATCCTGTACCATTATTGAAGGGAGGGAGGAAACCGGAGTGCCCGGAGAAAATCCTCGGTGACCTCAATAGTCTCGTACCTAAGTCACATACGTTCGCCCCTTGCGGGAATCGAACCCGCGACCTTCGGCATAGGAAACCGGCGACTTATCAACTGCGCCACGAGGCCACCCCATGAAAGCACACGTACAAAGGTTCCTCAACATGCCTGCTTTTTAAAATCCAAAGCATACCTATATAACCTGAAAAGCCCAGAGCGAATTGTGTACATTATAATAATGTAATATGCATTTCATGTGCCCCATTAACAACTGTAAAATTGAGCTAAAACTTTGATCTTATTCAACAAGGATGTCTAGCTCTGCCATGTACACTAATGTTCCCCCCCCCATTCTCCTCCCTCATCCAAGCTCTCCTCACCTCCTCCTTTGCAATGTAGAAACAATATACCACCAACACCTTGTGTTAGCAGGTCACATTTTGATCTGAGGCGTGGAGCTGCCAGTTGTTAACTGCTTTGCTGTGGCACCGATTTTATACAGCAATCAATGAGTGTTTTTTTCAAAGCGAACAACAATATTATAAAATTCAATAAGTACTGACACACACCAGCTGTCACCTGATGAGTACAATGAAGGCGATGAAGATGTTGATGGTGATGGAGTGGGACGTCTTCCTTCCAAACGCCTCCTGGGTCGTCGTCGGACTACAGCGACTTCTCCGCAACCGGACAAACTCGAGGCATAACAGGATGTTATGGGAAAAAAAGGAATAACAGAATTTATTAAAATAATTATGCTTACTCAGAATTACAGCTAACAATTTGGGAAATGGAGTAGATGCAGATCTGAAAATGGTGCTCTAGCTATTAATGTGGACCCCACTGCAACAACGAGACAAATGACAGGGGTCTGAGACTGTTGGAGTTTGCCAGATACAACAATTTGATACTGGCAAACACGCTTGGTCTCCACAAAAAATCCAAATGTTAAGCAGTTTAATGCATCACTCAGTTTTCACATATTTTATTTCCCTTCATCCAAGGAAAACAGACAGGTGAACCATAAACCAAAAGCTATAACTTATGTAGGTAACGGCAGCCAGAATTTTGTATTTTACTGTTTGTTGCAACATGTGGTTTTTTAAATTACATCAGAATACAAGGAAAATACAGAAAAATAAAAGTTGCAGTATAATAAACGGTACACGTTAAAAGCTTATTGTTTTTTATTCTGATAACATTGCATTTTGCCTACTAAAATTGTTATTCTGAAAAAATATTTTTAAACATTTATTTAATCAATCTACATATGAATAAAATAACACAACAATACCTCCCTTATTTACTTCTTGTACTATCGTCACTGACCGTCTTTTTTGTAAATGAGAAAAAATGCAAGTTTTGAAAACCCCAGTGTGAACAAAGGAGACATACATTTCTCATGGTAACTGTTTCAATGTTCAAGAGACTTCACAAGACTCTTCATTAATATCAGATACAAGGACGCTTAAAATGCAGCAAATTTATTTTTGTGTTCTTCAAAAAGTAACAAACAAAAATGCAGACCCTGTGTTGACAATCGACCACAACATCCACACGAAAATTTATATGATTTTAAAAGTACAAAAGCACACCGAAAAAGCTTGAAATTTTAACAAGGGAACATTTTAAAGCCACATCCTAGAAGCACAAAATATAGATTAAAGAACAATTTACAGAGACAGAAGGACAAAATACAACTGAATAAAACGAAAAAACACGTACCTCCATCTTGCCAGCCGGCATGTAGCGTGTGGCGTCCCGAGTTACTTCCCCTGACAGTGCGTGTATTCGACTGGTTGACCAGCGGGAACACACATCGCGGAGTGTTAACTGGCTCAAACTCAAAGTTGACTCAACCGCAATTGTGGGTTTCTCGCTCAGACTTTGCGTATACACTTTTTTTGTTATTCCTATTGCAAAGCCGGTTTTAAAAAAACTGAGTTTCAGATTTTGGAACCCAGTATTTTTTTAAACCCAGTTGCACGTAAGTGTAACCTATGCATAAACCCACTGTTATGGTTAGGTACGTACACACACACACACACACACACACACACACACACACACACACACACACACACCCACACACACACACACACACACACACACACACACACACACACACACACACACACACACATACCTGAAGTTTTTTTTTTCTTTTTCGGCTTGCTTTGAAGATTGTTCAGTTTTTAGTCCAGGCACAAAAAGCATGTATGTGAATAAACACCTGTTTATTGAATGTAGTAACACAAACAAAAAGACTATTTCACAAAGGAAATAATTGTTCACCACTAATAGATCTTTGAATAGCTGAAGACATGGTAGTGAAGCGAGTAACAAGTGGCTTTTTTAAATTAATCAGTCATTTCATTTTTTATATTTTTTCCATGCACAAAAGTTATATCTTATAATGTTTACAACTTTTAAAGCACTTAAAATGCAAGTGATCACAGAAATTGTAGTAAAACGTTATCAAAAAAAATGTGTTCTTATCAATCACAGCAACAGAGAAAACAGTATCACAAAGTACCACACCATATTATATAGCACTTTTGTTCTTAAAGGCATGTTTGGACTCACAAAGTACCACACCATATTATATAGCACTTTTGTTCTTAAAGGCATGTTTGGACATGATATGGAAACGGCTGACGCAATCATAAGATATGGGAAGTAACCCATCTGTCTATCTCCTCTCCCTCTCCCGCGCTCTCTCTCTCTCTCTCTCTCTCTATCTCTCTCTCTCTCTCTCTCTCTAGCTCTCGTTTTTTTATCGATCTCTACACACACAATATCAAAAAAATGTCACTTTTGGAGTGGATAATGAATATCTAACTACAATCTGTTGTGTGGAGTGGTTGAATATATAGACAAATCTTTACAAATATAGATAACTGAATACTAATCAAATGCGGTCAGCACGCCTGAAAAAAAAAGTCTAAACATATATGTCAACCCTGATGACACCCACCAACATGTTTAACAAGTCACACATAATATTGCATCATCGAACAGCCACATGTCTTACAGAAGGGGAGAAAGAGAGACAACTCAAACTTGACGATCACACTTGTTTATTAGTCGGCTTATAGATTTAGCCATCACCTTTTTAAAGGGCAAATACTGTGTGGATAGTGCGCAATTGTGCACCCCATGCAGCGATGATGAAGTGGATGATAACGTGCATGGGCATGTATGCAGTGTCTACACACGCACACGTACGCACACCTGCCCACACAAATTTTTTAAAACTACATGTGAAAATACAAGGAAATACTTTGAACACACTGACCCCATACAGTGATGATGGCGTGGACGCACACCCCATGCAGCGATGATGACATGGATGATGACGTGCATGTACATGTATGCAGTGTCTACACACGTACGCACACTTGTATACACAAATTTTTAAAACTGCACGCCAAAATATAGTAAAATGCATTGAAAAAAAACCCAAAAAACACGTACCCCGTGCAACGATGATACCATGTTCATGCATTGTAAACAGTGTCTGAACACGTGCGCGTGCATGTATGCAGTATCTGCACACACATTTTGTAACCCTGCACACGGATGTTGTAACACTGCATGCCCAAAGTTTTAAAAGTGCACGCCAAAATACAATAAAATACGCTGAAAACAAAACACGCAACCCGTGCATCGATGATACCATGTCCATGCATCGATGATATCATGTGCGTGCACGTGAGCGTGCATGTATGCAGTGTCTGCACACACATTTTTAATACTCTGTACGCCCAAATTTGAAACTCTGCACGCCCAAATTTAAAACAATGCACGTCAAAATACAATGAAATACGCTGAAAACAAAACACGCAACCCGTGCATCGATGATACCATGTCCGTGCATCGATGATATCATGTGCGTGCACGTGTGCGTGCATGTATGCAGTGTCTGCACACACATTTTTAATACTCTGTACGCTCAAATTTGAAACTCTGCACGCCCAAATTTAAAACAATGCACGTCAAAATACAATGAAATACGCTGAAAACAAAACACGCAACCCATGCATCGATGATACCATGTCCATGCATCGATGATATCATGTGCGTGCACGTGTGCATGCATGTATGCAGTGTCTGCACACACATTTTTAATACTCTGTACGCTCAAATTTGAAACTCTGCACGCTCAAATTTAAAACAATGCACTGCCAAGGATCTCAGTGACGGCATCTGTCACATCCGAGTTGAAGGTGGTGGTGGTGGTGGTGGTGATTAATTATTACATTGATCCTAATTTGATATAGTTATAGAATATGACAACCAAGTCTGTCGCACAAAGACTGAATAAGGAAAAAATGCCAAGGGATGTCTGATAGCACAGTGGTTGGAACACTCGCTACTGTGTCGCAAGTTAACCACCATCCAGGATGATTAGCACTTGGATGGGTGACCACAAAACGTGAAGGACTCAACTATGACTGACTACATAAAGCAGTGAGGGAGAGAGATGGGCATCACCCTCATTATGCTGGCCCAAGATAAGTGGGATCTCAAGACTATGGGACTATCTTTATTTTTATATACAAGGTGGTCTATAGCTGTATATGATTTGTGGATAGCGCAGTGGTTGGAGCACTCACTACTGTGTCGCAAGTTAAGCACCAGCTAGTGTGATTAACACTTGGATGGGATGACTAAATACCTACTCTCTTGAGGGTGGGGAAAGTAAAGCAGCGAGGGAGATAGAGAGGGGCATCACCGTCATTACGATGGTCCCAAGATAAGTATAATCTCTTTAACATCACGCTCCCCTACGTTCACAAGGCTATGAGACTATCCTTTATCTTTATACACAAGACAGCCTATAGCTGTATACGTTTTTTGGCTAAATCAACACTAAAACTATGAGAGCAATTAAACTGAAGAAATGGACAGTGAAAAATTGCATTTGTTGACAAATAACTTATTCATTGTTGAGTGTAAACAAAACAGACCCCACACCAAGACCACATGAGATGTAAATGGGTGCAGTGGTCTGCCCTGCCCTGCCCGCCCGCTGCCGCACACCATTAAATGAATGCCGCAACAAACAAGCGGGGCGGCAGCGGGCGGGCAGGGCGGGGCAGACCACTGCACCCATTTACATCTCATGTGGTCTTGGTGTGGGGTCTGTTTTGTTTACACTCAACAATGAATAAGTTATTTGTCAACAAATGCAATTTTTCACTGTCCATTTCTTCAGTTTAATTGCTCTCATAGTTTTAGTGTTGATTTAGCCAAAAAACGTATACAGCTATAGGCTGTCTTGTGTATAAAGATAAAGGATAGTCTCATAGCCTTGTGAACGTAGGGGAGCGTGATGTTAAAGAGATTATACTTATCTTGGGACCATCGTAATGACGGTGATGCCCCTCTCTATCTCCCTCGCTGCTTTACTTTCCCCACCCTCAAGAGAGTAGGTATTTAGTCATCCCATCCAAGTGTTAATCACACTAGCTGGTGCTTAACTTGCGACACAGTAGTGAGTGCTCCAACCACTGCGCTATCCACAAATCATATACAGCTATATACCTTGTATATAAAAATAAAGATAGTCCCATAGTCTTGAGATCCCACTTATCTTGGGCCAGCATAATGAGGGTGATGCCCATCTCTCTCCCTCACTGCTTTATGTAGTCAGTCATAGTTGAGTCCTTCACGTTTTGTGGTCACCCATCCAAGTGCTAATCATCCTGGATGGTGGTTAACTTGCGACACAGTAGCGAGTGTTCCAACCACTGTGCTATCAGACATCCCTTGGCATTTTTTCCTTATTCAGTCTTTGTGCGACAGACTTGGTTGTCATATTCTATAACTATATCAAATTAGGATCAATGTAATAATTAATCACCACCACCACCACCACCACCTTCAACTCGGATGTGACAGATGCCGTCACTGAGATCCTTGGCAGTGCATTGTTTTAAATTTGAGCGTGCAGAGTTTCAAATTTGAGCGTACAGAGTATTAAAAATGTGTGTGCAGACACTGCATACATGCATGCACACGTGCACGCACATGATATCATCGATGCATGGACATGGTATCATCGATGCATGGGTTGCGTGTTTTGTTTTCAGCGTATTTCATTGTATTTTGACGTGCATTGTTTTAAATTTGGGCGTGCAGAGTTTCAAATTTGAGCGTACAGAGTATTAAAAATGTGTGTGCAGACACTGCATACATGCACGCACACGTGCACGCACATGATATCATCGATGCACGGACATGGTATCATCGATGCACGGGTTGCGTGTTTTGTTTTCAGCGTATTTCATTGTATTTTGACGTGCATTGTTTTAAATTTGGGCGTGCAGAGTTTCAAATTTGGGCGTACAGAGTATTAAAAATGTGTGTGCAGACACTGCATACATGCACGCTCACGTGCACGCACATGATATCATCGATGCATGGACATGGTATCATCGATGCACGGGTTGCGTGTTTTGTTTTCAGCGTATTTTATTGTATTTTGGCATGCACTTTTAAAACTTTGGGCATGCAGTGTTACAACATCCGTGTGCAGGGTTACAAAATGTGTGTGCAGATACTGCATACATGCACGCGCACGTGTTCAGACACTGTTTACAATGCATGAACATGGTATCATCGTTGCACGGGGTACGTGTTTTTTGTTTTTTTTTTCAATGCATTTTACTATATTTTGGCGTGCAGTTTTTAAAATTTGTGTATACAAGTGTGCGTACGTGTGTAGACACTGCATACATGTACATGCACGTCATCATCCATGTCATCATCGCTGCATGGGGTGTGCGTCCACGCCATCATCACTGTATGGGGTCAGTGTGTTCAAAGTATTTCCTTGTATTTTCACATGTAGTTTTAAAAAATTTGTGTGGGCAGGTGTGCGTACGTGTGCGTGTGTAGACACTGCATACATGCCCATGCACGTTATCATCCACTTCATCATCGCTGCATGGGGTGCACAATTGCGCACTATCCACACAGTATTTGCCCTTTAAAAAGGTGATGGCTAAATCTATAAGCCGACTAATAAACAAGTGTGATCGTCAAGTTTGAGTTGTCTCTCTTTCTCCCCTTCTGTAAGACATGTGGCTGTTCGATGATGCAATATTATGTGTGACTTGTTAAACATGTTGGTGGGTGTCATCAGGGTTGACATATATGTTTAGACTTTTTTTTCAGGCGTGCTGACCGCATTTGATTAGTATTCAGTTATCTATATTTGTAAAGATTTGTCTATATATTCAACCACTCCACACAACAGATTGTAGTTAGATATTCATTATCCACTCCAAAAGTGACATTTTTTGATATTGTGTGTGTAGAGATCGATAAAAAAACGAGAGCTAGAGAGAGAGAGAGAGAGAGAGATAGAGAGAGAGAGAGAGAGAGAGCGCGGGAGAGGGAGAGGAGATAGACAGATGGGTTACTTCCCATATCTTATGATTGCGTCAGCCGTTTCCATATCATGTCCAAACATGCCTTTAAGAACAAAAGTGCTATATAATATGGTGTGGCACTTTGTGAGTCCAAACATGCCTTTAAGAACAAAAGTGCTATATAATATGGTGTGGTACTTTGTGATACTGTTTTCTCTGTTGCTGGGATTGATAAGAACACATTTTTTTTGATAACGTTTTACTACAATTTCTGTGATCACTTGCATTTTAAGTGCTTTAAAAGTTGTAAACATTATAAGATATAACTTTTGTGCATGGAAAAAATATAAAAAATGAAATGACTGATTAATTTAAAAAAGCCACTTGTTACTCGCTTCACTACCATGTCTTCAGCTATTCAAAGATCTATTAGTGGTGAACAATTATTTCCTTTGTGAAATAGTCTTTTTGTTTGTGTTACTACATTCAATAAACAGGTGTTTATTCACATACATGCTTTTTGTGCCTGGACTAAAAACTGAACAATCTTCAAAGCAAGCCGAAAAAGAAAAAAAAAACTTCAGGTATGTGTGTGTGTGTGTGTGTGTGGGTGTGTGTGTGTGTGTGTGTGTGTGTGTGTGTGTGTGTGTGTGTGGGTGTGTGTGTATATGCTTGTGTGTGGTCTACATAAGATCTTCAATCAAGGGCCACTAATCATTCTTTCTTCTCTTCATTTTCACATATGTAAAATCATGGACACCATTATTTATAGGGTATGGTCAGGTGTGGTGTGGTATAGAGGGGCTCAATAAAAGATGGTTAAAGCTAGAGAGAGATAGGTCAAAAAACGAGAGAGAGAGAGAGTAAGAGAGAGAGAGAGAAAGAGAGTAATAATAAGATGTAGATAGAGAGAGAGAGAGAGGGGAGAGAGGGAGAGAGAGAGAGAGCGGGGAGAGAGAGAGAGAGAGAGAGAGCACAGGCGGCGGAAGCGGGGGGGCAAGGGGGGCACTGGCCCCCTCCAGAAAAATATTGGGGGGGCAAACCTATACATTTGCCCCCCCAATATTCAGCCCCTCAAAAAACATTATTTGGAGGTTCAAACCAATATTTTCCCCCTTTCTCTGGACTGATGCAAGTTAACAATATCTGTGCTGAGACCATTTTCAAAGCACTGAAGGACTGCTTGATCAGACTTGACTTGCCAGTGCAAAACTGTAGAGGCCAGGCCTACGACGGGGCGAGTACTTTTCAGGGTCATGTGTCAGGAGTTGCAAAAAGATTCAAAGATGAGATCCTTGCTGTGACTGAAGAGTTGGCGACAGTTCTTGAAAGAAAACAAACGACTTGTGATGACGCAGTAAACGCTGCTGACATTTGTCTGAGAACACTGGAAAGCATGCGGCATGAAGATTGTTATGAGACATTTTTTGCTGACATCACAACGAAAGCTGCAAATTTGTGTGATGAGCCTTGCGTTCCTACACAGAAGCAGCCTCCACGAAGACTGGACGATGGCTCACAGGGTCACAGCTACTCTTGTCCATCTGCTTACTACAGATAGCAATACTGTGAGGCCATTGACAACACCAAAGAACATTTAAAGAGCCGGTTTGATCAAATAGCTCTCGACTTACCAAGGAAAATTTAAGTTCTTCTAAGTGATGGAGCAGCAGGGAAGAGACCAAAAATTCCTCAAGAAATCAAAGATACATATTCCGCTGACATCGACTTGGACAGACTCAAAACTCAGCTAGAACTCCTCCCACATGCACAGGGTGACACCAGGAAGGCGGCTAACTCTAGAATCACCATCTTCCAAGCACTGCCGGATGAACTGAAAGCTTCTGACACTGCGACGGATGCTGAGTGAAGTGGATAAACTTCTCAGACTGTACTTCACCATCTCAACCACAACTGCAACGGCTGAACGCAGTTTTTCAGCCCTAAAGCGGGTAAAAACATACCTTCGGGCAACGATGACGCAGAAGCGTATAAATAAATGTCTTATAATGCATGTGTTCAAAGACAAAGTAGATCAACTAGACCTAGCGCAAACTGCTTACGAATTTATCAGATACAAATGAACGCCGTCAGGCATACTTTGAAAAATTAACGGTGTAATTTCCCATGCCAAATGACATGCATGACTGTTGCTTTTGTTACTGTGATGGATCAACATTGCCAGGTCAGTTTCTCTCCCTTTCTCTCTACCCTCCCCTCTCTCTCTCTCTCTCTCTCTCTCTCTCTCTCTCTCTCTCTCTCTTCTATGCACAGTTGTAGAAATATATGGTATATCTTTTTTCTCTCTCTCACATAGTGTCTATGAAAATAGTTCAAATTATTTGGAGTAAATGTCCAGGGCCGGACCCAGAGCGGAGGGGGGGGGGATACCTGGGTTCTGGACCCCCCCCCCCCCTCCAAATTAAAAAAAAAAAATTTTTTTTAAATGCAAAGAGTTTCAATTTTTTTAATTGTTTTTAAAACATTGCAGTTTTTACCTGGGTTCTGGATCCCCCCCTCCAAATTTAAAAAAAATTGAATTTTTTTTAATGCAAAGAGATTCAAATTTTTTTAAAATTGTTTTTAAAACATTGCAGTTTTTAGTCACTTTTGGTCCAACGTACAAAGAGTTATTTATAGTCAATTCAACGGAAATCCATTTCAAGGGATCCGTTGAAACGTCCAAAGCGTTTTCCCGTTGAAACAACCAAGTAACCCAACCCCTAAGCCTAAATTAGTAAATGCAGCCATATTTGCTTGTTCTGGCCGCAAGCCTCTTCCAGCACCTTCACCTTGATACTGCCCTAATCCACCAAAAACGACTTTTTAGAAATATTAATTAAGATGTTAAGTTGATAATTATGACAATTCGTTGTAACGAACATCCATTGAAACGACCATCGCTGAATCGTCCAAAAACATCGTTGAAATGGAAACCCTTAACAGTGAAGCTGCAGAAAAGGACAAAAGATGTTGTCGATGCCTACTGGGAAATCAAAGAGGTCAGTAACTGCATGTCTTCTATTATAAGAGATTTCGACACAGCGTTCGTTGCCTGGTTTGGTGAAGTCAGCAAATTGGCAAATGCTTTGACAACTGGTGTTATTGTTCCTCGTCAAGCATCCCGACAGACTCTCCGTGACAACCAATCTGCGGCCACTCCAGAAGAATATTTGAAGATTAGCATTGCCATTCCTTTCTTGGAACACCTGTCAACCGAATTGGACTCGAGGTTAAAAAATGCTGGCCTTGCAGTTGATGGTCTCTGTCTTGTGCCAAGCACTTTAATAGACAACCAGGATGGTTTCATGCAGGTTCCAGAAGGGGTGAAGACACTGGCAATGTTGTGGGAGTCTGACCTACCAGACAACGCTACCCTTGATGCAGAATACCAACGGTGGGTTTGCAAATGGCGAAGTGCTGCTGAGAATGCGACAGCTATCATCCCATCCACGGCATCAGAAGCACTGAAACATTGTGACAGTGATTTTTATCCCAACCTGTTCATCATGCTAAAGAACCTTTGCACCCTGCCTGTCACTACTGCCGACTGTGAGCGTTCAAACAGTCAGTTGCGCAACCTGAAAAACTACCTGGGCTCTACAATGGGGCAACAGAGACTCAATGGACTTGCTTTACTGAAAGTGCACAGGGATGTTGATATTGACTTCAAAGAGGCAGTGAACTGTTTTACCAGAAGATACAATTCACAAATGGTACTAATGCCGAGGAACCTAGTGCAGCAAGACTGAATTAAATGAAAGCAGGGCAGTGATGTTCATAAACTGCAAGGTAAAGCTTTATACCGTTAACGATCAACAAAAATTAGTGAATAATAATAGTATACAAAACATCTCTGCTGATAAATAAATGTTTGTGTGTGTATTGTTGTTTTTTTAAGGGAGGGGCAGAGGATAATTTTTGTACCCCAGAGTTTGTCAGTTCAATTGTTCAAAAAGCTCAAAGTCCCAGACCATCACAAATGGCTTTTTCAAGGTTCAGATTGCACCAGATTGCACCATTTTGCATCCTTGAAAAAAAAAAATTCCGGGGGAGCATGCCCCCGGACCCAACTAGAAGGCTCGGCGCTTCGCGCCTTCGCTGAATCTATAACCTCCCCCTCGACTTTTCCAAGGTCCGGTCCTGATGTCAGTAAATAAAATGTGTGTGTGCCCCCCCAATCCTGAGCAGCTTCCGCCGCCTGTGGAGAGTAATAATAAGATGTGGATAGAGAGAGGGAGAGAGAGAGAGCGGGGAGAGAGAGAGAGAGAGAGAGAGAGAGAGAGAGAGAGAGAGAGAGAGAGAGAGAGAGAGCGGGGAGAGAGAGAGAAAGAGGGAGAGGGAGAGGGAGAGAGAGAGAGAGAGAGAGAGAGAGAGAGAAAAGGAGAGGGCGAGCGAGTAATAATAAGATGGAGATAGAGCGAGAGGGAGAAAGAGAGAAAGAGAGAAAAAGAGAGAGAGCAAGAGGGAGAGAAAAAAAAAGATCGAGTTACTTCCCATATCAGCCGTTTCCATATCATGTCCAAACATGCCTTTAAAAAAGTGCCGGCGTGGTACTTTGTGGTACTGTTATTGTGATTGATAAAAAAACACATTTTTGATAAAGTTTGTCTATAATTTCTATGATCACTTGTATTTTAAGTGCTTTAAACGTTGTAAATATTGTAAGATATAACTTTGGTGCATGAAAAAAATATAAAAAACGCAATGACTGATTAATTGTAAAAGATATTATTAGTGATTTTAAAAGTGTGGCATTTTAAGGTTTCAGTAGCAGGTTTCGTTGACTGTAAAGCTCTCAACAACTTATGCAAACAGCATCAATTTTAATGCATTAGCTTGTTCAAATATCTTCTACAAAAGTTAAGATACTTAAGCATTGATAGAGAGAGAGAGAGAGAGAGAGAGGAGAGAGAGAGAGAGAGAGGAGAGAGAGAGAGTAATAATAAGATGTGGATAGAGAGAGGGAGAGGGAGAGAGAGAGAGAGAGAGAGAGAGAGAGAGAGAGCGGGGAGAGAGAGAGAGAGAGAGAGAGAGAGAGTAATAATAAGATGTAGATAGAGAGAGGGAGATGGAGAGAGAGAGAGAGAGAGAGAGAGAAAGAGAGGGCGAGCGAGTAATAATAAGATGTAGATAGAGCGAGAGAGAGAAAGAGAGGGAGAAAGAGAGAGAAAGAGAGAGAGCGAGAGGGAGAAAAAAAAAGATCGAGTTACTTCCCATATCAGCCGTTTCCATATCATGTCCAAACATGTCTTTAAAAAAAGTGCCGGCGTGGTACTTTGTGGTACTGTTATTGTGATTGATAAAAAAAACACATTTTTGATAAAGTTTGTCTATAATTTCTGTGATCACTTGTATTTTAAGTGCTTTAAACGTTGTAAACATTGTAAGATATAACTTTGGTGCATAAAAAAATATAAAAAACGCAATGACTGATTAATTGTAAAAAGATATTATTAGCGATTTTAAAAGTGTGGCATTTTAAGGTTTTAGTGCCAGGTTTCGTTGACTGTAAAGCGCTCAACAACTTATGCAAACAGCATCAATTTTAATGCATTAGCTTGTTCAAATATCTTCTACAAAAGTTAAGATACTTAATCATTGATAGTATTGTTAGAGGATTTTTTCATTTATACTAAATGGATATTTTACAAGTTTGGCAGAGGACAGACACATAAGTTCTGGTAGGATCATTTATTGCATGCGTTCACATACAGCTCACACTGTGTTTTTGTATCATTGAGTATTGGTTTTTGTTTTCATTTTAAATTGCACGACTTTCTCTCTCTCTCTCCTCGCTTTCCTGCTTACACATTATTCTATTAGTATACATAGATAAATGTATATTTTAATAACAATTGTATATATTTATATGCTGAAAAAGAGAGAGAGATAGAGAGAGAGAGATAGAGAGAGAGAGGGAGAGAGAGAGAGAGAGAGAGAGAGAAGGAGAGAGAGAAGGAGAGAGAGAGCGCGAGAGAGAGAGAGAGAGTGAGAGAGAGAAAAAAGGAGAAAGAGAGAGAAAAAGAAAAAAGAGAGAGATTAAAAATGCATATTTAAACTTATTTTGTATGAGATATGCTAACCTCGGATGATGTAATGTTGATAAAATATCATAGATGATGTGGTCATATAGTATTCATCTTACAAATGCAGCATTTTAAATTAATGTATGGTGGCCGAGTGGTTAAGATATTAGACTTAAGATCCAATAGATTGATATCAGCGTGGGTTCAAACCCCACCCATGCCAATTTTTTTTTTTTCAGATAAAATAAGTTTTCAAACAAATGTTTATCATTCAATTAAGGTATACTAATCAGATACAATTAACCCCATATTGTGTATGTGTATGTACGCATCTGTTGCCCGACCTCACGCGTCTTTAGTCTATCACACACCTATCAAGTCTAAACCTGATTTTACTGACATCATCGTCTCTAGGGACCCTTGTCCAGTTGTGGCTAATTTGTTTCACAAACATACACTCTAATTCCCGTTCACACTTCATTACAATCCTAATCATTCCATCCAGTAGATGTATATTTGTGTGGGTGGGCGGGAGGGTGTGGGTGTGTGGGCGTGTGAGTGTGTGTGTTGGGGTGTGCGTGTGCGCCTGTGTAAATTTAACATAATTATTGTTAAAATAGATATATTTGTGTGCGTGTGTGCGTGCGTGTGTGTGTGTGTGTGTGTTGGGGGGTGTGTGTGTGTGTGTGTGTGTGTATAAATTATTGTTAAAAGATGTATATTTGTACGCATGTGCGCGTGCGTGCGTGTGGGGGGGGGGGTGTGGGTGTGTGCATGTGTGTGTGCATGTGTGTGTGTGTGTGTGTGTGTGTTGGGGTGTGCGTGTACGTGTGTGCGTGTATAAATTCGTCATAAAATATTGTTAAAGATGTATATTTGTGTGCGTGTGTGCGTGCATGTGTGCGTGCATGTGTGCGTGCGTGTGTGTGTGTGTGTGTGTGTGTTGGGGTGTGCGTGTAGGTGTGTACGTGTGTGAATTGATCATTGCTAGAGATATGTAAAAGAGAGTGAAAAAGAGAGAGAGAGAGAGAGAAAGAGAGAGAGAGAGAGAGAGAGCGAGAGAGAGAGAGATAGGGGAGAAAGAGAGAGAGAGAGAGAGAAAGAGAGAGAGAGAGAGAGAGAGGGAGAGAGAGAGAGAGAGGGAGAGAGAGAGAAAGAGAGAGAGAGAGAGAGAGAGAAAGAAAGAGAGAGAGAGAGAGAGAGAGAAAAAAAAAGAGAGAGAGAGAGAGAGAGACGCACACTTGCAGGCTTTGGGTACTTGATTTAACGGCCAGACCATTGAGTCATTCTATATTAATCAATGGGCATTAATTATTCTTATTTGTGTCAAAATATTTATGCATACAAATGCAGAGAGACGTGCGCTTGCTGCCTTTGGGGCGCCGAGATGCGCACTTGCTGTCTTTGGGTGCTTGGTCTAAATAAAAAAAAAAAGTAGATAAAGAGAAAAAAGACGCGCACTTGCTGTCTTTGGGGTGCTTGATCTAGCGCCCAAACCACTGAGTCATATCCATTCACTAATAGATCTCACATCACAGACCACTGAGTCATTCTCTAAGCGCCAAGACGCGCACTTGCTGCCTTTGGGGCGCCGAGATGCGCACTTGCTGTCTTTGGGTGCTTGGTCTAAATAAAAAAAGTAGATAAAGAGAAAAAAGACGCGCACTTGCTGTCTTTGGGGTGCTTGATCTAGCGCCCAAACCACTGAGTCATATCCATTCACTAATAGATCTCACATCACAGACCACTGAGTCATTCTCTAAGCGCCAAGACGCGCACTTGATGGCTTTTGGATGCTTGATCTAACGCATAGACCACTGAGTCATTCACTATCGCCAAGATGCACACTTGCTGTCTTTGGGTGCTTGGTCTCCATATAAACCACATACAATCCTACATCAGCACTATCAACAAAATTATATCCCCCAGGGACCCTACGTCATCCCTCCCTTTTGACAGGGGCACAGGACCATCACCCCTCTGTTATGTCATGATTGCTTCATCACACCCTATCACCGTCCGGCCAGGCCTCCGCACCAGCGATGACGGCAGCCAATGACCCTGACCTCACATACCCTCATATGACGTCAGCCTATGACGTCAGCCGCGTCGGCACCGTCAGCCTATGACCCCAAAAAAATGGTCTATGGTAGGCTCGGTAGTTTACTACTCACATTCAACCAAGCACACACGGACCCCTACATACACATTCAACCAAGCACACATGGACCCCTACATACACATTCAAGCAAGCAAGCACACACGGACCCCAACATACACATTCAAGCAAGCAAGCACACACGGACCCCTACATACACATTCAAGCAAGCAAGCACACACGGACCCCTACATACACATTCAAGCAAGCACACACGGACCCCTACATACACATTCAAGCAACCAAGCACACATGGACCCCAACATACACATTCAAGCAAGCAAGCACACACGGACCCCTACATACACATTCAAGCAAGCACACACGGACCCCTACATACACATTCAAGCAAGCACTCACGGACCCCTACATACACATTCAAGCAAGCACTCACGGACCCCTACATACACATTCAAGCAAGCACTCACGGACCCCTACATACACATTCAAGCAAGCACACACGGACCCCTACATACACATTGAAGCAAGCAAGCACACATGGACCCCTACATACACATTCAAGCAAGCAAGCACACATGGACCCCTACATACACATTGAAGCAAGCAAGCACACATGGACCCCTACATACACATTGAAGCAACCAAGCACACACGGACCCCTACATACACATTCAAGCAAGCAAGCACACATGGACCCCTACATACACATTGAAGCAAGCAAGCACACATGGACCCCTACATACACATTCAACCAAGCACACACGGACCCTTACATACACATTCAACCAAGCACACACGGACCCTTACATACACACATTCAAGCAAGCAAGCACACATGGACCCCTACATACACATTCAACCAAGCACACACGGACCCCTACATACACATTCAAGCAAGCACACACGGACCCCTACATACACATTCAACCAAGCACACACGGACCCCTACATACACATTCAACCAAGCACACATGGACCCTTACATACACACATTCAAGCAAGCAAGCACACACGGACCCCTACATACACATTCAACCAAGCACACATGGACTCCTACATACACATTCAACCAAGCACACATGGACCCCTACATACACATTCAACCAAGCACACATGGACTCCTACATACACATTCAACCAAGCACACACGGACCCCTACATACACATTCAACCAAGCACACATGGACTCCTACATACACATTCAACCAAGCACACATGGACCCCTACATACACATTCAAGCAAGCAAGCACACACGGACCCCTACATACACATTCAAGCAAGCAAGCATACACGGACCCCTACATACACATTCAAGCAAGCAAGCATACACGGACCCCTACATGCACATTCAAGCAAGTAAGACAAACAATCTTGCACATAGACTCCCAGGAATAAAGAAGCACACGCCCAAAGTCGGCACAAACCCTTCCTTACCCACATCGCACATCACCTTATCACACACACACGCACGCACGCACACACACACACGTACATACATACACTTTCCCATTCATTCCCACCCTCACACGCGCCCGTATCCTTCCACCCAAAATTCACTCCACCCCAGAAACATAAGCATGAGCGAAAATACTAAATAATTGACGACAAGTCGATGCGGATCATACCCAACAAGCCCACACAATCGATATGTACATCTACCAGCAAAGCAGTCTCACAGCGTCTTGGAGGTCATTGATTCCCATTGTCTGCGCATGCGCAACGACCCACGTGACTGCAAGAGCAAATGATGTGTGGTGTCTGACCGCTCACTTCCGGGGGAAGCAATTAATTATGAATAGTTGCTATGTGGGTCGCCATTGATCTTTTGTAACTTGTAGTAATTAACCCGTATGTCATTGCATTCTGTTGTAGCTTATCCTGTTTTTCCTTTGTTTCTTCTTCACTTGTTAATTGGTTGGCTGGCTGCCTGGTTGGGCGAATGGGCGGATAGCTGTAACTAATTATAATAAATCAGCGTGATGCTGTTGTTAATATTAATTCTTCTTCTTAATTAATTAATCAATTAATTAATTATCCCGCCATTCGGCCAAGGACGTCATAGCTTACCCTGTGTTTATGGTCTAGTCTTATTCATTTGTAACTAGTTGTAGGTGGTTTGGGTTGTTGGTTGGTTGGTTGGTTAGTTGTTTTTTGGGTGGATGGTTGGGTGGTTGTAGGATTAGAGATTAAAATGAAGCAAGTGAAGTCCGATAAATTGTACAAGCCAGTCACTAGCGCCATGCTTACCTTATTCTGTTTTTCTGTGGTGTTCTAAGGGTTGGATTATTCGTTAGTTGGATGATTGTACCTTGGTGTTCGATCTAATTAACAAAGTGAATCTTGATATACTGGTAGGAAACTACAGTTACGTAGGCCTACAACAATGAGACACAAATAGGTACATCGACGTAGACTCACGCAAACTCGGTGCAGAATTGTGAAGTGTGCATGCTTAGCAGTTCCCCGTTTTATTCCAGTTAATTTGCAATCCAATCCAATCCACTAGTTTTTTTTTTTTTTAAATTTTGTCGTTCTTATGTAGCGCATTTCTAGCTCAAGTGCTGGACCATACGCAACACAACCTAACACAACACAACGTACCACGACACGGCGTTAACATAACACATCATAACAAAGCACAGCGTTAACATACCAAAACACTTCGTTAACACACCACAACGCATAACACACAGTTAACATACCGCACAACGACATAACACACCTCACAGTTAACATAACATATCGTTAACATAGCACATCGTTAACACACCACAACGTAAGATAACTGGGACACCGTTAGTATAACGCAACACAACGCGCCGTTAATATAGCACAACGTAACAAAACGCATAGTTGGCATGTCACCACACGACACACCGTTAGCATAACATACTGTTAACACGACGCACTGTTAACATGACATAACACATCGTTACCGTGCCGTAACATAGCACACAGTTAACATGGCGTAACACTACGGAACATAAAATAACACATCGCTAACATAACACACAGTTAACAGCAGAACACGACGTGCCACGACACAACGTTACCAAAACGCAATACACGGTAATAACACAACGTAACGTGACTCAACATAACGTAACATAGCATAACCTAAGCGCAACGTAGCGTGACACAACATAGCGTTACATAATACAACGTAACGTGACATAACGTTACGTGACATAACGCAACGCTACGTAACACCACATCACGTGACATAACGCAACGCTACGTAACACAACGTAAAACAACACAATTGCCTCCAAGTTCAAGGAATTGAGTTGTGTATTTTTAGAAGAAAATAGTTGACAAGATTTAGAGTATAACGAAAACGACGATCTCCTGCTTGTTGCCAGGTGTCACACAAACTGCAAACACCACACACACACGTTGGTTTTGGAAGTAACAGAAAACATCAATAAATTATATGGACAACAATCCAAACCACCAAATTATTGATGCATTAGAGCAATAGAGTATTAAGCTTGCATCGCCATTCCCCCATTCCCCCATCCCCCTTCCAAGTGTTATTGTGTTGTTACTGTAACATCTTGAAGGTTTCTGTTTGACTGGTCGTTAAGAAAGACACAGATGCTACAGTTCCCGCCAATGACTTAAAGGCCAGTCATTGATATTATATTACTGTAGGCTCATATTACATACGCTCGCGCTATGAAAGTTATCATTCACCACCGGTATCTGAGAATTTCTTCAACTTTTCACCAATCACTCAGTTCAAAACATTAATAATATGTTAGAGAGCGAAAGAGAGACAGAGAGACAGACATACAGACAGACAGAGACAGAGGCAGATCATCTGACCTTTCAAGCTATATTCTCGTTCAATATAATTTTTATCGATGCCATTTTGTTTACGTGTGTGTGTGTGTGTTTGTAACTGTTTGTCCTCCTGTGTTTATCTTTAAGCGAGTGTGGTTGCGCTATTCTTTGTGTGTATATAGATGTTGTGCGTGCGTGTGTGCGCGCGCGCACTTGTCTGCGTGTGTATGCGCGTGTTCGTGAGGTGCGCGTGTGTACATGCGTGTGAAGTGGTGGTAACAGGTGGCTGGTTTCTTTACCCATAGCGGTAAATGTGCCTAACAAGTACAACTGCTGTTGGCATTTTTGTACAGTTGAGTGTTAGGTTGAACGTTTGTGTTAACGGCGGTCGTAAGATTGTATACCGCATTGTTATTGTAATTGTCAAGCCATCTTAACATGCTGCCAAATGCATAGATTGTTGGAGTGCCCAATCTTAGTTGTGTTGGACAGAGCAAAAGAGGGGAGGGAGAGAGAGCGAGAGGACGGATAGAGAATGGTGTATTGCGTTACGGCGCGGTGGCCGAGTGGTTAGAGCGTTGGCTTGCGGATCTGAAGGTCCCGAGTTCGAGCCCAGGTCGGGGCATTGTGTTGGGAAAGACACTTTACTCCCGGTTTCTACTCCATCGGATGAGAGTATAAACCGAGGTCTAGTCTGTGTCGCATGCATTTCATCATAACGGACTTTAAAGATCCTGACGCTCATGTCCTAGACGGGTGAGTGCCGGTGACAAGAACACACCCAGCATGTACCTTGGGTAAAGCGCTTCACTTGGGGCTGCTGTACTTTCGAAAATGAAAGTACCCGAATTTCACCTCGGTAATAATAAAGTTGTTAAAATAAATAAATAAAAAATAAAAAATTAATAAATAGAGAGAGGACGGGACAGAGTGCGTTTGTATGTCTCTGGATGTGTATGTGCGTGTGTGATTGTGTGTGTGTGTGTGTGTTTTGCAATAGTTTTTTGAAGTTGTGTGTGTGTGTGCTCCCCCTATGCTGACTGTGCCTTGATCATCTGTGGTGACCCTACGACCACCGAGTTATGGGATATGATAGGATAGGATAGTGTGTGTGTTGAAATTGTGTTTTCAAAATGATCCCTTTAAAAAAAAAAGTTCAGTTAGGTGGGGTGTGACGAAGTATGCGGCTTATACAGCATTGCTAAGATGGATTGTAAAGTAAACTTTGCATTGGCGCAGTAGCGTAGGGGTTTTGTGCACGCGCTAGCAATGTTTCATGTTAAGCGACGTCAGGGAGGGGTTGGTACTTGGATGGGTCACCGTGATTGGAAGGCAACAACCAAACGATACAAAAAGATTGAAACAAGCGCACGACACACCTAAGTCCACCCAGCTGTGAATGGGTACCTGGAGCAGGTTAAAACTTGGAGAGGTAAAGCAGATGGAGAGAGAGAGAGGAGAGACGAGCGAACACACAGCGGGTATTCCCGAAAATAGGGCTTTAGGTCGACCAATAAATAGGTCAACTGTCTTTTTCGAACCATTTTAGAATATTTTCGAACCATTTGTTGACGCGGGACTTCACTTGTTTTCATACAATTTGAGGACCCAAAAAGGTCAATTGGTTGGAGACGAAAAGAGCGCCATCTTAGAGAAACATTCTGTCATATAAATTACGGCATTTGGGCTCTTTCCGTCACTTATTATGACCTTTATAAGCACTGGTCGACATAAGATCTGGTAGCGAATCAAGTGTATCTTGACGATATCACGATGTTATCCTATACACGCTAAGCAGCAGACATTGGAGTTTATCTTGAGTGCGCTGGTACTTTGGTGCAATGGGTGTCATCATCATCATCATCACCCTCATCATCATCACCATCATCATCATTATCATCATCATCATCATCATCACCCTCATCATCAACATCACCCTCATCATCATCATCACCCTCATCATCATCACCCTCATCATCGTCATCATCATCATCATCATCATCATTATCATCATCATTATCATCATCATCATCATCATCATCATTATTAGTAGTAGTAGTGGTAGTAGTAGTAGTAGTTTGGGGTGGCCTCGTAGCGCAGTGGATAAGTCGCCGGTTTCCTATGCCGAAGATCGCGGGTTTGATTCCCGCAAGGGGCGAACGTATGTGACTTAGGTACGAGACTATTGAGGTCACCGAGGGTTTTCTCCGGGCACTCCGGTTTCCTCCCTCCCTTCAATAATGGTACAGGATGCAGTCAATATAAAAATTTCAAAAAAAAAATTCGATTTTCTTTTCGTCTTATAATAGCGATCTCCCTACCTTTACACCACCTGTTTGAGTGATGGATGTGTGTTTGGTGTGTGTGAGGGTGGATGAGACAGGTGAGCGTGTATGTTGGTATAGATCGCCGCGCTTTGAGCCTGAATGATTTGGGGAAAGGCGCGTATAGCATCCTGTATTATTATTATTATTATTATTAGTAGTAGTAGTAGTAGTAGTAGTACTACTAAGTAGTAGTAGTAGTAGTAGTAGTAGTAAATAGTAGTATAGAGCACTTTACCATCTCAAGAGCTGCTCTGGGCGCTCAAACACAAGATGTCGGAGGCGCCCACTTACAGCCTAAGGCGCACTGTCTAAGCCCCTGACAGCTTAGCACCAGCCTGGGCGATCGGGAATTCAGGGAGATGGAACCTAGTGCTTGTAGGGTGTACTGTATTTATGTAAGGGCAATATTGACCTCCGGCTAGGGCATGAGTGGCAGGATCTTTAAAGTTCATTGGATGGAATTCGGGCTTGCATCGACCCTTTATCATATTGTTTTCATTCAGCGACTATCATCATCATCATCATCATCATCATCATCATCATCATCATCATCATCATCATCATCGTCATCGTCATCATCATCATCATCATCATCATCATCATCATCATCATCATCATCATCATCATAATTATCATCATCATCATCCTACCTTAGGTAACTGATATGTAGATATATTGTTATTATAACCAGAAATAGCAATAGAGTTTTCAGTAGTACATTCCAGTTGTTATCATTGGCGTGCGTCCACGTTGTTTGTTGCGGTACGTACCCCACTTTCTCATGACAGTAAAATGTCTGTCTTGTTACAAAAACTGGCTTCGCTTTTTTATATTTTTTTTTATTTCCCTTCATTAATTTTCTTGTTTTTTTACTGTACTTGGTATATAAACACGATCTAAAAGATTCCAGTTGAAAAACAGAGCTCGAATTTTAAAAAAAAAAGTTCCTGTCACTGACATTTTCCATTTGTATTCATTTGTGTGATTCCAACCTATTCTTTCTTATCTCGCTAATTCAGTTGTTGAATTGCTAGTAATGACTTGTTGACATGTATACGTCGCCATTATTTACATTCCACAGTACATTAGGCTCCAACACTAAGAGGATTATTTATCTTCCGTCTAAGATGGGGGCTGAGTGGGTTGGTGAGTGGGTGTGTATCGCGTCACTGTTTGTGAGAAAGTTGGCGTGATACAGTTAGCTTTTCAAATGTAATTGTATTTTATGTTTTATTTTTCCTATCTCTGATGTACACCCCAAAACAAATATCCTTAGGTATCGACGATCAGGACGACAAATGGATTCTTAGTCGTTTTCCTAAAAAACCTAACGTATTGGCTATTTGTAACCGTAGGCCTAACTTGGCTGGTTGACCCTGAGACCCACTTCACAGTCCATGTTTACACACTCTGCTTATCTCTGACCGAGACATTATGGCGTGCCTCTTCTTATCATTGACCTTGACATTACCGTGTACATTACAGTTCAGGTATATGTAGATATA